>OW679200.1:59640730-59785904 GCA_940337035.1 Agriotes lineatus
GTTATCACTAAAACGTGCACTTGTATAGATATTAACACAGATTAAACAACTCGGAGTTTCAATCAAGTCACTTTATAGTTGAAATAATTACAAAGCTCCCGTTTATTTACATGAGTACTAAACTGTCATTTTTAATTTGTTTTGGGATTACAGGACTGCCAACGTAAACGTGAGAACCCTCGATTTTCCGACAACCTGGCGACGTGAACACCACGATCCTACACCGGTGTATGAAGGGCAGCCTACACATCCAATAATTAACCAAGGATTCACGCAAAACAAATTATTTTGTACCTAATTCAATATATAATTTATTTTTAAGTTATTACATGTACATAATAGGTAATAAATATAGTAGTCAAACCTGTTTCTTTAAGTCCGTCAGAGTAATAGTCAATTGAGCCCTCACCCATACTAGAGCTACCAATCTTAAAAAGGGCATATTTGTTAATGCTACAGGGGTACTTTCCAAATTAATTATAAACCTGAAATTATTACGAAGTCCCAGTTAGCATTGCATTTGTTGTTTACAGTATTTCCATGTGTGTATTTTTTGTTGTAAAAAGAGTTTATCAGCTGCACCAATGAGTTATTTTTGCAAGGTAAGTCAGTGTTGTACGTGAATCATCGACCAAATTCTGCCAAGCTAGAAGTAGAAAGGTGAGGCCCTTACTTCCACATGCAGAGTGGGTTCACCTGTTTTGCTTTTGTTGTTTTCCCCGATCTAGTTCGAATGTGGTAGAGCACCATCTTTTTTTGAACATCTTTTACCTCTCGTTACAGGAGTACAGCCCCAAGTCAAAAGTCGTAAAGAACCTGCCCATCTCCACTACCGGATAACCTTTTGTTACCGCCATCATAACGGAGTTGGGGTCGCGTATATTTCCCGATTATGTCGTAAAGTCATGTTTGTGCGGCAACACGTTGAACAATGAAAAAAATGCAGTATAGAGTACGTCTACGGAATCTACAACACTAGTGCTTAAAACTCCATTCCAATGGATTTAATTTCGAAGTTACTCAGTTATTAGATTAAATTATACACTGCGCCGCTTTTTGTTTCCACCACTGCATTCACCACCTCATTACAATATTTCTTTGGTAAAAGTTAAGCATAGCCCAACAATACGAGTCGATTAATGACTGGTAATTGCTGCAAATTTTAAGTATTGCAATAATTAGTTTCGCCAAACATTCGATGTCAAGTGCATTGAGTGGTAAAAAATTGCGTCGCCGTAGATTACATGTAGACGAGAGAAAGAACCGTGGTGGATTTAATATGAACTGGCAAAACAAGCTTCAAGTACAACCCGGTAATTCTCTATCGGCGTCGAAGAAATCAGTCAAACAGAGATAGCATCACGAACTCTCGCAAATATATACGTGTTCATTTTACTGCGAACAAACCAGTAATGCAGAAAAGGATGCCAATAGTTTGACATCGCGTCGCTTAACTAGCAGCTATAACAACCTGGAGTTACATATTCGCTAGACGTACTTTATGTAATAGAATGTTGTTGGCGTTCGATATTAAAGTTATTGTATAATAATGAAAGTCTTTATTAAATTATAGAAAATTGTACAGAAAAAATATTTATGTACTTTAATGTCACAATATGTTTATTATAACGAGGAAAACAGTGCCACTCCAGTCCATTATAGCACTGCTTTTGCATTGCTTTTTTCATATGAAAAATATTATCACATTAATGGAATGTCAAAATTCAAAGTTTTTGATGATATTTTTGTGCAAAGTAGATAAAATAGTATATTATACTCGTTTAATAAAAGGCATTGTAGCACGAGTGGAACGGGCCCTCTTATTAAACTAGTTTAATAATATACTATTACGAAACGTAATATTGCATTTTAGATTTCGCATTTACGAAGAATGAAAGTAACACAGGGAATGAAACGGGAAGTTGAGGTGGCTCGCTTTGTGTGTTCAGAATAGCATTTCAATATTCAGCCGACTGGTGGTTGCTAGAAACGGTTTGATTTGGCAAGGTGAGTCAAAATCAGTTGGGGCTTCAAGAAAACGCCGACGTGTTTTCGGAGAGCGAGGTGCTTTGGTTCGGTGGGCAGAAGTGAACGCCAGGCGAGCAAGTTTTGTGTGTCGCAGAGTTGCGTAGAAGCGACAGTTATTGTTTTAGCTGGGGAACACTCAGAGATTCGAAGTTTTTTGTTATGCAACATTCGACAATACAATAATGGAAGCGGCTAGGCCTAGTAAAGTAATATTGAAAGGATTACCGAGCCAAGCAGATGGAGCCCAAGCGCTGGTATTAGGCAACTGAAAGTCGTTAGTCATCACTGCAAATAGTTGCTTTAATACCATATTTAATAATTCAGAGCAGTCATCGAAGAAGTACGTATGGGCACGGCTTCTTGTTGTCTTTCCGCACTATACCTGAACATATGTGGAATACGTTGTCGGAACAAAGGCATCGTTTGAAGTGATATGATATTATTGTTTGGAGCGCCAGAGCTATAACGTCTGCACAGCAGACTAGTATTATAAATGGGTCATAAAAGTAGATGACAGAGGACGTGTAATTCATGGTTACACGAAATACTTAATAGAAACAGCTATTTGCTTCGCGGTTTGATTCGTTGTTTTTTACAGAAAATTGGCTTTTAATTTGAGTAGATTTTGGAGCTAATTTTTTTGATTTGGCACGCGTACAAATCAACTTCCGGTTCGTTTCACCAGATGCTTTCCTTAACCACAAACTGAAGTAAGTAGAAAATTCTAATAAACTAGGTGGCAATAATAAGGTCAAAATTAATTTACCAAAACGGAGTGACTACAAATCGTAGCATTATTACAATTTGATGCTTGAAATCCCAGCATTAAAGGTAATGTAATTTGTTTCCTCAAAATTCTTGAATTTTGAGGAAACGTCATGATAGGTTCTATCACTAAGTAAAGAAAACTAAGAAATATATACACAGCGCTATAAAATACACATAAATATTACAAGTTAGTGTATGTGTTACGTGCATATATATAATACACATATATTGCTAGTAGGGCCTCGGAACGCCGGAAAACATTACGGCGCCGACATAGTTTCACTTAGAGTATAACGCGTCTCGTGCGCATGCGTGAGAATTCGCCTTTAGAAGCGAATTTTAAACTTGACCACTTCCCAATTGGGCCGACGACGCCGCCGCGCTTGCGCACAGCTCACCATTATACATTGAAGAGTTGTTTGTCTGTCTCACTTCCTTCGTGAGTTTCCCACTCATAGCCGCTAGCAATATAGTAAGTATTAGATATATGGTTACGTGTGACACAAAGCAGAAATAGAGCAGAGAGCTAACATTTGGCTTCAAATCGAGAAAAACGGCTACGGGAGCATTCTAAATGTTAGAAACTGTATACGGCGACGAGGCCTTGTCCCGTACTCGTGTTTTGGAATGGTCTTTTCCGGTTTTATGAAGGCCAGGATGATCTTTCCTATGATTCGAAGCATCTCCCCACCCCATTCTCCAAATTGTCTCCAGCGGATTTCATGGCGTTTCCTCAGCTCAAACTGACTCTAAAGGGAAGAAGCTTTGGCAACGTGGAAGATCATTCATCGGAATGTTACCGCCGAATTCAGCCCAATTTAAACAGGCTTTTTGGGAATTACATTGTCGATGTCAAGAGTGGCTAGAGATCGAGAGAGATTAATAATTGGAAGAAAGCTAGGAGTATCTTTCCCTATAGATACGTCGCATGCTCTGTATTTGATCGGTGCACAAACCCAACGCGCGAGATCGTGCAAAGTTTTTCTATTTACTTAGAGGAGGATATTAAACAGTTTGCAGCTGGGTAGAACCTCTTTTTTATGTTTGGGTTAAACCCTAGTTTTACTGTACTATAAATTTACACTTACAGCCAGTCTTACAAAGGCTACTAATCTGACGTTAACTTTAATTAGCTGTTAAAAGAAACAAAAGCGCATCAACATTTGTTTACTAGTGAATGAAATGTCATAAGCACTAACATTTTGATGCGCTTTTTTTGTTTTAACAGCGAATTAAAGTTAACGTCAGATTAGTGGTCTTTATAAGACCGGTAGTTAATATTCCAATTATTTAAAAATGTACTTCAAGCCTTTTATAATACAACCATTAATGTGACTGATGCTTGCAACACCACCCAATTGAAAAATTAAGGAAATATATAATCTTCTTTTATATGCAAATTCGATTCGAGAGTGCTGAATGACGCGAGAAGCGTTGTCGTGCGCGGATTCAATATCCTTTGTGCACATTCTCGTTATCTTAATACGAAAACGCTATTATTCGATTAGACGCAGTCACAATTTTATCTGCGCTCCCTATCGAAATTGTGCTTAATGGCATAGCTGGCATCGTAAAAAGCCAAGGAGAAATGACGCACCGGTTGACCACCCACCTTAGGGCGATGAAGATACCGCTCTAAAAAGCCCTCACCTCTACGTGACGCAATTTAGCCCATAATGTATTCGCTTTTAATAAGCGTTCATTAGGTACATTCAAGATTCAAGAACAGTCCATGACAATTTAGGAAATGGGGCAACCCACGAGACGTTCTGTGATTGCAGTTATGGTACGAATTCGTAAGACGGAATTAATTCTTTCGAAAGGATTTATTAAGCGTAATTATGTGCATTCCTGCAGAGTAAACTGTTGAGGTTTCCTGAAAATAGTAGGTTTTATTGTGCTGAAGTATGATAAATTGCTTATCAACAGCTCCGAGACATTAAAATAGTAGTTAAAGAGCCACAAAGGCAGGACCACCAATCACGGCATGTAATGGCGGTCATCAAGCAACAATTAAATATGGAAACTGATAATTAGTTGTGTACTTGCAGACAGTTGAAAATGGGGTCGTGATTACATGAAATACATGCGCAATAGACGTAGGTGAATGGTAGTAATCATTTCTAATTTTAATGCAATTTAATTAACATTGTATAAAATCAACAGAGGTCTTATAATTTACAACAGTATAATATCGTTATTTAATTACAGGCATATATTTCATCGAACTGACGCAACTTCTCAAGTTCACTTCTTGAGGTCTTCACTTTTTATTTTATTGCATGATAACACAAATTAATTAAAAACACAACGTTTTGTAAATATGATTCCACCAGCATCCTAGGAAGACTTAAAAAGACCTAAGAAAAAAATAAGAATTATAACGAGCACCAAATTTGTCGAAAGAAGAGTAGGAAAATTCTTCGAGAAGAAACAAAAACGAAAGTTAATTTAATTGAAGCCAAATTAACAATGAAGTATATTACATATTTGTAAACTTTAAACGTTTGGTAAAAAGTGTAGTCGTTGTCGGTGGTTCTATTATCGCAAATGAAAAAAATTAAAATAATAAATTTGAATTCACAAGATTAGAACTAGCAATTCCCAAAAAAAGTCAAACGTCCATTAATGCCAACAAACAATATAAAAGCTAGGGAAGAAGATTCCAATCGAAATGTTAAAAATGTACAAGACACATATTATACAAAAAAAAATCGATTGAAGTGAAACTTGGCCAACTATCTAAAAAGAAAATAAAGAGATAATTGAATAAAATCGTAAGATAAATAGAAGAAAACCAGGACAACAGTAGAGCGGTCATGAGAAATAACGATAAGGAAAATTTATTAATAGTAACTGAAATACCTAACCACTACTAGTTTTTTTTCATTCCACATATTTTAAAACTTGCTAAGAGAATATTTGATCACATCGAGTAAGTAAGGAATCCCACTAACCCGAGGTACTCCATTTGGCTCTACTCTATTGCTTCAACTTAGCCCCTCCTTTTTTATCTTTACCATTTGCTTTCCTTTGACACCGGAAAGAAAATCAAAATGGCAACATAGAATGTTAGAATTTTACAAAGATGAAGAAAGCTGGCCAACGCCATCAAAGAAATGAAAAGAATAGAATTAGATCTATTCTAAATAAATTAAGTTGGGTGGAAATATATTGGTATGAACTACGCCCCCAAATTCTTATTATAATATAATAATTAATTTGATTTATCTTTGCATTGTCTTCATCTCGGTATTTTTTGGGAATTTTGGTAATCCTATCCCGTGCCTTTTCCACAAGCTGGTCAAATGGCAGTCGTTACCCGTGGTATTATCAAATATCTATCTGAGTACACTCTTTTCATAATGATCAAGAGTGTTTCTAACGTAAATGTATTTGTCAACTCGTTTTGTTAAGTGAATTTTTCCTGCTACCGCAATCGGGTACAAAAATCCGGATACACCAAGCTACCATATGATCAAAAACTTTTATCCTCTAGAAAGCTGTGTAATTGTTTCTTTTTAAATTTATGTTGGAAGTTGTTGTGAAATTGGCATTTTACATCTGACAGCTTAAGATTGTATTAGAAAATTTATTTTAACAAATACACACATTTTTGTTTAACACATAATGTTATTAACAAAAACAACCACAGATGTTCAAAGTAATTTCCTACATGCTCCATACATAGCACTACTTTGTGTTCAGTATTAACCATTCTCTAAAAGTTACATAACTGTCAAAATTGTAAAAGCTATATCATTAAAAGTGGGAACATAAATTAAATTTTAAAACAGCTCTCTAGGGGATAAAAGTTTTCGATCATAAGCTATAAATGCAGTAGATTACATTTGAGTTTTTTCTCGCCAAGAAGATTCGCTGATCCCGCAGCTATCGGATGTCACCATGAAGTGAGAACAGGTTGCATTCGTAAAAGGTATGATATCCTGGAAGCAACTATGTCGACTTCAAATAGCGATTCAATTGTTTCGAAAACCCTTGGCGCCAAATTATCGCGCGTTAGCAATTCGAAAGACTATAAACCCGCACGTGCAGAACACCAAGATCAGCACTCTTTTATCTCAGAAGTTTCCAGAACTCGATCGAACACTCCTTGCAGATTCCACTAATCCAGTGTTGTCGACTACACAGCAGGTCTTACTTGACCAATCGGGTGCGATCAGCTGATTGTCCTCACTCCCGTCTGGAGATTCAAAAATAATCAAAGCGTTAGTTTTGCGTGGCAGTTCTACACGGCAGTTTGCAGTTAGCAGTTGTAATATATAACGCTTCTCGCTGCCTGAGTGCGGTTCACCGTGCTCGGGGCCGCTAGGTTAGCTGACAAGAACACATTGATAGATACGGTCAGTTCTAATTAAGAATCTCGTAGAGTGAAGTGGGTAATATTGTAGAAATTAAATGTGTTACGGCCACTTCAGGTTCAAGTATTATTAGGGAGACGTCTTCATATCGGTTCATGCTGAATTAATTACCAGGTCAGCACAGGTCAGTTAGGGAGTGCGGTTGCCGGAATTCTTGTCTCTTTACTCCCACACATCAGTCTCAATTTCGAAGATTAGTCACATATTTCCCATAACGAACTGTTCGATTAAACTCGCAGCTATTAACCTTCCCTGGTAGCCAGTGATAGCGACCTGCATTCGTCCCCCACCCTTGCCGATGCAAACCGACAAAATTCTAAGGTACGGTGTTATAGTATTTAGGCCTGTTCCGGTTTCGCGGTGTGAAAGGAGCCGCATAAATATTTAAGAGTGACGAATTTTGAAAGACATCGCATAGCCCCGATAGTGAGACAAAAACATTCATTCTTGTCCCGCAATAAGTAATGAACGTTAGATAATTACGGAAAACTACGAGTAACGTTTAGACACTTGTAAAACATGATTATTTAGCTTATTTATAACTTTTGTTCTTGCTTAATGTTGTGTTTAACTTCGATATAGTAGTTTAAACTAGCCCAGGTTTTTATCTCACGGTGTTTGTATTCAACCCACCGTTTGTATTTTTATTGTGTATAGCATTTTAACGACAACAAACGATCAAGGTGAGTCCGTTCTGGGCGTGTGTGACGGTGCATGCACTTGCAAACAGTGAACTTAAGGATTGCATCTTCCTACTTCAGGGCGATTTGTCTCATAAGAAAAAATAACTGAGGAAGGTTGCGCTCAAAGCAATGAACATCTTACATTAACACCTCGTTGTCTTAATTAATAATTACCAAATGAACCACGCCCTTCCCGACGAGTTAGCTGGCAAACCTTGTTATAGGACACCGTAAAGTAGTTGGGGCAAACGATCCTTTTATTTTCCAGATTTTCGGTTTTACAACAATCGCAGTAAGGTATCAACCCGTTTCATGTCGTAATTAGAATTTCGTATGTAACAACAATGTGTGGCCATGTTCTCAGCGGTAACAGTTTCTGAAATTTTCAACCCATTGTACATACTGTACCCATCTACCGTGTTTATCATTCTTCAAACGGAGCCGCAAATATTTTATAACCTCCTGTATGTACTGGGGTGTTCCTATCTTAATAGATCTTGTATTTCTTCCCGTCCGCTCGGGGCGTGTTTGACGGTGCATGCACTTGCAAACAGTGAACTTAAGGATTGCATCTTCCTACTTCAGGGCGATTTGTCTCATAAGAAAAAATAACTGAGGAAGGTTGCGCTCAAAGCAATGAACATCTTACATTAACACCTCGTTGTCTTAATTAATAATTACGAAATGAACCACGCCCTTCCCGACGAGTTAGCTGGCAAACCTTGTTATAGGACACCGTAAAGTAGTTGGGGCGAACGATCCTTTTATTTTCCAGATTTTCGGTTTTACAACCATCGCAGTAAGGTATCAACCCGTTTCATGTCGTAATTAGAATTTCGTATGTAACAACAATGTGTGGCCATGTTCTCAGCGGTAACAGTTTCTGAAATTTTCAACCCATTGTACATACTGTACCCATCTACCGTGTTTATCATTCTTCAAACGGAGCCGCAAATATTTTATAACCTCCTGTATGTACTGGGGTGTTCCTATCTTAATAGATCTTGTATTTCTTCCCGTCCGCTCGGGGCGTGTTTGACGGTGCATGCACTTGCTAACAGTGAACTTGAGGATTGCATCTTCCGACTTCAGGGTGATTTGTCTCATAAAAAAAATAACTGAAGGAGGTTGCGCTCAAAGCAATGAACTTCTCCGCTTTTTGAATACCGCCTAGCCAGGTTGTTTTTGGTCGTCTTCTATTTCGGCATGCTAGAGGGTTCACTGGAATAGTTTAGGGATTCTTTCGTCACCCATTCTTTGTACATGTTCATACCAAATTAGTTGTTTTTATTGTATATCCCCAATGACAGTTGTTTGGATGTCCAAGAAGTTTCTCATTTCGAACTCCTTCCAAACGAGATACATCCGATGATCTTCGTCAAAAGTCCATTTAAGTTATCTGTAGCCTTCTTTCTACAGTTGATTCTATATGCCATAATTTTTCCCTTTTGAAGATGGAGTTATATTTGTTTCCTATTCTTTGGGATGCGCCTGTTCCAGAAGATTGGATTTAATGCACCAATCTTTTTTGTTCCTTTTACCATTTTGCCTTCAATTTCTTTTCCTGGTCTTCCCGAGCGACTTATTTTTGTTCCTAGATAGGGATGTTCCTGGAAATGTATTATATATATATATGGCTGGTGTGTTATTCTACTCCAGTAATACAGTTCATAGTAAAAACAGATTGGGCACCATAGTTACGTAGTAGCAGAGTTTAAAATGCGCAATAAACTTTGTATCACATACCGATAGAGTAATGAATAAATGTATAATGGAACGTTCATATAATGGAAATGTATGCTCCCACTGCAGAAAAATCAGATGAAGAATTAGAGGGGTTTTATAACGGCATAGAGTATTGAAGACGTCTAACAAAAAAGCGAGATATTAACATGTGCATGAAAGAATGCAAGATCAAGGTGTAACGAACACCAAATTTACTCTGGTAATTACTAAATTTAGTTTTGTTTCGCTATTGGCACAGGGCAAGCTCAGATGTCCAGAATTAAATTATTTACTCAAATGTATAGACACAAAATAACATGTAAAAATAAATTGTATATTGTTGTTAAATATTTATAAATTAATTCCTAAGTAGGTTTAATAATGTATGTACATAAAATTATAAATAAAAATCCGTTCTGGAGACTGGTGACTCGTTCGACGCTCTGGACCGGTCTGCAACACAACGTACACGGCTGGTAAGGCGGTCGCCGTCCCGCGTTTCTCAACAAAAGTGCGTAGCTGTCCGGCAGATGTGGCGGAAAACCAGCCAAGAATGTCGTCTCTTGCAGGTGAAGTGACTCGCCTTTGGCTGTGTAACAGGATCGCGCCGTTGGTCGGATAATCTTTTTGGTGCAAGTAGTTGGTGCTTTAAATTGTTCTTAGCTAGGTTAGGATCTAGAGAACGTGTTCAGTAGGTGTACAGAATTGTACAAAATATGACCGGTGTCTCGTCGGCTTGTAGCAGATACCAGAGTTGACAGGTTCGGAGCAATGTATAAGGTATGACCCGTGTCTCGTCGGCCTGTACCAGGTACAAGCGTTGGAAGCTACGATCAGGGAGACATGAGACCCTGGGACTCAAGTGTTACGGTTCGGGCAGGACTCGGGGATAGGTCCAAGCGGGCCTAGAGTGAAGAGCTCTTTCAGGTTAAAGGAGCTGCTGGCCGGAGACTCAAGTGACATCAGCAAGCCGGGCGTTCTGCTTATATACCGTCTTGGCTGCCGTTACTTGGGATATTTCTAAAAGCGATTGGAGAAGAAGCATCACCGAGGGCTGTTTAACCCTATGTCGTGGATCGCAGCTGGGTTCGCCTTATGTGGAATCCGCGTGATCTGGAGATGCAAGCGTAGAATGCCATTTAAAAAGATCTAATATAATATTCATGCTTTAAATAAATTTGATGCAGGTGCTAACGTTATATTGTGTGGAAGAAAATTAATTCAAGATTTCATTGGATTTTATGATCCAGGAGCGAGGAATTAGCGTAGCTCTCGCTTATTAGACTATTTTCTGGGATAAGGTGAGTATAGCATAGTACGTTGTACTTTAATTTAATGCAGGAAAAAGTAGACGTAAGAGGGCAAGTAAGCCAGACGGAAACACCGTGGCTCAAAAATGTCCAAAGAATGTACGAACCGCTAAGGTCACACAGTAGCCCATACAACGCAAAACAGGGACCAGTTTGTTGTAATATTAGCCAATTTCAATAGAGAGGGCATCTTAAAGCAGGACGATATTCTTTATTCCACTACATAGTAATATATTATATAGGGTGACCAAGACAATATCATGGATAGAGTGCTTTGGCTCCACATATAATTTAAATGGAGATACTCCAGACGTGAAATTTTGTTGATCACCTCCTATTATTAATAACTTTATTAATTCTTTTCATAGCCCATACTAACGTTTACAATAATTGCAGCTGTTATTTTTTATTTGTACTTTTTTCTACCTAGATGAATAAAAGAAACAGAACAGGAGAAAGGATCCTTTTCGATGATGCCCATTTGGCAGTAGGATTCGCGAAGCCATTGACATTTACAAACTACTTAATAATGTCAATTGAGACGAAAGCTTTCTCCTTCCCCCCATGTGGAAAACGCTAATTTCTAAACCTCACCCGCTGCCCCCTTCATCCAACCGCAACGACAATTGCCTATAATTTCCTTCCAACCGTTATAAGAATTTCGCTTATGGCATGGTTTTACTGTGTTCTTTAGCTTGTCTCCTGATGAAACTGTTTATGAAAGTGGGTACATAATGACAATAGCTGTGAGATACTCCGAAATGTGCGCATTAATCTTGGCTTTTAAAATAGCTAAGTTATATGACAAATACATTTGTTTACGTTTTATATAATTATTAGTAGTAACAAACAAATATATCACCTTACGCGAATGGGATATTAAATTTTGCTTAGTACTTCTATATATTTATATATGCTGGAGAAACAGACGGCTGCTATACCCACAGAGAAGACATTATGTAATCCTGCACCTGTAATTCTTCATAACCACCTGAAAGTTATAAAAGCTTGCTTTCTGTGGATCACCTATTCCTGAAGAGCAAATAAAGACCGTGTTATTTGGTATCCGAAAATGCTAGGGAAGCTTGATAATGGAACGTCAATGTCAATAGAATCTTGACAGACGATGAAATGTGGCTTTACTACTACGTGTCCACGAAATTACAGAACATGGTGTGGGGTTTCAAAGATGATAGAGATTCAGTAACAGTCACAAAATCATACATAATTAAAACGAGGATGATTTCCGCACTCTTCATACCAAGGAAAATTTTAGAGTGGATGAAGGGACTCAAAAGACGGTGACTGTTAAGTAATGCACCTACCCATACCTACCGCGCATTCTGTAGGAGCTGAACAATCTACACCAAAGTCATGACGCAACAGCTGACTGCTGCACCACGACAACGCCCCTGCACGTTGGGCCAATGCGTGCACCGTCTACTATCGGGAACAATCAGGTTCAACTACCATATGTTCATGTAAAAAGTTCATAAGGGGCGGCTGTGGAAATTCAAACGTATGAATAATATGTTGGTGGCACTGTTAAGTCTATGTCAAATTCGAAGTTAGCAGGTTAAATTTTGCGTCAGTCTGTGTCAAAACTGACGGAAAACACAGCATTAGAGGGGTAAGGAATTCTGAAAATGTCTTTAACGGCATTGTGTTCAATTTCAGAAAACGGCAAAGTGTGTTTAACATGTGGCAAAATAATAAAAATATTGTAAAGTATTGGAAGTAGAACTGGGGTTTCAATTCTGAAGATTTCAGAGCCAAGGTCTTGAAGGTATCCATAATGACAGCGGCAGGTAAAATAGGGGAACGCTTAGCTAAATCAAATATGTGTTTATAGAACTGTCCTTGAAATGGAAAATCGATGGAAATGAGGCGTTTCTTCTATAAGGGTAGGTAAACTTGAAGACAACTTACAATGCTCTGATAACAACTTCTGGATTATGACCATGGATTCTAGATTTGAAAATGTGCCTTCTTCTTTACTATTGTTTCAAAAGTTTCTATTCTGGCCTGGTTGCGACATTGAGTTTCCATACTTGTCTATCCTTACCCTAGCAAAAAAGTTTTGCCTATAGCATGGTTCACAGGTTAAGTTACCATGTAATTGGTTCGATCAGTAGAGTTAAGCAAAGCTCTTTTTGGTCAGAACTTAGATGGGAGTTCCACGGTTGTATCTCTCAGCGCCTCGTGGTACAGCTGTCACGGAAATAGTTGGTCCCGGCTTTCATAACAACATCATGATAGTCGTTAGTGGAGTTGGAAGTCCCCATAAATGCACAGCGACGCCTATAATTGGCCTAATGGCTGTTGGCTGAGTGCGAAATAAATAAATGAATGTTTTCTACTGCTGGTTGTTATTTTTTTCATCAATTTTGGCAATGGCAAAAAAATAGTTTAAAGTCAATGCCAGTGAAAATCTGGAGTGTTTAAACCGAGCAAATGCGTTTCTCAAAAACAGTTCCAAGGACTGAAGCTCGGGCCGCTTGAATAATGCATAACGGACCTGGCAGCTCGGACTCGGAGCGCAGGCTGGAAGCTCCTGCGAGCGATGTTGAACACGGACTTTTTGAGCGTGCTCTCCGCAGATAATCTGCAGTTCGCTGCAAGTCCTAGAACCGGCGAAATTTGTCGTTCTACAAAGCGGCGGCTGCGGCAAACCTTTTACTAGCACCTTGGTCAAGTTATTACTCCAAGCGGCGGCTACTAGTAAAGGGGGGGTCTAATGGTACCCGGATTGACATCCTGACGCTGTTATTTACCTAAATCGAGAAGGGCTTTGGAAAGCAAAACAGGAAATATATAGTTATCAGGAAAAAATATTTAAACCTGTTAACATGATCTTCCAGACACTCTGCAAAGATATTACTGGTTAGTAAAACATTTTAAGGCCTTACAATATGATTTTTCAGAAGCCGTGAGACTTGAAAAGGATGTTATCAGGAGGAAAATTATTAATCCTATCAACGTGATTTTTTGGGCACCCTGAGACTTACGGATTGGGGTGTTACTTATTAGAAATACATTTTAAAGCCTGTCAACATGATTTTACATGAACACTGGGACTTGAAAGTATGACTAAGGTCTGCGATGTGCAGTTTTACTAACCCAGGCAATAAGGAAAGCGTTAGGTCAGGTAGAGCAGTAGAGCAGTTCTACTTATTAGTAAGTACCCGGGTACAAAATTTGTTTTTGAAGCCTCGGGGGCTCTCTTCTTATATCCATTTGAGGATCTCTCTACCTGGTGGATACGGAGTGGGACTAAACTTAATAAATTTGAGAGGCTAGGAGAGGAAACAGCGAGAAGAACGGGTCGCAGCGCGTCTTCCACAAATTTGGGATTACCTCATATAATCTCTAGTGAGGTCCAAATAGCTTCGTGAAACATCTTGTTGGGACCAGATGCCTCTTGAAAATTGGAACATGTTTTTAGCACATTTCGATACAATTTGCAAGTAAGCTGTCGTCACAATGATGGTTCTTTGTTTCTTGCACCACTATACATGATTTTTCTAGCAGAGATACTACTACTTACATAACTAAACCACCTACTACAATTACATATAACGCTACGGATGTATTTCTGATTAAAGTAAATAAGCGATTGAAGACAGTTATAAAATACTATACCGTCAGCTAACGGTGCACACACTCGTATATTAGTGTGAAAATTATACAGCCAACAGATCTACTATTTTCATATTTTTCACCAAACAGCTTAATTTATAATGATAAATCTATGCGCAGCAGATATTTACGATAAATGAAATTGCTACAGCTTTAAAAACTTAATCTGTCGAAACAACACCTTCTTGTTAATTTGCATTGTGGTAAAAGCTGAAGCTACACGTCCTCTTCCGTCCTTTTCCTTTTCGACAACTCACTCGATTATCCGTTCATGCCTCAACGGAAACGTTTCTGAAATGATTTCATCTAGGAGATGAAAAATAGGTTCGTGTATGTGCTACCCATCATTTTGTCCCATGCATCATAGTAGGCTACTGACTACCTATATTTAACTAAGGAGCAATTAGCTACCTCTTGAACAGTGTAAATTATTGCAGTTGCTTAAATTAGAAGTTTGCACGACCGATTCCTTGTTTATGATCTCTTTTTAGCGCTTGCGAGCACAGTTATTGGCCTATAATTGCTAGTGTGCAGTTACAGGGAAATTGAGCCGATTGTCAGCGCCAACTTCGACTGCGGACTAGTGAAAAATACAATGCAGGAAAATAGAAAGTCATTCGGCAGTAAAAAGCATAATTTTATGCAGTTCTTGGTACGATCCAGCAAGCTGCTATCCATCGCAGTCGATATCAGCATAAATAACCGATATTTCTTGATGGACTTGTACAATTAGAGATATAGTTTTATGGCGCAAGTAAAGGCAGTTCCCATATAAATAACGAGCCTCCTATCCGCGGACTTAATACGTCAAGTCGCTATATCTAGAGTTTATCAAAATCCCTGTAACTATCAAAAAGTATCGACGTTGATTTATGCTCGCTCCATTCAAATTGATCTTGCGTTGATAACTACATGATCTAGTTATATTTACCCGTTTTGTGTCCGTTGTGTCGTTGATCTCTGAATAATGCATGTTAGAGTTTCTACGACGCAGTCGCTCGTAAGGTAATAAATGCTAATAGATGTTGAGATTTATGGAAAGTTCGGGACCTAATGCCCAAAATGATTTCTTCCATTAGTTCCCACGACTGGGTTGTAGGCAGCTTTAAAATTGCGACGTTTTGCATAATTTGGATGACGCATTTGCCAGCGAAGGACCAGCGAAGGAGAGTGTCTTAACTAATTTGTGTTATATTCTGCAAAATAATCCTTCCAAGTGACACTACGCATTCGTATTTTTGTTGATGCATTAATCTTGTTTTGTTTATAGCTTAGAAAATTAAGTTTCGACTTTTTTTTCTAATTTTTTAATAAGTATCTAAAGTCGTTTTTTAGTTGCAATTCTTCAATTGTTCTGTGAAGTTCTATATGTTGCGCACATTATTATTTGTATTTCCAACTGTAAGTCCACATAAACTTCTCAACAAAATGAAATTTTAATTTTAGCGGACGACTTAATTCAATAAAATATGCGCTCGACGATTGTAAAATTCCATAAAAAGACTTTCTGCAAATGCACACAACAAGTATTTAACCAAAAATCGAGTTTACAGCCTATTGCCTATTGCATTAATTTTAGTTTTACAGAACTAGTAAACTCCCTTAATAGTAAATATCAGAAAATACGCGTTTTCGAAGGGGGATTTATTAAACGCCTCTTCTTTCATTTTAAATGTATTAAAATTCTATTTTATTCAATACTTCTCAATAAACGCCTCATAACTATGGCGATTTTAACAATCGCAATACCAATATTACACACAATTGACTGTTTGATTACCATAACTCAACTCCCGAGTTTTAGTGTATACAATAATGTTTAATGCTATGTTCTGACGTCACCTGTCAACCGAAAATGTTAAACCAAACATGTGCTGTGATTTCAAACAAAAATTTTAGTTTTGATGCTTCCTCTGAGTTTATTGTACTGCACGCGTAGTGTTACGAGTGTTACACACGAGAAAATTTGACCACACGGCCTACGACCTCGTGGGACATTTTTTTCTCTAGTTGGTAAATGCCACATAACACTACTTGTATAGTAAATAACTATTATTTGCAAGATAGAGTCAAATTGATATAAAAATTAAATTGACGATTAGTACAAGTATAAATATGAAATGCTTTATAGTAGTTGGTGCAACAAAAGAATTGATTTATTTTTTTGGTTTATATTCAGAATTGTAGCGTATAAATGTATCTATTATTTTCTCTATGCTAATTATTTTGACAAGAATGGTAAAAGAAGGTAAGAACGATTCATATATTATTATTAATTATATAATTTTTTGGCAGTGGTTTATTATGATGTGTTTTATCGGATTTTTTCCACTGTCTAGGGAGGTGTATATCACACAAAGCTTCGGAAGTTTTGATCTACTCCCGAGAGAAGGAGTAGATCAAAACTCCCGAAACGTTGTGTGATATACACCCTAGACAGTGGAAAAGTCCGATAAAACACATCAAAACACAATCTATCAATAAGTTGGAAACGAAGAGACTTCTAAGAGATGAAACTTCAAAGTGTAAACTTAACACAAGTGAACTGAGAACAATATCTAAAACAAAAAAGCAAAGTATAAAAGAAATGAACACATAATATAAAAAAATAAAAAAATATAAATGTTATGGAAAATTAAGGATACACTTGAATAAAAAAATAGAGAAAACAAAATATTACAGTTTAGAAAATAAAAGTAAAAAAAGAGAAAAGATTTTAAAAATCGTGATAAACTACATATTATATAAAAAGCGAATCAAGAGATGCAGTAAATGAAAGAAAAATGTCAAGTTGGGAGGGCTTTGGCACAGAAGTAGAACGTTATTATAAAGACAATAAGAAACAATTCTGGACAACGATGAAGCAAATTAAAAGCAGAGAAGTTTCTCAGATAAGAAGTATAAGAGCCGCCATTAACAAACGCGTTAATAGTACAGAGCAAATAGCGGAAACATTCAGAAAATATAATAATACAAGTAAAAATTAAAGAAGAGTATGCAGCATTTCGACCAGATACACAAACGCAAGCTATCATCTATACCATACGAACTATATTAGAAAATAATCTGGAAAAAGGAATGAAGTTAAGTATTCTTAGACATAATGACATTGTTTGGCAACATCTCAGAATGAGATAAGCCTGAAGTTATATGAAGCAGATAAAAATTATTTAATACCGCAAAGGGTACTGTCAAAATTAACGGAGAACTATCAGAGAGCTTCCACATGTACAAAGGGGAACCCCAAAGTGTATCCTGAACCCACTACTGTTCATACTAGTAATGTAGGATGCAATGTAAAATGTAGTAGAAATGTAGTAGAAGAATTATAACATCTAAGCATTATACATAAAAAAGGCAAAGTGGTAGAGATAAGCAGAGAACGAACACATAAGAAAGAAATAAATCTTAAATTTAATACATTTTTACAATTAAACTTAATTCTATAAAATTGTCTTTGTAAGTTTATGGTTATTCACTCGCGTTTAGCTAATTAACAGGCCCTTTTGTTCACTCATTTCACTGATCACTGCCTCCTTTCGTTCATTTCCTCTTTAGCTACTTTAGAGTTCAATGTAAGTTCCGCTTTCACTTAGGTACTCCCTAACCAATACACATTTTAAATCCAGCTATTTTCGAATTCTTGTTGATCCATTTTTAATTCATGATTCGCCTTCTAAATCTGCCTTCAGCCTCTCTAACCTTTGTTTAATTTGCTCAAAGAAATTATTATTTTATTTACTTTAGTTCAAAT
Organism: Agriotes lineatus; assembly: GCA_940337035.1. NCBI lineage: Eukaryota > Metazoa > Arthropoda > Insecta > Coleoptera > Elateridae > Agriotes > Agriotes lineatus. The sequence goes on from OW679200.1 coordinate 59,659,020, forward strand.
TCATTTGCGACACACAGTTAATTATTGCTCTCTGTAAGAACTTGCTTTTTCTCTGCATATTTTAAATAATGCCATACGTTTAACTAAATTACATTAAGAACTGCACACCCTTGTGACAATCAAGCTTCATTTCCTTCTAGCTTATTTAATTTATTTCCAATAATAATGGCTCAATTTGTCCATGTAATTTCATATTGACAACTTATGTGAAAATTATACAGATGTGTGAATTCTATCAACTCTGTGCTGTTCTATTTTGATTTAATCTGTTCGCACTGCTACCAGAGCTGCTTTGAGGGCTAAAGACAATTGCAGTATACATTTAGGTGTGTACCACTGCAACACGTTGGTTGCACTTCAATTATTATTATATTTAAAGTGTGTGATATGAATTAATCTAGTATGCCGGTTTATGTTTGTTTCATTGTGGCCCATTTTTAGTTTTGTACTGTTGGCCGCAGTATAAACCCACTAAAATAAATAAATAAATGAAATAACACAACCATGATGGAAGTAGATAGTTACATAAATATTTGGTATCAGTAATATCATACAGTGGAAATATATACAAAAAGATACAAAGTGGAACGAGAAAAGTAAACCAACTATACTACTTGCACCATTCTTAAACGAGGAGTATTACAGCCCTAGTAGCTCTAACCCTTGGCAGAATATGGCGTGAATAAGGACTAGGCAGCTCTTCTTAGGGTTACAAAAACCTCATTAATATAATACAATTTGGGCGCCAGTCGTTATACACAACATAAACCAAAGCTAGCTATTAAGACAAATCATCAGCTACCCTGTAAATCTTTTAACTTTACCACCTAGATAAAAAAACAAGTTTGTGAAGCGTAGTAACAAGTTAACAACGGTTAACCAGTAACAAATATAAAATTTAATTTCACTAACATGTCAACAATAGCAATGGAAAATTATTTACAATTGTTCCACAGACCCAGAAATGGTTAATAGCAAATTAAATCATGTAAAACCTTAAGCTTTATTGCAATAAATAACATAATTGTGACGGGAGTCAACCCCATTCAGAAAGTCACAGTTATAATAAATAGCAAAATATTAACATTTGAATGCCATGCAAACATCCAGCTAATTATAGTGATTTAGGAACCCACTTTGACCGGCTTATAAAACCTTGAAAATTGAAATTAGGAAAAGCCGGGAGCTCAAGATCACTCTGCTCAAAAAATGATTTACAGCGCACATACAGGCATGCTGTCAGTTGATTTCATATGTGATAACGCATTAGCGTTTGATAAAACTATGGAATTTACGTTAACACTTGCGATTTTACTCCTAAAGGCATTTGTTATAAATACGCAATTCATGCCGTTATCGACACAATCAAAACGCTCAATAGCTAATTGTATGCATTTACTGTGACGCTTCTTCAGGGCGATCTTGAAGGCAATCACAAGGTGCGAATACATCTTGCTAAACGCAGCATCCTTGGGTTGACTATATTTCGGAAACGACCTTAGCTCAGAGCAAGTACCGATCGTGCTTCCATCATAGAATTCCAGGGGACTATTGCCGCCAGGATATTCTGCCGGAAGATACAAGCGTATTTACCACTTAATTAGTATGACAACTAAAATAACAAGGAAATAGCTTACCCTAAGATGGAAGTCGGGCCTAACACATTGGCAAGTGACACCGCTTGAAGCGCACAACGCAATTGCTGACAAGAAACAAAATGCTGTTAAAATGCATAGCCGTCTTGAACTAAGCTATGGAAATCTCTTTAGAAGATCGTGAATGTTCTGCTTGCACAGCCGCCCTCGAGCAGCGCTCAATTCGAAGAACGGTAGCTCAAAAATTTCAAGCCAGTCACCTTTATGTCTTTTATCTCGACTGTGGAAAGAGATACGCGTGATTAATTATTTAAGTTAGAGATGCGAACCAGAATCGAAAGTGGGGTTCGCAAGAAACGCAAAAATACAATGGGGGGTTACATATTTTATAAATAACACATAAGTTGAAGAAAAAGAGATAAATAATAAATCAAAAATGAAATTATAAATAACACTATACCATCCAACATTAACATGTGAAACGAAGAACTGGACACTGACAAATAGACATTTATTGATGATTACAGAGATGTAGATGAAAGATTTACGGAAGAAAACCTAGAAAGCAAGAAAGGGCCGGGTGAGTAGTAAAATACTTACGCAAGCTAAAAACAAGAACGTGCAATAATCAAGACTGAAAAATGACTAGTAAAATGGATTGGGTATGTATAGTGGATTGATGAAGACAAGATTTCCAAGATAGTCACAAAAATAACGGTAGAAGTGCGTACACCAAAGGGAAGCCCGAGGAAGAAGTGTGAAGAACAATTCAATACATATTACAAAGAATAATTCAATGGAAACAGTAGATACACAAAAATTAAATATTTAAAAAGTGCGTATGAAACAAATAATGTAAGAAAAAACAGTATAGAGAGATTGCATTAACAGGAAAAATGGTGGACAATATAAACTAACGGAACAATAATGCCAGTTTATTCGGGAGAGAAATAGCAGAATGTAACTCACAAAAAGTGAGTATTGTGCATTGTAATGAAAGAGATAAGTTAATCTTAGCTATGGAGCATTCCAAATGTTACGTTCGTCATTTTGGGGATCAACGCAAACGTAAAACTAAATCGAAGTCATAGACGAACAAAATGTGCAAGCCTTCTCTCCTTAATAATCGTTAATGATAATTTTCTAATAACACTGGTATAGCCTCTCTACGTCCGGTTAATTTTATTTTAATTACTTTATAACGTCACAGGGTAATCCAAAACCTAATGTGTGCCTGGAGTGAATAAATTGAGCCACCTGCATAGGTAAGGTTTATTCTTAATTCCAGTGTACAAAATTAATAAAATCTGTCTTACGAATCAAATGCATATACTGTAATGGTATAATATACTCCACCGCACCACGTTAATATTAATAATTTATTATTTAAGAATTTTCAAATGTTGAACTGAGTAAAAATCAGATGGTTCTAATTTTATTGCTTCAAATTAAATTGTATTATGCCCTCTCTTTTATTTTATCTGACTGCAATTATCATTTAAAATATGCTAGCTCCGGTACAGATTCAACTCTAATCAAAGGGTGGCTTCATGACAATTTCAGTATTAATTTATTTAAAACGGCACGCCACTGCCTTTCCATTCGATTTTACTACGCAGCCGCGCAACTATGAACTGGTATCAAATGTACAAAGGGGTTCCTAATCTCGCATAACATGTCGTTTGATTCGCAAATTCCAACTTTTGTGAACGTTAAATCAGGTAAATATTCAAATAATTTTATTTTGGCGGTTCTAACTTCTTTTGTCTTAGTCAAAACCGGAGCTTGATTGTTAAACCGACGCCGCTTGGGTAGATTGCATTTGTTTGGACACTTAACCTCACAATTTGGCTTTTAGTTATAATTTCTGGCAAAATAATTCTGCTATCGACTTGGATACGCCTGGCATCTATTGCTTTTGACGTTATCTGGCTGGTACTTAAATTTCCGGCTCCTCAAGTTATTATTTAGGTTTTTACAATACCTTTATTGTTTTTGTGAACATTGGCTTCCTCGGACAGGCGCCTGAGCTGGAATTCCTCTAGAACTCGCTGTACCGGGTGTTGGGGTTGCTGGTCTCGCTGCTGCTGGTGCCAACGATGCTCTGCAACGTCCACACGGTCCTGCTTATCCTTGGTTTAGCTGGTGTCGAACCGTAGCTGCCTCATCGGTGCCGATCCCAAGATCGGACGGCTCCAACTGGAAAACAACTTTTTGTCGTAGAAAACGTTGCCCACACTTGTATAGAAACTTCAAATTGCGCTGATCACTGTGGTATGATTTATTTTCATGTAAGTTAATGATAAATAGAAGAAATCTTTAATTAAACACAGAGCAAATTTAGGTGTGACATCAAATAATTTATTCAACTGTTTCTCTCCTTTCAACGGTTATAAACAATTGCCTATCTACTAATAAATTTACAAAATCCGGATATTATCTTAGTTCAAATACAGTACATTTTATCTTAATTACTATTAACAGTAACTAGAACTACACAATTCTTATAAACTAAATTACTGTGCACATTGGTTCAGTCTGTTGGCGCACTGCACTTGTTATTAAATATTCTTATTGTTTATTCACGTATGTTTATTGACTCACTTCCTTTTAGAATGCTTGAATCTCATGTTTGCTTTTCACCAAAATTTAACAACACTTAACTGTCAATTTTTTTGCATATTTTGCCAAATAGAAATAAGGACTTGGTAATTTATTCTTATAGTTATTAATTTTCCTTATTCATTTTCTCTGTTGCAATATTATCATTCCTTCGCCTCATATCTTTTTATAATAGTTTACAAAATGTATTTTATATTGGCTAACATGAATTCTATGTTTCATACCTGCACGTAGCAAACCTCTTGGTGTTGATTTGATTTTATTAGGCACTTTATTCTGTCAAATATAATAATTACTTTACTTTAAACTCAGATTCCAACCCTGTGAAAAACCAGCTGTCTCCTTAGCGTTTCTAAATTCATTCATTTATTTGAACACAAGCATTTCAAACTTGTCAAATGAATTTACTGGATTATAATTATAATGATTTTAACATTGCGGCCAGATACAACATCTCTACTCCGTGCTTAATTTACTTTTTATATCGCACTGCAATCAGAGCATGGGCGTAGGGCCCAATACCATCTCAATACATATAACAAACAAATTGTTTTTTTTTTTGGCAAATTTCCTACAGTTCTGTACAGTTAATGAGACAACAACCCAACGTGCGTCTTTACGAAGTTTGTAGAGTGGTTGCAAACTGAACGCTGTTTCTCTCTCCCGACAGGCTAAAATCATATGGTTAATAGCCGCTGCATATTACCTTAAGGTGTTCGAGTTTGACAGTAGTGAGGGTGAACGGACTGGCAGGGTAGAGTGAACGTCTTTACCCAAAAATGTGCCGGGCTGCAGGCATTCTCCCGTCCATTTGTACTCGTATGCTAGCGGGGTGGCCCAACATTCTAGAAGTTGGGCCCGTGGAAGGCTGCACGGGCTTGCTCGAAGGCACTGAACACGTGCCGAGAATTTTCCACAAAGTAATTAAAATTAAGATTCCTCATCGCACTCTCGGTGGTATACTTTCAATACGCCACAGGCCGTGGTGCCAGAATTACATTCCTTAGTAGCAACATGAGAAAAAATCTGTTTAACTTCTTTACACAAAAAATAAAAAGTTGCTCAATGGTTAAAATAGCAGATAACTATAGTAGAGAAAAGCTTATGGTCAACACTAGTAATGTCGGTACTTGTAACTAGTCGTTACTTTTCGTTGTAGTATCCGTTACTTTGTATTTGTTACCGAGTACTCGTTTATTCTAAAGCCATGGCACCGTCGCAACCAGTTCGGATCGAGTAACTGAAACTTCAGCGAGAGTATCCGTTGGTCCAGATCGAGTGGCGAGTACTCCTCACACACGGAGGAGCTGCAAAAGTTGACAAAAAACAAAACTGAATGCTTACTTCTTTATTTTTCAGAATTTAGCATTGCGCTCATGGCTTATGCACACGTAACATCAATAGTTGCATTTGTTTCCCATTTAATATATAAGAGTTGATAGAGAAAACGACCTGGTTTCCTGATTAAGAGGTTTGTTTTTATTTTGTTTTCTAAGTAACCTTATGAAAAAACAGGTGATAGCAACCTATGTGATCACGTTTCTTAACATCTGTTAATAATAGTTTCTTCAGGAAATTACCTATTTTATTTCACGGTATTAAAAAGTGCTAGCTATTTTTTTAAACTGCTATGAAAGAAAACATCCGCCTCGTTTATATGTTAACGCATATTAAGCATTTCGTCGGGAAATTACCTATTTCATTTTAGAGCATTAATAAAGTCCTAGCTAAGAACGCCAATCGCTGCTCGAATGTATTAATATAATATTTCCATAAAACCCCTACTTTTTCAGACAGCATTCTAATTTTAACACAATATTAAACTTAATAAACTTCGCACCGTAAGATGGCGAAGAAAAAAAGAGCAAGGTTAATCTAAATACTATTTGATGAAACTACAGCGTTGAGTGAACAAGTACTTGTTTACTCAAGGACTACAGTAACTGTTTTCAAAATGTAACGAATACTTTTGCAAGTTGATATCCGTTACTTCGAATCTTGTTGGGTAACGAGTACTCGTGTACCGAATAGTTACTTTTTTTACATCACTAGTCAAGGCACAAGAAGAACAAAAATCACTTCTTCTTGCTTGTGTGCAATTAGCTAAAATATAGTCAACATCAGAAATAATAGTAAAATTCTATTTTAAGTAACATACATTGTGGCTTTTACTTTGATTGTTGTACCGGCAAGGAGCTTGGAAATTAAGAAATAACTGATAGTCCAAGGTCTTCTATGCGATTTAACCATAAAAACAAATAAAGTTTAAACTAACTGCAACCTTTAAAACGTGAGAGCGCAGGAATATACGCAGAGTTATGCACAATGCATATGCATTCAAGTTAATTAAGGCCGCAAGAATTCATCTAAATTACAGTAAAATACATTTTAAATACTCCATTCAAATCAACATTGTCGGCGAATACAAAGTTCCACGCCGCTATAGTTTCTAAGAGATCTTTTGCTGCTATATATTTTACGAAAGTACATTTTAATGCTTTTTAGTGTATATACAGGGTATTCGGTAAAGAATGAGCCAAACTTCAGATATAGTTAATTTCGACAAAAATAAGCTGATTTAACCCAACTTATTTTAGTCCAAAAGTTAGTACTAACGGAGCTACAGGGTGTCAAAGTTGAAAAAAAAATCACATTTTTTTAATATATTTCGATCACTTCCAACTAATTACACGAAATTTCGTATCCGGGGGTTTTTTGGCATGAGAAATTTAAATTTATCAGCGATTCGGTTGTATCCTCTAGAGGGCGCCACAAGCGACCATTAGGTCACTGTCTAACCGCTGCAAGGTTTTTGTGCTACGGTGTATGTCATTTTCGACTAGAAAAATCTTGTTTCCTATCTTTTCTGCTTTAAAAAGGTATATGTTATTGGACTCGCTAGAAGCAACGGTTTACCATAAAAACGCATCCAAAGCTGATCATGAATGTAAATTATCCTAAAGTAAAGTCAGATTGTTGAGTAAATAATGAGCCATACCTCAACAGCGTAATAGTTAGACCATAATAAGTTGATTTACTTCAGCTTACTCTAGTACCAAAGTCGATAATAAGAAAGATACAGGATGTCAAAGTATCTATTCAATAATCTGACTTTTCTTTAGGATAATTTACACGCATGATCAGTTTTAGATGCGTTTTTTGGGAAACCGTTACTTCTAGCGACTTCAATAGGATATACCTTTTTTAAGCAGAAAATATAGGGAAAAAGGTTTTTCTAGTCTAAAATGACATACACCGTGACACAAAAAGGTTGCAGCGGTTTAACGGTGTCCTAATGGTCGCTTGTGGCACCCTCTAGAAGATACAACTGAATCGTTGATCAAATTGAATTTTTCATGCCAAAAAAACCCCGGATACGAAATTTCTTGAAATTAGCTGGAAGTGATCGAAATATATTAAAAAAATGTGATTTATTTTTTTCAACTTTGACACCCTGTAGCTCCGTTAGTACTAACTTTTGGACAAAGGTAAGTTGGGTTAAATCAGCTTATTTTTGTCGAAATTAACTATATCCAAAGCTTGGGTATATTTGCAAATTTAGAGTTATTAAAATATAAACCAACTAGCTGGCCCGGCAAACGTTGTTCTGCCCAAAAATATTTTGTCTCTGAAACCCCGTTTCACCAGTATAGAGTTTTAATTTTATGTCAATTACATCATCTTGGACTTAAAAATAAATGCCATTTTCGCAGTCAATGTCCCAAAAAACCTCAATAACGACACACATATCGACTTTTAGGCTTATTTACTCCATTTCACTTCCTAAGGAGTAGCGAACCCGACAGACGTTGTCCTGCCCGAACGTTGGTTTGCCTGCTATTAGCGAGTTCAGCAAACGTTTTTTCGATAATCGAATTTTCGATTTTTTACATTTTAAAAAATATTCGTGGCGGCGGGGGGGGGGGGTAAAATTTTGGGATTATATGTTCTAATATGCGAGAAATCTTCAAACAAATTTTATGAAAATTATCAAAAAATTTTAAAAAAAAATTCTAGAACCCGATTTCAGCACCACCTACCGGGTTCAATTGTGAATCTAAACCATCCAGGGGCCCACTCAAACACACAAAAGATGTCATCAAAATCGGTCCAGCCGTTTGAGAGGAGTTCAGTCACATACACACGTACAGAAGAATTATATATATAAAGATAGACATTTTAAAAAATATTGGGGAGCGGTGGGGGGGATAAAATTTTGGGGGACCCGACAGACGTTGTCCTGCCCGAACGTTGGTTTTCCTGCTATTATCAGGTTCAGCAAAGATTTTTTCGATTTTCGAATTTTCGATTTTTTTTATTTAAAAAAATTTTGGGGGGTGGTGGGGGGTGAAATTTTGGGGTTATATGTTCTGATATGCAAGAAATCTTAAAAAAAATAAAAAAAGATACTTCTTACAAAATTTTAAAAAAAATCCTAGAACCCGATTGCAGCACCAGCTACCGGGTCCAATTGTGAATCTAAACCATCCAGGGACCCATTCAAACACACATAAAAAATTTCATCTAAATCGGTCCAGCCGTTTAGGAGGAGTTCAGTCACATACACACGTACAGAAGAATTATATATATAAAGACAGACATTTTAAAAAATATTGGGGGGCGGTGGGGGGGTTGAAATTTTGGGGTACCCGGCAGACGTTGTCCTGCCCGATCGTTGGTTTGCCTGCTATTAACAGGTTCAGCAAAGATTTTTTCAATTTTCGAATTTTCGATTTTTTTTATTTTAAAAAATATTGGGGGATGGTGGGGGGTGAAATTTTGGGGTTATATGTTCTGATATGCAAGAAATCTTTAAAAAAAATTTTAAAAAAAATTCTGGCCGAAATTTAAAAAAAAATCCTAGAACCCGATTGCAGCGCCACCTACCGGGTCCAACTGTGAATCTAAACCATCCAGGTACCCATTCAAACACACATAAAAAATTTCATCAAAATCGGTCCAGCCGTTTAGGAGGAGTTCAGTCACATACACACGTACAGAAGAATTATATATATAAAGATATTAATTTCTACTTTAATCATTCTGCAACGCTCCGTTGCATTTAATTTCCTGGTAAACTGATGCGTGTTCCAACCAAGATCATTAAACTGGTTACAAATGAACAGTAACAACAAAACAGCAATTAATAATTTATAAGTTAATTTTATTTGTAACATTAATCGATTCCGTATACTGAGGAATCAAAAAAGACCACGTGTCCAGTGACATTTGAGGAGTTAGTTAATTTAATATTCTAACGTTGAATGCCAGCACCGATTTGACATTTGTCAGCTTTAACGTTAGTGGAGGTGTTTGGATTTTTTTATTTTTTACCATACTTTCGTTCGCATCAACAACAGTTGTATTGACACCTAAGTTGCTTCATCTCGAATTGTTTTCAGTTTAATATGTCAATTCTTTAATATGTGGCATGCCACTGCTACTGTCAGATTTAGTTTTGTAAACGTGGTTGCTTACAGTATCAAATGGGTGGTCATGCTGTCTTCAATCTTTTTCCAAGTCTATGTTGTAAGTACTAAAATGTAGTTCTAGTTATTTCTAGTTATGATAGTGGAAGGCCGTTTATATTTTTTATATGATGAAGTATCCTTAAATATAACGATAAAAATGTAACTAAAGTAATCGAAGTTATTTCCTACAGTTGAATTAAAAGCCATTGTCGGGCAATACATTTTTAGCTTAACATTATCCATCTCAATTTGAATAATTACATTGTATTCAAAATTATTACATCTGCAGTACACGATCATTGTAAACGTGGTGAATTAAAAGTACACTAATCCAGACATTTTCTTTGCTATATCATTATCTTTAATTACTCCGATATTTGAAAATCAATAAGCATCTCGTGAAACTGTACCCTTACTTAAAAATTTGTATAATTTACTTATTTTGTTATATATTAATATTGGTGGAAGTCTCCTTACTGTCTCTGTAACTTTAATTTAAAATATAAATTTGTTTTTTACGAAAAAAATTTCAATATGTGATTAAAAAAACTTATTTGAATGTTATAGTACCTATCGAACGTGAAGAATAAAATTATTCTGAGATAACATCTAATCAATTTATTAATAACTTTGTAGAGGGTAGAGGGTCACATAATTCGTCAACTCCTAGATACATATCCTTAATTTCGGAAACAATGTCAAAGTCAAATATCAAACAAATTTAACGTAACTAAAAACAAAATGCACAAACACTGTACTTATCTGGATTCCAAGTATCCGTAACTTTATAGTAGATGTTAATAATATGAAATCGCCGGTGTCCAGCCTCAGAGACCAAGTAATTACGGCTTTGAAGGCATATTCTTGTAGAGGTGATTAAGCAGTAATCGTTAAGAGTAATATTGAACGTACTAGTTAAACTCATGCTTTTAATATCTATATATTTTTAATCTGATCATACCTGGTGAATTAACTATTAAAAGTAAATATGAAACAAATTATTAGCTAACGACGCAGTTTATTTACATGTTGTAGAAAATTTCTTGAATACTGTTGTGTAATACCAACCCGTGCCGACCAGAAATGCTGACTTGCTATTACAGCGCATGCCTGGGCTAACCAAATCAAATTAATTGTTTGATAATGTTAAATAGAATAATATGATTGCTCAACAAGTTTAAAAGGAATAGAAACGTTACTGAATCATTTAATTCTTCACCCTTATCCTTTTTAAATTTTTTTTTTTTAGATATTCGGTAAAACTGTTTTGTCACGTTGCATTAATAATTGTTGTTTGGGAATGTTGTTGCATTAAAATCATGTTTTACAAATAATGAACAGTTAATTAGTAGATGCCACAAAATTGGCTTTGTATTGTTAACTTTAATGCATTACTGTTTGTTGTGTTAATAAAAAGAATAGTTTTTTTCCACAAAGCGTTCGTTAGTTTTCTTATTTTTCCTCTATATTTAGACTTAGAGCCTGTTACTGACTACACGAAGTGTAATTCTATGAGTTCTCTTGGGAGACTACCTGAGTAAGGGGCTGCATAGCCGGTTGAATTTAAGGGATGAATACCATTTTATAGGGTTCACGACCATTAAAGCTGTTTTACGAATTCATCTCAAATGCAATATATATAAGAGAGTACCGCCACGTCCGCCATTTTTACTCCAATGTCATATGCATCATTTCGACGTTTGTCACACAATTCCGACAAAGTGACGTTTGCCTCACAATTTAGCAGGTCGTGTGCGCGATATATGGATGAAATAAAAGTAAAACCTTTTTTCCAATGGCTTTATTAATTAGAAACAAAGGAGGTAACTATAGAAAAACACTGCAAGTTAGTAAAACTATATACCATTCTACTATAATATTATGACTTGTAATTGAAACTTAGAAGCTTAGACAAGCTCGACATTGACTGACAGCACTTGCGGACACGTACCGTGTGTTTATAGTCATTCATATTGACTCAAAAAATTAAGCAGCCAGTAAGGCGTCAAAGACACGCCGATGTGGTTCTGTAAGGATTTCATTTGTTGTGAAAATTCTCGTGTTTCTTGAATGAATCTTAACTTTCCGTTTTATTCTGGCTGGTGAGCTTTACTTTCTGAAAATGCAAAATCACAGCAAAAAGGTGATTAAAAATTAACTTCACAAACGCAAGCCCGATCTGGAAAATCTAACAATATTATACGAGGGTTGCTTTTTCAACCTCTGATTCAGTAGTAAGAAAAAACAAGAACGAATATGAAACATTTATTGTATACAAAATGTAAGTACATCCCTCAGCTGCAATACTACATAATCGCCATTTCGATTAAGGCTCTTCATTATACCATGGCACGAACTTTTCTATACCCTTCTCAAAGAAGGTTGAAGCCTTGTCAAGCAGCTAACTGTTCACGTTGGTTTTAAGCTCTTTCTTTAAACTTTCCGCACCATTCTCGCAATCAAACGTCGCTCATAAAGTGCACTCACCTTCGGATGAATTTCGGCTCCAATATACCCTTCAGCGTTGAGTATTCAGCCAGAAGAAAGCAACGGCTTACTGAGCCCACCAACTGTGAACTGCGTGCCGCAAGCCATGATTCGCGTTCTTCTGGCTGAAGGGCATAACGTAGCCAGAATCCACCATCAGATGAGTACAGCCTATGAAAAAGGGTTGTGTACAAGAATGGTACAGAAAGATTAAAGAAAGAATTGAAATTCAACGTGAACGGTTGACTGATTAGCCATGCAGCAACATTTTTTGAAGAGGGCATAAAAAAGTCTTGCCACGGTATAATATGTGCCTTCATCAAAATAGTGATTATGTAGAAATGTAACTGAAAGATGTATTTACATTTTCTATACAATATATGTTTCAAACTCATTCTGCCTTTTTATGTTTACTGAATCGGAAGGCGAAAAAATAACCCTCGTATATGCTGCTTCCTGCTCTTCTTATTTCTGGTCGGTTGAGGTAGTAAAAATCATCTCACACTATTTTCGGAGCGTTCGCGGCATTTCAAAAATCGCAATGAATGACAAGTGACATTGGTGTAAATAAATGGCCGAGATAGTGGCACTCACTCGGATCAAAAGAAAACGGTACTCTCCTACATATACTGGCGTCCTCTTTAATCATCCCCTCCCATAAAAATCTGAAATTTCCCACTTCCCATCGTAGATCCATCATCGTCGAAGATTTTATCGCCAGGAACACATCCTTCGTGGACAGCGCCACCAACACAAAGGGGCCGATCTCGTCAACTGCCTTCTTTTTCTGGACTTTTACAGGATCAACCAAGCTCCTACCTACATCTCACGCCTCGGCTGCTCCATACTTGATCACATTTTCGTTATTGATCTACTGGCACCACTTTCCACTGCTGAAGCCACCACTGGTACTTCTATCGCCAGCGACCACCTCCCTCTAGTAGCAGCAACCTACATCATAACTTTTTGACCTGCCCACCAGGGTTTCAGAATCTTTCTGGACTGGAACAACGCTCACTGCGACTACTTCCGTGAGCTACTACTTCGGAATATCCCCTCCTCTGTCAACACCCAGGAAGTTGGTGCCACCGTCGACCTTCTTCCTACTACCATCTAAGAGGCTGTTCAGCTAACAATCCCTACCACGGTCGTCAATATCAGCCGCCCACCTGTTCCACCCAAACTCATCGCCCTCATCTGCGAGAAGCAGCGCCTTTCTCGACCTTCTACACGCACCAAAGACCCCCAAATCAAAACCCAGTGGAACTACCTCAACGCCATTCTTGGTCTTCAAACCACCAGATTTCGGTAACAGCTCTGGAAGACAATTTGATCTGGCCTCTACTACCTTGTGAGGACAAGATTCTGGAGGAAGCTGAAAGACCTCAAGGGGCAACAACGCTCTTCAGTAATTCCGCTCCACCATGATGGCGAGACCCTCAGCTACAGCTCGAGATCCGAACGACCTCTACTTCTCTCGCGCTAATTATGCCAAAAATTATCGAACTCCCGCTGGCATTCTCAATATTCGTACAGTTTGCCTCATTCTCCAGCCCAGGCCATCCTTGACATCAACCTTCTCCTTCCCATCAAAGAGCAGAAAGTCCTTGACGCCCTTGGAGCTTCAGTTTACTTTATCTTTAAGTTTTCGATATACTTAAAAGGAAGTCTTGTACTGAGTTTAATGATTAATTAACTAGTACTAGGTGGTGGTTAGATCTTGTATTAGCAAATAGTGATCGTAAAAGTCGTCTTTTTTAACGAAAAATCGTATTCAAAGTTCCAGTTTTATATCGCAAAAATCGTGAAAAAAGTTCACTTTTTTAACTATTTTATTGTTATGTCAATTTTACAGTTGTCAATTCCGAAGTCCTTTTCGACTAAATTTCGACCAAGAGATCACTATGCAAAAAAACTACGTGTACAACACCTTCAAAAAAACTTTCTTGAATACAAATCAAATATAATTTTCAAGAGAGTGTAAATATTATAAATTATTTGAGTCGAAAAAGCACAATATTTTTTTAATTTGAGCTGAAATATTATACAACGAAGAAGAATTTGAATAATATAAACACTTGCGAGTGTAACGATAACATGCTGTTTAAAGTTTATAAGTAACCGGTCCTAAACAATCCGTCCGCAATGACCTCCCTCAAAGGTATCAGCTGAAATGAAGACTTGTTTGTACATAAATATTTTTCTAACGAAAAACAAAATTTGATTATATCTTTAGTAGATATATTTATAGAAACTGGAAAGCAAAAAAAATATATGAAATGTATTGTAACAGTAGCCTCACTTGGGGTTTTAAATAAAATATAACATTTATAATTATGGCAAGGGTTACTATACATTATGAATTGTAAAAATAAATGGTTTATTGCTCTTTCTCTATTTTATCTATTTGCAATAAATTAGGGCTTAGCTCCGGTGAATATGAAACAATTCTTAACTCAGGGGGGTCGGTCCATAAAGTAAGTAGAAAACTTTGTATGACAAATAATTTCTTGTATGACAATTACTCTCAATTATTAGGGCAAATGCACCACTCCAAACTGATAGTTAAATAATATTTAAATTTAGTGCAATCCGCAAATCATCCGTCAGTGCCAAAATAGCGTAAAATTGAATTTTCAAACACCACACGGACAAGAATGCCTCAGGTAGATACGATTAATTCTGTGACGTAGCAACGGCTAACCTTTTTTCTGATACTTCAGCTATTTTGTTTTGGCATGCTGTTAGCGTTGCGCGGTTGGTTATCCTTTCTCCATATTTGACGTTCACTAAATAGTGATCGGAGTCGATGTAGCCTCTCGATGTGTTCTGTTTGTTTTTTATCGTTATTGTTAAGTCCGAGGAGAAGGATCTGTTTTTCTTTCTTTGATTCATGCACTGCTTCTTTCTCTTACTGTGCGTTTAGATATTCAATAAATATTTTCACATAGTTTTTTGGTATGGCGTGATATGCTCGTTTCAAAAAACGTCTTTTATTTCGCTTCTGCATGTACAGAATGTTTTTTTTTAAACTCAATTGCAGCAGGCCCTGGGCAGCCTGAATGAGTTGGCAATTCTGAAGTGTATTGTCAGTCTATGTCAAATTCGAGATTTTCAGGTTAAGTTTTGCGTCAGTGTGTGTCAAATGACAAACAAAGCCTAACCTACTAAACTCGAATTTGATATTGACTGACAATGCACTTTAGTACTGCCAAATGATTCAGGCTATCCAAGGCCTGCTGCAATTGAGTTTTAAAAAAATCACTCTGTATGTTTATTATTGATATGTTGAAGAGTTTTGGCTTTAGTTGTATCACACACGGCTTATCGTTGATAAGTATGAAGTCTATGATATTGTTTTAATTTTTTATTTATTACAAAGGCTACTCCGAGCTTACGATCGCCTGTATCCTTTTCCTTGCAGAAAATGGAGTGAGTCCTCCTGTATGGCAGTGACCTATACTTTATATTATGAAAAGCAGCTGCTCTAATACCGACTAAGGTTTGTACAGGGTTCACA
This sequence comes from Agriotes lineatus, assembly GCA_940337035.1. Lineage (NCBI taxonomy): Eukaryota > Metazoa > Arthropoda > Insecta > Coleoptera > Elateridae > Agriotes > Agriotes lineatus. Next base: position 59,674,715 of record OW679200.1, read on the forward strand.
CATTCTATGTTCCGATACTCATGTTCATATCTCGCTTGAGCCGTCTTTTTAATGTCCATCATGTACAACACTTCTTCAGAAGTTTCGTAACTATTGCGTTTTTTTTTTGGAATGCGTTTTATTCTCAGAGCTAATAAGCCCTAACCACATTTTCGGAAGACCATTTTCTCTCTTCTCCGACCCTACACCCATCCGGGTTGGTTACCAAGTCTCAAGTGAGGTTGTTGTAGTTGACTGATTCAGAGACTTGGGATTAGTTAGGAGAGACTGTGTAGCATTATTAGATCTAATGCCATATATTGCGCTTGACTACTCTCTTCTGACTTTAATGTGTTTCTATTGCTAGCTTCATTTTTTACAATGGATTGCTACAAATTTGCTCTAATAAAAACCAGGAAACCCCAAGTAAAACTGTCCAGAATGTGAAAATATTGTGAATGAAAGGGCTTAATAATACAATTGATTAATCTAGTACTAGTAGTTTTAGAACATGCTGTATGGTTTCACAGTTTCTTATAACATAGCGTTGGAATTTGTTTTGTGTTACATATTGCCTATCGTCATTTTCAGATTATGCATTAGCAAAAGACATGCGGTCATGGCCAACCCCAAATGGTTTTATTAATGAACACCCGTTAGTTGCAATAGAATACACTGTCGGTAAGCTAAACTCCAGATTGTATGCTACTGTCAAATTTTTATTCAATTTTCTTTATTAACAAGTGTTATTTAAGAATGTGTATGAAATTTCTGGTAAACGAGGACTTTTAATATTTTATTAATGTTCTAGAGAGAAAATAATGATTAATGTAAGCAGAAGATGGTTAACTCGTCAAGAAAAACAGAGCGTTTCAAATGGACGATATTTATATATTTACACACCAACAGCCGTAGGTGGTTGTCCTCGATAAAAAATAAAATTGCGTTATTGATTACCTATAACCCATAATATACGGCCCAGAGTGTACCGGGTGGCCAATTAAGAAGGGCACTCGGCCCTATCTCGAAAAGTAATTGTCATAAAGACTTGGGGTAAAAAATGTATGACTAAAGCGGCCAAGAGAAAATGCTGGAAATTATTTTTAAGTTTCTAGAATGGCCGCCAGGGGGCGTAATCGCATTCTTGAATTTTAAATCACGTTTTTTGAGAAATATTCTTATATTAAAGATAGCTAAAATGGACACCGTTTTAAAGCTGAGATAAATTTTATTCTTTTTCGTTCAATGCTTTTTGCTCTATCTCTTAAGGGAAAGTGGTGGGGGGTGTCCGAACATTTTCGGAAAGAAATGTCAATAACTTTAAAATGGCTGAACGGATTTTGTCAAACTTGGAGTCATTGACAAGGGCTTTTCTTAGGCTATCAACGCTGTCTTGAGCGGATTGATTTAAATTGCTTTTGTCGCCGCTAGAGGGCGTTTTGCGACACACTACAAATGAAATGGATTTTCTCAAAAAAATTAAATGCATCGATATCACTTTTATTACAACAAAAGATTGCCACATAAGGGTCTAACACGCTAGTGAAAACCGCATTTCGATGTTTGTTTTCTAACCTAAAATATCAGTAAAAGAAGTTAAAACTCGAAATAATGTCGCATCTTTGGGAATATTTTCAGTATACCTGCCATTATTAAACCTAATTATCGTTCTTTTAGCAAAATATATATATAAATTTACTGTTAAAATACCAGCATTATATTTAAAATGTCAATAATAATTAATACTCATTCAATATGATTGAATATTGCCCTTCTGTCCACACGAAATTCGAAATTTTTAAAATGCAAGTGTGCTTTGGAAAACATAATAGCAAAAAATATAATGGTGGTGTTTAAGTGTCAATCATATTAAGATTGCAGCTATTTATAGTGCATTTTGGTGGCCTTATTTGTAAAAAATGCCTTTTCCACCTGTAGAAGTGGTTGATATGTTTCGGGTTTATTTTCAAAACAATGAAAACGCAACTGTTTCTGTTAGAATCTATGTGATGGAGTATCCTAATAGGCGCCATCCAACTGTCAAAGTTTTTCGTGTTGACAGAAAGGCAATATTCAATCATATTGAATGAGTATTAATTATTATTGACATTTTAAATATAATGTTGGTATTTTAACAGTAAATGTATATATATTTTGCTAAAAGAACGATAATTAGGATTTAATAATGGCAGGTATACTGAAAATATTCCCAAAGATGCGACATTATTTCGAGTTTTAATTTCTTTTGCTGATATTTTAGGTTAGGAAAGAAATATCGAAATGCGGTTTTTACTAGCGTGTTAGACCCTTATTTGGCTATCTTCTGTTGCAATAAAAGTGATATCGTTGCATTTAATTTTTTTGAGAAAATCCATTTCATTTGCAGTGTTGTCGCAAAACGCCCTCTAGCGGCGACACAAGCAATCTAAGTCAATCCGCTGAAGGCAGCGTTGATAGCCTAAGAAAATTCCTTTTCAACGACTCCAAGTTTGACAAAATCCGTTGAGCCATTTTGAAATTATTGACATTTCTTTCCGAAAAAGTTCGAACACCCCCCACTACTTTCCCTTAAGAGATAGAGCAAAAACCATTTAACAAAAAAGAATCAAATTTATCTCAGATTTAAAACGGTGCCTATTTTAGCTATCTATAATATAAGAATATTTCTCAAAAAACGGATTTAAAATTCAAGAATGCGATTACGCCCCCTGGCAGCCATTCTAGAAACTTAAAAATAATTTCCAGCATTTTCTCTTGGCCGCTTTAGTCATACATTTTTTTACCCCAAGTCTTTACGACAATTACTTTTCGAGATAGGACCGAGTGCCCTTCTTAATTGGCCACCCGGTACATAAACTTGCACACAACAAACGGCGGTTCGCGTATTGATAGGTATTGCTGCGATGATTAATCGCCTTCGCGTCGTCCATACTTTCTTGCCGGAAATCGGCACGACTCTCTGGTGCGCGAAGATATGAATCTTCTGATGCGAGCGGAAAATCGCTCAACTACCGGATTTGGACTATAGGGGCTTAAATTTGTTTGAAACTCGCGCATGCGTTGCAACGCTATGTTGTAACACTTTTCTCTGGGACAAATACTATTAGTCACAACAATTTAATTAGGATATTTCTTACAATGTTACCCAAATTTATACTAATTTTTTACAATTTTATTTCCTTGTATTAGTAGGTAGATTTCTTTTATTTATTGTAGAAAATGTCGTAGTTAATATTGTAGTACCAGAAAAATAGACATAATGCCAAAAATTAGAATGAAAACAAAACCTCAAGTATCGTGTAGTACATAATGATGGGAGAGTAACATATAAAAATCGATTTTGTATTTTGTAGTGTAGGTATGCTGTACATACGTGTTCTAGTTAAAAAATTTATTTTCCTAACTAAAATTGGTATAATTAATTATTGACCTGAGTTCATTGCACAAGAAAGAGTTTTTATGGTTAAATCGTGTTGTCACAATTTCCGAAAAGTTAGTGCAGCTTGGCAGATTTTTAAGAAAAGTATAGAGATGAAGTAGCTAATTATTAGTAATTTACGATACAAGTGCGTAAAGCTAGTCTTTAGTCACAAGTGGGGTAGAGTTAAAATGCAAGTGAGCGAGCGTTTTAAGCCCCACGATGACTAAAGATGCTTTACGCATATGTATCGTACAATATTTTATCTACGATAGAATCTAGAAAACACGGTAAATATTAAAAACATATTTAAGTGTAAATTAGAATTACTAGAAAACGGTCGTAATTTTGAGTGTTTAAAGTTGTTAAAACACGTTGCTACTGAAGACGTGCTTAATGAAATCATTTTAAACACGTTGCTACTGACAACATGAACTAATGAAAACCTGTTATTAAACAGTCGTTTCACAAACTTAAAACTGCCAACTAAAAGTCAATTTTACACACTGCCGTAGATAATAGTTATTTTATATTCGGGGATGCAAAATAATTTCGCAATCGAGTATCAAACAACGTTTTTTCAAAAACTGCACAGCTCCACATTAACGGAAACTCAAAGAAAATTTTTTCTACATTGTAACCTCTTCTTTAATCAAAAATTGCTGAACGTAAAAGTCTTTTTTGTTCTAGATTGTAAAGGACTTTTACATCCAGTGAACAAAAAACAGCCACTTTGACAACCAATTTAGGTCATGCAAATGTCAACGTTTTTTATCAGTTTTCGAAAATAGTAATTTGTACAACTAGTTTTGAAAGTCATACTTTTTTTCATGAATTTGCAATTTGATAACGAGGGCGGAGCCAGAGTTAATCAAGTAAATGAATGAAAAAAAAGACTTTCAAAACGTGTTGTACACGTAGTTTTTTTGCATAGTGATCTCTTGGTCGAAATTTAGTCGAAAAGGACTTCGGAATTGACAACTGTAAAATTGACATAACAATAAAATAGTTAAAAAAGTGAACTTTTTTCACGATTTTTGCGATATAAAACTGGAACTTTGAATACGATTTTTCGTTAAAAAAGACGACTTTTACGATCACTATTTGCTAATACAAGATCTAACCACCACCTAGTACTAGTTAATTAATCATTAAACTCAGTACAAGACTTCCTTTTAAGTATATCGAAAACTTAAAGATAAAGTAAACTGAAGCTCCAAGGGCGTCAAGGACTTTCTGCTCTTTGATGGGAAGGAGAAGGTTGATGTCAAGGATGGCCTGGGCTGGAGAATGAGGCAAACTGTACGAATATTGAGAATGCCAGCGGGAGTTCGATGATTTTTGGCATAATTAGTGCGAGAGAAGTAGAGGTCGTTCGGATCTCGAGCTGTAGCTGAGGGTCTCGCCATCATGGTGGAGCGGAATTACTGAAGAGCGTTGTTGCCCCTTGAGGTCTTTCAGCTTCCTCCAGAATCTTGTCCTCACAAGGTAGTAGAGGCCAGATCAAATTGTCTTCCAGAGCTGTTACCGAAATCTGGTGGTTTGAAGACCAAGAATGGCGTTGAGGTAGTTCCACTGGGTTTTGATTTGGGGGTCTTTGGTGCGTGTAGAAGGTCGAGAAAGGCGCTGCTTCTCGCAGATGAGGGCGATGAGTTTGGGTGGAACAGGTGGGCGGCTGATATTGACGACCGTGGTAGGGATTGTTAGCTGAACAGCCTCTTAGATGGTAGTAGGAAGAAGGTCGACGGTGGCACCAACTTCCTGGGTGTTGACAGAGGAGGGGATATTCCGAAGTAGTAGCTCACGGAAGTAGTCGCAGTGAGCGTTGTTCCAGTCCAGAAAGATTCTGAAACCCTGGTGGGCAGGTCAAAAAGTTATGATGTAGGTTGCTGCTACTAGAGGGAGGTGGTCGCTGGCGATAGAAGTACCAGTGGTGGCTTCAGCAGTGGAAAGTGGTGCCAGTAGATCAATAACGAAAATGTGATCAAGTATGGAGCAGCCGAGGCGTGAGATGTAGGTAGGAGCTTGGTTGATCCTGTAAAAGTCCAGAAAAAGAAGGCAGTTGACGAGATCGGCCCCTTTGTGTTGGTGGCGCTGTCCACGAAGGATGTGTTCCTGGCGATAAAATCTTCGACGATGATGGATCTACGATGGGAAGTGGGAAATTTCAGATTTTTATGGGAGGGGATGATTAAAGAGGACGCCAGTATATGTAGGAGAGTGCCGTTTTCTTTTGATCCGAGTGAGTGCCACTATCTCGGCCATTTATTTACACCAATGTCACTTGTCATTCATTGCGATTTTTTGAAATGCCGCGAACGCTCCGAAAATAGTGTGAGATGATTTTTACTACCTCAACCGACCAGAAATAAGAAGAGCAGGAAGCAGCATATACGAGGGTTATTTTTTCGCCTTCCGATTCAGTAAACATAAAAAGGCAGAATGAGTTTGAAACATATATTGTATAGAAAATGTAAATACATCTTTCAGTTACATTTCTACATAATCACTATTTTGATGAAGGCACATATTATACCGTGGCAAGACTTTTTTATGCCCTCTTCAAAAAATGTTGCTGCATGGCTAATCAGTCAACCGTTCACGTTGAATTTCAATTCTTTCTTTAATCTTTCTGTACCATTCTTGTACACAACCCTTTTTCATAGGCTGTACCAAGGCGGTCTATATTGTTCCAGGCCATGACACTGGCTCTGTTGTCAGATTGTGTGCTAGGCCATTCCAAGACACACTAAGTTTTGTTTGTTTGAAATATATTTGACTTTAAAAACTATTTTGACAAGGCAGTTCATATAAGTTACAAAACTGTCTTTGAAGTGTTTCGTACCAAGCTGCAAGTCAACTTTACGCTTCATCAACTGCTCCATATGTTAGCTTGTTGAAGTTTCCATCTAATGGAACGGTGGCACCAACAAGGAAAGAAATTTTGCATTTAGAGAATTGGCAGATTTGGAAGGCTAGTGATGTGTATGAAAAGCACTTTAAAAGAGCGGATATAAAGGGTAATAAGATGAACAGACTTGTTCTGACCGCAATATCACTAGCTTAAAAGCAAGTTATTTTGAAGAAATTACTGTTTTAGATAGAGTCAAAATTAGTAGCAATGGAGTATTAGGTACCTACCCATTAGGAATTGTTTTTAAATCGAATATTACATTGAAGTGGGGCACTACGATGTAAATAACAGTGATTTTATAGATTTTTTTCAAGTGATATGTATCACAATGACAGGAACAGTGCACTGACAGATTGTTCATTTAGTGACAAAAACTAGTAATTTTTTGTTAAAGGTTGGCAAAGCCATGTTGCCAGATTGTGGTAGGCCATTCCAAAGGTCACTTTATAGGCCCAGTGTCATGGCCTGGAACAATATAGACCGCCTTGGCTGTACTCATCTGATGGTGGATTCTGGCTACGTTATGCCCTTCAGCCAGAAGAACGCGAATCATGGCTTGCGGCACGCAGTTCACAGTTGGTGGGCTCAGTAAGCCGTTGCTTTCTTCTGGCTGAATACTCAACGCTGAAGGGTATATTGGAGCCGAAATTCATCCGAAGGTGAGTGCACTTTATGAGCGACGTTTGATTGCGAGAATGGTGCGGAAAGTTTAAAGAAAGAGCTTAAAACCAACGTGAACAGTTAGCTGCTTGACAAGGCTTCAACCTTCTTTGAGAAGGGTATAGAAAAGTTCGTGCCATGGTATAATGAAGAGCCTTAATCGAAATGGCGATTATGTAGTATTGCAGCTGAGGGATGTACTTACATTTTGTATACAATAAATGTTTCATATTCGTTCTTGTTTTTTCTTACTACTGAATCAGAGGTTGAAAAAGCAACCCTCGTATAATATTGTTAGATTTTCCAGATCGGGCTTGCGTTTGTGAAGTTAATTTTTAATCACCTTTTTGCTGTGATTTTGCATTTTCAGAAAGTAAAGCTCACCAGCCAGAATAAAACGGAAAGTTAAGATTCATTCAAGAAACACGAGAATTTTCACAACAAATGAAATCCTTACAGAACCACATCGGCGTGTCTTTGACGCCTTACTGGCTGCTTAATTTTTTGAGTCAATATGAATGACTATAAACACACGGTACGTGTCCGCAAGTGCTGTCAGTCAATGTCGAGCTTGTCTAAGCTTCTAAGTTTCAATTACAAGTCATAATATTATAGTAGAATGGTATATAGTTTTACTAACTTGCAGTGTTTTTCTATAGTTACCTCCTTTGTTTCTAATTAATAAAGCCATTGGAAAAAAGGTTTTACTTTTATTTCATCCATATATCGCGCACACGACCTGCTAAATTGTGAGGCAAACGTCACTTTGTCGGAATTGTGTGACAAACGTCGAAATGATGCATATGACATTGGAGTAAAAATGGCGGACGTGGCGGTACTCTCTTATATATATTGCATTTGAGATGAATTCGTAAAACAGCTTTAATGGTCGTGAACCCTATAAAATGGTATTCATCCCTTAAATTCAACCGGCTATGCAGCCCCTTACTCAGGTAGTCTCCCAAGAGAACTCATAGAATTACACTTCGTGTAGTCAGTAACAGGCTCTAAGTCTAAATATAGAGGAAAAATAAGAAAACTAACGAACGCTTTGTGGAAAAAAACTATTCTTTTTATTAACACAACAAACAGTAATGCATTAAAGTTAACAATACAAAGCCAATTTTGTGGCATCTACTAATTAACTGTTCATTATTTGTAAAACATGATTTTAATGCAACAACATTCCCAAACAACAATTATTAATGCAACGTGACAAAACAGTTTTACCGAATATCTAAAAAAAAAAAATTTAAAAAGGATAAGGGTGAAGAATTAAATGATTCAGTAACGTTTCTATTCCTTTTAAACTTGTTGAGCAATCATATTATTCTATTTAACATTATCAAACAATTAATTTGATTTGGTTAGCCCAGGCATGCGCTGTAATAGCAAGTCAGCATTTCTGGTCGGCACGGGTTGGTATTACACAACAGTATTCAAGAAATTTTCTACAACATGTAAATAAACTGCGTCGTTAGCTAATAATTTGTTTCATATTTACTTTTAATAGTTAATTCACCAGGTATGATCAGATTAAAAATATATAGATATTAAAAGCATGAGTTTAACTAGTACGTTCAATATTACTCTTAACGATTACTGCTTAATCACCTCTACAAGAATATGCCTTCAAAGCCGTAATTACTTGGTCTCTGAGGCTGGACACCGGCGATTTCATATTATTAACATCTACTATAAAGTTACGGATACTTGGAATCCAGATAAGTACAGTGTTTGTGCATTTTGTTTTTAGTTACGTTAAATTTGTTTGATATTTGACTTTGACATTGTTTCCGAAATTAAAGATATGTATCTAGGAGTTGACGAATTATGTGACCCTCTACCCTCTACAAAGTTATTAATAAATTGATTAGATGTTATCTCAGAATAATTTTATTCTTCACGTTCGATAGGTACTATAACATTCAAATAAGTTTTTTTAATCACATATTGAAATTTTTTTCGTAAAAAACAAATTTATATTTTAAATTAAAGTTATAGAGACAGTAAGGAGACTTCCACCAATATTAATATATAACAAAATAAGTAAATTATACAAATTTTTAAGTAAGGGTACAGTTTCACGAGATGCTTATTGATTTTCAAATATCGGAGTAATTAAAGATAATGATATAGCAAAGAAAATGTCTGGATTAGTGTACTTTTAATTCACCACGTTTACAATGATCGTGTACTGCAGATGTAATAATTTTGAATACAATGTAATTATTCAAATTGAGATGGATAATGTTAAGCTAAAAATGTATTGCCCGACAATGGCTTTTAATTCAACTGTAGGAAATAACTTCGATTACTTTAGTTACATTTTTATCGTTATATTTAAGGATACTTCATCATATAAAAAATATAAACGGCCTTCCACTATCATAACTAGAAATAACTAGAACTACATTTTAGTACTTACAACATAGACTTGGAAAAAGATTGAAGACAGCATGACCACCCATTTGATACTGTAAGCAACCACGTTTACAAAACTAAATCTGACAGTAGCAGTGGCATGCCACATATTAAAGAATTGACATATTAAACTGAAAACAATTCGAGATGAAGCAACTTAGGTGTCAATACAACTGTTGTTGATGCGAACGAAAGTATGGTAAAAAATTAAAAAATCCAAACACCTCCACTAACGTTAAAGCTGACAAATGTCAAATCGGTGCTGGCATTCAACGTTAAAATATTAAATTAACTAACTCCTCAAATGTCACTGGACACGTGGTCTTTTTTGATTCCTCAGTATACGGAATCGATTAATGTTACAAATAAAATTAACTTATAAATTATTAATTGCTGTTTTGTTGTTACTGTTCATTTGTAACCAGTTTAATGATCTTGGTTGGAACACGCATCAGTTTACCAGGAAATTAAATGCAACGGAGCGTTGCAGAATGATTAAAGTAGAAATTAATATTGGTTTATATTTTAATAACTCTAAATTTGCAAATATACCCAAGCTTTGGATATAGTTAATTTCGACAAAAATAAGCTGATTTAACCCAACTTACCTTTGTCCAAAAGTTAGTACTAACGGAGCTACAGGGTGTCAAAGTTGAAAAAAATAAATCACATTTTTTTAATATATTTCGATCACTTCCAGCTAATTTCAAGAAATTTCGTATCCGGGGTTTTTTTTGGCATGAAAAATTCAATTTGATCAACGATTCAGTTGTATCTTCTAGAGGGTGCCACAAGCGACCATTAGGACACCGTTAAACCGCTGCAACCTTTTTGTGTCACGGTGTATGTCATTTTAGACTAGAAAAACCTTTTTCCCTATATTTTCTGCTTAAAAAAGGTATATCCTATTGAAGTCGCTAGAAGTAACGGTTTCCCAAAAAACGCATCTAAAACTGATCATGCGTGTAAATTATCCTAAAGAAAAGTCAGATTATTGAATAGATACTTTGACATCCTGTATCTTTCTTATTATCGACTTTGGTACTAGAGTAAGCTGAAGTAAATCAACTTATTATGGTCTAACTATTACGCTGTTGAGGTATGGCTCATTATTTACTCAACAATCTGACTTTACTTTAGGATAATTTACATTCATGATCAGCTTTGGATGCGTTTTTATGGTAAACCGTTGCTTCTAGCGAGTTCAATAACATATACCTTTTTTTAAGCAGAAAAGATAGGAAAAAGATTTTTCAGTCGAAAATGACATACACCGTGGCACAAAAACCTTGCAGCGGTTTAACAGTGACCTAATGGTCGCTTGTGGCGCCCTCTAGAGGATACAACCGAATCGTTGATAAATTTGTATTTCTCATGCTAAAAAACCCCCGGATACGAAATTTCGTGAAATTATTTGGAAGTGATCGAAATATATTACAAAAATATGATTTATTTTTTTCAACTTTAACACCCTGTAGCTCCGTTAGTACTAACTTTTGGACTAAGGTAAGTTGGGTTAAATCAGCTTATTTTTGTCGAAATTAACTATATCTGAAGTTTGGCCCATTCTTTACCGAACACCCTGTATATACACTAAAAAGCATTAAAATGTACTTTCGCAAAATATATAGCAGCAAAGGATCTCTTAGAAACTATAGCGGCGTGGAACTTTGTATTCGCCGACAATGTTGATTTTAATGCAGTATTTAAAATGTATTTTACTGTAATTTAGATGAATTGTTACGGCCTTCGATAAGGTTTGGATAGAAGGTCTAAAATACAAGATGCTTCACACACAACTGCTTCAATATTTAGTGGCCATATTTTTTTCATTCTTGGAAAATAGAACATTTGCCGTCCGAATCAACAACTCCATATCAACCACTAAGAACATACATGCGGGAGTCCCGCAAGGCAGTGTACTTGGACCAACGCTTTTTAATTTGTTCGTATACGACATTCATATTCCACATTTGAGTAAAATTGCACTGTTTGCTGATGATACAGTCATAATCACTCAGCACGAGGATCTTGATACAGCCATAAACCATCTACAATCTACAGCTAATACACTAACTCATTGGCTCAACAAATGGTGTATCTCCTTAAATTCTAGTAAAGGCGCAACTAAAATTTTTACACTCAAGCGCATTAGGGAACACCAAAATATCACAATTAATGGGACTGAAATCGCATGGAATTCGGAAAAAGAAGCAATTAAATACCTTGGAGTACATTTGGATACTCAGCTTACTTGGAGCTTTCATATAAACAACACACTGAATCAAGGGTATGCTAGATTAAGACTCCTTTATCCGCTAATTAACAAGAAATCACCACTGCGACATGAATGTACGATTATGCTGTACAAGGCCCTCATCCGACCAATATTTACCTATGCGTGTCCTGTATGGTGCAACACATCAAAGTCTAATATGAGGAAACTTCAAGCCCTTCAGAACAAGGTTCTCCGTATAGCCGTTAACGCTCCATGGTTCATACGCAACGATCAAATACACTTCGAACTTGGGATGGACACAGCAATTTATTAAGAGAACCACCAAAAAATTCTTTGTGAATCTGCGATTCACTGATAACACAATAATTCAAGAACTAGGTCGTAAAAACATCCATACACGTCTCAAAAGGCAATTGCCGCAAGACATTTTCCGAAGCTCAGACGACAACAGCGACAGTGACTGAACCAACAAAATAATCCGAGGAACCAACATCCTCCATGCCAATATTGTAGTTACGCTATTCGTATATATATATTTTAATAATTTATTATCAAAACTATGAATAACATTGTTAAATGTTGAACTGGTTATTCTAATAAAAAAAAATCTTAGTTCGATATAGAAACAGAATAACTTTTAGACAAAACTGACGGAGATTTAACACACATGCTGAGAAGGCAGAGAACTGCAATCAACAGGATGTATGATCTCCGATCTTGTAGTTTTATTCTCAAGTTGCTCAGTAACAGTGTATTCGTTTCCAGTCAAAACATTTTCAGAATCTGCTTTAGCAATACCGACCTTATAGTTTCTTTTGCCAACAGTAGCTTGAACCATAATCCTGTCTGAAACTATTTGCTCATGTTCAGCATTACTCATGTATCTGAATCTTCTGGGAGGAACACCCTTGTTACATCTACTACTTCGAACAACGTCTATAGTGATGGGAAGTTTCGATACTTTTGCGGACTCGTTCATTCCAATCCCATTCCGCGAGTGGATCGAGTCCATCGGATTCGATCCTCGGATCAACATCGAAATTGAATGTGCATTTCAGACACCCGGGGTCCTCGGTCATTCCGGACCCGGAACGAACAACGCGCGTATCTTTGTTTTGGTGAGTGGTCACGCAGTCGGTAATTCAGTATGTTTATTTACATCAATTGGGAACATACAAAGCCGCCAAAAGCCATAAATCACTGATAACTGATAAAAAAGCATGCAACTTCTGCCGTATCATGTATCGCCGTCGACGTCTAGCCTCTTCTAAAACGAACACCATCATCCTTTGCTGTTCCCCATCAACACATTGTATTGTATTCTGTATTGAAATGGATTGAATAACGGAATGCCAAAGGAATGAATGTCCGCGAGGATTGACGCCTCGCGACCTTTTCGTTCCTCGGAACGAATCCGGACCGAAACTTGGACTCGATCCAAATCGATCCTGCCCCGGATTCGATCCTTTGTATCGAATCCGACCGGATCGACACATCGCTAAACGTCTAAATCATTTGCCGCATCATTTTTACTTTCTGGCTTATTCATAGCGTGTTTTTTGTATCTCGAAGGACCAATATAATATTGTAGGTGTTACTAATTCGAATTATTGTGATTTTTTCTAATCACACACATATGACTTTTGTACCACCTTTTTTCAACCCACCCTTTTCAGTATGTAACAAATAAATGTAACAATATACAGTGGAAATAAAAGCAGATATAGTCTTCTACAGCAAACTAAAACAATCGCAACCAATAATTTCTGGATTTTTCGAATATTATGTAAATTTTGAGCGCAAAATTTTAAGTAGCTTCTGGCGGCAAGCATAGTTAAGACGCCACTGCTCTTCCGCTTGATTCAATGGTTGGTAACGCAGCTCAAAAGCTACTCTTTGAGTGTACAATCGCCACAGGTTGGCTTAGGTGTGGCCACAATTATAAGCTAAGTAATTAATATCGGCCGCCTATGATCTAACTTGCAGTTACCAGTATTTACTGCATCTGCTCGGAGTGGAATGCTTGTTTACGTCAATTTTTTACGTAGCCGCTGCGGCGCGGCGACTTTTTGACTCGAGGGCTTCCGACCTGACCTCCAACGAATTAAATCCCATCGTGGTCTAGACATTTATTTAATTGTTTTAGGCCGTAAAATCAATTAGCAATTACAGCCGCCAAGGCCGTACTGATTGCATTATTGTTATCACTGTGATCAAGTGTGGAACACGTTCGTTTTTCTGCAGATAAAAGCATGACACCTGTCTCGAATCTCGAATTCATCAATTAATCTCCGGGACTTAGCGAATGAGTTTTTCAAATGCAGCGGGAGCCTTGAGCGAACAGCAACAATTACAAGGAAAGTGGATTTATGCCCGCAATTTGTTTGCAGTTACGCAAATTGTTTGTGCTAATTGCGTATCGATATTTGTCCGAACTGATGGATGCAGTGATTTTTAGTTTAAATCGGAACGGATTTATGGCTGCAATCGCGTGGAGCAGTCGCAAATCACGCTCGCTGTTTTCCCCGCGTCGCAGTTCCACGAAGCGTGTACTTTATTAATATTGCCTTGGTCTAAATGTTGATTGTTTCATGCTCGCAGGTAAAACCGTGGCAGGAAAAAGCGATGACTAGGCGTTTATTAAATTATTGCACCTTGTAATGATTTGCATCATACTTGTTTTGTTTGCGACGATTGATTGCTTTTGAGGTCTATCTGAATAATGGGCCAAGGCATGTTTAAGTTATCTCTAGATATAAATTGTGCAACGCTTGGTTAAGTAGAAAATAATTGTTATAGTTTGCAAACAATATTGGTTTTAATATTTTAAGAAGTGCTTGGCCTCCTTTAATGCTGGAAAAATATTTTGTCGGAGAGATGAATATTATTATAAATGAAAGCATAGCAACGATGTAAAAATAGATATAGAAAAGTGAAAAACAAAGAAATGATAAAAGAAAATTAAGCAGAAGATATAGTTAAATATATAAAGGTTGAGAGGATGGGATAGTATTTTTAGATCAGGAGAAATTCCTGACCGATTGGAAGAAGAATAAAGAACCAATATTACATTGTTTTACGTCTATTCACATATAAAAACAAAATCTAACAGTTACGATTATCATTAAAAAAAGAGGAAATAGATTCTTTCCTCCCAATTTTCTGCCTTCGTTAGTTCGCTTTTACCTACAAGTTAGTTACTATTCCTAATTTCTTCTTCAAAGACTGTGAGTAAAAAATGCAACAAATCAGGAGTCATTAAATTAAAAAAAAAGTATGCTCAGATAGGGAAAGAAATCGGGCCGCCCTAAAACTAACATGACTAGCTATAAGTGTTATCTTTTTTGGCATGTCCAATAGCTATAGGTGTAGAAGACGACTATAGCAAAGGCAGTCGTTTGCTCTGGATCTGAGATATTGACCTCAAAGGCAGATACGGGACGCAACTTGAAACCAGTGTTTTACAGGTTCCTATCAACAACTCAGTACAATATATAAGGCCTTAATATCCAATATAAAATAGTTAAACTAAGAAAAATGTAGAACGCACATAGGTACTGGCAACAAAAAATCTAGCACAAACACATTATTGAAATCAACGAAGCAAATTAACTCCGCCTGAAGTGAGTTGCTGCACAAACTTCCACTGCAGGTCCCAAGCCCGGAAAAAGGAGGAGAAATAATGCTAAAAATACTAGTGATCTTCTATGAAGAATGGAGTAAATGATGATGACTACGGCGAGACAAAAATAAATGAGATGGAAAAACAAAAGAAAAATAATACTAGTCGATGGGGCGCATGGAATATACGATCATTAAGCAGATAAGATCAAGAAATTACAATGGAAATAGAAAAACAGAAACCAGATGTTTGCACCATGAACTAAACCTAGAACAATCCTACAACCTTATAATAAACCTTATAACAACTATCATTTGATATACAAAGCAGTGGATAAAAGCGTAAGAGCAAATGAAAGGGTAGGTATACTGCTTCATACAAAAATATAGAGATACAATTGTTGAGTGCAATTAGGTGTTTGAACGTATTTTAGCTATAAAACTAAACTGTACTGTTATTTTATTTTGCCCTGGCTCGCTAGCTTATTCAGTCGGAGAGGTATAAGACTCTATTAACATCGTCAGTCTGGCTAAGGGCAAGATAATATTGTTTTGGGTTGGCTCGTTGTCATCTGGAATGCTAAACTTACACACAGCGGCGCAGAAACTACTGTAATCATGGGGGGGAAGGCAAAACATTTTTTCGAATGGTTTAACATGACTAAGCTTTATGTTCGACTGTTCCAAAAACACTTTATTATTCAGCGTCCATAAAGTGCCACTTTAGTCCACCTGTTCGCCTGTCAATGTTCAATAATTATTATGAAAATAAATGTCATTTTATTAAAATCAGGAAACAAGATTGCATTAGGTTACTGAAAATTTTACAAATAATAGAAAAAAATTCATTTTTAATACTTTAAGGTAATAGATCGTTATTCTTGATATTAATAACGCAATTAACCTAGAAGAAGCGTACTTCGAAACTATCAAATGTTTGAATAGCAACTTGAATTTTCTGTGTGTAATATAAATGATATTGTAGATAAAATAATATCTTCTGCAGTGCAGTCGAACGTAAAGTTTTGCATGCAGCTCGTACATAATCAAACCTTATTTGACTCGTCCTCTTTACCGCTACGCTACGCTCGCTCTGCATAACATACACCAAGAAAGTTCTACATTTATATACTTGATACATAAATAACTATAATAGTTACAATTAAGCTATAATTATTTTTTCTCTCTGTCTGCCTGTTGGCGGTATAGCTCAACAACTATTTGTTGTAGGAAGGCGATATTTTGCATGCAGATGACATAGCTACCTGGCATAAAACTGAAAACATCTCAGAGTAATATATACAAGGTGAGCACCTTAAAAAATTTAATTTTGTTTATTTTTGCTTAACTGAGAAATAGATAAACGTAATAATTTTGTACATAGCTCAGGCTTTATCATTGTCAAAAATGAGACCTAGCAGATACAGGGTAAACATCACAAGTGGGACAGAATAATATGGTGTCTTTCTGATGCAGCAGGAACTCCGCTCGAAATATTCGCCTGGGGGCGAAAATTGATGAAATTCACATTTTTTGCAAATGGATGTAATTCGTGCGTTCAGTATAAACCCCTTTACAGATTTTTTCATATGGAAATGCAATATAGGGAAACCAATGAGAACAAACATTGTCACTGCATTGCATTGTGTTGGTACATAAACTTGTGGTTATTATATTTGCAATGAGGATAGGTTTTATGTTGACTGATTGACACTGTCGTTATTTTAAACTGTAGTTCTGGCTATTATAAGCTAAAATTGTTCTTAGTGCAATACCTACCAACTAGTTAAAATCAAATTATAAAATGACACTTCAAGTTTATAATAGCCACAGCTATCATTTAAAATTATGAAATGTCAACCTGTCGACATGAAGCCTAACCTCACCACAAAAATAAAAAGAAGTTTATGTACCAACACAATTCAACCTAGTGACAATGCTTGTTGTCAATGATTTCCCTAGAATTTCGGCATTTGCATTACCATATGAAACAAAAATGGACTATATCGAATTCTTCGAGTTTTATTTCTGCACCACCTACAATAGAACAAGTTTTAGCATCTTGTATAGATTAATGTGAAAACCCTATGTACACATTTTTAAAAGCCCTATGAAATATATCAGGGGGGCAAATGACACTATTTGATCCCCCCCTCAATATATTTTATGAGGAATAAATCACCCCTCTTGCCCCCACCCCTGTTCCTCCGCCTCTGCTTACACATGCAAACGCTACCAGAAATAAAAACCCAACAGTTTACATAAACAACATATAATTTGTAAGAAAAACACAAACACAAGAAAATGCATATAAACAAATACACAATAAAACAGTTATGTGCCACATGTATGAAAACGCTTTAAATACATCGCTAAAGTTCAGCTATGAACGCAAAGTCAAATGCCGCTAACGTGCAATGTGATGAAATTAAGTTCACAATAAACTCGCGCGAAGCTGTCTATTCTTAAAATGCGCTCGTACTAGAAGCGCTGGAATACGAAGTAGCGTGGGCCCGTTCAAATGACAAAACGGCAAGGTTCTGGTTGCATGGGATTTCCCGTGCTCTCGAACACGAAAACGATGGGCCCAGATTTCGCAATAATATCTAACCTGGCTTTTGGTTGCTCCCAAATGTTCTCGTAGTAGCACAAGAAAGACGCTACTTCTATGATGTCGAAATGATAGCTTGCTTCTAGCAGCGGCGGCAGCCTTTGATGATGGTGCACCATTATATCGCTGCTTTCGGAAGCTGGATTCACACTCAGGGTTCTCTGTGCGACGGTGGCGACTAATGCATGCCACAACACACTGCCCAGAGCACTTTTAGTGCTGTTATTAGCACGCTTAGCACCTCTGTTAATTGTTAATTGTTACGCAAGAGGCGCTTGTCTACTTACGACACGCACCTTTTACTGATTTGGACATCCCCGCGGGCCCTCACGGCATTGTTGCAATTCTACTTATCACTCCTCTACCCGGGATTAAGCTGCTGTATACGCAAATTCACTGACGTTTGCCCTCGTGATCTCGCGTACAGATACTTATAATAAGGGGCCGCTTATGCATTGTTAGTGCCTATACTACGTACTTACTTAATTAAGGCATAATGAAACATACGGTTAAGCTTTATTGCTAACAGTGTAGAATAAGATTGAGGTATAAAATATATAAATACAGGTGGCACGAATTGGCCCATTTCAAGATAACAAATTAGTAACATAGAATCAGTATATGCCCCATAAAACCGCAAGCAAATAAAGATAAATGTTAGGAACACTTACAACATACCATCGACACTTGATATTAATAATGGGAGATTTCAATGCCAGGTGGGACAAGAAGTTATACCAGGAGGGAAAGAGAGATTGAATGTAAACGTTAAAAAAGTGGAGAAATGATGATAGAATTTGGTGAGGAAAATAAACTACGGATTATGAATACCTTTTTCGAGCATAATAGCCAACAAAAAAATATCTGGCAAATACGCAAGGCCATAAATCGAAAATTGATAACATAGTGTTAAACAGAAATATTCATCCTAAATAAATACTTGACGTAAGATGTTTCAATTCATCAAATATAGGAAGCGACCATAGGCTACTTTTGAGTAAACTGGAACTGAAGAAGTCGACAAAAAGGTAGCAAATACAGAAATATACAAAATAAAAATCTAAGCACTGCATAAACGACTCACAAAACGACTATATGCAAATAAAATATCGCAAAAAATTGAAAATGGAAGAAATAAAACAAACAGGCTCAGAAAAACAGGAAAGCTTATTGTAAAACTGATCTCTAAATACCCGCAAATCATATATAAAGAATACAAGACTGACAGAAACGAAACAAATGCAAACATAGAAAAAAAAAGAACGATTACGAAACACATTGCTCCAAAAGCGGATCTAGTGAATTGTAAGAAATGAAAGAATAGAAGCAACAAAACTGGTGGGAACATTAAAATACACGAAGATCAATGGGTTGACCACCTTACTAATGTGAACAAAAAAGGACAATGAACCAATTGAAGATGACGTACCAGGGAAAGTACCTAAACATGACAAGTATCCACATCACAAAAGAGGACGTTGAACAAGCATATTTGAGATAGTTTCTGATTTATAAATGCAACTATGTTTATGCTTAAATGTCAAACTTGACATTTGATTTTTAAATCACATATAGTTGCATTCATAAGTTAGAAACTATTCCATGGCCATACCAAATGAAAATAATTTCTGATCATACTATAGTTTACAACAGTCTTATAGCCTATGAAGGTTGCTAATGAAACTTTCCACAGGTAAAAAGCATTACTCAGTATGGCCCTTTAATTGTCTTGTACAATTTTGTGCATTTTGGCTATTCCTGTCTGCAGGCTCGGCGTTTTACAATTACCGAGGTCGCCGAACTAATTTTGAACAGCCTTCCACCGCGCGACATGAATTATCGGTCCGTTGCCCATGCGTAACTAGGCCAAGTAGCATTCAATTGTATCCGCGCACCTGCAGCGATTTTTTTTGTTCTTTTCTGTTAACATCTTTTAAGCCAATTGCTGGAGCCTTGAGCCGTTCGTAGTAAAATAATTATATACCTCAAAGTTGGCGCAGGGTAAAAAACTCATAGACTACAAGTCGATATTTTAGGCTATAGTGCATTAAGGTGGCCAAAAGCAGAAAAAAATATAATTGACAATCATGCTATTTATTTCCGAGTAGCTCGTAAAAAAGGATAGAAGAAGCTTTAAAAGCTATAAATCAACGCAATTTCATGTACTATTGCAGCCGAAAATTTCGCACGGTTTGTTTGCATTGTGTATGGTTTTATCAAGTGGACTAAAGTCACTCAATTGCCAGTTGTACAACTGACATTCTGCCTTGAAAACTTAAAACGCCGAATCACGTTCTAAGCGCGGTCGAAAAAGGCTGAACTATCGGAAAAGCGGAAGAGGGATGGCCACTGCAACATGTGGCCAATGAAGTTGATTGCGCAAGATGCACAATTTCACAACATAACCTGAAAAAGCTACTAATAGGACAATAACCCCAAAATGTGAAAAATGACAAGTAGTCAGATAGTCAGATACACATTAAGCCACTGTGAATAAAATCAAGTAACTAGTTTAAGTATTGTGCGAAATGTTTTGGCCCCGATAGCACATAATTCAGATTTATGCAATAAACTTGAACATGGTATGACTCTAAAGGCACCTGTCGAATCCAGCATAAGCTAAAAGGCTATTTGGGGTTTTATCTCAGACGATCTGTGCCAGCTACGTGACAATTCGAATGGCAGAGTGGCGCTCGACAAAGGAATTTGAGTAACATGTTTTGTTTTTCCTTGAATTAAAACCAATTAATACTGTGGACAGTGTTCCGGTGTTTTTAGTACCTCATTCGTTTTTGTACTGTAGGCATCTGCTTGAATTCCCCTCAGAATTCCGTAGGCTTTATTTTGGACTTTCGGTTTCATGTACCGGTCACTTCACGAACTAAGTAAATTAAAGTACTTGATGTTTTTCTTCCTCGAGGACTACACTAATTTCCGTTACGTCTTTTTAAATTATTGCGCTATCGTAGTATTTAATGGAGTTTACTTGTATATATTTTACACTGCTCTATTTAGTAACTAGTTGTTGGATTGTATACTATTTGATTATATGATTTGAGTATTTTGGCTTGTTTGTTAGTACTGCTGCTGGATTCGTATTCGTACTTTCAGGATATTGTGCTACTTTGAGTTTATGAATTCTCTCCAATGCCTGGATACATTTGTCGTTAGTTAAAAGATTCGTTGACGCCTTTTTTGGCTTTTTAATTAATCTAAGTACTTAAAGAACTGCACGCCGTCTCCATTGAGTTAAACCGGCGGCAAGTGTATCCACGTAGTCGAAAGTATGAGCCGACGAATCAATTACAGGTAACAGCCTATAAACGACAAATTATATTACTTGTGACTTAATAAAAGTAAATATCGAAAAATGTACTTATTACTAAGACACATTAAGTGAAAAACATGAAAAGATATCCAAATGTAAACTTGAAAACAATTCAAATGAATATCTAAAGTATAGTAGAGAGGTTTTACAAGGCACAGAAATTTCAAACTACGTTAATATACTTAAAATGCTCAAGATAGTTAGCTGTTAAGTGATAACCTGGGATACACTGTAGGTATATTGTAAAGGTTTATGTTAGACGATGATTATAATAATTTAATTTAAGAAATAAATACACCCCCTACACATATTTTATTTTTATTTAAAATCAAATTCTGACTGATCAAAAATAAATAAATAATTGTATCAATGGGTTCAAGATTATAGTGTTTTGCCCTTTATTAGTAAATCGCACATCTGCAAGTTAACTGATTTATGGCTAGCTCTTTTTCGGTAGGCATAAACTCAAAATCTGAAAGTTAGGTTCCCCATATGTTCATAATTAAAAATCCCCGTGTTACGCCACTGGGGTGTAAAATTTAGAAGTAGCAACGCGCAAACTTTTACTGCGCAGTCAAATTGAATCCATCAACAAATAGATTTAATGTGCGGTTCGTTTTTGTGTAATTACAGTCAATTCAAAAGAAAATCTATGAACAAATCAGGTATTTATTCAATTTGTGGTATTTTCGCGGGCTAATCCCTCTTTTGTTTCAGTGATGTAAAAACCAATGCGGCTTGGGCAAATTCAGATGTTATCCGCTCCACTAACCTCACAATTCTAATTTGGTTATTTATTGGGAAAATTATTTGTCTGGAGACTTGGATATTCCTGCTGCTTACTCGAAATGGTAACGTCTCGCTGGTACAATAATTTCCGGCTCCTCAAGCTGTCAATGTAGTTTTTACAATACCTTGAACTTTTTAGGTGGTCGAACGTTCTATCTTCGGAACGGAGCCCCAAACTGGATCTTCTCTGGAAGTCTCTGCCTGCGATGTAGATGATGCTGGCCTTGGTGCTGCAGTTCCCCACGATGCCTCGCAGTCGTCAGCTCTGGATTTCGACTCCTGGTTTGTTTGCAGTCGCTCTTCGTAAATTGGAGCTGGCCACCGTTCGCAGTTTCGGAAACTGGCTGGTAGTGCAATAATTTTTTATTATCGTGGAAAACGTTGTCCACACGTTCACTGATACTCCAAATTTTGCTTAACACGATGGTGTAATTATTTTTTTATTATTTTGATTGTAAATAGGTTAAAAGTTAAATAGTTTGGAGTCACAAATTAAGCTTGCTATCTAATAATTTATTTCAATTGTTTCTCCTCCCGTTCGTTAACAACAATTGCCTATCTGTCACAGTAATTAAAATGCGATAAAACTAGTGTTTCGCAAAGCATTTTCTAAACATACAAACAAAGAAAATGCTTTGCGAAACACTAGTTTTATCGCATTTTAATTACTGTGACATATTATATGGACCCTGTATTGACAGTAATTATGCTAGACGAATACAACATATACAAAATTCGTGTCTGCGCTTGATATATGGTGTTCCACGAACAACCCATCAAATTTCGAATAAATTGGAAGCTGCAAAATGGCTTAACATGTCGAACAGACGATACCTGCATGCAGTTACTATGTTTTATAACCTACTATCGACAAAATGTCCAAGTTATTTATATCAAAAAATTACATTTAGAACCGATGTGCATCACCTAAATTTAAGACTCAAGGGATTAATCTCACTCCCCCCGCATCGAACAAGTATGTTTAAGAGATCCTTCTCATATGTTATATCTTCCTATATAAACTGTATATCGACGAAATTGACACAGTTAAGCAAGTTAAAATTTAAATCAGCCATGTTCTCCATCCTTTTAGAAAAACAAAATTCAAATTATATTAAACACTCATAATACATATAACAATTAGAAACTCATACCTACCATATTGAATTAATCACCTTTTTCTTTGACTATTGAGAATTTCTTTAATAACACGCGCCTCTCCGCTATATATATATAATATATATTAAATATATTTTTACTTTCGATGAAACCGTGGGGTTGAGTGGAAGAGCAGTGCATTAAACGCACTGAACTCCGCCCCATATTAATACCCACATTAATATTTTTTTTCTATATGTAAATACAGAAAATAAAGACATTTATTATTATTATTATTATTATTATTATAAAAACAGATGTTAACTGGATACAATGCAATTACTTATAATATAATTTTACAACTTAATTTATAAACCTGTACGTAATCTTATTTCTAAATTATTATTTGTTCATGTTTGCAATTTATCTAAGTTCTAGCGCCACTCACAAAGTTTTATTTTAATTGTTCACTTGTGTCATTACACTGACTTATTTTTTATAAACACAAATCTTGTCCATTTCCTGTGGTGTCAATTTCATGCATTTTATAAAACCTGTCTGGATTTCACCAATCTTCAAATATTACTGCTTCATTTTCTTATAGCCTTATTCGATCTATTATTGTGCTCTTTTTGCACTGTATTTGAACATTCTGCCCTTCTTACCTATATTTAAAAAGTTCATAGAACTGTACTTATTTAATTATACTGACATGTAAATTTAATTAACCTGCATGTAATCAATCCCTTTGGTGATAGATTTGTTGAATTGTTTATTGGCTTTACTTTGCACCAACCTCTTAATTTATGTTAATTGATAAAACTGTGAATCTAACTTACGATTTGAGCTCTGCCTTATTGCCATACATTCTAAAGTAATCTCAATTAATATCGGCAATGCTTGACCGATGCAATCATGAATTAATATTTCTACTATGACTTCTTGCAGTTGCCTGCTTACCCCAGCTCTGTGCTTTATTTGACTTGCTTTAAATTATTGATTCTGCAAGCAGAGTTGTATAACGGGCTAAAGACCATTTCAATATATCCCCATCAAGTACGTAATAAATGTACAAATATATTAGCTTTGTTAGCGGGCATGCAATGAAAAATCTGAATAAGTAACTACACCCAAAGTATTAATTAAGCTTGTAGTTTTAGGCACATTTGAGACTTGGTCGTAGTGAAAATTTAAACCTATAACACAAATATAAAATAGTTAGTTACGGATTATGATTATACTGAAACTAGTGAAGGAAAAGTTGAAGGAAATGACAACTGAGGAAGCATGAAGTCAATTTTACAAAATATAGAGCCAACTGCTTGTACTTGACCTTATTTAGCTGAACGCTTTTCCAGAAAATGAATGGAAGTACATGTTAGCTTTATACAGAAAACCTCCAAAAGCAACGAGCTTCAAAATCGTACTAAATGTTTTGTATTAGTTAAATATTTAAAAAGTAACTCAGTTTATGGAAAATGGACTGAAAATTATAAGAATAAATCTTGTTAGACGATTATAAAACATAACATCGGTTGGCAATTTCAAAATGTTAACTTCGGGAACAGAAATTCCAAACACCAGAAATGCAAACATAAATTTTCATTAGTTTTGTATTTGTGGCCATTTTATGAGTTCAGTTGTTTCTATGCGGGGCCCGATGATAAACGATTATGGGAGCAGAGAAGTGGATTGCGGATCTCTGACAGAGGCCTGGGTTCGAAAAATGGCGTTAGCTCTAAAAACCTTGTTTATTTTATGGCACTTGTTATAAGGAAACCCTGGCTCTCCCAAGCGTCATAAAGTATCATAAAAGTCAACACTGCTCTATTAGCTGGCTCTCCGCGGCCTACCAGTCTTTTTCGGCAGCAACAGCACTCATCAAAGACATTCTTAGACAACACCTGCGATATACGAGACTATTACGGACGCTGCTCCAAATAAATAACGGCGGCGTGGGCAGACGTTATGGTATCTCCACATTCACACCCAATGCAGCGAAGGAGGAGAGGAGTTATGGACCCATGGCCGCTTTTCATGGTTTAATTTCTCTGCTTAATAACAATTTGTCTTATGATTAATTCTGATAAGGATGCTCAGCTGGGCGTGCGGCTGGATTCAGACATCTCTAAAGCTGCTGCCTACGCACGTCGCAATGGACAGCAAAATATAAATGGCTTTATCAGAACGTTTGCTAGAGAAAGCCCTAGCCCATAACTCGGCGAGCTGGACCTCTTAATCCGATAACTTCCAGACCAATCGAAAATAAATTGCCGAATTAACCTTTTACAGCTGTAGATGTGTAGTTCCACAGATAGTGGAAATCGTGCGAAGTAAATTATGCAGTTGGAGAAAACAACTCGTTTCATAAATAGCAGGAGAGATAGCTTCGAGTTTGATTATTTTATTTTGAAATCTGGGCGTATTATAAAATATTATTTTGGGAAATCAAATATATAATTTCAATATATTACTGTATTAGTTCTAGATTACTTTGTAGGTAGAATTAGTAGTTAAAACAGAAGTCAGTTAGTGCATATTTTTACATTTAAAAGGCACAATTTCTTATTACTTCGACACGAAGTGTACGAAGTATTGAAATTCCCTCGTATCTCTAAAATTCGTGTCAACCGACTAATAAACCCACTATAACAAATCTCCGTCTCGGCTATGCGGATCTTTTGGTGAAGACCCCAGCCCACTAGATCCCTCCTTATTGGGGGGTGCCTAAACGTGCTGTGCGGTGTACGTATGTTAGTATGTAAACACAATTCCGGTCGCCAGGAACCTTCATGAAGTCTTGGATCGTTTTCATACGATAGGTCCTCTGAAAATTAAGGCAACATCAACTTTTGAGGTATGGTCAAAGGTAAAAAAATTTTTTTTAAATATAAGTAACTGGTTCATAACATTTCATTGTACTAGCGAAACGGAGTGATGCTCATTGTCGAAGTATTCTTAGAAGGCACCGAAGGGCGATTTTCTTGGGTCGGGGGTACCGTATATTTTATGTTTTTGTTTGAACATTAGAAAGAAAATCATTATTTAAGAGTCACATCGGAGATTAGTTAACGTAGGAAGTCCGAAAATTTCGTATCTTTTGTAGCAACCAGTTTCAAACTCCTCGATATTGTGTTTACTGTATGTCAACAATAGAAGTTATTACATACAGTACTAGAATATGATTAACTAACATAAAAGAATTAGCTCTGTTTTAAAAACCGTACAGGATGTTTTTTCCCATTGCTTAGTATCAGAACTTATCTCACTTCCTATAAAAACAAGAGTGTCCAAAATAAGTGGTACAGCTGTATCCATCCTAAATGCGAAATGTTTTGCTTATTTTAGAAGCAGTTGGAAAACCAAAATTTAATTTAATGAAGACAAAATTGCTCTTTAATTAGTATACGAAAACATCTACCGGGTTCTTACGTTGTGCCATCGTTTGCAGTTTTTGCTTTTGCATACAGATCTAGACAACTCCACCGTCTTGGAGATTAAGGGTGGATAAGTTGCATTGACGCATTGGTTATTGGTAATATGGTAAATAGAAAGTATATGGGCGCCATTTGTTACGACAAATGCCACGATACAACAAAATTTAGTTTTAGTAAAGACATATCCAGAATTAAAAAACAATTCAGAGATAAATTATAAAAAATTCAATAAAAAATACCGTATACGGTGATTATGCAAACACCAAAGGTTTTGTTTACTTAAAGGCCTACGGATCGATCCGGCCAAACATACGTATTATCGTGTAATGGGCGGTAGATTTCGATTACACTGCGAGACCTCATCGAACAAAGACAATCATAAGTATCATTTATATCACATTCAAAAGCAACCACCTATTTTAAACAGATAAACGGCAAGCGTATGTTAGTGAGATTCTTGACAAATAAAATATGGGGTACATTTAGAGAGAAAAATAAGACAAACGACATTTGTAAACAAATCTATAGGATACTATCTCTCAACTCTCTCTGCTACAGAAGCAACAGACTACTCATTACGATTACGAGAAGATTAAAACAACCTCAGAAAGCCATTCCCCAATACGAAAACCTGACCGAAATTAAGCCAGAAGTGAGCAAGAAAATTCTATACTTTTGCATTACATCTCACAAATGTCTTTCAAGCGTTCGCCTCTGACGTAACAATAGAGGAGGAAACCGAAATACAATAATACTTGGAAACACCAGACCAATTAAGTTTACCAATAAAAAAAGATTACGCTAGCGGAAGTAAAAACCATAATAAAGTCCGAACTAAACCCGAAGAAAGCACCAGGGTATGACCTGATCACAGGTGACGTACTGAAAGAATTGCCAGAAAAGGGATTTAAATTAATTATCAGGTGTACCTCAAAACACATAAACTCGTATTGCTAGCAAATATACATTTATAATATTCTAAAAAGTATAAAGACAGACTACGCTAGTTAGCACCAACCAACAAATTAAAAGTGTTATGGAGACTAACAATGCGCTGCTGAAAATCATTAAATGTATTAACTTAAGCGCTCGAATGGGCCCTGAAAGGTACCCATTGAGATCGTTAAGCAAACTATGATTGATGGCAACAGTTCGATAAACGTAATACCAACGGGATTCTGAAGGAGCCCAGACAGGACAACAAAAGCAAGTTGCAAAAGTCAGCTCCTTCGTTGGGCTCCTGGTACAAATAGCTCCAGGTGATTGAAAGTTACAGCACGGCAGACAGAATACCAGGCCAAAGTCAAAGGTAATAGATGCAGAAAATTTCAAATCCAAATGAGAGGGCTCGACACCCAAATTCTGCAGAAATGCCACTATTGCAGGCTGGCTCCAAGCAAAAGAGACTCGAAAAAACGACTGCTCTAGGTATAGATCAAAACATCACCTGCAGACGCCATATTCACGTCGATCTGTGCCCCACATTAACAGCTGAGAAGAAACGCCCAAACTATCGTCTAAACACATGGCACAAACGAAAGCGTAAAGGAACTTACCCCAAAGATGGGCCGCGTGCAAATAGAATTCCGACAGCTCGGTACCAAAACTACTCCGCCAATTCGCGTAAGAAATATTACTCTTCAAAAGTCGACCAGAAATGCTTAATGTGCTAACACAGCGATGGCTAACCCAATATTTTACAGCATAATTTTCCCAGAAATCCTGATCTTGATTATGCAATACATTTTCTGCGCTCCGGTCAAGAGCGTTTTAAATTACATTCTGGGTCATTTTTGCGATACACGAGAATACAGTTTTTTTTGCCCTCATCTAACACATGAAGGAAGTATTATTTTATTTCTACAACAGATTGATTCGTATATGGGAATATATGGGCTTTCGAAGTCATCTAACATATTCTGTGTTAGTAGCCTTCTAAGACATCTAACACTGATTTTTTATAAATCAATTAAAAAATGCTGGTTTTAACCACTCAATTGTAGGATAAGCCTGCAAAGAGATTATGATATCAAATTGTACGCTTTAATTTCATAGAAATCTTAATTATTCTTAAGTCGTAACGATTTAATCTTTATCCAATTTTGAAATAAAACTGAAAGTAGCAAAGTATATAATACATACAAAGCTAACAGAATTTTTGAAAAACGTAAAAATTAGGAATGTTTTTGTTTTATTTCATTTTATGTTTTAATCACACCTTTACTGTAATTGCTTCTAGAAGAAAATTCGCAAGCGAGTTGATAATCGTGCTAAAGAAAATTGAGAAATTATGTTCAGCTTACGTTGATCACTGACGTAAGTTTAAAAAAATCACATAATTAGTCGATGGCTATGCAAGCTGAAATAAAACAAAGAAGTAGCTTAATTCATATTGGAAGCTATACACACCACCATTTCAAATTATGATACTTTAAAAGATAATTTGGTGCAAATTGATCTCACATGTAGTCAGCGACGCGTCACCGGCTGAAGAGCCGTGATTCTGCATCTTTAGATCGTGTATTTTCTCAATTTCTACAGTTTCACGTATCATCTGTGGAAGGTAATGAGGTACTCTGTATCAACAATATTTCTTTGCAGTAGCACAATTTCCAACTAACTATATAGATATTGAAACTAATGCAATAATTATGGAATACAATCTAAACGTAATTTATAAAAATCAGTTAGGTACACAAACAAATATTAAAAATCATATATAGCACATATACAATAGGCATTCACAAATACTATATAGGCAAAACGCACCTCAATCTGTTCATAACATTTAAAAGATACAATTAAAGCTATAAGATCACTTCACTTCAACGGATACAATAACCCAGAGACCTTGACATCTCCATGTAGCTCGTTGCCAATTTTTCTCTTTCACTTTCCTTTTTAAAGTGTTTGATGTCTTTCGAGGACGTGCCCAAAAATCCCACATGCACAGATTTCATCGGTAGCCGCGGTTGCTGAAACATTTTCATGAAATTAGTACACAGATTTTTATTGATCACCTCAACTGACCTAACTTGGTGCCATCTTCACCCCACAGAAGGTAAAGAACTCTTCCAATGTGCCATTCAATTGCGTCGACCTCAGTGGATAGATTGGATAAAACTAAAATGGAATTTTTACCCTCGCTCCAGCTGCTCCTGCTACGCTCTTGTTGTTTCCAATAGCTAACCTAATGAAAAAGAGGTTTTATTAGTAAAACTCAACAAGTGGTTTTAAAGCAACTTAAAAATATTGACATAATCTGACATTTTGACAGTTGTGAAGATCATCAACGTCATTTTTTACTATTGAAACCTCAAGTCAATAATTCCCTGCGAATTTTCTTAGATGTTTTAAACCGAGAATTCAATTTTATTCGACTAATAAAAAACTAAAAGCGTATACCTTTTCCACCCATTTAGATAGATCTCTTCTTAAATATGGTGATAATTTACATAATTAATTACCTATCACAAGTTCACAACCTGGAGGTCATGCACCAACTCAGCATGGACTCTTATGCGGATAGCATACCTGTACCGGATACAAATAAATTCATCAAGCAAGGCAAAACTTCTTGCCACAAAAACCTAGACAGACGTCAGACATAAATTATCCTAACACGTTCTAACCTTAGCCAAACAGAAGCTAGAATTTTGTGAAAGTTGCTGAAGCTGTAGTTCTTGAAAATTGTAGTTCACAAGGTAGATGCGAACGCCGTCGATGAGTTAACTAAAGACTATTTTAAATGGAATTATATTAAATTATAAAATATGAGCGAAAGTATGAATTGTGAAACACCACCAAGAGAGTCAATACGGATTTATACTTTTATTAGACAAATAACTAGAATGGGAAATAAACAAAAACCAACAAATTTGTGATTAATCAATTTTGTAACAGCCTATGTACTAGTAGAACATTGAAAACCTTGTGGATGACCCCTCGCACTAATGAATCAATAATGAAGGAAATAAAGCCAGATTATCCGACATCATAATCCGACACAAGAACGCCAAGAAACTGATTGTGCAAGAAATGCCAAATGGGAAAAATTGCCTTGGATGTACTCGTTACGGCCGGATTGATGATATACGTCATGTTACAGGCTCCAGATTGGACATAGCAACACGGACCAACACAGACGGAGCAAAACCGTGGCAATAATAGTTAATTTTTAAATTATTATGAGGGTGCGGAGGCACATTCGAAGGGCGAATGGCTGCAGTGAAGCCGGCTGGATTCTGACATAAGGTAAGCAATCAGTTAAAATTGTTAACAGCTCCAAAAAGCTTTTAATATGACAAATATGACCAGATAGAAATGATAACTCGTAAGGAAAACAGCCACTTGCTAGATAATCTGAAATAGAGTAACGTAAGGACCACAAAGAGGGTGGCAGTTACCAATACTAAGATGTACTTTACAGTAATGAAGAGATATACGAGTCAGCAATATTATAATTCACTATAAACAGCTTTAGAAAGTTGAAAACGTTCATAACGAAGGGTGCACCCAATATAAAAATATTATACCTAATCTAGCTATCACAGTTTTCCGAGTATAAACCGGTCAGCAGAATCTAAGCACACGAAACGTATAAATGTATAATTACAAACGCAATTAAATGAAAAATACAAACTAGAGTATTGCAAATTAAATAGTAAATATTATTACTAAGAAGAAGCCGAGTAGCGCAGATGGGTAAGACCTTGCCTTGCATTAAGCAAGTCCTCGGTTCGAATCCGGTGAGGGTCGGAATTTTCCACAGCCTTGCGATTTGAACCGGGCTCGGTGAGACCATTCACAGTTGGGCACCAAATTAACTGTGCTTTACTCAAAACCACAGACCTAAGAGATAGAGTAACAAAGTCAACATAACACACACACACACACACACCTCATACAATGGTTGCTGTGCAAGCACAAATGCGCGCTCCAAATTTGTATCTCAAATCCGGAGCAAGTTGAGCATTGAACCCCCAGATGCAAGCACATAAAGCACCAGCCTCTATTATCGATTATACATACATACATATAATTATTACTAGGGTAAGTACGGCTTCGATGAGCATTAAGGGTTTTAATCGAAGCAACAGAGAATCCGTCATCTTGACGAGGAAATATTTTTCCTAACGTGTGTTCCAACCTGAAGGCACCCTTAAGGAGGGAATAAACTCTATTCGCAATGTTCAAGGGCGAGAAAAAACAATAACTACACATTATGCGGACAAGCTGAGACGCATTGCAAAAGCAATGGACCTTTCGAAACTGACGAAAATATAATATACTACCCTGGAAATACAGAAACATAATGGAGTAGCAATAATAATATCTACAGCTTTTCAAAATTATGACACATTGTACAAGTCTATGTACCTACCATCAGGATACTCTTAAGTAATCAATTGATTTTATGAAACACTGAACCAAACGATACAAAACATACCATAAAAATAGATAGTAATAAACTGTGGAGACTTCAATGCCAAGGTAGACAACAATAAAGGGGACGAACAAATCATGAAAGTGTTAGGTAGATATGGAGCAGGTAACGGAAACGAGCTTGGCAAATTTCTGATCCAGTTCGCAACTGACAATAACTACACCATCATAAATACAACATTTTGTCATCATATACGAAGATGGTATTTACACATGTAACAGTCCAGATGGCAGGATAAGAAATCAATCTCATTTTATCCTAGGAAGAACCAAATGGAGATTTTCAATTACATCACCAAGAACACAGCCTGGAGCAACATATGACTTGCACACCAGCCAGTTATAGGTGAGTTGCGTGTAGAACTTAAACAAATCAAACAACCGTTTGAACCACCAACTCAAGATTGGGAACGAATATGTGCTGCAACAACAGCTTACAGCTTGATAAAAAAATTACTAAATAAAATAGTAAACTATCGTGACTGAATACGCACATTTGAGGGCGGATAAGCTACAGTAAGGATGGCATAGGTTCTTTAAAGAATCTTAAATGTGATAATAAATACAAAGGGTCGCCAAAGAGTCTTTTAGATAATATTCTCACATAGAAACAAGAACTCATAAACTAGTAATCTTAGGATAGTTGAACAGAATTGCCTAAAGGCTGGATCAGGATTCTGTTACTTGCACTGGTTCTTGTCCCCAACGATTTAAGCACAAGGGTAAGACTGCAACCCTGTTTTAAGACAATGTAGTCAATGTCACTTAAAGGGACGATAATTATGCTACCCTGAAACGCAGCCTCACGTTTCATAAGTTTATGGCTTGGGAGGGTAGCATTGATGTAAATGAATGAAACTATAATAATCGATTGATTTATTACAAAAGTAAACGGTCTATATATACAAACATAATTACTTAGTTATTTAAAGTACAAAGTATATTTACTGTGATGATATGCATTTCATAACATATGTCAGCATTAAGCGAGTTTATTTCCGCTATATCTGCAAGTATGTTACACTGAACTCTGATTAGTAGGTCGTGTATTTAAAGTAATATGCAGAGCAAATAATATAACGTGTTTGTGCGTGTGGCGCAAATAAACGATTTTTAAATATAAGAAACAGACAATATATTTAGTTTGTAAGAAATTTGAAGAGTTAAAACTATGTTATCAAACTTTTTTCTAGAATGTATTTAAATTTAAAAAAACTTATTTCCGTTAGCAGTGTAACCATAGCAATAGATTCTAATTTGTTTTTAATAGGGGAGAGCAAATGAAATAAATTATTGAATGACAGGGCAAATTTGTGCTCCATATTAATTAATGTTTTAACATAGAATAAAGTGTTTTACCAGTATATAAAGTACCCAGTTTTATTGTACACATATCACTGCTTTAGTACAAGTGTTTGTGAGCAGATCCATAACATAAAAATTAAAATATTCATTTCGCCTCCGATTGTGTGTAGGGAGCGAGCACCTCCAGTTTTAGATCATTGACTGCAACCCAAATTCTCATCGGAGCGAAGAGGTCAACATTCCAGGGCTTAGTGCAGCTCGGTAACAACGTCTCCAGGAGATTTGACTTCAAGGAGGCCAGCAACAGCGACGATATTCCAACGGCGTCATCTGGAGAACCCGAAGCAGTTCGGCCGATTACAAGGTACCAATTTTCCCTACAAAATATGAGTGTTCGAGCCGGGAAATTTATGTGCATACGAGATCAGACCTTACTTAACAAGATCCGAACATATCCAAAGCCGCAGCAAAGGCGCAGTTCAAGTAATTAGGAAGCATCCATACATTTTGAGGTTAGGCGAAGGAATTAACAAATGCCTGTAGTAGCGTCGCTTTTAACAACGAATGGACGGTGTTGACGTCAAGAAATAAACTAATGCATGTAACAAAAGCTGTTAATTACCGTCAAAGTGCAAAGATTTATATATTTACCTTGCGAATTCTCATAATTACACTGGTTTTAAACGTCAAATACCGCAGACTTGCATACGTACTCTATTTTGTAGATTTTTGACAGTATTGCAAACCATTAACTACCGTGCATTGCAACTAATTGCGGTGAACAGGACCGTATCGGATAATTTGTAATTTACAATCAACTTGGAACCCAACTGAGTTAAAGAGTTATTGCTTTACTGAGAGCTAGCGTTTTATAATTAATTGCAGATAAATAAAATATAAAAACGGGCACATAACCATTTATTTTGAACAAGTAAATGAAATACGGATCACATTTTAACCAGCCTAATAATTTGATAGCAGGCAAAGTTCCGTACACAGTAAAATATTAAATCAGTGAATTGTGCATATTGGATTTTGCTCTACCTTACAATTTAATTACTTAACTAATAATATTAGGGACACAATTAAAGCATTCCATTTCAATATGTATAATCGATAACCTCGTTTTACCTTGCGGTGTAGAGGCTGGTGCTTTATGTGCTTGCATCTGGCGGTAGAATTCTCAACTTGCCCTGGATTCGGGATACAAAGTTGGAGCGCGCCTTTTATGCTTGCACAGCAACCATTGTGTAAGGTATCTGTGTGTGTTATGTTGACCTTGTTACTCTATCTCTTAGGTCTGTGGTTCTTTATAATAGTTAAATTTTAGAACTAGTTTTAAAATATTTTTCATATAATCATGTAAGTACACATTTTAAAGGAAAACTAGTTTGTTCGCTAATCCTATTTTTTTCTATTTTCAGAGTGTAATAAACTTTTAAATTGTAACGAATTCATAAATTACTGAAGAAGCCACCAAAAACAGCGAAACGTTCAATAATTTTTAAATTTTCTTCAACTTTAAGTTAAAGTATGTTTCACGACTATATGATTTTTATTTATCATCAACAATCATACATATTAAATAATTTTGACTATTATTCTCCTAAATTACTTTTCAAATTTTACCCAAGTCAAATAATTTATGAAATTTTTTTTTAAAATATAATTCTACAATGGAGGTCCAGGTTAGGAAAGAGAAGTGTTGATGGATCATCGAAAAGATGGGATGATGATATAACCACTACAATAGATAAGCAATAGAAGAGATTGGAAAAATATGTCGAATATTGAATGCAAACAATCTGAATACGAAGAAGAACAAGAAGAAGCAGGCGAAAAAAAAGGATGTTACACAGTAGGTTTTTCCAACGTTATAAACACTAACTACTTGTATTTATTCATACTAAAAACTACAAAAGTGGAACAAAATTTAGTCAGACCCTGCTAAGAGTTGCGAGTTATAATAGTAAAGTACAAAAGCCCCATTGACAAGTGCAGTTTAAAATTCCTTAAATTGATGGGAAACGTGCACTTTGGGTTGCAGATCTTCAATGCGTTACTTTGCTTGAAGGCACTTACCACCAACTCCCCAGTTAGAGGACTCCAAGCCAAACTATCCACGCAAACTGCTTCGTTGTCAGTTGCTGGTTTGTACCCGACTTGCTTGTGGTTGCCGGCATTCCAAACACTGAGGGACCCATCACCGAAACCGCCGCCGATGGCGAAAAGAGTGTCCTTCCAAGGATGCCAAGCAACGCCCTGCAACCGAGAACGGCTGATTGTAATTTATCTGTTTTCTGCGAACAATGCAATCCGCATTCCTAGGTTTTTTACACTCTCGTTTTCTGGTACTTCGAATTTGCATGTCACGCGAGATCCGGCACGCTCTAATTTACGGCTATAAAAATGCGGTGCCGATTTATTTGGACTGATGTGGGCGTCATAGACGCATGCAAATGACTGCTGTTACGGTTGCGAAGTGACGGATCTTGTGTTTTACATTCTCAATTACAATGGTTGTAATTACTGCTGATCATTATGATAAGTATTCTGGATGATATTACATTGAGAGCCTTGTTCAAACGATGTTTACGTTACCCACACACCGCTATTCGAAAAATAAATTACGTTTGTTATGGATTTTCCTTTCCTATTTAGTAATAAATTGTAGCAGGTATTATGAAATATCCCCAAATTGCATTCTTAGCAACTTGGTTAATAGAATTTTAACAAAGCAATAGTCACAGGTTCATGGGTAACAGTAACAGAATTTTTGTTTATTAATGCTGCAATGTTAAAAGCTATAACGCTTAAAACTCCTTTAAAAGTTGAAATCCGCTAGAGCATGAGAGCTGCTTTAAAAATGTATACAGTGAATTTATTTTAATGGTTAACATAGCAGTTTCGTTGCTATGCCAGAATTTAATCATACAGGTCACTTCCATAGTTACCAATGAAATCAAGAGATTAGAGCGTTTATTTTACGAGTTAACATACGAATTTGAATTAGGTACTTGCTAATAAGAAACTTTAATTTTGTTACCGGAATGTGGCTATGCAACTAAAAAGTAAATACGTAGGAACAACTTGTGTGTTGTATCTTTCCTTCAGTGGTATACATTAGGATAACTTTTAATTGTCTTTTTGACAAGTAATAATTCCTATGTTAACTCATAAAATACACGCTCTAATCTATTGGTCCCATTTGTACCTATGGAAATGACTTGTATGATCAAATGGTGGTATAGAAACGAAACGCTTATGTTAACTATTACAATAAATTTCCTGTATATAAAGCAATTGTTGTTCACTATTGTCTTTAAAGAAGAAGAAAGTGAAACGAAAAGCACCAATTCGGTATCACCCTACAGATTTTACGAAGTATATTGATATGGTCTTAAAATGGCAAAGCATTTTAAATAAAATACAATTAACATGTAGCTTAAATTATAATGCAAATAAAAATTCTATTAGATCTAGCAGTACTGTTTTATCATTAAAAATTCTATTTTATACAATAGACTCGACAGTTTCTTCAGCAAATTTGATTGTCCATTACTGAAACAAAGAGCAGTCAGACATAATCATAGTTGTTAATTCAATTACATGTGAAATTGTAAACGATACCAGCTAACTGTCCATTCGTTGATTGCAAATGTAACGCAAATTTGGTTGATGACCGTAATTGTAAGGTAAGTTGTTATATCAGTCAGTTTTTATCTGCAAAAGTAAATACTATTAGAAAGGATAAAACACATTTGTTGTATAAAAGGGTTATTATTGCATAATGGTACAAGATAATTGGAGATAGGCACAATTTCAGAACTAGTTAACTTAAAATATGACATGTTTAGCTAAAAGTTACAATGGGTGAAAAGTAGGAATCTGTAATTTTTTGATATTTGGTTTCCAAGGTTTTGAGAAATATAAAGAAATAGCTAACAAATACTAGTATATACCCAGAGAAAGTGTTCCTTTGATCAAATAAATGTGATCATCATAAAAAGTTTGGACTAAAAAATATGAAGATGTTGGTGGTATGAGTGTAGCATAACTAGCAGGCGCTGCTGAAGACGATGCAATGCAGTCCATGCAGTAGATGCAAGTCCATTATGTCAATGAAGATAACTGAGTAGTCTATAGAACGACAATCACCTATATGCTACATTTATAGACTACGAAATATCATTGGTGCCATCAACCGTGAGTGTATATAGAAATAACTAAAACTAAGAAACCTATTAATCAAACATAACACGTTAAAAAAATTAAGCAGTCATATGTGGCAAGGGCTAGAACTAAATCTGTTCGTTAAACGTACTAGACAACTGTAATGTCACAGTTCTTCTCTACCCTCTCTATTAACACTAGATAAAATTACGGGAAATATTATGTGAAATAAGAATATAAAAATTAGATAAACCTTTATATTGAAGACCTTGAATATGCATATTCTGTACGGTTTTTTCCTTAAATACATATATAAACGAAAATTAAGATTTACGAAGAGAATCAGAAGCAATTCACCTCAGCAAAGGACCAATGATATTCGAATAAAATGCAATATGAACTGACAACATTAGAATATCCAATAACTGCGTCGAAGCAATAATTTTATATGGCTGTTTTCCTCAAGTTAAGTGAAGAACTGTAGCTTGAAGGTATAAAATTGCATACGATTAGCTCGGATAAATTGTACACACACTGTACTATGAGCTACGAAACAAAATTCCAAAACACGGAGAGAAAGTGGTCTTCCAGATGGATAACTTCGTTAATCAAAAATAAGAAGCTTATTGCAGAAATAAAAATAATCACAAGAAACGTATTGACTATTCGTTGCTTGCCTTTACGCGCTGTTATACCTGCAGTTTAAAATGTGTTTTTAACATAACATAACAATAAATTATTCATTAAACACATGCTGTAGTTTAAGCTTGTCGAGGTGTGTAATGAATGTGCCAGCTGACTTTAAGCAAAAGTTGCTTAAATCTACAATGAAAATAATTGTAAATTATTCAATGTTATAGTGCTGTACGTAGGTGTATGGCACATACATTACTTAATTATTTAGAGGCGAGCGGAAGCGGTTAATCGAAGCATTAAACCCTAAACTTAAAGTGAGCATAATAACCAAAAAGGCAATTCCCAATACATTCAACCGTGATACTCAAAACAGAAGCATTAAGAACTGAAAAATTGAAGAAAATCGCTTTCTAGGAATAAGAAATTCCAAAAGACAATAATCTAATCAACCCGAAGAAAATGAGAATAGATGTTCATCTCACGACAAAAGTAACCGCCTTCAACATCTCTGCCAATTAAACCTTAAAATAGTATGGATAAGAAAGAAAGCAAGTTTCTTGAATTTTTATTATACACTCAATGTATGTCGTTTGTTTTTTTTCAACAGCATATAACGTTTGGAACAAACAACCCAAATAAAGATTTTTATAATATTTGTCTATTTTGTCATTAATTGCATTAGATAGTTACTCTAAGTTGTGAGTATTAATTGTCCAATCGTGAGCAATTGGAATAAGTGATTTAAGTTTGGATTTACAATATGCAAACGTCATAAGACGTAAAATAACTGGATGTGTGTTTGTCGAAATTTAGTTTTTCCTTATTAACGAACCCTAATAGCCATAGACAGAATAACTTTAACATAATTGTCTTGAAGGTAGGTGAACTCTAAATTACAAACATTCTGGTATTTTCTTTTTGAATGGCAAATTTCTAGTTCTATCTCAATTTTTAAGTACTTACCCTGACTGGAGTACAGTAGCTGACTTCAAAGTGCTCTTTCAATGCTGGCCAGAACCACAGCCTGACGTTGCAGTCTATGCCGCTGGTGGCCAAGTAACGTTCAGTAGCCGACAAAGAAATGCTGATGATGGTTCCAGAGTGGGCAGGATGACGGGTTTTTAAGAGCTTTAGGTGTATACTCCATACAGACAGTCGCCCTGACGAGCAACCCGATAAAAGTTGATTTGATTTCGTCCACTGCAGTGACGACACGCTGCACATTGAGGTGCAGGTACACATGGTTTCACTTGAAATCTACAATCAAACAAGTATCTAAAACAAAGGAATTGCTATGAAACATTGTATAAAATACTCTTTTGATTTACTGAAAATGCGGGTTGATTACATAGTTGAATATGGATACTAATTTTTGTGACTTTTAAAAATAGATACTTTCAGTATCCAAACTAGTCAATCTTGCATAGCCAATGTTGATAAGAGAATGTGTCATTGTTTCAGACTTCAAATACTTTACCTTTTAAAACATAGAAAACAAGTTCTACAATTCATGCCTATGATTTTTGCAAATTCTACTATTACCCAGCTATAATTTTTATTTAAAACAATCGAATGTCATATACGCGAAAGCCCCAGTCCACTGTCTATAGTTATGCAATTGAAGGGGAAAAATTAGAAAGGGTGACTATTACAAAAGATTTGGGCATTTGGTTTGATGCAAAATTCATGTTTCATCAACATATATAGTGATGTGCTAAAAATAGCTTATCAAATGCTTAGATTAATACTGCGGAATTCACCAGGATTCAATAAAGTTTGATCTTTTATTTAGTTATATAATTAAAAGATCAATTGACTTACCTTAAGGAAAATTGATCGGAATTATATGAGTATTGCCGTTCGAAGAATTACAATTAATAACTTGTAGTAGCAATTTTTTGTGAGCTGCCAGTGCACGAATTTTCAAAGCAAATCACTTCGTTGGTTCCGTCCCCACCTCGGACGCTGCCCCGCTCTTCGTCCCAATTCATTGCAATTTTGTTGGGTAAGATCTAGATCGGATAGGGCAGGGTTAAGGGAGGGATTGTAATTCTTCGAACGGCAATACTCATATAATTCCGATCAATTTTCCTTAAGGTAAGTCAATTGATCTTTTAATTATATTTCGTATTGCCGTTCTCGAATTACAATTAATAACTTGTAGATGTTTAAAGTAAAACGGTCTAGATCTGCTAGAAAAGGTTTTATTTCTCAAAAAAAAACATTCAAAAAGCAAGAATACAAAAGGGTTAACAAATGTATAGTCCCTTTTTTTATTTTTCGGAGTGGATCAACACTCCCTTAGCAAATAAAGTAGAGTCAGGGCACAAAGGGCGATTATAAAATCTATTAAACATCTGACTTTTGGGAGTCCATCCAGCAGCCCTTCTAATTGTTTCTATGGATATCCCAGCCCGATAAGCTGCAGAAGTAGCCGCGTGTCGCGTGCTATAACTAGAAAAATGAGAAATGTCTACACCGCTCTCTGCAAGCGCCATTTTAATCCATTTGCTAATGCGTTGCGAGGTTGCTGGATGAATAGGCTTTTTGTAAGTAAGTATCAAGTAATCAGTCCCTTCAGGTCTACTAGGCTGAGTTCGTTGTTGGTAGACATCCATCACTGACGCTAGGCATAGTTTTGGATTTTCCCGGAAAAATGGGATAATCAAAAGTGGTTGAAAAGTTTGAGGACTAGAGGCCTTTAGCACATCTGAGATTTTGATTTCTAATCTATCATCAAAGCTAGCAATATTGGAGACACGTATTTTTGACAACGTTTGCATTCGATGTCCTGTGATTAAAGCTAGCAAGGTAACAAGTTTAATTGTTAATTTTGAAATTGGAACTTCCATTAAAGGATGAATAGTCGATAAATAGTTAAGAACACAAGAAGGATCCCATGTTGTTTGGTACTTAGGTTTAGGGGGATTCTGTTTATAAATTCCTTTCAAAAAGCGTTTCAAAAATGCTTTATCTTTATCTTCTACTGAAAAAACTAGTGCGAAAGCTGAGTATTGGGAATTCAAAGTTGAGTACGAGGCTCCACCATTGAACTGTTCAGTTAAAAAACAAGTTATCATGTCCAATGAGTAATTATATGGGTTTTTACATTTGTTATAACAGAATTCCCACCACTTTTTAAAGTAAATATTGTACTGTGCTAACGTGTTTGGAGCAAGTGAAGATATAACAGGCGTAAGTCCTACTGGTGGAAACCCTCTATGGATAAACGATTGCCTGACAAAACTCCAGCTTCCAGGGTAAGATGTCTCCAAAGAGGGTGTTCCTGTCTGAAGGGAGAAAAAAGAAGTGTTTTACTAGGTTGGAAAACTAAGGAATCTGTTATTAATAATTTTTTAAACATAGGATACCACGGTTGTGTGTCCCAGCGTGGTACTACCATGATTCCTTCTGCTTTTTCGCAGATGATTTTACGCAAACATTTAGTAACTAGGCAGAAAGGAGGAAAAGCATAAAAGAATTCTCCTTCCCACAAAAAAGTAAATGTATCGACTATCAAAGACTCTGGGTCAGGTTTCCAAGAAACATATCGCCTGCACTTTGTATTTAATTTAGTTGCAAAAAGATCTATGGTAGGTGTACCAAATTGGCAACATATTTGTTGGAAAGCCTTATTAGACAGTTCATATTCTGTTTCAATGTTGGTTGAACGTGACGCCCGATCAGCAAAAACATTTGCTTTAGTGTTAATATAAGAAGGAACAAGAAAAATGTTGCGAGTTTCGCACCATTTCCACAATTTCCTTGAGATTTTATTTAAGGTATCATATCGAACACTACCCATATGTTTGATGCAAGCGATAGCCGTAGTATTGTCCATTCTAAGAAGTACATAGCAGTTAGCAACATTACTTGCAAACGATTTTAGAGCATTAAATGCAGCTAACAATTCTAAAACATTTATATGTTGTGATCTTTCAGACATATGCCAGAAACCATGAGTGGATTGTCCATAACAAAACGCACCCCAACCGGTTGGCG
Organism: Agriotes lineatus; assembly: GCA_940337035.1. Lineage (NCBI taxonomy): Eukaryota > Metazoa > Arthropoda > Insecta > Coleoptera > Elateridae > Agriotes > Agriotes lineatus. Next base: position 59,716,794 of record OW679200.1, read on the forward strand.
AAGCATCTGAAAAAATTTCTCGAGCAAACTCTTTATTTGGTACAATCTCCGAGCCTTTATTGTTATATATCAACTTGTACCACCATTTCAGATCAAGTTTCATGGACGGCGAAATGTCCATGATGCTGTTATAATTTTGATTATTACGTCGTAATGCTAAGAATTTCTGTCTTTCTAGGATTTTCAAGTAAACCCAGCCATAAGGCACTGTTGGGCCTGCAGCTACTAATTTTCCGATTAGTTGGGCTACCTTCTCTATAGAAAGTTTGTCTTTAGACAATACTTTTAGAATATGTTCTAAAATAGAATTCTTTTTTCTTTCGGGAAGGCACAGTAACATATGGGTAGAGTTAAAGATGAACCCTAAGTATTTACACTGTTGAGAAGGTACCAAAGAACTTTTCTCAACATTTATGATGAATCCTAAAGATTCAAGAAACTTTTTTGTAAACTGGCATTCTGTCTGCGCCTCACCTTTTGTTTTACTAATAATAATTAGATCGTCCAAATAAGCTACACATAAAATCCCTTTTGTTCTAAGGTACTTTAAAGGTGGTTTTAAAATTTTAGTGAAAATATAAGGTGCCGTACAAAGCCCAAAAGGGAGACAATTGAAAAGGTAGTAGGTATTTAGAAACCTGAACATGACGTATTTTTTGTATCTTTTGTGTATGGGGATCAAAAAATATGCATCTTTGAGGTCCAAAGTCGTAAAGAAACAATTTTTATATATTAATTGTAGTACCGTTCTATAGTCTTCCATTTTAAAGTGAGGAGGATTTAGAAAACGGTTTAAACTTTTTAAATTCAAAATAAATCGAAAAGAACCATCAGGCTTTGGTACAAGAAAAAAGGGGGACAGAAACTGATTCAATTGTGAGCTAGTTTCTGAAATTGCCCCAATATTAATAAGTTTAGATAAACTTTCTTTTAAATGTGTTAAATTAAATTGGTTTAAGTTTGTTTTGGGTGCATGTAATTGCACTGGCTTTTTTACAAAAGGTAGTTTGTACCCTGAAAGCCATTCTAATATAATTTTATTAGTAGTAATATTTGCCCACTGATCTAAGTAGTTAGATAAACAGCCAGCATATTTTTGGTGCACCTGAGTTACTGATGATACTGTCGCTTCCGTGATCGTTTCCCCTCCTCTTCTTTTTTGTAGCGAGTCCTCAATGATGGGTGGCGAGGGGCTAAAAAAGTGTTACGTCTTGTTGATGTTCCAGATGTTTGATTCGCTGAAGACGACTGACCAGGAACTGACGTGGCGGTGGGGATTGGTCTTGATGGCTTAGGCTTCTTTTTTAGAGATGCGCCGAATTTCTTTGCTTCTTTCGATGTCTTCAAGTTTTCGGGAAAGCTCTGTCCAAACAGCAAGGAATCTACAGGGCAGTTTTCCAAAACATCCTTAACGGAGCTATCCAATAAGGGCACAATCAGATAACGGCGATGCCGGGATAGCGAATAAAAAACATCCGCTACGAGTTTCAATGGGTCTCCTAATGTTTCTAATTCCTGTTGATTAGACGTGCTAGGATTGTTTTTTGATGCTTCATACAGAGCACTTGTGCCGCTGATTGTACCAAGGTGGCAAGAGGTCGGTCCATTTCAGGATCGTCGTCACTATCGGGTTGTGAAGTGCCCGAAAATTCAGAATCACCTGGAAGATAACAAGAGTCATCAAAACTCAGTTCCATTGTGATAAGAGACTGCAAATGGCATGATAAAACATCTGGGTTGAACACAGCACATGTGGCGGTTCAAGGGCTACATTCAAGGTGTATGTACAAGAATGTCCATACACCTGTGTACTAGAGAATCGTAGGATTCCGAAGTACCTGCCCGTATTACGACCATAACTTAAGTTTACAGTAATTCAGTGGAAAAACTGTATACAATATTCCAGTGGGAATATATATATAAACAAAATTCCAGTGGGAATAGTGTTTATTATGTGCAAACTTAATCGTCCAGTGGGAACTAAAATAAGTAATGCACAGGTCGTTAGCATGCCAAAAACATTTCCTTATAGGCCATCTGAAACATAACAAAAGTTAATACTTACTGTCCAGGAGATTCTGCAGTAATTCTTTCAATTTTCGTTTCTTTGCACGGCGTGGATCCATGGTCTAAATAATAAATCACAATACCACGAAACGCGTCACACCCACAGCACACGAAAAATTGCAATGAATTGGGACGAAGAGCGGGGCAGCGTCCGAGGTGGGGACGGAACCAACGAAGTGATTTGCTTTGAAAATTCGTGCACTGGCAGCTCACAAAAAATTGCTACTACAAGTTATTAATTGTAATTCGAGAACGGCAATACGAAATATAATGTGTATGTTAGATGTCACCTAGAATACGGTTGTATTATATGATCTCACTACTATAAGTACTATAAAATCGAAATAGAAAAAGTGCAAAAAAGGTATATATTTTAGTGATTTCACTTCCAAATATTAGAAACCAGAAGATGTGTATGTGATGCTATATGTTTGTATAAAATCGTAAATTCTTTAATAGATTTATCTCAACTATTATCGCTGCCTAAATGTAATCTACCTTCTTAGTTCTTATGCCCATAGATCGGTTCCCACATTTTTTATTCCCGTTATACGAACAAATTATTTACTCGATTATCCTGTATGTAAGATGATGCCTTTGATAAATTCTTGTGAATATTTTTTTATGTCTATAAATCGGTTTAAGACGCAGATTCTGAAGATTCTTAATGAAACTCGGTTACAGGAGTATACAAGATTAAAATGGTATCTTTATATAGCTAAGTTGTAAGTTAGGTTATGTTAATGAAATATTTACCTATTTCATTTTCATCGGGTGTTCAAACTTTGTTTGACCATGAATTTGAAGTAAAAAGTGTAAAATGAACTGTAATCATGTAAACGCAAAAGTTCGCGCAATTAGTCCACAAGAGCTGCGTAACGCGTGCTAGGATATTTGTAAATAAGACTCGGCAGTTTGTGTCGAGTTTCTGTGTCATATTACAAATTAATGCAAGGAACACATGCAATCGAGTGACAGTTCCGTGTTTACAAAACAAACGATGCAGTTTTACAAGTGTAGTATGTCGTATTTCAAAGCACAAACGGTGCAAGTTTGCGAGGCTAGTGGGTCAAATGCCAAATCAAGCGTTTAGAATTACGTTAGTTAAAACGCATATGAATGTAGTCTTGATAATAGGTCGTGAAAACACGGCACACATTTTTTGTATATACAGTTCTGTAATGTCGAAGATAATTCAATGTACCTTTAGATATGATCGTATATTCATTGGTAGTGGTGAACGAAGGCTACAAATTTTCCTAACGAGTTGGTTAGGCCTAGCCATCTCACACTATCTCTTAACAACGAAAATAAACTCCATCTCCTGTCAAACAACTAACCTGGTTTTACAAAATGTAAAAAAGTGCTAAGTTCCAGTGAATTTTGGCTAGCCTTTTTTACATCGGGGTTGTTATAGATTATTTACCAAATTAATTTCAGTATCGTTAAGAGCTTGATTACCGCACTCAGTGCGGTTATATATGATATTACCGCACTCTTTTTTACAAAATAAAGAATACATTGAATCAGTATTATTTGATGAAGATAATGGTAATTGACGATGCAAGTAACGTTATCAAGCTTTTTACATTACGAGAGAATAGTTTAAATGAACGAGCTACGTTAGGAGCGAGTTCTTTAAAATTCTCGAGTAATGTAGAAAGCAGATAATGTTACGTATATCGTAACACGGTTTATTTTATCCTAAAATACTAATCTTTATAAAAAATAGGAAAAAATGGTTATTAATGACACTTACAACAGCGAGTGATGGTATCACTAGTAAGATAAAAACTCAATACTGTATTGTTGGTAGCACTGTCAGGTTATGTTAAATTTGACATTTTCAGATTAAGTTTGCGGCAGTTTGTGTCAAATAACAAACAAAACCTAACCTACTAACATCGCATTTGACATAGACTGACAATACACTTCAGTGCTGTCAACATGTGATTAAATGCTAATAAAGTATCGTTATGTTACACTAGTGCTGTTAAATGCATCTTAACGCAACTCGTTGCTAAGCAGTTATTGTCATAATAACATAATAAGACAAAATAAAATAATTAATCTTTCTTAATGTAACAAATATGTATGTACATTGGTGGCGCCTCGAGGATAATTTTGATGATAGAGCCAAACACCGAGCGAAAAATGCATTTTCCATCATCTCACAGGTTTGTCAATGTCCGTTCTGTCGGAATTACACAAGCAGCCTTCCGAATATGCTCCGCGGACACGGCATTTCTTTATCTTTATCGATGAACTTAGCTTACGTGCGAAAATTGGAATAAGAAACTTGACACGCTAGCGTTATCCCTGAAACCAGGTTAGAGTAAGGCTGCTTGAGATATGACTCTGTGCTGAGATGGCTGCTATTGAATTGTAAAATATCCTTATATTTAGACCTAATTCTTGCCGCTTTATCCCCGCTGCAGCCTATATCCTGTCGAAAATCTGAGACCCGCTTCTGTCTGCCTCCAATGCGTCCGCTAAAGCAAGCAGCGTTTATCGTATAGTTCATATTTTTTCAAGCTTTAAGATGAAAAAAAACGATGAAAAATAAGCGTAAAATTGTTTGAGTATGATTGCAGTTTGTATATCTACGAGTATTATTATTATTTGTCGCGTTTGGCAGTGAATTCCACATAATAGGGACTAATTAATCAAGTCGAGTAATGTATTAAATTAGCAGATATTTCAATTACTCAAATAATGCTGTAATTACTTTTTCAATTACTTTCACTAGAAATTGTTGTCGCATATTTGTATTTAGTAGCATTTAGACACGCCATGTTACTACGTCATTTTAAACAAGCAAATTGAAATTACTGATTAATTATTATAAATCAATGTCTAAGAAACCTAGCTGCCATCCATTGTTATAAAAAATAAATTATATTTTTATCGTACTTTACTCTGCAATCTGTACTTACGCACAGAGATATTTTTCACTGCTTACACGTTAATTATCGACAAGCTATAGTGCTAGATCCTGTACAGACTACATTATACAAGACACAACATATGCGTATTCCATCTACAAATATACGTGCCTCCACCAAATATATCATTGCTCGTTCACAAAACTAGCTGTAATCCGACTAGTCATAGAATATCGTAAATTATACTTATATTAATCTAGGAATGTTGCGGTTTACTTAACATGTAATTTAATAGGGTCTTATCCTATTTTTGACGTTCTGGAGATTTAATAACCAATCGAAGTCAATAATTTCATAATTGAATTACCGAAAAATAATTCAATTGTCAAAAAGTTATTCAACTACTGCGAATAATTTCAAATACCACAAGTACTTCAAATACTTGTAAAGTTATTTAAATACTAATTGAGTAATTGTATGTAGCAATTAATTACTTTTAAAAAGTAATTGTCAAGTACTTTTAACAAAAAAAGCAATTATCAATTGCAATTGCTGTATTTTGGAAAGTAATCGAATTTCAAGACAAATCAACAAAGGGGAATTTAATTAGTAATTTAACTTACTGCCCAGCTCTGATTCAAGTGTATCGATTGATTAAATAAATTCAGATCAAGTTGGTTGATTATAAATGCGTTTGCCTCAAACAGCTATATCTGAAATTTATTTAATCACTGGATATACTATCCAAAATCACAATCCAAATACAATTCTTACATTATTTTTGTTGAAATCGTACACGGCAATGCCTTTTCCATGCAAGGCGATGGCGAAATGGGAGGCACTCTTGTTCCACCGGACGCACTTCTCCACTCTTGCCCCAGTGTTGGTGACCACGTAGGGGTTGTTGGTTTCGGGATGCCATAGATAAACCTCGCCCTCAAACACGGACGCCAAGTAACCCTTGCTGCCCCAGTCTGTGACATGGTGGCCTGAGAAAATGGAACAGCTGCCTTAAAAGATTACGAAGTTCTCGTCCTTGTCAAGCTGGTCATTTTCAGGATTATTTAACACACCTTAATAAGTTGCAATTAATCGGGCCACATTTAATAAAGCGATTCATTTTCATTTTCTACTGTTTTATTGTGAGATTGTAACTTCAACTAGCTACCATATAGTGAAAATATTTTACGGAATTTGTAAAAAAAAAATGTTAGTACGTAGCTAATTGCGAATTTATTTGGGCTCTTTGAGCAGCTAAATAAGAAAGTGGATCGACAACAGCAACAATAGTTAATCTAAAAGTAGGAATTCTTATTGGGCTGCAGATTAAGAATGAACCCACGATTATTTGCTTGCACTTTTGAAATGACTAATAAACATAAAAAAGAAATTAGCAGATCAAGAAATAAAATAACAAATCGGCAAAAGACGAACAAAGAAAAAATTATTAAAATCGCCTAAGCTTTGAACTAACTAATCCCGGACGCAAATTTTGGGTGTCCATTCGAAAATTCTAATATTATTTCCAAATCGATCTTAATAGGATAATTATAATAACCTACAATTTTATGGTGATTAAGAGCCTTGTTTCTCTTTAAATCCAATTATATTGTTACCCGTGGCCAGTTTATCTGCCGTGTAGAGTATGAAAATTACGTTTTTATATTGTTTTTGGTTTATGGTATTTAGCAGTTAATTTTTAAATTAATGGGCATAATAAAGTACTAACAAAGCCATTACTAAATAAAAAAGTCAATTTGCACCTGAACAGGTTATTGGCTCTCTCATACCAGCTTAATTCTGTAGGAGATAATAAATATTGTTGATTCTAATTTATAACGTTGTTGAGGTCTATTATTTACATTCAAGTTTTAAATTTGAAGCATCATTCATGTTCTTGGTAAGTATCCCTAGTTAAATCAATTATAAAGTAAGCTGGCAATGTGGAACTAGACAATGTGTACAGAAAGAATTAGTAGTTGATGTATCATATAACATATTAAGAAGTTATTGAGTATAATAGTGAGAAACCAAAAAACCTTTAAACTTAAAATATTAGCTTTACAAAAGAGCTAAAAAAGCTAGAAAAGTGTTTAAATAAATCAGACTTTCCAGTACATATATATTAATTATATTATTGTTCAATAAAAAGTTGTAATAAAAACATTTATAAGGGTTACCAATTTCAACCCCTACAGTCATCCGTATAAATAAAAAATATTTCATAAATAAGTCTGCTATTCGTAGAACATATTTGCAAATTTTCACTTTAATGCCATATTCCAGTTTGCAATAAACTGACAAAAACCTAATTTACCCTTCCTGTTTAGGTGGGTATAACTCGGCGGGGAGGTATTTAATAGAAAAAGTTTATATGCAAACTAATTATGATTGAAAGTCCTCTATTACTCCCTAAAGTTTGTCGGTGTTGTGCTGTTACACCCTGTATAGTAAGTAATTGAGGTTCGTTCTTCAGAACAGCAATTCAAAAGAAAACTCTTTTCATCCAATTCAATATTTCGGAAAGTTTTATTTCTTTATCGATGCAACTACCATAAAATGTATAGTTATAGAGAATTTCATGGAAAACAATTGTGTTTTACTTACAAAAAGGCAAGATTAGAACTTCATAACTGCCAATGCAGAACAAAAATACGCATATCTGATGTACCATGAGTACTGTTTGAGGCTTTCGCGGTTACTCGAATTATTCTCCTTAGCATAGAATTTCGGCTTAGACCGCGTAGTATTTGTAGATGAACACCCAGCATTCTCTGGCTTAATGTGCCTTGCACCTTGTGAAGTCGAGCAAAAACCCGCGCGATGGCCATGCTCTTTGGTGGCTCGTGTTGTTTGAGTATCTTGAGAACGAGGATACTTATGCAGATTTGGCCGTTTTGCTGTTTGTGCATCCATATTCACTAACGTTTCGCAAGACCTTGCAGCTTGCATCATCAGAGTGAAAGTGCGACTTTCTCTGAGCGGGTTTTTGCTCGACTTCACAAGGTGCAAGGCACATTAAGCCAGAGAATGCTGGGTGTTCATCTACAAATACTACGCGGTCTAAGCCGAAATTCTATGCTAAGGAGAATAATGGTACATGAAGTTAACATGTTTTTGTTCATTCGTCTCTCTGTGTGTCTGTCTGTAATGGTGTGTCTGTGTGTGTATCTGTGTGTAAATAGAAATTCTCAAAAACGACAAGAGGTATGGCGTTGAAACTTCATATATAAGTCTTCTGTACTATCTAGATGCGGTATCAAGCTTTTGAAGAAAATCGCATTACCGGAAATATGGTGTTTACTCTTGTGATTTTTCAGTTTTTTTTTTTATATATTTATTGATGTGAGAAGGGTGATTTTCCAGTTGAATACTTCTAAAATGGGTTTCTTTTTTTTTTATTTTTGTAATTCCAATTTTAAATAGAACACCCGGTATAGTATTACATTTTTTAATTCAGCTTAAAATTTTAGAGAAAATTTGTGTCTTGCACTAACGCTCTATTTTGTACGGTTTCTGTAGAATTTGTAGTTTTTGAAAATGTTTGACAAATAATAAAAAATTAAAAATCTAATTTTTGGCTAATTATAAGATCACTGTAAAAGGTAAAAGTTGTGTGCGTGTATCACACCAGCTTTTTTTAAATTTGAATGGACTCCTGGTTCGGAGGTTCCATGTCATTATTATTAATATTATGATTATATAATAGCTATTTATGTAACAAGGGCTAAAAGTTGACGTTTATGCACGAGACATAAAAATTGTGAAACGAAGCCGAAGACTGAGTTTCATAACATGTCTCGTGCATAAACGACTTTTTGCACGCGTTGCATACAATATTTTATCTACGATCTCAATTTTACTGTTATTAATCCATAAATATCGATTTAACAAAGGTTTGCATCTACGACACTTCTAATTTATGTCATAATAAACAGTAGACCATGCCGCGCCGGCGAATGTTTGCGAATGACAGTAGTCATGGTCAGTTACAAAATGTAATTATTAATACTCCACATCTGACTGTATTTATTACATAACGCTTTAATTATTTCAAAAACACTTTACCTGTAACGCAAGAAGCAACTAGAATAACTTTACAACTTCACTTCCAGTTCGAAATTGTAGTTTTATAACCTCACTTCAGTTTAACACATGGGCTAATTGCTGATTTCTTTAACCACGGTAAACTATAAAACGTCACTTTTAGTGAAACAAGCTAGCGCTAAAAGGCCTACTTTTAGTGGTGGTCGTAGATAAAAGTTCTTTTAAGATCTGAGCGGTATGAATTATCTTTGAAGATTTGGTAGTTTGAACCAATGAGTGATGAGATATTTTAAAGATTCGAGATGTACGTTAAGTGCCGAAATAAAGTTGATTTTCATAAGATAATACGAGAAATAATTGACCTATTTGTTCTAGTTCGTACTTTTTTGATACCATTACAATAAAAGTGTGTTGCCCAGATCACTTTTTAACATTCAATAGTAAAGAATTGTTTCGTATGGATCAAGATTGCGTAATCAATTTCAAATTGAATCTCAGGTCTGTTGATAATTTAAATATGTAGTGCATTAAATCTGAAACGTTTAAATTCGATATTAAAATTTAGGTAAATGTATGCTAATTCAAATAAAACCATTCGTCTTGCGAAGGCTTTGAAGGAATTATTACAGCTGCTTTTTAATAATTTCTAAACCTTCGTAGTGGCATTCTAATAAAACTCACGATATATTTTTTTGGCTGGCGGTTTCTGCAGAAATAACAAAGAGGTAAGTATTTATTCTTAGTACTAAATTTTATAAAGAATTAAAAACTGTGGGAAAATATCAATTGAATTCATTATCAATGCTATCAATCGCAAACCAGTTTTGCCGTAGACGTCAACAAGCATCGATCAGTTTCAATTTGTAATAACAATTTATTTGCTTATAAAAAACTGTGTTGGTCAAATGACCCCTCGCGTGGTGCCTGAACTCTTTTAAACGGCGGACGAAATCCATCCTCACACGTTGTAGTATATCCTGCGGTATAGCTTCAATTTCTTCTAGAATAAAACTTATGAGCTACTACACATTTTTTTGTTTTCATTTAATAAAATGTCCTACAGAGAATACGTGTGGCTGCCTGCTATTTATGAAAAAAGATTTTTTGTTTCTATTAGTAAAGTGTATTCGTTTTTATTACATATTGAAACTGACCAATGTTTTTGACGCTCACTGTACTAAAATAAATTAAAACATACATAGTATGTTCTTGTCAAAGTGATAAATCTGGTAATAATAACTGTCGTATTTTATTAAAATTTACCGTGGTTCGTCTTGAAATAAAAAGCAAGTATTTATGTAATATTTACTATGGACAATTACTCCAAACAGCTGATAAATTTAATAAATTCCTCGTTTCTCTTAATTATGTACTACACAAAGATATATTGACTGGTGAGTATTCCCACTGATTCAAAATGGAAAATACTTGAAACATCTTAAAGAGATCGTGTAATTTCTAGTATACTAGGGCTTCAGTTAACGTATAGAAGGTTTGATGTTTATAACATATTTGTTTAATGAAAAATTGGCCAAAAACCCAGGCTTATGCATTTTTTAGTTCGGCACACGGTTCTGGTCAGCTGACCGTTTCCGCAATTTTGGGTCGTAAGTTGGATTAACGAAATGGTTCCTATATAGAGCGACAACAACAGATTTAATTAAAGCCAACACGTTTAAGAGAAACAAGTTTAATAATTGAACACCAGTAAAGGTACCGTACATAAGTGGTGTAGCTGAATAAACTTAAACTTACAGGTAATATGTAACACCAAATTCATTACATACAAAAAAACTTGCGATTTTAATTAAACAGTTCAGCTGTTATATAAATTATATATATATAAAATATTATATAAATAGCACCAGGTTCATTATATTCACGACGAACCCAGAATTCAAATTATTATTAATACATAAGCTATTACAAAAGATTTAATGAATAACTAGTATACGGCGATTGTATAACAAGGAATTTGATTAAATAAAAGCTCCCGGATTCGACTCAGCGAAGTAGTAGAAATCCATACTTGAAAAACATTAGCTAGTACAAACAAGCTATTAAGCAAATTAATTCGCGGGTTCCGTCATACAACGGCGCAACACTTAATAAGCGCATTCAAAAATATTGCGCACAATCGCCGGATGGCGCCGATATATTAGTGAAACCAGCCGTCTACTATTCTTAGCAAATACAGCATAAGCCAGGAAAGTGCACAAAGCTAATAAAATTGATAAACAAGTTATGGTTTCTTATTAGTTATAAATTACCAAGCACGTGAATTTGGTAAACAACTGACGATTGTTTACTATTTACAAAATTACAATAATTTAAACTCCGACACCGTATACACAAAAGGTTAGAAAAATTTTGACCTGCACTTTTGATTACTGGCGTCTAAAAACAGATGGAAGCGGCCAGAATAAAACCATACTACCGCGTGGTATGATTTTTATAGTTGGTAACACAACATAAGACGAGAAGTTTGAGATAACTCTAAAAGAAAGCTCTAGCAACCATCAACCCAAATTTAGGTGATAGGGAAAGAAACCACAGGAAACTACCACCAGGAAGCAGTCTCAAGCTTTGGTTCCAAAGCTGATATTTACTGATGAATGAAATAGGCGCTCCGGCGACTAGCCTGACATAAGCCCCTGACAAAAGACAACACTCCCACAATCGTCCACGCCAATCTCAAGCCACTATGACTAGGTCAAAACACCCAAACCTACTGCTCAAAACAAGAGAGATAAAGATTAAAAAAAAGATTAATAAGTGATGTAAAATCGTAATCAACGCACAGAAATAAGGCAAATCCCACCCTGAAAATAAGAAATCCCAGAAAATATAATAAAAAAAAATACAAGGGTATCGGGATCATAGCAATACCAAGCAAAAGTACCTATAGGACCAATCGTGGCTTGATATAAGAAACCAAGGAGTCATGGCTCTACCTTAAAAAATGCATTTAAAAAAAACATCTTTTTGCACTTTTTTCATCATTCTGCTAATTTTAAAGCTTAAATAAAGCACTAGTAATTTTTATTTCATGAAACTATACGAACAGCACTGGTTGCTTTCACGATCGCAGCATTGGTGCCCCTCGTACCGGGATTCTCGAACGCCTTTAACTGCTGATGCCTTGTTGTATGACACAAACAAGGGCCCCTCTATACTCTGCACACTGCTATCTGCTTGCCACAGCACCACAACTTGCCAAAATATCGCTTCGATGTTAAACACAAATGGGCGAAGCTTCAGAATCAATTCCCTCTGGAACTGCATTTTGGAACTTTATAAAATTATGCACAACTGGTCTCTGCACAGTGGGGAATAAATAAAACCCAACAACTGGCACAAATTATAAACTTTTTTTATGTGCTTCCTTACACTGCTTTGTAACCTTTCAGCTGCGTTATCGATTGTTGGCATAATGATATGAATACAGAACGCTTCATAAAACTTTTGTAATGGTTCCAAACATCTCTGTACTTAAGTAATTTCAATATTCTGTCTTGACGTTACACTATTAACCTGTCAGTTATCATAAATTAGATGCATTTGCCACACCTACCACAAATCAGTAAAAGTAAGCTGAAAGCAACTCTGCCGATACTGTTTCATTCAAATACTAGCTTCTGTTAATTAAATTATAGTTATTGCTAATCAGATCTTATGTAATTATCAATGTTTACTAGTGACTTATTGTTGCAATAAATAAAATACCAATTCTGGGCCTATTTTAATCTTTCTGTATTATTTGTACGTTTGCAATGCAACCAAAATTGTTGTAAGCACCATACCATTACAATACATAATATAGTGATAGAAAGCGATAAAAGATGTGACAAATGTTTCTTTGTATTTCATGTAGTTATAGAAATGCCCGCACCACAGTGATAATACAACAGTGTGATATGATCACATATTAATAAAAAAAGTAACAATGATTTTACGTTGTTGAATGTGTCGTATTAAGGTAGAAATTATATTCTCAAACTAAAAATAATCGGGAAGTTATACTACGTACAAATTGTATGCTCTTATTATTGATAATTCTACTCAGCTTGATTAAGAATACATAATTTATTAACTAGGTAAAAGATTCTTTAGCACCATAAAATTGTAGGGTATTGTACCATCCTACGATCGATTCCAAGATGATATTTAAATTTTCGAATGACCTTAACAAAATCTGCATCTGAGTACTAGATATCAATGTTGATTAGTTAGTTAAAATCCAAGTCGCTTTTGGTAAATTTCTCATATGATCGTCTTTCTTAGGTTTTTTAAATTTTTGTCCAGTGAATATCTTTTTCTGTTTTATTCATTTCTAAAGTAGATAATAAAAATGTTATCATCTACATCAAGAGCAATTTATCTACTTTTGGAATGTAGAAAAATAAGAGCGAGAAGTAAAAACTAGATCATTGTTGTTCCAACTGTATTCATTATTGAATCTAGGACAAAAAACCCCTGGACAAAAAACCCCGGACATAAAACCCCCGGTCAAAAAAACCCCGGACTAAAAACCCACAGGATAAAAAACCCCCGGACTAAAAACCCCCCGGATAAAAAGCCCCGGACTAAAAACCCCCATCATAAAGAAAACACCCTCAAATCATGTGGAGCCCGTGGGAGATTATTGTTTTTATTAATAATAATGAGTTATTAATTATAATTATAATTACCACTGATACAAAAATCCAGATCAAAATGACACATGTAAAAGTAGGGCATTTATTTAATACAAAATACATTAGCAGGTATCTTTGTATTATAGCTTTTGTTATCAGTGGTAATCATAGTTGTCCAATAAGAAGGCAGGTGATTACTATTTTCTAAAAATTGTAAATGGATTCTTGCATGAGTACGGAATGATAATTAATAATTGGAAATTGGCGACAGACTAAACTAAATTGGCTTTCTCTGAAGAATAAAAGACCGACATATCAAATTTTGCAAACCCGCCTGAAACAAGTATTCCAAGAGCCAAGATTATACAGGGTGTATTAAAACGTGCGGAAAATATTTACAGCACGCAATTGTATGTCAAAAATTTAACCAAAAATTATAATTAGTATTTGGTCTTGGACGTATAGTTTTTGAAATATTAGCGTTGAAAAGTTGTTAAATTAGGCAACGTTGTGCATTTCGACAGCAACGGATTATGCATTCACAAGGCGAACTTTTTAATTGCCGTAAATAATAACATTAGGTTGTGAACTTTCTGTATGTGTATTATATTAAATAAATGCTCCATTTTACATGTTTCATTTTTTATGCATTCCTGTATCAGTAATGAATGATAATTATAATTAATAACTTATTTTCAATAATAATAATAATAATCGCCCACAGACCCCACATAACGTGCGAGTGCTTTCTTTATGGTGGGGGTTTTTAGTCCGGGTTTTTTTTATCCGGGAGGTTTTTAGTCCGCGGATTTTTAGTCCGGGGGTATTTTGTCCGGGGGTCTTATGTCCGGGGTTTTTTGTCCAGGGATTTTTTGTCCTGTAACGGTATTACTACGGTGTCATTATACGAATGTACAATATCCTCGGGGTAGAAATATGTTTCTAGGTTAGCAAAATTGTGACAGAAATAACACATTTTCTTCCCAGGGCGATAATACGAGTATTATCTCTTTATAAAGAGCAAAAGCTGCTAAATATTACAGTATAATTCCGAGTTGCTGTAATGCTTTATTTATAAAAATATTTGCTTGCTGGGTTTATAGTCCCGGTCGTGGCAAAATATAAGCCACAGAATAGAACGCCATTTTTTCATTTCCCTTGGGTTTCAAACTTATACTGTTGGAAAAATCATGCTTTGATCTCATTTGGTGTATAATGGACTATAAATACAATAACATACGGCTTTTATAAGAATCGCCAATTGAATGCCTAATGACCACCAGTTGCTTTCTAATACGTTAAAGAATTTTAGAAAAATGTTTTGTCGTGAAAATCTACATTTGATTATGCAAACCTGAACTATCGAAAATTTTTACGACTTGCAAAAATTACTGTTCTACACAGAATATTAATTTTTCGAAATTTAAAAAGTTCACTCCTAAAACATTCCCTTATCCAATTTGCTACCTATAAGCTACATACATATGTTTCCTTCCAGATACGGCATGTCCAGGACCGTAGTGGGGGCCCCAATTAGCGGCTTTTTTCGCGTACGAGTGGGCCACATCGGACACTTCACTGGTGGGTGGCCCTTTTTCTGTAATCCAGTGAATCTGAGCATTTTCGTAGGGACTTGGGCGACTGACCAAATCCTGAAAAGTAAATTAGACACTGTGATTTCCGATAAATGGCATTACCTTTCCTGAAACATCTGTCTCTGCCAGCGCACGTAGGCCTGGTTCGTGTACTTCTTGCTCTCTTCTTTGGAAGGGTCGGCCTCGGGGGAAGCGTCCTTCAGGAGCATGTAGTTGAGGGCCTCGAAGTCGGTGCCGACCCTTCGCGGGATAAACCGGTCGCCGGAGTTTACGCCGTTCTGAAATGCGAGTTCTCGGAATACAAATGAGATTAATGCCAGCCGAAGCCGTCGCGTCGTTCGTATTTTAATAACGTGGCGTCTATTCATACGAATTGGAATTTTAATTGCATATTACAGGATCGCATATTTTAACAAGCGTTAAATCGAAGAAGTAAACATCGGGAATGGATGCATAAACCGATGTAACAAGTTCATTATAGCGTGTATTTCCTCATCTCCTTGCAGTATCAGTTTCACATAGACAGAACTTTTACTTAATATTGAGACATTGGGAAATGGCGTTATGGGAATTTGCAACTCATTAAACTTTGCCAATGGTAGTAACGTCGGCAAAATTATTTCTCATATCTAACCGCCATATATTTATTTTTTCTATTTATTAAAGCAATATGAATAATTTACTGAAAGTTCAAAAATATTAAGCGATTATGTTATTTAACATGACTTAAATACCCATTTAAAAAATGGGTTCTCAAGTTACTTCTACGAAATCATTTTTAAACCAAAAAGAAATGCCAACAGGCACTAGTAAAGGCATCCTACGTAACACAATTCTCATATAAATAATATTAAAAATGTTAAAATACGAAATCCAACATGCTCTGTCATTTTTAACAGCAATAACACGACGTTGCTATTTTATCTATATTTTCTAGCTACTTTCAAAAGTTGTTGTATTTCAATGACCAAAGAAACAATAATTATTCAATATAATTTAAAATTATATATTTGCATTATAAAGTTAAAAGAAACATGTATAGATGCTTGCAAGTACGTTTAAAGAAAAATTAGAAAATAGGAAACTGCGTTTCTTAAAAATTGTTGCCCCGTTTGCCTTGCTACTACTGGTTTGAACCTGTAACTTGACTATTTCTATTTTCTAAAATTACATTTGTAGCTAGTAACTCAAAACCACAAAGAACTTACTGACGTACACTTTATGATTAATCATATTCAGAACATTTTTTATGCAAATGACAAGCCAAGAAATAAAAATCATAACCGGGGATTGTAATTCAAATTTGGGTAAAAACGAAATGTACTTTCCAATAATCAGCAAATGGAGCAAATACGAGGAATTAAACGAAAATGTACTAAAATCAAATATGCAGCGAGGACAAGCTGCCGTATTATGAGTACAAATTTCAACCACAAAGAAATCTACAAAAAACGTGGACGTCTCCAGATGGAGGAATGAGAAATCAAATAGATCATTTGTTGATACATAAACATTTTGGAAAATTAATAAATAATGTCAGATAATCAAACAAAAGAAATTAGTAATTGCTGAAAGACCACCAATTACTCAACTAATCTACGATCCTACAAAACCTCTGGATCGAGAAACAAGAATTAAATACTATCAGAAGATTAATAAGAAACTCGAAGAAAGAAAAAGGGAGGAATTGCAGAAGCAAAGTGCAAGAACTTTAAAATTCATAGAGACTGCATAAGAAGCTGGATCTGCAGAAGACGAAGAAAAATACCGCGAACTTTCAATAACTAAATGTAGAAGAACAAAAAGAACTTTTCGAATGAATAAAATCAAAGAAATTGAAGAACAATGCAACAAAATTTATAAGAAACTTCCATTAAGCAGTCTTTTTTTTGAAAAACAGGCAAAAGCTTTCAGCAGACAACAAATGAGAGGTGGCACAACAATGGATAAATTATTTTGGTGAGATCTTATTCGAAGTAGATAATGAAGAAGTAGAAAATGGTACTGAAGAAGACGACTTAAATAATGTAGAGAGATTAGACAAACCACCAAGAGAAAAAATACTTAAAAAACAAGAAGTTTCTAGGAGGAAACTGAATAGCGACGAAGTCTATAGTCCGATGGGGAAAAGTGGTAAGAACAAATAAGTAACTTAATAAAAGAAATGTAGCAACAAAGCAAATAGCAAAAGTGTAGAGAGAAGAAGTGCTAATTGCAGTAAATAAAAAGGGACAAAACCTTATGGAGGCGGTAAAAAAATAAAATGGACTAGTAAAAAGTGATGTGTCCTCAGAAACAGAGAAATAAAAGATCCTAAACGAAGAAGATAATGAACAAGTAGAAAACGGTAAACACTGAAGAAGAAGGCTCATATAATATAGAGACACTAAACAAACCAACAAAAGAAGAAATAAGAAAGATAATAACCAACTTAAAAAACATAAATTGGCTAGGAAGAAACGAGATGAGTTTAAAGTTCTAACGAGACGAATTGCAAGAACAAATAAGTGACTAATAAAAGAAATGTGGCAACAAAGACAAATAGCAAAAGCGTAGAGAGAAGCAATGCTAATTTCAGTACATGAAAAAGAACAACAGGTCCTATGGAGAGAGCTGTAAGAAAAATAAAACGAACTAGTGAAAAGTGATATGAGTCTCGAGAAACACAAAAATAAAAATGTATAAAACAGTAATACAACGTGTAACGCACAGATGTGACAAATAATGCTGAAAAAGGCATACTAAGAAACATATAAAGAAAAAATTCTGAGAAGAATGTTTCGAAGGAGCAAAACGCTAGAGGTATGGACAGGGAAGAAACAACAAGACATTCCAGTAGTTCAATGCAGCGAAACTATACTGAGACAGCAAGAAAATCAGCTAGACGATCTACGAGAAAGAGGAGTGCGGAACTGCAAAAAAACAAACTAAAGATCTAAAAGAAGAAGGTTGTACAGCTACTGGTCGAAATATGCTTTATAAATGTCTTTAGAAAATGCTCAAACTAAAACAGGAGAAACCATACAAGAAAAATAAATATTTAACTAATGAAATATTGGATCTGATGGATCAAAGAAACTTCAGAAAAATGAAAACGACGAGCTAATGAGTTCAAATCCACTGCCGCTCCGAGAAAATTCTCGGCTACGGCCAGATTTGAACCCATGTCCACCTGGTTGCTAAGCAGACAACAAGCCCACTCATTCACCGAGGTTGTTTTTATAACGGGTGTTCATAAACAGTCGTCATCCCAGTACGTTTTGACTTCAGAAACGTATGTCTATTAAAATTGAAAAAAAAATGCGCTATGACAGTACTCAATGACGTT
The DNA here is from genome assembly GCA_940337035.1 of Agriotes lineatus. Lineage (NCBI taxonomy): Eukaryota > Metazoa > Arthropoda > Insecta > Coleoptera > Elateridae > Agriotes > Agriotes lineatus. The sequence goes on from OW679200.1 coordinate 59,735,353, forward strand.
TCATGTGTTGCACGAATTAATCAAAGACATAACATTTTGTTTTTCAAAGCAACTGGGATGACGACTGTTTATGAACACCCGTTATATAGTACAATTGAAGATTACATTGGCTAATCAAAATTTGGTTTTCGAAGTGATCTTCGAACTAGATAAGCATAGAGATACCGGGAGGTTAACTGTGGCGTCTAACCACGATTTACCGACTTTGAAAAAGCTTCGATTAAGTCGAAAGCAATAATATGAGTAAAGTTCTTAAGACCACTGAGATTGGTGACATTCGTTTCTCATCTAATCTATATTGGCATCAAATAGCTGATGTTAGAGCAGAAAAAGAACAACAGAAGCTATTAAGATTGAAAGGGTTTTAAGGCAAGTTCATCGTTGCTTTTCAGTCTGTGCTCACAGAATATCTTCAATAACACACTATACGAAGTTAACGAAGGAATAAATATAAACGATACTATCCCTATAGCCGACGATCCTGGAGAGCTGTAGACTCTTGTCAACGAAATATCATAACAGTGTGATAAATACGGTTTACAGCTTGATACTCGGAAGATGAATTAATTAGCTCACTATCAGTAAAGAACCATCAGCAGATCTATGGTTACAAGATTATGGTTACCAGTTACAGCGTGTGAAGAAAATGCAATACTAAGGGTGCACAGTGCACGCTCAACTATGAATGGGACTGCACGTTGGAAAAAGAATGCTTAATTGTACAGACCAGAACTTCTTTTGTCAATCTTGAAAAGATACTGTGGGCGTTGAACTATGCATGATTATAGTCTACCTTCTATGGCATAGTATTAATGTGTTCTCTGCCCTGATACAAGGAATTAAAGCATAGAACCTCACTGAAACTGCTCATAGCTGTGTATGCAGGCAAACACTAAAAATAAGAGTGGAGCAAACGGACATGGTTGACAAATAAAACTGAAGACAGCAAAAAAATCCCTAAGAAGAATATTTGAAGGGAAACGGTAAAGGTATGGAAGATAAGAAACAAGGAACTACATCAGATCTATAGAGAAAAACTAATAACAGAATGTACCTGTACAACAGCTAAAATGGCTATGACACATTGAGAAAATGCACCCCACACAATTACCAAAAGCCGTACCTTAAAAGCTATACTGAGACAACAAAAATCAACGGACAAGAAATGGATAGCTAAAGGGCGTGCTCGACGGTATACAAGAAAAAGGAATGGGGAACTGGATAAAAACCAAAGACCGAAGAGAATCGAAGGAAATTATATAGCTGTGGGCCTAAATGACCTTATAAGTGTCTTTAAAAAGTGGTCAGGAGATAACATCTTGTAAATACGAGAACTAGTATTCCCGAGGTACCTCAAACAGGTGTCCTCTCTTCCTTCATCTTGTCGCTGTTTTCCTTTCTATCTGGCCTTTTTTGACGCATTCTTATTCTCTTTCTACTTCTATTTTTAATAATTCTATATTCTACAGCGCTGAGAGGAGCATCATAGTTGCCGGAACGCAACTTTTCTAAGAAACCAATCTTTGAATGCACAGGTTGGAAGTCAAGGGAACTGGAACGGTTGCAATGCGGATACCAAACGGCGTAATGGTAACCGCAGAGCCAGCGATGTAAAAGACACCGGAAAAATACTACACTATAATCATTATCTCAAGAAAATCATGGTTGACATGGCTGCAAACTCTAAAAATTGCATCGAGTACGAGTGCCTCTTAAATGAGGCAGGGGTAGGAAGAACCTCCTGGACAGACACTGTCAGATTTGGTAAGTTATTTCGTAAGAAGACTGGCATCTGGAACATTAGGATCGTACAAGAAATAAAGTGATTAAACATTTCAATATTGGGCATAAGAGAGATGAGACAGCTAAATTCAGAGAAGTGTATGATAGATCATACCTATTACTATGCAGAGGAGGATCTTAATCATCGCCGGAAGAGTGTTATACTAATTGTCTCTAATGAAGTAGAAAAGGCTGTAGCGAATTTCACTTCACTCTCAGATCGTATTATAACGCTGGAGATCACGCACTCTAGTCAATGTTATGTCATAAAGGTGTATGTATTGTTGTAGCGAAATTGTAGGCCGAATTAGGAAATATTACATACAATGTTTGATGTAACAACCTAAAACACGAACATTACGATAGTTATGGGCAATCTTAAGCCCTGGAACTGAGAATGAAATAGTTTAGTCAATATGAAAAACAGGCTGTTTGAAATCAATTCGGATTGATTCTCGAAAGAATATGTATGTACGTTGGTAGATCGATAACGTAACCCGGTTCTCAAATAAAGAACAAAACTGCACAGTTGAAAAGAATTATTTTCAGACATCATAAAAACAGACCTACTACCTCAAAGATTTAACAGCGAATTATTGCGGGCCAATTACCATTCAAGAGATAGAAAATGCCACTCAAAGAGCAAAAAAGCATAATAGCCAACGTTCCATATTAGATGCCCACAGCTATACCGAAGCTCTTACAAGATACCGGTAAAAAGTACGAATATTTGTTGAAAATTGTCAACCTTATATGTAAACGAAACATGAAATATTTCAACAGAATGGATTACATCTAATTTTGATACGATTACAAAGATGTCCAATGCTAAAGAATGTAACTAACATCCCCATAACTAAAAATTATCCATAGAAAAATAAAGTACAAGGTAGAATTTGTAATCAACGAGAGGCCATAATGACCAATGCTCAGAAGAACTACCTGAAATCGAAGTAGAAACCGTTATTCAAAATATGAAAAAACATTAAGCTGCTGGCGGGGAAGATGGGGGATGTGGGGAAGAAAAGAATTAATTAAAGGTGTAACCAGATTATTGAAATGCATTCAAAGAGGCAAAATCCCCAAGAAATTGAACAATTCAAAAGTGGTCATATTACATAAAAAAGAAAGTTACAAAATTAGTCTCAATACATAAATCATGACTAAAATTTGGAAAACTAAGTTCTACATTGAAGAATAAGAACATCTACCGTATCTAAAAACACAATGACAAAAAAAATTGATTAAACTGCAAATAACGCAAGAAGTTGCTAGAAAACTGTTATTGATACAAATTTCACTTACATCCGAGAACGAACGAAAGTGTTGTCGTACATGCAACGAAAATGAAGTGGCATTTTTCTGGTAGCAAAAGCAAGTGACAATCAAATCTTAGCATGCAGATAATACGACTATCGCAGATCAAGAGAACGCCTACAAATGAGATTGGTTGAAGACATTGAAATAACAGCGGGCTTCAACTGAATGGGACAAGCAAACATAGAAAGCAGATCTAGAAGAGGCATAATTCCAAAAATGGATATGAAGCTAATAAAGAAGAAAAAAGAATGTGGCACACTCAAATTTACAACATACTGCACCTGATAACAGAATAAAAAATCGAGAGTCCGCCTACCTTCGATTTTTCTTCCAGGTCCAAAAAGACGGCGACATCGTGGTTGAAAAACCCTGATAACAGAATAAAATATCGAGAGTCCGCCTACCTTCGATTTTTCTTCCAGGTCCAAAAAGACGGCGACATCGTGGTTGAAAAACCCTGATAACAGAATAAAAAATCGAGAGTCCGCCTACCTTCGATTTTTCTTCCAGGTCCAAAAAGACGGCGACATCGTGGTTGAAAAACCCAAAGCAGTTTTAGTCAAACATCTGCGCCGCTCATACATGCAGCACAATGAAATTATTATACCCAACACGTTCGCCAACGTTGGACAATAAACATTGCACCGAAAAAAGAAGACATGTCTTAGTTGCAATTGGAATTCTTATTTTTTCTTTACTTTTAAGTTTAGATAGAGTGGTAATACTACCTGGATTTTTTAAAGAAAGTGCTAAATTCTTAAATGCTAGTAGGCATTTGCACCACGTGATATGTTAAAAATAGAAGACACAGAAAATACTTACAACACAATGAAGAAAAACTTTTCATAATCATGGTGCTAAACTTAAGGGGTTTGATATAGGTATAAACATTTTTCACATAGACTTTTTCTTTTAAATCCCTCCTCGCCGAGTTACGCTCTCCTAAAGAGGATGGTTGTATTAAAACCTTTTAACTGGCAAGAATTTTATTATACGAAAGTATGTATTTATAAACTTTAGTAGGTCAAATACCAAGAAAAATGATGTGAAAAAGCCTGAACAGAAGAAATGTGAACGGTAAACTAATAAAAGGTATGGAAAGTATATATAAAAATAAAAAAAACACGTTTGGAATCAGAATACTCCCCAGTGGAAAAAGGTTTAAAACATGGTTGAGCACTAAGCCCTACACTGTTCATAATTATCATTATCGAACATCTAAAGGCTAAAGTACACAAAGTGAAGATGGGTTTCAGAAAGTTAAACCTGTCAAACTAGCATAATGTGCATTCACAGATGACATAATGATATTTGCGGAATATGGAACATAATTAAGAGAGATCTTAATAATATCTGAGGAAAAATTATCTAAACGAAAAATAAAAATAAGCATAGAAAAACAAAATGTACGATTATACGAAAAGAAAACCAACATAAAAGTAGGCAGAAAAAGGTTGTAACAAGTAGAAAGTTTTAAATACCTGAGGTTAACAAGAAAATGGACAAATTGAAGAAGAAATCAAAGAAAGAATTAACAGTGCAGCAAGAATGTATCATGCTCTCAGCAAATCATTCATTAGAAAGAAGGAAATATGTACAAAAACTGAAATGAGGATATATAAAACGATTGACAGACCAATTTTGACATAAGCAAGCTAAAGCTGGTTTTTAAACAAAATTATGGTAAGTAACATACAAGCAATTGAGATGGAATGTCTGTGATGGGTTAAAAAAAGTGACACAAAGAGATAGAAATGATAAAATACTAGAAGAATTGGATGTAGATTCTGTAGTGAAAAGAATTGAACATCAGCAGCTTCGGTGATTTGTATAGTTAGTCGGAATGAGAGAAGAAAGACGGGTGAAACGCATATGCGAAGCAAAAGCGCAGGGGAAAAAAGCAAAGGGCGCCCCAGAAGAACGGGGAACGAAGCAATAGTGGAAGCGTAAAAAGTGAGTAATAGAAATTGGAGAGAGGCTGCCTACTTACAAATTTATTGGCTGTAATAAAAATTCTCAATTTTAGCACATGCGCATTTACGTTGTTACTCGTAATATATCTAATACGTCTCCACTAATATCTGTGATAAATAAATGGCTGTGAAATCAAAAATATTAAAACAACAATTACAGTAGGAAACAATAGGAAGGAGATCCATCATGCTTATAAATAGCGGAGATGAAGTTACCGGAGAAGTTCAATAAATTAAATGGCAAAAAGAAAATGTCCAAATTAATGAAATCACAGATTTTGATACTAATTATCTTTTTATGTATATAAATTGATTTAGACGTTTTTTTGTTGATTCCTTCCCTTACTTGGTCTTTTGCCTTTTAATTTATTGAACTTCTCTCGTAATTTCATTGCCATTGAATCCAGGGACTTTTCTATTTTTAGGTTAAGTTACTTATTGTAATTAACTTCATTCTGAGTGATGTCATCATCAATGACGTTCACTATTTAACTTTCAAATTTTAATTATAATGTTTTAACCAGTATAATGATTTTTGTAGTGTAGTCTTCTGGTTAATTAGTTACTTCTTTATTTGGTTCATGTTTTATGCTTTGTCACATACGTTTGTTCAACTTTTAAATTTTAACATCACTTTATCACTTTACCATATTATTAAGCGTAAGTGGTTTTCTCTATTATGTATATCTATGCTAATACTATACTTCTGTAGATGATCACTATTGCCTGATGATGAAACCTATGGTTTCGAAACATGCGGCTACGCACAATATTATAATAAATATCGTTGAGGAGACAAAAAGGATTTTATTTCTATATAGTCTGAAATAACCATATATGTAAAATAAATAGGTAGGTATTAAAAGTGATATTAATCGCTCTACAGCAAAACCATTGTAGCTTTGCGGGCCGCAAAAAACAACTAATATTAGATTCTAGTAATTTCTAAGCCTCATTAACTTGTTAACCTAATTTAGATAAAATGACAGGATACGTCAATGTCGTAATAAAAACTTTAAATTTAAAATTATAAATAATTAGTATTTGTACAACTAGTTTTGAAAGTCATAGTTTTTCATGAATTTGCAGCAAATGAATTAAAAAAAGTCTTTCAAAACGTGTTGAACACGTAGTTTTTCTGCATAGTGATCTATTGTAACTTGAAATTTAGTCGAAAAGGACTTCGAAATTTACAACTGTCAAATTGGCATTTCAATAAAGTAGTTAAAAAAAGTATACTTTTTTCACGATTTTGCTTTTAAAAAAATGGTACTTTTAAGACGATTTTTCGTAAAAAAACGACGACTTTCATGATCACTATGCAGAGTTTTTACAGAATAAAGTAACAAACACGGTTGTAGTAACAGTGAATTATCGGCGATGCTATGCTTAAAACAACATTTTTCGAATAATCCAAAACCTACACTAGGTACACATTGCAGTGTGAAGAAAAATTTTACTAATTCCTGCAATCGCCGTTGCTGATTTCTTGACAGTTATTTATAACATAACCAAACTTTATATATGTGACATTTAGTTTACTTCATGTATTACCAAATTAGTGGAATCAATTTAGAGATCCTGTATATATATACAGTTCACGATCTTTTTGGGTCAGGTGAGACTATGACGATCTAGTAATTTTGTTGGCAGTACCTCTGTGGTAACTAAGCTCCCTAATGCAAATTGACACGTTTTGTGTTAGGTTAGGTTGTTTTCAATTTAAGGTTATATTTTCTGAATAGGTACATTGTTGCCTGATCTCTGTTTAAATTAAGGATGAAAAATTGAAATGATTTGACAATTGACGACAGAAACGAAAATGAGAACTATTTCATAAGAAAAGCATTCAATATTAACGTTTAATGCAATTTGGATAAGAATTGTGTACATGCTGTGAATATCCCACTTCATTTTACATGCTTGCTGCATGCTTTGTGCTAGCTGATGTGGCAGGATAAAAACGTCACAAACTCATGCCAAATAAATTTAGTAGAGCAATTGAGCAATATTTGTCTTATAGAAATTAACATGTGAAAAACGTAAATATCTTGTCAAATGGATGGCTTGCTGATTTTACTTCATGTTGATTTTCACATCTGCCACATAACTTTTGCAACACTAAAATAGTAATAAATAGGTAGGTAGTAAATTATTATACATTACGCTGGATTGTTTTTTCCTTTGAAAAATTTCATTTTTTAACGTACAGCAAATATATTCTCTAGTCTCCACATCAACTCGTGTTGTTTTAAATCTGGTCTGTCCCTTTTAAATTGGAAGTAGCATTGTTTAATTGTTTTGTTGTAAATTATTTTGGCCATTTTGACTTTTCCTTTGATGGAAATTAATATTAATTTTATACGCTTAATAAATCACTGATTTTCTTACGAATATTAAAATAATAAATTTGGCAATGATGTGACAAGAAAATGTCGAACTGACACTTACAGAAAAAAAAGTTGCATCCTCTACATCACCGAATCAGTTAGTCCAACATGAAAAGAAAAAATCATAGTCACCTTTGTCCCAGAAAGGTCGTGAATGGATTATAGTTTACTAAGGGCCGGTTCTACAAACCAAGGATAAAGTATTTCGGGGGATAAATACCCCAGGAGCGATTGCTGTAACAAAGGAAACTATGACAATTATACCTCGGATAGCTTATTCTAGGTATATACTTGCACTGTAGAACCGGCCCTAAGAGTTGTGCAAACAGCGGGATACATTTTGATTGGTTTAGATCACTTTTTAGAAGGCATATTTGATACAAAAATGAATTAGTAAATTAATTTTTACCGTCACTTTTGACATCTTTTCAAATTATTTAAATTAAAAATGACGGGGTGCTCGATTTCTGGGTGCACAAATCGATCCGAAGAAGGAATTACTTTAAAAGCAGTGCCTAGAAATCCTCTAAGTACCAAATCTGGACAAAAAATGCACCATTTCAGTTGTATGAACATTTCGTAATATGTGGCAATCATTTTGACAATTTCCCAATGAGAAGTTTAAAGGAAGAAACTTAAAATATTCGCCATACCCATCGTCTTTAACATACATTTTGAAAAAACTAATGAAAATGCGGAGCATTTACAAAGGGCGAAGTTCAATAAATTACGAAAGAAATATGATCACTTAGAAACGCCTTATTGTATTTTACAAAATAATAATAAAAGATTTTAAGTCGTGAGGTTTATTTAGAAAAGCAGAAGAACAAACAATTTGTAAGCAGTTTCAGAGAACTTTTTGTTGAAGACCAAATTCGAGCCTTAAAACAAAAAAAAATTATAAAGTTTCTAAATAGGCATTAATGCAGTCGCTAAAAATAAAATATGTCTGTGGAACAAACACTTACAATACTTTAAGGTCAGCTGGTTTTCCTATTCCAAACCATCGCACAATAAATAATTATCTGAGAAATCTAAATTACTGTATATTGGAATAAATAGTACATTTTTTAGTAATCAAGCTAAATGGCATGAACAATTATTTCTGTAAGGATTGCATGATTGCTTTAGGTGAAATGGATATCCAGCCTACAATGGAATATAAAGGTTTGGCTTCAAAGGTTAGTTTTTATGACAGGGGGAATTAACATTAGATGGAAGCAAGTTGTGGCATATCACTTCACAGACGATTCTACAAATGGTTTTGCTGTAGCAGACATTCTTTTCAAAATCATAACTAAATTAACATATGTAGGATTAAATATATTCGCTGTTACGTCAGATATGGGAAGTGTTAATCATGTCGAAAAAATTCGGCTTATGGCTGGAAAATACTGCAAAATAAATTTTTTTAACAAATCCTGTTAATAATAATACAATATACTTATTGGCAGGTGCACCACATTTGTTCAAAAATATTAAACAGAGCTTAATTCAGAACAAATTATTTAAAATTTCTTCAAATTTACAACAGAAATATAATATAACCACTCACCTTGTTATGGCTTAACGCATTGCGAAATTTTGTAGCAAAAATAAAATTTATGATTTTAAATTGCCTCTAAATTAACAAGCGAATTATTAAATCCAGAACACTTTAACACAATGAAAGTATCAAACGCTCCTAACGTTTTAAGTTGGAACGTAAATTGCGGAATAAAGTTTGATTCTGAAAATTAAAAAGACCAGTCCCCTCTAACAACAGCATGGTTTATAGAAGTAATTTATAATTGGTTCAAATTAGTTACTTCAAGATCTTCTAAACTAGCATTCAGTAAATTTAATCAAGAGATTTACAAGAAAGTAAAGAAATTATATATTTACCTGAAAATTTTAAAGTTCGATCTGATGTTAATAGGAAGTCAATATGGAAACCCATTCAGACGGGAACTATTTTAACTACTTCATCAATATTAGAATTACGAGAGATTTTCTTGAATAAAAAGAATTACAATACTAACATCTGTTTGGAAAACGCGTTCGATAAAGTGTGGCAGGACGGCTTGATATACAAAATAATTAACCTCAGAATACCTAAATATCTAATAAACATAATTAGCTCATTCCTCAGTAACAGAACCTTCGCTGTCAGAATTAATGCAACATTATCTAGAAAAAGAACAATTAAAGCTGGGGTCCCACAGGGGAGCATTTTAGGACCAGTGCTATTTAACCTATACGTGCACGACCTAACGACTACAGATAATACCGAAATAGCATTGTTCGCAGACGATACAGCCATAATAGCCCACAATAACATCCTGACAGAAGCAGTTAACCACCTGCAAGAAGCGCTAAATAGGATAACCAGATGGATGGATCAATGGAAAATCAAGGTTAATATTACAAAAAGCCAGGCTAAAGTATTCACCTTAAGACAAATAAGAACATTGCCTAACCTCTACTTAAATCAATCTAAAATAGAGTGGAACGCAAGAGACAGTGCAGTCAAATATCTCGGTGTACACTTAGATACAAGGCTAGGATGGGGAATACACATAAACAAAAAACTGAATGAGTGTTACTCAAGACTAGGACTTCTATATCCGCTCATTAACCGAAAATCATACCTAAGAACCGAATGTGCACTGCTAATATACAAATCCATCCTCAGACCAATTTTAACATACGCGTGTGTAATATGGACAAATACATCTAAAACACATAAAAGAAAGTTACAAGTGCTACAAAACAAAGTGATAAGGATAGCAATTAACGCCCCATGGTTTGTGCGAAACAAACAATTGCATCATGAACTGCAACTACCAACGATAGAAGAATATATTAATAAAGTGACAACAAATTTCTTTAATAACATTAGTGAATGCTCTAGTGCTATGTACTACAACATTGGTGAAACTGACATTCATGTTAGACTAAAACGAAAACTACCACAAGACACCCTCTTACAGCTGGACGATATAGAATAATTAAAATTATAAAAACTAATAATAAGTTGTAGAGATACAGAGGAGCATAATTTGTAATATGCCGCCCTCATATAATATTAGTAGTCATAAGTATAATAACAAAACCATGTATAGCAAAGATAATGCTGAGCTGGTTAAATAAATTTAAAAAAAAAATCTGTTTGGAAAATTTGTTTTCAGAAATTTGAATGCTGCATCATGTTCCAACTTCTTTGTTATTCAAACAAGATTTAAAATTAATTTCTGTTTCCCAATTGCTAACTGTACCAAGTACGAAAAATTATCAAAGAGATGATAATATATCATTTTTAAATTTCCTCGGCACTATGAAATCCGAAGAGTCAAACGATGCATAAATACCAAATCTTCCATACGGATGGAATAAAAACAAGCAAGGGATCCATTTGCGGGAGCAAAACGCTTTATATAATTGTGCAGGTTATATATTAAAAACTGTGAGCAAGTTGGAAATTTGCAATAAATGTCTAGAATCACTTGGGACAAAAAGAATTAGTATTCAGCCTTATACAACTTTGACAATGCTAAAGGAAAATGGCCTTTTTTATGTAAAACCACAGGTTTGTCATATAGTTTTGCTAATTGAGCAAACGTTCTGAAATTTGAACAATCCGATGTTAGCTACAAATCTCAACATAATGAAGATTATCAAGGAAGACATTTTTGCAGATCCACTATATTAGTCTGTAAACTTAGCCGTTTGTTGCAAAGTTAAATCAAAATTTGTCGCCAGATTCATTACTTTTCGATTCAAAACTTATTCCAGCCAATTAAAATTAAAGATAAGGAGACAACAAAACATTAAGTCGTCCAGTAAGAGCTATGCGATGGTAAGTTTAGTAGAAACCAAACAATTCAAATAATTTGTAAGTTGTAGGGATATTAAAAATAAAACAGAGTTACATAAGTTATATTTCTCATTGAGAATTTTATTATTAATAATGGCTAGGTAAAGTGTTTTTATGTATGTTTTAATATGTTACGACCTATGGTTTCACACATGCAAATCTAAATTTTAACTAAGCTGACCATGTATTCGTAATAGTCGGTTCTAAATATTTTAAGAAAATAGTCAAGGCCCCTAAAAATCACCCATCAAAACCAAGCTAGCAAAATTGGTTCTCCTAACCTCTTTGTTGGACATATGTCAAACATCAATTTGGATCAAAAATTTATGTCAAATTAGGCTGTTTGCCCAACTCTTAGTAAACTATACAGTGTGGTCCATTAAGTGTGCAACAAATGGGAAATTTTTTAATTAGTTGTACAATTGAAATTTAAATATTGCCAAAAGTTAGTGCATGTTCGATAACCATATCAGATGCCCTTAGAATGGCTTTAAGTCAAACAATATACAGGGCAGGAAAAAAAATGAAATTCGTTCAAGAACAAAGTTACCTTATTTCAAAAAATATAGCAAAATGTTATTGAGAAAAGTTGTTTAGAATTAAAAGTTATGCTCAAATACAAAGTCACGGCTTCCTATTCAAATTTTGATTCTTTTGTGGAAAATTTTGTATTACCCCCGTATGATACATATTTTTATTATTTTGATTTTACATGTATTTAAAGTAGCCACAACCACATCCCTTTTAAATAACTTTTAGCAACTTGAAGCGTATTTGTAAAATTTACTTGGATTTATATTTTTTTAGGTAACCGTCCACTTCATGTTTGTTGCAACGATGTTTAACAGAACTTTAGAATTTCGCAAATATTCTTTTTAACAAGGCAAATGCTTTACTAATAATAATTTACATATGAAAAACTCTTAATAAAATCAGAATAATAAAAATATGTATCATACGGGGATAATACAAAATTTTACAAAAAAAGAATCAAAATTCGAATAGGAGGCCGTGTATTTGAGCATAACTTTTGATTCTAAACAACTTTTCTCAATAAAATTTTGCTATATTTTTTGAAATAAGGTAACTTTATTCTTGAACGAATTACATATTTTTTGTCCTGCCCTGTATATTGTTTGACTTGAAGCCATTCTAAGGGCATCTGATATGGTTATCGAACATGCACTAACTTTTGGCGGTATTTAAATTTCGGTTTTACAACTAATAAAAAAATGTCCCATTTGTTGCATACTTAATGGACCACACTGTATACAGCGCCATACATGGCCTGCCTCGAGCTAGAATGGTTCTGCTGTACACATATACCATGTGTTCAAAAAGAAATTACATCAAAGTTGGCCGTGGAAATAGAAGTTATGTAAACATCAAGCTTTAAAATTCATTAGCTGTCATTGTTGTTGTCATAAGTTTATATTATAATTTTCTATGGAAATTTTAAGGTTTGCTGTCTCGAAACCTTGCTGTTTACATTAATTTTGCTTTCGATGGCCAAATCTTATGTAATTTGTGTTTAACACATGGTATAATCTGCAAAGAAAATAGAAAATTCTTGACTTATCCATAAGCCCTAAAATTTGAACTAGAATTGAAATTAATTCAACTAAAAAAAGAGTTGGTAGTTAAGCTGCCTTTTCTATGGAGTAATTAGTTACTAAGGGCCGGTTGCAGAAAGCAATGTTAAGTCTGGTGTTAGCTAACATCGCGTCAAAGTGAACAAAATCGCATCAAATTTTGTTTACTAATGTATTAGTTACCATAAGCATTTGAGATTTGATTCGTGTTTGTTCACTTTAACGTCGCGTTAGCTAACACCAGACTTAACATTGCTTTCTGCAACCGGCCCTTAGTAGCTTAGATACATATTCAAAAAGCAGTTAATAGTAACTAGCTACTTTATGAAGTAACTTGCTCAGCTCTGTAAGTTGTGTTAATGACAATTGTTATCACCATTTTAGTTTTATATACCACTGCACTTTTATACATACAAATATGAAATTTGATCAAAAGCGGTTCATTGGTTTAAGCTGTAGCTCGTAAATACGTAAACACTCAGGCACCCAGCGGCGCAGAAACTACTGTAATTATGGGGGGGGGGGGGGTTCTGAGGGTTTTAACATGAGTAAGCGTTGTGTTCGACTGTTTCATACACACTTTATTATAGTATTATTTAGCTTTAATAAAGTGCCACTTTACTCCATAGAGTAAAGTAAAATGGTCGACTGTCAATGTCTACTAGTTATTAACAAAATAATGGCATTTTATTCAAATCAAGGAAGGCTATTATATTAGCTGAACATTTTACAAATAATAAAAAGAAATTCATCTTTAGTACCTTACAGTAATAGGTAGCTTTTCTTGATAATAATAACGCAATTAACCTAGAAGAAGCACACTTCGAAACTATCAAATGTTTCAATAGCAACTTGATATGTTATTGTGGATAAAAGAAAATTTTTTGCAGTGCAGTGGAACGTAAAGCTTTGTATGCAGCTCGAACATAATCAGACCTTATTTGACTTGTCCTCTTTATCTCTACGCTACGCTCGCTCTGTCATAAAATAGACTCGTTCAATAAAGTCATTACAAATACATTATGTACTTGATACATTTATAACTATAATAGCTACAATTAAGCTAAAATGTTTTTAGTCACGTATTGAATGGCCATAAAGATACAAAACCTTTAAAGTATTTTTACTTTCTATACTACCTAATCATGACTTTTTTCGAACTCGATTGCGGAAATTGTCTTCCCGTTCAGAAAAAGTAGTTTTCGAAGTGATGTATGTCTGTCAGTTTGTAAGCCTGTCAGTTTATTAGTCTGTCAGTCTGTCTGTGTCCTTTCTACAGCCCAGATGATTTTATTGATCGGCCTCAAAATGTCTATCTCTGTTTTTAATATAAATTTGGAGATCCCAATAAGTTTTATTTAAAATCGGGTAACCGGAAGTAGTACTTTACTATTATTTTTCTGTTTTCCCTGATCATTTTATAATAAATTGTATAATAAAAATTAAATTCCATAGAACAAGATGATATATTATGTAATTATATACAGCTTTTGTTTAAAAAGATTATAAGAATAACGGTTTTTCGAAAAATGGAAAAATTAAAGTTTTACAGGCAGTAAAAAAAGTCGTGTGGTGACCACACTTTATTTTTTTCATATGGAAACGCAATCGAGAGAAATCATTAACAACAAGCTTTGTCACTAGATTGCATTGTGTTGGTACATAAACTAACATAAACTTGTGGTTATTATTTTTGCAATGAGGTTAGGTTTCATGTTGATTGGTTGACACCGTAATTATTTTAAATTATAGTTCTGGCTATGATAACCTGAAATTGTCCTTAGTGCAATACCTACCTAATTAGTTAAAACCAAATTTTAAAACCACATTTCCTACAATTTAGAATAATGAAATGTCAATCTGTCGACATGAAACCTAACCTCACCGCAAAAATAATACCTACTTAATCAGTTTATCTACCAACACAATGCAGCCTAGTGACAATGCTTGTTGTCAATGGTTTCCCTAGAATTTCGGCATTTGCATTTCTATGAGAAAGAAAAATGGACTATATCGAATTCTCCACTCATAGAATATATAATCCATTCACTTAACTCCCGTGACATAAAAGTCCCAATGTGTTGGTTAATATGAAAATCCCTATTAGGCTATTTACAATTTTTAGATTTGCGATTGGCGCACCTTTAAATTGTTTTCACTTTGACACTTAAATTATTTATTCAAGTGATGTTTTATAATTCCTAATCTTTAGAGAAATGAATGAACAGAAGTACCAATGAAGTTTATTATCAAAGAGAGAGAAAGAAGCTGTATGCAAATACTGCTTAGAAAGGCAGGAAATTAGCCCTCACTTAAATAAATATACCATTTTTGAAAAGGTGCATATATTTTCAGTAAGAATTTCTACATTTTATTCTTCATAACCACTTTTCCAATCCTACATCTCCTTTCTTAGATCAGTGTAACTCAAGTGAAGGACATTTTTACAAAATTTGAAAATGGGGAAGATTTAGAAGACACCCAAAAAGGTGGCAGAAAATTTACAATTGTTGACGATTACTACAAGGTATTTTTAAAGGAGGAACTACAAAGAAACATTTATTTATTTCATCACAATAATGAACATTTTACCAATGATGATTTACATCTATATGCTACACAAGAATTAAACTTTACTCATGGTCGTACAACATTATACAGTGCGAACGTTGGCTGTGGAACGCTCCAAATAAAAAAATTCCCGATCATCTGCGGCCAAAATCCTCGGACAAGTCGACCTTATTTTTTGAAGGCGCATCTTTTCTGATAGTTGTCAATTTTTTTACCCCCACCTCTTTCCATAATGACGTCATCGCCATTTTTTTTTAAATGCAGCCACCACTTTTTTCTATGGAATCTGATTTTCCTTGAAATTCTGCGGTTGGGCGATGTTCATTTGATTAGTTAGCGACACTATTGGCATTTTTGAAAAAAACTGATTTATGAAAAACTGAAAACACAAAATCGAGAAAGCTGTGGAATTTTTATCAATTTATTTGAAACAAATGAATAAAAATTTAACTGAACGTCAAATAAATAAAATATCAACTGATAAGAATTCCACAGCATCTCGATTTTTTGTTTAAAATTTTTCATAAATCAGTTTTTTTTCATAAATGCTAATAATGTTGCTAAGTAATCAAATGAACATCGCCAGGCCGCATATTGCTTTATGCAGAATTTCAAGAAGAATCAGATTCCTCATTTTATGTGAATCACGTTAAAGCCCAAAAAAATGAAGTTTATTTAAAGATTTACAATATTTACATTCCGATACAGATTACATCTGGAATTTCATTTAGGCTGCATATACTCATAGTATTATTAATAAATCCATTTTTACCTTGTTCTACTTAATTTTACGTAAATGACAAATGATTTGTCATAACCTTACTTTCAGTTCCACGTTAAGTACATTCACTAAAAAAGTCGATCGGTTCTGTACATAAATTACTCTCCAAAATTTTCATTAGACAGCGTAAACGTCACGGGAGTTAACTGAATGGATTATATCATAAAATTACACTATTTGCCCCCCCCCCCCCAGATATATTCCATGAGGGGGCGACCGCCCCCTTGCCGCCCTCCTGTCCCTGCGCCCCTGAAGGCACCCACCCATATAAACATAGTATTCACGAGACCATAAAATCTAAAGCGGACCTATAATTATCTAAAACCAAAAAACAATAAAAATAACACGTTGCCACAAACGCTAAAGACTTGGAAGTCTAGTAATTGCCAAAAACGATCAAGATTAATTTCAAATTCCACAAACAACCCTGCGTCAATTATGCCAACCCCTAATCTCTGGCCCATTATTTCCGAAACCACCTGACAAATTCCTGAACGGGCCATCACAGCAGCGGCACGTGCCGAGGGGCACAAAAAACGTGTAACACGCTGCTTAGCAGAATGGGTGCCAATTTATTACAAAGTTGCCTGGCAGGGCAACCCTATCCCCAAACGGGACCTACGTTTGGGCGTGTGCCCTTAGCCGATCGGAGTTCCGCCGCGATTAGTGGAACTGGTTCTGGCACGATTTGTTCTGTTAAACCGTAATTTATCCGGTCGACTTGGAGAATCCCGCTTTGTGGGTTAATAAGGAGATCTTAATTAAGATTCCATTAAGAATTGAGCCATTATTTAATCGGCGATTGAAGTGGGTCGAGTTGGGCAACCGCAGCTTAACCGGACCCATTCCGCGGCTGATGGGCATTTAAAGAGTAGGAAATAATAGTACTTACTTGTTTGTACATTATTTAGCACTTCACTCTAATGTCGCATTTGAGGTTACTGCTAAATTTTGGATTGTGCCAACTGCACCGCCTGCAAATTTCGATTAGTCGAGGTCTGCGCCGTGTGATAATTGATAAAACGGGCGAGGAGATTTAACTATTGGCTGTTAGATTAGATTCTGGTGGTCTTCTTTCTAAAGTAATTCTAGCCGTGCCAATGAAATATTTAAATTTGCAAACGTCCGGTATAAGTTTTCCTGCGGACGCTGTTAAGCAAAGAACATCATTTTCTTCTGTGTAATACATTACATAATGGAAGATTTCTAGAACGGATATTACTTGCTACTATATCCATCGGCAGCAGGATATTGCCTTCAATAATATCTGCGTTATTTAGTTTTAGTAATTACAATCTTCAACTTTCATTTTTCGTATTAAGCCGAATAAGAAAGACACTTTCTAATAACGTCTTGGCAAAATCAGAAATTTCTAATTTACCAGCGCAATGTATACCTATTTACTTTTCGAGTCGAAGTATCAGTGTATTTTCGAGTTCTATGTTCTAATGTTTTTTTTTATTATTATCATTTGTCATCGAATTTTGTTCAAACTTAAATCTCTGTGATGCTCAAGATATTAATTCTGAAAAATTAAGAAAGCATTGCAATGCGCGAGCCTTAACAAATGTGAAGCAGCTGTCTATTTATTTCACATAAAATTGTAAAACAATCTTGGGAACAAATTAATAAATAATAAAAAGCATATTAGCAGATAATAATAGTATTTGTTACTCTTGCGTCAACGTTGTGGGTTCAAGCTAGTGTTCGAACCCATAATAATGTTTTTGTGAGTTCTGGAACCCACAATAAGGTACAATACTTTAACTCTAATTTTCTGATGCGCTAATGGATCTGTGCTGAATACCTACTTTTGTTTGCGAGTTATAGTTATGATGCAAGATGTAATTTTCTCGTACATCTTACCACCATTCCTCACCACTTCTAAGTAGTGAGTGCTTCAGATTCTTCAGAAGCAGCCGTTCATACAAGCGACGGGTTAGATTTGTTATTTTAATCACCGCCATGACCGACAATTGATTAATTTCTTTTATTAATTCAACAACTACTCATTCATCCAAATTTCGTTTATACACAAGTAGGGGATGTCAATGCTCCCCTCATTCAGGTAATTCAAACCATAGAAAGTGAAGTCCCGATTTCAAACAAATGTGGATTAGTCTTTGCAATGACAACTATACTGATTCTGTCCAGGTTTTTCTATTATAAAAATGCTCTTCATTTATATCTCTAACATTCATTGCTTCGTCTATCCCATCTCTCCAACTTCTCCTAGGCCTTCCTTTTTTTCTTCTTTCCGGAAGTACACACTCTAATTTTTTCTCGGCCATCTGGCTTCGTCTATCCTTTTTGTACGCTTGAACCAAGTTAATTGACGTTTTTCGATTTCTTGTGTAATGTTTCGGTCCATTTCCATACAATTCCGTATCTCTTCATTTCTGACTCTTTCTAATTGTGATATTCTACAACTTCTTCTATTTCTATCCCTTTCTGAAATAAGATCTTTGCAAGATGCCGCATTCGGGTAAAGAGGTGCCATAGTGAAACGAGTATTAAAATATATGCAAAATCCAAGGAAAAATGTAATTTGTTACTGTAGCTCTCTTTAGTAAAAGAAAGAAATATTAGAAGAAGGATGCCCATTATGGAAAACTACATCTTCAAATATTTTACAATTTTATTAGCCATGTGGGCTTCAAAGAACTAGTTATTTATCTTGACATATTTTGTTGCTCAGAAGACCAGGAGAGTGTTCATTTTCGAGTGGGATGTCGAAACACTCTAAACCTTGCTAGAGAAATGGTTATATTTCTCTTAAGCGACTCTTACATTTTTCCAACTTCATAATTAACAGGAAGAGAAAACGCAATGTGGAAATCCTGCTACATTCTACACAACAAAATGGACCATCAAATCCCACGTTTCCGTGTTTCCATGAATTTTATTCTTACCAATTATTTGACTCTAATGGAGAGCATAAAAGAATTATCGGAATCGTGGAAATGCGAATCTGGAGTGAACGCCAATGGTTTCTTCAATCACATAAAAACATTTGGTTGTCATTTCAAGATATTACTCGTCAAGATTATTAGTCTTTTCTCAATTTCTTTAAAAGTTAATAATGCCTTATCATCCAATCCAATCAAAAAGATGACTTATTAGTTTCTTCGAAAAAGACCATTATCGAAAAAGACTTATTTAACATAAGGCTATGTTCTTTGAGATCTTTAATACTTTAGCAATCCTTAGTAGATCAAATGGAACTGTATGTGCAGCTAATAGTTGTCGCTTGCTCAACATGGATAAAATTAAAATAAATGCATCAATGGTACATACATAGCTATGGTGTACATTTTCCTTTTATTATACAAATAACACATAGTCCGTAAGAATCATATAAAATGTTTATCGATCAAAACGTTGAAACTTCTGAGAACTTGAGGGAAACCATGGCAATGCATAAAAAAATCCAGAGTATAGCCTAGGTACCTGAAATTCGACAACTTGGATGAAGGAGAGTGGAAATGTGGGCTGTACTGAATGTTTTGGGTTCTGCTCGCTGAAGAGTAATAACTATTTATTTCAAGGCTACTTTTTATTCTTAACTTTTAGTTACGATGCTGGTGTAAATAAATTTATTAAACGCAATAATTGTTAGGCTTCTTTTCTTTCGAGAAGAGATTAACGCTTAAATGTGCTTTGATGGAAAACATGGAACATAAACAACGATTTATCACAGTATCTTCAATCGATAGTGTATAAAATACTTTAATTCTGTATTGCACTCTTCCTCTAAAAATTTTGAATATCACGAATAGCTACTTGTGGTACAAAATTACAAACTGCTTCTCATAATAAATAGTTGTTTTTGTGTTAACTACGCGAAATGAGTGTTTTTGGCTGCGCATGAGAATGACACGTTTAACCGAGACCAAAAAAGTAGTTCGAATGCGCCACTCATTTCGCACACGAAATATAAACAATATTTTTCTACTACCGCCAAACTAGAATATCAATATTGTTGCGCGCCCTAGTCGGCAAAATGCCTTTTTTCACGTCGCCAATGGTAACGTAAATAAATAACATATTTTTGCCAGGTTAGAAGAAGGCAAACTTCGGGTATCGATAGCGATGCGTTTTTTTCCTTTCATTATGGTTTTGAGGCGCCATAAAATTGTGAAAATGGAGAGCGTTTTCTAACTTGTGGGAAGTACTTGGGGAGTGTATATATAGGACGTTAAAATAAATTTAGATAAACATTTGACCTAAAACGCATTGTTATCGAGTTGAAGTTTATAATTTTACTTTGTGTTAATAAAACTAATCAAATGAATTTAAATCGAAGTTGTCGTTTCAATGTCAAATAATTACTATTGTATACTCATGTTACAATTAATTGTCATTTCCTAGTAGTAAAGTGAGAAGAACATTTTTCTTCCATCTTGTGTATAGACTTGCTCACTGTAATACCGTTGCAATAAAAAGGTTGTATGTACTCCTGCATTTAACCATAAGGTGGACATGTTGAGCACTCCCTTTAACTATAATGGTACCAGCACATTATCAAAGAACAACAACCAAAGAATAAGTTTTAAAAAATTCAAAACTCTGTTATTCTCGAGCTAATAATTTTGAGAGATGGGGAAAACATTTCAATGCTTGAACTAATAACATACTGGAAATAGCTTGTCTATTTATTTCGCATAGAAAATTAATTTACCTAGCTATTTTTTGATTTTGTTAAATTCTCCTACAACCTAAGGCGCTAATTAATCATGATAACAAAATATAATAATACTTCTTTACTATTCAAGTTGTGTTATGTGGATATTACCTACTGTGGGCTAATTTTCTCGTGTGGGTAATATCACGTAACACTATCCAGCATCAAAATCAGCATTTCTGTTTAACATCACACTTGTTTATTTTAAACTTTTTGGTTGCCAGGTAACATCAGTATACGGATGTCATTAAACATGATTGCGTAAACCAAAATTCAATAGTTGAGTTATGGTAATCAAAAAGTCACTTGTGTGTAATATTGATGCTGTCATTGTTGAATTCGCCATAGCTATGGGACGTTTCTTGAGAGGCATTGGATAAACTATTAATAAGTACACAGGAGTAGAGATTTAGGGTTTTACATTAAAATTTTTTGCTAAGAATTCCCGGACTAATTTCAGCACCTTAATTTGTAAAAAAGTAATAATTCGTCTCTACTACTGCATTCTATTTGTAGGTTATCTTCTATGAAAACTAGTCTTTAGTGCTTTAAAAATCTTAAGTAAATGGAAATGGAAGCTATATATTAACCGAATAGTTTTCTCCTGTTGATATAAAATCGTAGTCAATGGAAACAAATAAGAAAGATTCTTTTCCGACAGTGGAATCAGAAAACATTGATTGGTGATAATAAAGTTAATCGGCAATTTTAAGTTTGTACATGTGCTTGTTAATTTTATTATATACATTTGAGCCGAATCTTATTATGTTCGTGTAAAAAAATTTATTAAATGCAAAATTATCATTTTTTTTCGATTTTTGGAAGAAAATGTGAGACGTAAACAACGATATATTACAGCTTTCTTTCGATTGATATTGTATAATATACTTCATTATGTATTGCAATCTCTCTCTAAGAAATTGAAATATTACCAATAGCTACTTCTGGGATAAACTAAACAATGTCTTGCATAAATAAATAATAGATATTTATGCATTAAGGGAGATATGAATATGTTTTTTCCCTGAGGTTGACATGTGTTACGGACCGAGGGCCTCTGGCCCGAGGTCTGTAAGTCAACCGAAGGTAAAGAACATGTATATCTCCCGTGGTGCATACAATATTTTATCTACTAGCATATTCGTAAGAATAGTATGAAATTTCAAAATGTCATAATGACATTTAAAATTAGAATATGTAAGTCACATCAAGGATTGCCTCATTGTATGGTTGCTAAGATGTTAATTGTAGTTGTATTGTTACCATGAGTTTGAGGGAGAAATAATTTGACAAGTCCCTTGGGAGTTATAAGTATCTTTTCATATTTTGTTTCTATGACGAAAATGTACAATATCATGTTGCTAGTAGATAAAAATCGTATCTTGCATGTGATCAAACCTATGATAACTTACTCGTATACTTATATTGCGTATAATTTTAAAACCAACACTACGTGGCTGTCAATATACTGAAAATATTGGAAACTAAAACATATTTTATATAATGGTGGAAACAGATTTGATAATTCCTATAACTAAAGCCCTACTTTACTTCCTTAAAAGAAGAACTCAAGTGCCACTCCCAAGGGAGAAAATGTAAAATTAAAAAAAAATCCGCAGAGTGACTAAGTTAACAGATATGTCTTGTCTCCATCAGAAATCACTATATTAATTCTAACTTCTTAAATAGCTGAATTGTCACATTGGCAGCACATTGCAACATCAGATTTATTTCGGGAATGGAACAAATAGCGTATGTAACGGGGTCCTAAGGTGCCATGTAATCCCATACGTGATTCTATCTTTGAATCCGTCTCTGTAATAAACTTCACCCTAGGTATTTACTGGCACACATTAATTTCTTGATATATAATGTACTATTAAATAACTTCAGCATCTTAATTGTGTAATCTCACTCCTTCGACTTTTATTTGGTTTTTGGGCTTTTGTTTTTCATGCTTTATTTAAGGGATCTTTATCGATGAGGAAGGTTTTAATAATTATTAGAAAGCTCAAAATCAATCATAAAAGTACAGTACATGCTATAGGTACAATACTTATTCAGATCCAATCTTTCAGCAAATAGATATGTTTGCTTTAAATCCTGGTTCATAGGTTTTAGTTACATATAGCGATATTTTTTTAAGCTTTACTATACATTTAAACAGAATTTGTAGGTCTTTCGGGTCTTATGAATAAAAAGAAGCTGCTTCAACGTATTGGTAATGGTTTGCTGCGAATATTTATTAATGGCCATATGTTACTCTCAATGAAATGCTTACGTCCATACTTATTTTTAAGTATTTGAAAGCTAACCTCTAATATTTGTAATCACTTAGTGCTGCTACTTTAGTGTCTTAATGTCAATTTCTTGTTTTTCTTGTCTTGCTCGTTTCTAGCCATTGACATTATTTCTTTGGTTTCTCTTCTAATTAATTAAAGAGATATCGCCTTGTCAAAATAAAAATTGTTCGTAATCCTTTGAAAGCAGTTTAAATCGTCGAGCATCTGGAATTTTTAAAATCAATGGAATGATTTGAACGACATTATGTTCAACGAGACTATTAAAATTATATTTTTATTTATATCGAATTCACAGTTATCAGAGTGATATAATTTAGTCCTTACAAAACTGATTTCTATTTGTTATAGAAATTAGCTTTTCCCTACCTTTTTGTCCAGTTTTGTTTCAATTTGAAAGTGGACACCCGATATACTGATATGGTCTTAAAATGGCAAAGCAATTTAAATAAAATATAATTAACATGCAGCTTAATTATAATACAAATAGAAAAGATACTAAGTCCAGCAGTGCAGTTTTATTATTAATAATTCTATTTTATACAGTGGAATCGTCAGTTTCTTCAGCAAAATTTGACTGTCTATTACTGAAACAAAGATCAGTCAGAAAAATTGCAAAACTCGGCCCTAAAGGCCGCGTTTTCCTAACTTTTTTCGGCCTGTTCTAAGGTACTTCTAACGTAATATACACTAACTGTATAGCTACTGCCAAGTATTAGTAAAAATATTGTAAAAAATAACAAATTTGTAATTGGATTGCATACGTTATGAAGTAAGCTTGAAAGTAGTAATGCACTTAGGTAGTACTAAACAAGTATTTACGATTCAATTCAATGCAATTCAATTTATTTATCGAAATGAAAAACAATACAAAATACAAAATGAAATGCAAAATAAAGTACATCTAGTAGTTAATAATATATAATATAGATAAAATAAAAAATATAGAATATATGGTTGTGGTCTTAGTCTAAGCAGAGCTTGTGTACTAAGGCCATCAATCAGAATTAGAACAAAAAAAAAACAGAATAGAAGAGGAAGTGGAGGGTAGCACAGCGGACGAGAATTAAAATTACTTTTGCGATTTATTTGTCTAACAAATAATTTATGTATCAAATGATCAGAGGACTCTGTGTAATTATTTAATGAATTAAATCTAATAAAAAGTTGAGGTTATTAATTAATAATTCAGTAGTAAGCTTTTTCCGAAAGAGGCGTACTGAGTTTATAGCGTTTAAGTTAATTTAGGGTAACAATAAAAGCCAAAAATTAATTTAATGAGGGGTTCTATAGCATAACAACTAGCTTGATGTTCGGTAAAGCATTTATTGGTTTGTTAAGTACGGTTTTATCCCGCATTATTATCATTTTCATAATGTTAATTAAGGTTCTGAAAATGGAGTTTTAAGCAAAACTAATTAATAAGTATTTGATGTTCTTATAGGTATAAACATTAAAAAGGTAGATGTGTTGTTATATTTCTGGTGTAAATTTGATAGACGCTTATACCGGGTGACAATGAGACAAGAGCCATGTTTCTATCTTCTTTATTTATTTATTTGGATAAAGTTTTATACGAAAATACTAGACATACTTTCTGATTGACCAACAGATATAGTTAAAATAGTCGATTTCCGGTTTCACCGGAAATGCCACCAACTTTATTTTTTTAAATGGACCACACTGTATATTTTATGTTTTTCGGAATATACGAGTCAAATTATATACAGCGGTCTTGCAAAATTTTTATTTTTTAAATAAAAAAAATATTTTTTTCTAAATTTATTTTTTTACCCTAGAAGGCCGTATATGGAGGCAATATATTCTAAGTGACACCAGCAACTCATAATAATAGCTATTTTATCAATTAACTCAATAACAAACCCGTATTAAAATAATAAAATTTCCAAGCATGTTTTTTAAGAAAAAATCACTTTTTTAATGCCATTAAATAGAAAATGTGATTACCAATCTAACGATATGAATAATGCGCTACTTTAACTTTATTTAAAACTGAAAAATAATTAATAGTTTTATTAAATATTTTTGAGGAATACTTTAGCAAATTTGGCAACACTTTTGTATGTAATTTAAGTCGTAGATTCCGAAAAACATAAAATATATAGGGTAATCCATTTAAAAAATCAAAGTTAGTGTAATTTCCGGTGAAACCGAAACTCGGCCATTTTAATTACATCTGCGTATCAATCTGAAATTATGATTAGTGCCCTTGTATCAAATTTCATCCAAATTCATTCATAAGTAGACGAGTTAGAGGCATGGCCCTGGTCTAATTATCACCCGGTATACTGTTAAGATGTTTAAGACATTTGTTTACTTCGTCAACATCAAAGCCCAACGAGCAAAATCATTGTCGACGTACCAAGTGCTTTTTTAAAATCTCAATTGCAGCAGGCCCTGGATAGCCTGAATCAGTTGCCAATACTGAAATGTATTGTTGGTGACACTGTAAGTCTATGTTAAATTCGAGGTTAGCAAGTTAGGTATTGCGTCAGTTTTGACACAGATTGACGCAAAACCTAACCTGCTAACTTCGAATTTGACATAGACTTACAGTGTTACGAAAAATACATTTCAGTATTGCCAACTGATTCGGGCTATCCAGGGCCTGCTGCAATTGAGTTTTTAAAAAATTACGCTGTATACCGTCACTAAACCATTGCTTTGTATGTACTTCAAACGAAGAATAAAGGAGAACCCATTGCCATACAGAAATCTAGTTGATAAAATCCATCATCTAATTGAAATCATTTTGTTTTAATAGTGTAGCAACGACCTTGCAAACAGCTGGTCATGTAACACGGACTTTACAAACAGCTTACGGACATCGTAATCCCTCGTGAAATGTCGACATTCAATACTGTTCATTGTCTGTAAAAGTCGGTAAAATCTTACCAAATTGCAAAGAAATGTTTTGTATCTGTATATGAGTGTCAGGTCCACAAAATCCAGAAATTACAATTCTACCACAGTCCTTCAATTGTTGGTAAGTAAATAACCGAAAAATCGATTTATATTTCCAAAAATAAACAAATGTTAGTAAAATGGTTAAGTTCTTCTTTAAACGCGATCCAAAACAGTGACTGCCGACAAAGCTAACCGTTTTAATCCGTAATAATTACCGTCATTAAGTTACGGCAACATTTTAATACGGGAACCAGTTGGAGGAGGTTCCGAAATTCGACCACGGTTGTAAACAAAGCCAGATTCCGCCACTGTTTCGGGGACCAACAATCGTCTAACAAGCCGAAGACAAAAGCCCGAAACAATGCCGTTTATTCATGCTTTTATAATCGAAATCAAACAAAGCAGCAGCGGCAAAACGTTATCCCATTAATCAAGAACACCATGACGCGTGGATTATGTCGTCACTGGCACTGTTCGCACCAAAAAGCGGCAACAGGCATTCTCCATCTTGCTCTTTCTTTCCAGCAGGTTTGCAGCGGGCGAAGGACGGAGAGTCGACGACCGGTTGGTTTTGGGCGGATGGACGCGGCCGTTGGGCTCCTCGTGGGAAAAGGGCGCTCAAAGGATGGGAACTTGTTTTAAGACTAGGAATTACCTTTTTAAGGGGAACGCGCAGGGTAGATAAGTCATAAGAATAAATTTTCGCCGCAAGTATTGTGTTTTCAACCCTTTTCGTGTAATTTTCCTCGTACGTTGCGGCGAACCGGTTGGGGATGACATTAATAGTCCAGTCGGCCACGTCTCTTTTTCAAGCCTGCATTTCAGTTTCCTATTTCCTTTTGTCTAGCTGGCCAAGATTATAATTATGCGGGGACTAGTCTGGACCCTCTCAAGAAAATGGGATCTCGCATGCGAACTGGATGAGTTTAATAAACCTAGACAACTGCCGTCTGCTGTTGATGGTGGAAGCCAATGAGGAACGCTCATTCAAACTCAAAACTGAAACACATCCGTTTTTGGGGTGTTTCCAACCATTTCAAACGATTTCTAAATTCAAATTCACACAAAAATAATAGTAGCCTCAAACCTGGACTATTTGGGCAACATAAACCCTACAACTAAACCAATATACGCTACTGCATCAATCAAAATGAGGCATGGCCAGTGACATTCGTACAGCAATTAATCGTACTTTCCCTCAAAAGCAGGTATCGGCATACCCGCATAATCCTATAAAGTTGTTGTTCTGCTTAAGGTAAAGTAACTACATGTCAAAATTCTGTTAGGTGTAACAATTGAAGCTATGATTTTTGGAAAAGTGTGCTGTTTCGATTAGAAATTGCAACTGTAAAATGTAAAAAGCTTTGCACGAACACGTTTCGATGGACAATCTGCCCTCGTGATTAACGATTAGCAATTAAAACTAAAACTGAACAAGAAAACTTAGCTTTGCACTGGGACTGAAAACGACCAACCTTCAATGAATTGCTTGACACTGACATTTGATTCAGCGTCAAGTAATTCACGTTTAGGACGTAAAATTAAAGAACGGTGAAGAAAAATGCGTTTTGTCTTTCTTAATATTTTTAGACAAGAGTTGGCTGTCGACTCTTAAAGACCAGATCAAGTAGCTATAGCTAATCAAATGTCAGTGTCAAGCAACTCCGACTTTCACTCTGATCATGCAAACTGCAAGGTCTTGCAAAACATTAGTTAATATGGGTGCACAAACAACAACAAGGTCAAATCTGTTTAAGTATCCTCGTTCTCAAGGTACTCAAACAACATAAGCCACCAAAGAGCATGACCATCGTTTGAATCCTTGCTCGAGTACAAGGTACAAGGCACATCAAACCAGAGAATGCCGGGTGTTTATCCACAGCCGACATTTTATGTTAACAAGAATAATTCGAGTAACCGCGAAAGACTCCAACAGTATACAGGGTGAGTCAGTATTCACTCCCCAGCCCTCGGATATCTGTTCTACAATTAAAAATAAGACAAAAATGAAGAATACTAAAATTCCGAAAGAGCATCCATTTTCAAGTAAAATTGAAATAAACATTTTTTTAAAGTTTCGTTTAATCTCAATATATTCAAATACAAGCGAAAACTTAAAATATGAAAAAAATTAAACTATGAGGGTAGAAATAAACATCAACAAAACATCTAATTCCTTAAGAAACCCTAAAAAATTTTACCATTTTCGTTAATACGCGTATGTAACCTATGACTAAAGTCCCTTTCAACAGAATTGAAATTATTATCATTTATTTCTGCTATTGGGGTAACAAAGTGATCCACTCCGGCAGGCACAGTAAAATAAACCTTTTCTTTTATGTATCCCCACAGCCAAAAATCTATTGGAGTTTAGTCGGTAAGCCAGGGTGGCCACGGTATTGGTCCACCCCGCCCAATCCATTTATTAGGAAAACGGCGATTCAAAATTTCTGGCACTTGTAATGTAGCATGTACAGGCGCTCTATAGTGTTGCAAAAACATTGTTGCACGTTGTTGTAAAGAAGTATCTGGTGTATTTGAATTCATTGAGATTAAACGAAACTTAAAAAAATATTTTTATCTACTCCTACTGCACAATGGCCATGAATTATGATTCATAATTTACGGTTTGCAGCCAATCATAAAATTCTATTTTCATTATTCAATAGTTTGCAAATTGCAACCAATCAGAAAATGCTATTTTCATTATTCAATAGGTTGTAGCCAATCACAAAATTCATTCTTATTATTAAGTGACTTTTGAAGTTAACAGCTGTCACAAATGTCATAATTCTGAAATATGAACACAAGGCTCCTATTGCATAGGAGTAGATAAAATATCGTATTATATTCGCGATTATGGCCATTATTCACTCAGATGACTTGCGCCACAAGCCTTCGGCTTGTGGCGCAAATGTCATCTTCGTGAATAATGGCTGTCATAATCGCTCATATAATAATATTATACTATTATTTCAATTTTAGCTGAAAACGGCTTTGCTTTCGGAATTTTAGTATTCTTCATGTTTGTCTATTTTTAATTGTAGAACACATACGAGGGCTGGGGAGTGCATACTGACTCACCCTGTATAGCAGTCGGATCTTATTGGACCAAATATTAACAATGACTGATTACTTTGGTTTGAAAACTAGTTTAAACAACATTTTCAGACAGTAAAAATTAAGACACGTCTCACAACGGAGCATACTAAATCTCATATTGTTTTTAATTTCCTGGATTCCCTAGGTTTTCCCAATTGTGCATAAAATAGTCATATACGGGCAGCGCAGGAACTACTGTAATTATGGGGGGGAGGGAGGCAAAAAATGTTATGAGTGTTTTACACAACTAAGCTTTACGTTCGACTGTTCCATAAACACTTTATTATAGTGTATTAGTTAGCTGCCATAAAGTGCCACACGACCGCCTATCAATGTTCAATAGTTATTTTCAAAATAAATATCATATTATTGAAATTAGGAAAGAAGATTATATTAACTCAAAACTTTACAAATAACAAAAAGTAACTCATCTACCTTACCGTAATAGACAGTTATTTTTGATATTGCACACTTCGAAACTACCAAATGTTTCAATAGCAACACTAAAGTGTCTAATATAAATGTTATTGCAGATAAAAGGAAATCTTCTGCAGTGCAGTCGAACGTAAATCTTTGTATGCAGCTCGTACATAATCAGACCTTATTTGGTCGTCTTCTTTATCCTACATTATGTACTTGATATATAAATAACTATATTGGTTACAATTAAGCCACGTATTGAATGGTCATTGAATGGTCATAAATATACAAAACCTGAAAGTTCTACTTAATTTTTACTTTTTAGTAAAATATAGTATACGTCGGAAGGGAGTAAATTATACTATTCCCCCCCCCCCCCCCCCCAGTTCTTGCGCCCTTGTCATACACGTATGTATGCTGCCAATCTGCAGATTTACATCTCCGTCACGTCAGATGAAAGAAACAATACAAAATAGAAACGATCTATCTATTCATCTGGTCGGTCTAGGACGTTTAGGCGCGATTCTTTAGGCGCGCATCTTTAGGCGCGCACTTTTAGGCGCGAGCGCTTTAGACGCGGACGCTATTAGGCGCCTGGACGTTTAGGTGCCGCCACTTTAGGCGCGGGGACAGTTAGGCGCCACATGAAAGAAATTCACATTATTCTTGATTTCAAAATTTTTTGTTGGGTAATTATTACAGTAATTAATGTTGAAGAAAAATTAAAACCTTCATAAACAATATGTATTTGGCGCTTTTACGAGCCTTCTTCAGTGTTAAAGTTTTATAAATTTACATATTGAAAAATGAGTTATTTACATTTTATATATGGGTAGTTTAACGTGTTGGAATTATACACACCATATAATTTCACTACGTTAAACTATCCATATACAAAAAGTAAATAACTAATTGTTCATAATCGATAAAATGTAAATTCAATATGTAAATTTGTACAACTTTACACTGAACACTGAACACACTGAAGAAGGCTCGTAAAAAGCTGAATATATATTGTTTATGAAGGTTTGAATTTTTCTTCAACACTAATGACTGCAATAATTAAGTAACAAAACATTTTAAAGTTGCGGCGCCTAAACGTCCAGGCGCCTAATAGCGTCCGCGTCTAAAAGATTCGCGCCTAAAAGCTCGCGCCTAATAATGCGCGCCTAAAGGTGCGAGCCTAAACGTCCCTTTCCACATCTGGTGTACAAACCCTACGCTGCGCTTAAACCCTACCTAGTTACAAGCAGTGTTAATTTATTCTTATGAGTAAAAATTGATACTGCAGTTGTGAATTAGACATCCTCAATTAAATTTGCTATCGACATCAAAAACATATTTCATGAAGCTAAAAGGGTTCTACAAGTTTAAAACCGAGTTAAACCAAGACACCAAATTCAAACTTGTTAAATTTTTGGTTGTTCTTCGTGTAGGTTATTACTGCTTCACATATCTTTGCCATCTTACTGAATACAATAAAAAACTTTTTAGAGTGCTTTACTTAGAATTTCCCTCGCATGTGGTTGTGACATTAAAAATTTTGAAAAATCAAAGGAAACTAGAGGTAAAAATATCTAAACGTTGATAATAATACTGAGACAATAAAAGGAAACACAATTTGCAAATAGAAAAATATTCCAAAGGCGTTTCGATACCTGCGGCAAACCGCGCGCAACCCACCTGTTGGTCTCCTCCTACCACGGAGGAATGCATTTGGGTTATAATAATAATGGTGAGGCACTAACACCCCATGAAGGAGCGATTATTGCTACCCATTTTTGTCTCTTTTACAACATTTACCCTATATCTATTGGGTCCTATTTTTCTTAAGGGTAAACCCTTTTTATTGATTGGTTGAAGCAAAACTACACAACATTTAATTTTTTAAAGTGCTTGCTCTGTATAGTATATTTGAGTGATAGTATATTCGGTTTCGTGTCAGGTAATAGTAGTTTGTGCATATCGTCCATATCGCACGAGAGCTATATGGACATTCTAGTCGAGTTGTAAAGTATAGTTTTTCTACGACCTCTCAACGAAGTCAAAAAAAATGGAATAATGGATTTTTTAGAATTCCATTGAACGTCTTGTGAGTAAATTTGTATTTACTATTATATTTCTAGGGCAATAACGTGTCGTACGTATCATTAGCTCCTGAACAAATATCTGACTGAGTACCGTTAATCGATTCGTCACTAGAATCACTCATTTTTAACTATTAGTTTGACAAATTACGCTTATTGACATTTTACTTTGCCCATAACCAAAGCCTGCTAAATTGTTTGACAAACGCCACAGACGTTTGCCACACACAATTCAGAGGGCGTGTCCATAACAAAACAAAAAATAAATGAAAGTGGTGTATTTAATATCTGCCCGTGTGTGGATATGAAATCATACTCATTCAGTTAACTCAAATGGTCTACTTACCCATTCTGTGGATTGTGAAAAAAATGGAAGAAACGAAGAAAATATGTGGAAATAGAAAAACATAGGTATAATCCGCATGCAAAATAGAGTTCCTCCAACAAATAGTTTTTGAACTATACCGCCAGCAGACGGGTAGACAGACAGACAGACAGAATCGAGAAAACATGTTTTTCGTCATCTAGGGACCTTGAAACGTGAAGATCTAATGAAATCTCGGAAGGTGATTTTTTCGTGATTACAATACTTCCTTCGTCTTTTAGACGAGGGTGTGGCACCTACACTAATCAACCTGTTTATAAATTATTTTAGTGTAAGTGTAAATGCTTTCAAACTCCATCTTAGAAGTACACTGTTAACTAGGTACTGAACCTTGAATTTGATATGTTGGTTCTTATTAGATTTGTAATAATACGAGGTGTGTTCAATTAAAACCCATCGTTGGCCCATACAAATGTATTTAACAATATAATAACAATTAATTACCATCAAAGGTAAAACACCTATCTAATTGTTTCACCAACTGACGTATACCTTGCTCATAGAATTCTTGTGTCTGCTGATTGAAGGACTCTTCCTCGACGTTTTGTACTTCGGATTCCGACTCAAGAAACCGATCTTTAAAATTTCGGTTCACCTAGCCGCGACGTATCCATTGTTCATTCTTATATTTTCAGCACCATTTCTTCACAGTTAGATATGCAATACATGCGTTTCCATACACTGCTTGCACTCTTTTCTTGTATGAATTTGCAACACCCTCAGTGCACTTCCGCACTCTGATCAAACTTGGACAAATTTTCGACAACAAATGCAATTTGAAGTCAATGTGTTGAGTACAAACACTACTAATGTTACAAGACGTCATCTAAATCACTTCTTTTTCTAATTGAATCAGAGATGAGATTCTGTTGAAGAGGACTCGTAATAGTATTTTTTAACGGATTAGCATGTGCACAGTTATAAGGCATGGCGACTCACTTAGCCCATTTATATTCAACATGGTTATGGATAAAATAGTTGAAAATCTACCCAAAAGAACAGGGTACAATACAACACCTACTTTAATGTTGTTTGCTACTCTGACGATGCGGTACTTATCGCTGATTCAGAAGACAACCTGCAGATACTACTTTACTACTTCAATCAAACAGCAAAACAATTAAATAAGGTCATCAATACAGACAAAATCAAATGCCTAGTAACATCCAAAGAGCCGATAAGATGCAAATTAGAGATCAACTAGAATATTATCAAGTAAACCATTTCAAATATTTGGGAGCCGAGATAACGAGTTTTGACAATTTATATGATAAAGTTAGAGAAAACACGATGAAAGCATCCCGAATTTCGGGTTGCTTAAGAGACATCGTATGGAGAAACAAATATCTAAATATAGACAGTAAAATAAGAACATATAAGACTGCGATTAGACCCATCATAACATATGCAGCTGAAACAAGACCAGACACCTCCAAGACGCAGCAAATGATGAGAACGGTTGAAGTGAAAATAATAAGAAGCATCCACGGCAAAACATTACACGACAGAATCAGAAGTGAGGACCTTCGACAACAGAGTGGAATCCAAGATATAAAAAAGTAGGTAAGATAACGAAGGAAATACTGGAATAAGCACATAAGTAGAATGGATGACAACAGACTTGTAAAAACTGTGAAACTAAATAACCCTGTCGGAAAACGATCTCAAGACAGACCACCGAAGCGCTGGAAGAAATGCTGGACATCTACATCCGAAGAGGCATAAGAAGGTTTAAAACAGGCAGTAGCCTACCTAAATATGGTTATCCATATTAGAAAGACAGAAGAAGAAGAAGAAGACTATATTTTAAATGATGAGTGGAATATTAGCTTGTAAAAGTTTCACCTTTTTGTGTATAATTATTATTTAAGCACAACTACTCGAATATACACAAAGAAATAGCACTAGTATAATAATTATATTTGTTCAAACTTGTGTGGTAAAATTACTATAGTGTGCCAGTTTACTTATTATATAAGTTGCATAAAATTATCCTAAGCTTTCTTAGCAAACGCTTTTTTGAGTTTTTCTCGAAACTAATTTATGTGCACATGATTGAAATAACGCTTCTTAAATAATAACAAGATGACGGGAATGCAGCTTATTAGCTGTCGCTGTAATTTAAATGGAGTGGAAACCGGAATCCATAAAACTGCAAGAACAAATCAGTAATTGGCAACACGCGGACACTTCTCAAGCAAATTTCAAGTACATCATTCTCTCACAGACTTTTCTCACCATAAATATACATTCTTGATATGGAGGCTGTAATTATGGCAAGGCAGGAATAAAATGCCGTACTTTACTTAAAATAGCAGTCCCCCCTGCAGGACAGGGCGTAATTAAAGCATTCCAGATACATGAGAGCTTCAGAAACTTATTTTCAAAATAATTTCTGAAATTAATTATAAACAAGTAGAACGTGGAACTGATAGAAACGGGAAGACGGACTAGTTCTTGCAAACAGTTTTATAAATTCATATAACATTCAGCAAATAGACGAGGAAGATATCCCACAACAAGGAGTTCTCCGTATTTGGTTTCTAAGTCAAATCAGCTACTTCAGTAAAAATTTACTTATACCTTAGACATCCTAATTTTACTAAAATTTAGAACAGTACAACTGTGTACAACATAGTAACTACGGAGTGATTTTTTAAAAAGTCAATTGCAGCAGGCCCTGGATATCTTGAATCAGTTGGTAATACTGATATGTATTGTTGGTGACACTGTAAGTCTATGTCAAATTCGAGTTTAGCAAGTTAGGTTTTGCGTCAGTCTGTGTCAAAACTGACGCAAAACCTAACCTGCTAACCTCGAATTTGACATTGACTTACAGTGTCACCAACAATACATTTGCTGCAATTGAGTTTTTAAAAATCACACTGTATGTTCCCCACACTGTTGAATGAGAAAGTGTGACAAAGCAGATGCCAATTTTTCTATATCGTTAAGAGTTATGTCCAATTGGAAGTTTAATTCTTCTACAACTTAGCACTACCAGGTTGTTCTATTTACACTGCGACAAGTTGTTAAGTAGTTATACATTTATAAGATAATTCTGTCACTCAAAACAAAATGGTTTTTCTACTAATGTTCCACTATGAATAGGAAAAATTAATAGATTAGTAACACTTCGTTAGGCCACATCGGTGACACAGTGGGCTTGCAATAAGCAAGTTCTCCGTTCGAAACCAAGGATAGGTCAGGATGGACCTGCAGTCCACTGGATCGGTACTGAGCCGGGTGACTTTTCGACGTTGGGATACAATTAACGTCGCTCTCCTCTGAAGACTGGTCTATGAGGTAGAGTAACAAGACTGCACACGAATCATATACATACACATGACATGGAGGTAGCACAATAGGCCCATTGAGGCCGCAGTGCGCGTGAACCTGTTTCACCCCCCACCCAAAAAAAACTTCGTTACCTGTTTTCATACCAAGAGCAGAAATTTTGAACTTTACTAAAAGAGCCTTACTGAACCATTTTTAATAATTTCACACGTACAAACTATTAGATATTTGTATATATGTATATGAGCGGTTTTCTACAGCTGTCTTGGCCGTCTTCCGCATCCCAATGTCCATCCTTTCTTGTCTCTATAATCTTCATCCTGTAATTGTCATTTTTCCATGGTCTCTGCACCACAGACGTTCCAACTCCTTCTAGGTCTACCTCTTTGCCTTCTGTAAGCTGGTTTCCAATTCCAGACTTTTTGTGGTAACCTGTTTTCATTCATTCTTCTCATGTGCCCGTAACATTTCAATTGTTTCATTTCCATTTTATCAAGCAATGACGTTTTACCTGCATTATTTCTTTTGCCCTTCCATTTCTTATATGGTCAAATAATGTATAGCCACATCTTCTCCAGGACATCATTTCAGCTGCTGTTATTTAATTTGCCATATTTTGATTAATTGTTCCTACTTCTGCTCAATAGGTAACACAGCTTTCAATTAAAGTACCAAATAGGCACTTCTGTTTTACTTGAAAATGAGTTATTCCATAGTACCTTATGTAGTTGTCTTGTTATAATTTTTTCTTTCTTTACTTTGTTTTGTATTTCTCGATCGTTTCGCCCATCTGATGTCACTGTGACCCCTGGTATTTATATTCATTAGTAACTTTAATTGTACGTTTCGCTGTTTGCAAATCTTGCCCTCTGTGTTAATTTCCATAAATACCATATAGAGCTCTCTTCCGCATGCTATGGTATTTTCTACTAATTGCTTAAGGCAGACAATGTTGTCAACAGGTGCTCTTCCAGGTCTCAAACCATTTTGTTGTTCTATTTCTATTGCCTGTTCTTCTATTCTTGATTTTAATATCCTCCCGTACAGTCACTAATTCCCCTGTAATAGTTACAAGTCCTCTTGTTGCCTCTTTTGTAAATAAAACTAACGTGTGCTACTTTCCATTCGTTCGGAACATTGTCATCTTTCATACACATTAAATATATCGACAAGTTCTTCCAATGCTACTACTGGGGAATTTTTAATCAACTGTATGGGTATACCTCTAGGGCCCGATAAGCTGTTATTTTTCATATTTGTCAATGCTAATTTCGTCTACTGTTACATGTTCTACTTGTGTGTTTATGGGTTCCGTAGTATAGGCTAGTTGACTTCCTTATATGCCTGTCTATCTTCTGTTAGCAATTCTGGATAATATTTTTTCCAGATATCCATTCTAATTGAATCTATTTTTGTTGCTTTCTTTGTGTTTTTCTTCAATGACCTTATCATTTTCCATGCCTCTACTGATTTTTTGCTTTTTTGACAGCCTTCTTTACTTTTTAATTATGCCTCATGTAATTTTTCATGTCTTCTGAATCTCTTATACCTAGCCATTTCCGATAAGCTGCTCTCTTTTCATCTATTAGATTTTCTAGGTCGTCTGTCAACCAAGGATCATTTTTGTTTCTTTGTGTTCTTGTTTCTCTCTCCCCTAGCGCTACTTTTGCAGCTTGGTGAATACACCTTTTTAAAAATTGTACCTTTGCTCAATATTACCATTCTGAGGTTATTTCATTTTCTCCGCTAGTCTTAGTTTATTAGATATTTAAAAGTAAAATAAACTTCAGATTATATTCTTCTATATTGAAATGTAATAAGAAATTTTGATTAACAAAGTTCATCGTTAAAGTACAGAGTTGGACAACAGTGTGGGGGAGGAAGATTTTTCTAAATGTATACGAGTTACATGAAAGTTGTTTAGATAAAAGTTGTAGGTACGAAGGTGTGTTGCACCTTAGTAAAACATTTTTTATTATACAGAGTGGCTCCAACAATTGTGGAAAACAAAACTTCCCTTTTTTCACACCACGCCCTACCTTAAAATATTTGCGTAGATAAGCTAATTATTTTAAAATAAAATTGCATGTACTAATTATACACAATTTTAATAATTTCGGACTTTTCAGAATGGACTGCGTGAAAAGCCCTTTAAAAAAACTGTCTTCTGCTACATTAGACTATATTCCTAAATTCACCAAGCATTTTATCATTTAATCGAGGAAATAGAAAGTAATCTGAAAGTGCTAGGTCGGGGCTGTTTGGCGGATGACTTAGCAATTTTCACCCAGAAGCCTCTAAAATTCTTTTGTTTGATGTGCGGTATGACTTGAAGCATTGCCATGGTGCAGAATGATCTCACTTCTTATGCGCCATAAACGAGCTTTTTGAATAACGTCTGACAGAAATACTGTTGTGTACAATTCTGCAGTGAAAGTACGTTTATTTTCAAGAATGACAGTTGCTATAGGTCCTGATTTTGAAAAGAAGCAAGCAATCATTTTCTTACCAACACTTCGAAACTGCTTCGGTTTAACTGGATTAGGATATGTTGGAAACACCCATTGTAGAGTCGGATCCAAATGCATATATCCAGTTTTCGTCACCGATTATGATGTTGTCAGCTGCTTTAGACCTACCTTCATCATATTTCTTAAGAGTTTCCTTACACCATTCCACACGCTGTTGTTTTTGTGCTTCTGTAAAACTGTGTGGTATCTATCGACAACAGACTTTTCTTACCCGAGAATGATTATGTAAAATCTCGTTTATTGCAACCATGTCAATGCCCAAGAAGCTCCTGAATCATTCTTCGCACGGCGTTTATGTTTGTTTTCGTAACTGCTGAAATGGGTTTTTCTTTGCGAAAATCGTCGCTGAGTGAAACTCGTTTAAATTTAAATTTATTAAACCAGCTATAAACAATCCTCTGCGAGGACGCTTGGTCACCAGATGCAACACGCTTTCTTGCGGAGATACAGAGCTTAATAATAATAATAATAATAATACCATTTATTTTCCCAGAAAATACAAGTTAAAAAAACAGTTACTATACAAATAAATACAAATAAATGTAATTATACATATAAAAGAAGAAAAAAAGATGGAAGCAGGAATTTATGAATGAAATTTACTGCAATTCGCTAATTCGCCTCGCGAATTGTTGCGAATTCCAATAATTCCCTCTATAAGACTAAGATTTATAATATACAAATTACAAGATTTCTGAGATTTCATTAACCAAGGATTATTTAATTACAAACAACAATATATATAATGTATAAATAAAGTAAAATAAGAGAAAAATAAGAGAACTTCCAATAGAAAACAGTTAGAATAATACTTTTATGAAACTAACTTTTTTATTTCGTTTTCAGATACTGTTTTCAAAAAATGGCAAATTTTTCTTTTGAAGGTTATTGAACTATAAGGTATAGAAAAATCTATAGTAGAGTTAATTTTGATATAATTGTATATTTTATGAATAAAAAATAAAAAACTGTGCTGACCAAAAGACTTATTCATCTGAGGAGTATAGGCCACAAGATTATTGCGTAACCGAGTACTGTATAAATAAATGTAGTGGAAATTCTAAATTTAACGAATTTCTGTGTTTGTACATATATTTGGCAATTGTAATAAAATATAATCTATAAAATGTAGGCTCGTCAAATACACAAAAGAGCAATGAAGTTGAATAAAAATATGGTTTATTTAAAATAACTTTTATAATCATTTTTTGCATAACTTCAATTCTACATAAATGCAGGTATACTGGCCGCTCCACCCCACACGAGAATTCCATAGTTTAATATTGACTGTATATAACCATAATAAAGCGTGTTTAAAGTGTTTAGTTGAGCAAACTGCTTGAGAGTTCTAAAAAGATATATAAATTTACGTATTTTTTTTACCAAGTAATCTATGTGTACATCCCACCTTAAATGTTGATCTACCATTAACCCTAAATATTTTATGGAAGAGGACTTCTTAATATTAATAGAACAAACACAATTAATTCCTTTACAATTATAAAAATGAATAATCAACTTATTTGGGATAGGTAAGGCTTGATTATAAATTGTGAAAGGCATATAAAACGTTTTATCATAATTCAAGGTTAGGATATTGTTATCTAACCAATATTTTAGAAACTTAAGATGGTTAGTGGCATCAGAAATGACATGATCCTATGAATCACCATTGATCACAATAGCAGTGTCATCTGCAAAGGAAACCATATGACTGTTACGTAAATTGTAGCGCAAAAGGTCATTTATATACATAATAAAAAGCAATGGTCCCAAAATTGACCTTTGTGGAACCTCACACGATATAGATTTTGCAGAACTTAAAG
The DNA here is from genome assembly GCA_940337035.1 of Agriotes lineatus. Classification (NCBI taxonomy): domain Eukaryota; kingdom Metazoa; phylum Arthropoda; class Insecta; order Coleoptera; family Elateridae; genus Agriotes; species Agriotes lineatus. Next base: position 59,775,178 of record OW679200.1, read on the forward strand.
AGTTATTAACTACGACCTGTTGTTTTCTTCCTGTTAAATAACTTTTTATAAGTTATAGTGCAATCCCCCTCACGCGGTACATCTCCAGTTTATCGCACAAAATACTAAATACTAAAGTCATAGTAAATCATGGCTCTAAAAATGTTCTCTTGTTCAATTCATTTTTGCTGCGTAACACTTATTTCAAAAGTGACTGGTATAATGACTGTTACAATTATCAAACCTAAATTTGAGCTGTCAAACTAGAAAACAACAAACATTTGTTTCATGGCAAGTTTGATTATAGTTGGTGCACTTGATCTATTAGTTTACAGAAATTATGCATGTTAACCTCGTATAATTGACCAAAATGGGTAGAAGTACAGGGGTGGGAAAGCGAGAAGTGACAGTACGCAATATATAAAGTAATTGTTTGTTCTTCCGGATATAATAATTTTAACTTGCAATTACTGTATAATGCTTGTTATTAAGTAAGAACTATAAGGTAATTTTATTGTATTATAGTTCATTTTTAAACTATATTGAAATATTGACGAAAAAATGAGATAATTTCACAAATCGACGATGGTCTAAATTTTATCAATTTTTCATTATTTCGAAGAAAAGATGATGCATTTATTATATTCAAGAATAGAAATTTATAGGCGAAAATTTCTCAAAATAGGTTAGAAGATTCACGCTAAGAAAACAAAAACAATAATAATAACAACAAGGGCGGGTAACCATAATATTAGGCTGGAAGCGAAAGTGTTGAAACAGGTTTAAAACTTTAAATACCTAGGAGCCCAAGTAACAATTTAAGTTTTTTAATAAACTACAGGCCTTCCATAAGCACCATTTATAAAACCATTCATAAATCTATATTGCTGAGACAGTAAAGCTAGGAGTCTAATAAACCCAAAAAGAGCCTAAATAATTACGTTCTGCAAGAGGTTGTCAAAGCTAATAGTTTAAATCTGTTATACAACCTATTCTCCTTATAAATAGTTTAATTGGTTACTCTATGTGTTAGCTTGGAGAGCTTAATAAAACCTATAATAGGAGTATTTTTGATCTTAGATAATAGGTTGTATTACATTCTTAATGATGCTATGCATATAGCTAACTTACTCTTGATTAATGACAACTATAAAACTATTTTATTTTAAATTATTAATACCCAGAACATTTTAAGTTACTATTGCCTACGGTAAAGTAAAAATGTTTTGCACTTAATAGGAGCCATATATCTTGGAAGTTTTATGCTTTTTTATATTTCCTCTGTAGTCAGTACGTTTATAAACTGGTTAAATGCGCTATGTATTCTTAAAAATTTCAAACGACAAACAGTTTACTAATGAAATTTTTATAAATAGCTATAAATTTTGCCATCCCCCTCAAAAATTTTAAATATGTATACATTTTATATATTTTTTTTCAAACTATCAATGTTTTGTTTATAAATGTTATAAAACTGCATTAATACATCTCGTATGTAATAAAGCTACTTTTTTTACATAAAAATGAGTGGAATCAATGTGTTTAAATGCGTTTTCCCAAAACATTGGCCAAAATGGTTGATCCGTTGTTTAAATAGAACACTTTGGGAAAATGGCCGCTTTGGGTATAAAACCGTTATTCTTTAGTTAAATCATTCTTAAGATGCTTAATTCCTATACAAGTGATAAATAAGTCAATAAATATTTGAATAAGAATACTTAGACTCCATCTAGTTACCTATGCGGTCCTGTAGGCCTGCATAAAACAGTTTGGATGTAATTAAAGACATATCACCCTGTTTAAAACTTAACCGTTTTATGCGAGAACTTTCATAGAACTGATTAGTTTTAATGTGGCTTTATGATTGTTGTTCATGTTTGTCGCCTAAATTTCTAGCTAACTTATAAAAATCATTTAGTATTATTTGCCTGTGTGTGGTAAACAACTTAGATCAACATTTATAAGCGGTTTGTGTTCGAGACCATGTCGTTTAAAACTGTGAAAGCCATTGAAGATGGCAAAGTTTGTTTATTGATGGTCCCATCAATATGGAAAGAAAATGGGGTTCTAAGATGGCCTAATAAACCTAGCAGACTTGTTGACAGGTTAAGCGACCAAGAGTCTGGTTTGTGTGGGTGCTCTTACTAATTTTCAAATAGTTTATTTTCATATTCCTTTTAAAATAACTACTATTTTTTTCCAGTTAGATACCAATAGCTTCTAATTTTGACATAATTTTATACACTTTGCAGTATGCAGCCACTAACGCTTGCCACTTTCATAACCTGTTTTTTAAGGACTTTTAGTTTTATTTAATTGGATTCCACACCAATAAGATTTGAGAAGCATTTATTGAACACATTATTGCTTTATTGTGCCCGTTAACAATGTTACAATTTCTTAAGTGTAAAATGTTTTAAAATAGGACTTAGGATAACTACAAGAATATTTTGTCAATCAGTTTTGAAACAGTTTTAAGACATCATAAGTTTATACCTAAGTGATTAAAGCAAATGTGTCGTTGAAGGATGTATCAAAACCAGAGAGTTTTAGAAAGTACAGTGAACAGGAATAATAAAACTTCTACAAAACTATAAGTAGAAAAAAACCAAAAGGCTTTATGATTTAGTTTTAAGGTACACTACAGGGCTTTTTAATAAATATTTATACTCTAGAAATATATTTACCCTTCAATAAACCAAATTTAAAGCTAATTAATCTACAAACATCCTTTATAAAACCTCTATAAAATAAGAACCATGCTAAATAGCATTTAAATTGTTACTTGGAAGTGGTTGTTAGCAGAAATGGCACCATAGAAAGTGAAATAGAAGCAAAGCGGAAAATGCAGAAAGCGTGAGAAAAATGAGGAGCTTTATTAGAAAACATGTTGAGATAAGCGTGCTAATCTTGGATTCTGTTCTATTACCGACACGACAGGACAGGGATTAACTAAGTTTTTCTTGAATTTTTAAAAAACTTAAATAATAATATTAATGTCATGCGCAATCAAGGCTAAGGTGCTAATATGAAACGCAAAGGAATTGACTTACAAAGAAAACTTTTGAATATCAATCCTAGAGGATTGTACGTACCATGTGCAGCACATAATTTTAATTTATTAGTTTGAAATGATGTTGCAAAAAATTCGTTGGAAGTCAGCAATTTTTTGCCATTATCCAATAATAGTAGTTTATTTATCTAGAACGAAAAGTGGCATTTTAAAAGACGAGAAAGTAGTTTACGTCCGAGGCGTCAGCCGAGGAAGGAATTACTTGCGAGGACCTTTAAAAACATTTTTCGTTAGTGGTGAATACAACCCTAGCAGCACAACCTGATTGGAGCCATGTTGGCTGCCAACATTGGCAAACATTGGAATGAAACGTTTTTATATATGGTATTTATATTGGACTCCCATATGTATTCTACATCGGCGATCAATATTTATCCTACATTCGTGACAAATATTTATCCTATATAGATGACAAATATAGTACCCTAGCAGCGCAGCCTGATTGGAGTCATGTTGGCTGCCAACATTGGCAAAACCGTTAACCGTTAACGGTTTATTTCATACTGCAAGTTTAATGAATTTTAAATAAAAGGTTGTAAATCATATCAAATTTTATGTCAACAACTGACGTATAATTTTAAAGTACTTGAACTTTAAAAGTTCACTTTAAAGTACTAGGACTTTAATGTTCCATTTTTTTGTACCATAAATAAGCTTTAAAGTACTTGAACTTTAAAATTTTACTTTAAAGTACTAGAACTTTAATGTTCCATTTTTTGTACCATAAATAATCCGGAAAATGTAATTTTTGACATGAGTATGAAATAAATATATGTGTTCTTTTCGGCGTCAAAATCAGGCTGGCAAATCTTAAAGAAGAAAGTTCCCACTTTAACTCTAAAGCCACTTTCCCATGCACGATGGAAAAGCAGAATTGACGCCGTGAAAGCCGGCTGATGCTTTGTTTTTTATTTATATTGATTTAAACAGAGACAGTGACAAAGAACTTAGCAAATTTTTTTATTTCAAAAATACAGTGATACAAATTTGTTTATTCATTGGTCACTTGGTATAATATTTTATTAAAAATTAACATTGTAAGTAAAACTATGCAGCAATCTATTATGATATCTCCAGAGGCTGACAACATGTTAGAAGAATTTAAAAAACTACATAAGTAAAAGTCGACCAGACTCAGCTTATATAGAAATGCTAAATGAATCAAAAGTCATTGCTGACGAAGAATTTGATTGTGAGATTAGTTTCCCAGTAATCAGTACCGTGCGACCGAGAAAAAGCAGACCTATGTTTGATTACGAAGGTAGGGACGATTCCATCAAAATCCAGAAATAGACTTTAAAGTCAATTTTACCTTTTTGTATTAGACACCACCATAAATAAATTTGCAAAACAAATTGCCGGATTTTGGAACTAATCATTCGGACATAAATGCAGTCGATATACCGAACAAAGTAGGGATTTTACAGACCTACGTGAATTTAAACAAACAAAAATAAGAGTACTGCTTGAAAGTTGAATATGAGAACAATCGAGGTTGTGTAACAATGAAATTAAGTATCGCTAAAATCCGAGGGTTTCTGAGGTACTCCAGTCGAAAATGCTGATGCAATCAGCGCAGCAATAGTTAAAAATATACACCTGGTTAACTGGTTCAAGGCCTCTCACAATATAGAATTCGCCCTAGAACCACAAGCTGGTTAATAGCCTATCTAGAAAAAATGCTACACCGGGAAAATTTTGCAGGCGGATCAGTGATAACCTGAACCACGATAGAGGTCGAAAAGTGCAGGCAAGATCGCCGAAACTTGAAAACAATGTATGCCGTATGCCGAAAAGACCCTTTGCGTAATCCGTCAAAGAACGAAGGAACCCAATTCATATGAGAATGCTCCGGGCCACGAAGCCGTTTAAATCGCGTGGGACTAAATTCCCCATCATCAGATCAAACTCAATGCCCCAAAACAGGTCCCCAAAAACAACTTGCTTGTTTCACAGCATAGCGAGGGAAAAGGCCACTTTGCAACGCGCAAATTCCCACTTCCAGAAAAACACAACACCTTTAGTAGAGAAGATAACTCGAAGAGCGTATTACCAGCCCTATAGCGAGTTTACACCGACCAAGAGCATTCGCACCAAAAGTCATTTCAAAATTTAAGAAACTCTAAACTCCATGAACATTGAATATATTTTCTAAGATGACTAAAGTATTAAAAAATATGTGCTATTACTAGTCTATATTTTATTAGTTAAATAATCATTAAAATTAACAGGATTCCGTCACATGTAATTACAATTAAATATTTTAAAGAATCGTTCACTGCCATTGCACCCAAGCATGCTGATCAATTCTTGCATTGTACACAATGTAGGAGCAGCTCCGACTTAACAAATAAAAAATACACGTACGAGTATGTACCCATGGCAATAACAATAACATTAAATTTGTACTTTACGACTTTATTATCTGCGCACAATAAAATCGAGCTTTATAACCGCAAGCTACCGATGTATTGACACCACATTTCAAATTTGACTTTTACAGTTTGTAATCGATAAGCCCAATGTGTAAAACACATCTCACTGTCGTCGTCGAGTTATTTATAGGCGAGGGCAGCCATAGTTTTACATTCGCAAAAATTGGCAGGCGGCCGTTAGACCTTCTTTCAAAATGCAAATCGAATCGAATTTATTGTCTACGACAGCCAGGAGGTATTTTTGCAGGCAACTAACGGAGGCTAGCCGCATAATTCATCTGCAGGCTGCAGCAGGATAACAGACAAAAAGGCATAATAAAGTGGAAGCATCCATCTCCAGTAGAGCATGGCAATTCCGATTTTATTTCTGCATGCTGATCGGATGCATGCCTAATGCAGCGTTGCATCTACGCGAGCTGCGGCTCTAAAATAATGCCGGCCGGCTTCTTGGCTGGAAGGAAACGCAAACATTTGTCCTGCAAACCATCTTCGCAAGTCCTGCTTTCAGATGCTCTAAGGCGTATCGGGAATCGCGACCCGTGTTTTAAGTTCGCTGTCGTAAAATTGACGAAGGTGAGTTATGATGCTCGTCCGTCTTCCTGGCAGCTTTCGCTTATGTTTAATGCGGAACGCTGATGTGTAGTTGATAAAATAATGTACAGTATTAGAAGACATGTCCAGAAGCTGTGCAGGCGTCGTGAGAATAGACTGACTCGTGCTAGACCTTATTTTAGGTTGTGCTGTCTCTAAAAATTATGTCAAGAATAGGACAATGTTTAAATAACGAATTCCGGAAATAGATAGTGTTCCTATTAAGCTAGAGGAACTCGTCGTTTTCGCTCACTTTCGTAAGAGGCGTCATCGGGAGTGTGGGAAGCAAAGGAGCACTGTAAATCAACTTGTTAACCACGCAGAGGTAAAACTGCAAGAGCAAGGGATAGAACATTTAGTGTGAATTTCTTCCGACTCAAAAATAACACAGTCCTATCCTGGAAGTCGTTGATTAAATAATTAAGTATTGAAGTAAGCAACAGTTTTACATTTTTTACATGATATAATAATATATTGTCATTAAACGTTACGTATGGCCCATATCGATTTAGGAATGCAAATATTGAAAACGTTTCAGAGCATTCCATCTATGAACTTGGTGCGACTTCTGTTAACCGGGTTTAACTGGAAAAATTGGAAAATGCCGTAAAGGAAAAGGATACCTTGTTACGATCCAAATGCTTCTGTATAACTTTGCAGGTCTTTGCCCACAGTCGATTTTATTTCGTGGTGCGCATTTTGAATTTCGCGCGTGCTCCTCCCTCTTGCATTTTGTTTATCGGCACGAGAAGCGATAATGGCTTGGCTTCTTTTCGCTTTCTTTTCCTTTGTGCTATTATAGCCAACGGTTAGCATCCCTAAAATTGTCCAAGTTTCTGCGGGTGTGTGGTTTTCGTCTTAATGGATTTCGCCCTCTCTGATGACAGCGGAATATTGCGGCTTGCCAGTTTTGTTGAGAAGTGTCTTCTCATGTCAAATGTCTGACGAATCTTTTGGGAACACGCTGGTATTCCATCTTGCACGTAGTCAGATCTATTATATGGGTAAGTCCTTTAAAGTTTCTTCGTACTGTGTTTAAAACGTTTTTGATTCTATCGTGGCGATTTCCTATGGCCGCAGTTTTAACCTTCCTGCATCGTTACGAGAGGATTTCTACCCACATTACGGCCAATAACCTTGAACATGTGTTGACTCTGAAAGCACCTGCCGAACCCAGCGTTCTATGTTATATTTGGGACATAACCTTTAACGCTCTGTACCGGCTTTGAATAGGCCAAAGTGGGCTCGATAAAAGGAATTGAAGTAATATGTGGTATTTTTTCCTTGCTTTGAAACCAACTGAATACTGTACCCAGTAATCTAATGTGTTGAGTACGTCATTTTTTGTTGTAGCATCTACTTGAATTTCCTCAGGGTCCTTTAGATTTTACATTGGACTTCGCCGTCAATTTGCCGTTCGCTTCACGTACCGATTAAATTTAATGCACTTAATGATTTTCATTCTCTGAGCATAAAGTAATATCCGTTACATCTTTCAAACTGTTGTGGCAGTGTTTAATGTAATTTATAGTTGTACTTTTAAACTGTTGTATATGTTAACTTATTTGCAAGTAGATTTGTGTTTTGTGGTGCCCCTAAATTTTGCCTATCTGAGCACCTTATTTATGACCTTATTATCGCATATATTTAATGACTCAATTTTGAGAATCACCTATATTAACTGCTAGCAACATTTGATCATTATACTGTGATATGAGTACTCTGTATTGTTCTTTGTTACTGCTATCTAGATTCATGTGCTTTCGTTCAGATTATTGTGTTACTTTGAGTTTTCGAATTCTCTGTGATGCTTGGATGCATTTGTAGTTAGTTAGAAGATTCGTTGGCGCTCTTTATAGATTTTTAATTAATCTGAGTACTTAATGAACTACATTGAGTTAGTCCGGCCGGCAATTGCATAAATGTAGCCACTTGATTTAGAAAGTTTGAGCCGACGAATCAATTTAAGTTAGCAACCTGCTTTAATATACCTTATTATTAACGATAGAATCGAAGATAGGTGATCAAAGACAAAATTGATTCACGTTGTTGTAGATAGATGAAAATCTGCCTTGTTATTAACCACGTGTTAACAGAGCCAATGTTTCTTTGCTTTGATTTTAATGTATTTTAAAATTTTAGAAAGTATATCTGGATCTTGAGATATAGTAGAGTCACAATAACAAAAAGGAAGGGAAACCGTATCAAATCTTCTGAGGTATGATTACAGAAAATTGTAGCAGGCTGTAGATAGAATCATATCGACTATGACTAGACGTAGAAGTAGAAAAACCAATCCAGTCCCTGTCTCATAGAAAATCACCAGGTGTAGGCGAAATGATATGTGTGGCGATGTGATGCATGGTTTGTATGATATAATCTGAAAGAGCGTTAGCTCTCAGACTGGCGAGAATCTTCATTTATATCTATTTTGTAAAAACGATCTCCACTCGATTGAGGAAAGTATATAACCGTTTCCCCTACATCCCACCCAAGCAATATTCTGTTGCGCCTATCATCCACGAGCGTTTGAAACCATTTGGATTAAATCAGATAAATAAAAGTCCAGCAGGCTTTATAGCAGGAAAGAGCACGTTAGAGCAGATTCTTAACACTAGACAGCTTACAGAAAAACCAAAAGAGTGGACTACCATAAGGCTTTCGGCTAAAATGGCTGCTCTGCTGCATCTAATCTGGCTAATCCAAAGACTATGTGAGGACAATTTTGCACAGGAGTCAGTCAAGATGCATCTTGTAACCCACGTTGTTCAACATTTGCAGTGAATATATCATAGGGAAGGTCCTAGACGATATGCAGGAAAATATTCCATAGGAGAAAGGAAAAGCAGCAACCTTTGCTGTGGCAATGAGACGCTTCCCATTGAGAAAAATATAGAAGAAATGATGTACGGGCTACGGTTAGTAAGAGAAGATCACGGACTGAAGTTAAATAAAACTAAAACAAAAATAACTATAGTGAATAGGACACAGCACAACTGTCCACATGAAGCTCAATAGTTCTATCTAAGATCCGCAAATAATGTATGATGCCAGTGTTGAGTCCACAAAGATATGAAATAAGATCTCCGAAAACAATGAAACTAAAACGATTGTATCAATATTAGATGAAATTAACATCAACCTCAGCGTACTAAATAGGATAAACTATATATATATATTCAGCACACATCGATTCCAAGAGCTCTTATCTAAAATCCTTTGGTGCTTTTCTAATCCCTGTATACTACCTGTTTATTTAAATATTTTGTAATAGTTCCTTTCTAAATACTTACATGGCAATATATATCTTTCGATGTATCAAGTCCCGTTGCTTAAATGTATCGTCAAGTTCGGCAATAGCTGTTAGTTTTCTTGAGTGTTGATTAACTCTTTACAACTTATATTACGTTGCATCTCAACTACCCATATGGTTCAGCGAGCGTCTTAAGGTAATTTATAGAACCTGGTACTCCAAGCTTTCGTTGTTCACAACGTCTATGCTATTCTACTGCATTACTTTGCTCTCGTGCCCAATGTATCTAACTACCGTTCGTGAGTTGGTTATTTTTCTTTTGAATTTCGATGTGAATATTGGGGATGTGCTGTTTGTTTTATTCAAAATTAATTTAACAACGAACGTGGGGCATAACAGTGGATGAGACTGAAAAAGTGTTTCAATGGCGGCCCTGTTAATGACGGCCTCCATATTTGAAAATATATGTTTTAGGTATATCTTAATTTGCATAAAATTCCATGTTTGTACCAAATTCTCTATACTACTCTGGTAAATTTTATAGCCATATACCCACTTTCAAAGACTGGGTAAGTCTTGCAGTCAATTGCAGGTTCTTCTTCTTTCTCTTATTAAATGCTTGTGGCATGTTTCTAATCACAAAGTGGTTCTATGAGCCCTCTATACTCGTAAACCGGGTAGGTAGCTAGTTTTTCCCGTAGAAATGAAGGAAGAGTTTCCTTGTTAGGGGTTAACGACTATCACAGGTGTCAGCGTGGTAGATGGAGAGCGTACGGTTTTTAAAATCCTTCTCGAGTCCCGGGAATTGAACCCGGGCCCCTGCTCGCTCGGCTATCCGCACATTCGCGTTATCAATACCAGAATTTTTTGCATTTCAAAGCGTTTGTGGAAATTAAAGGTGATCACAATGAATAGAACATGTGGATTTACCACGAAATACTTATAATATTATGAACATTAGAATTGGCGAACGTGGAAATTCAAGAGGAATGAACAGATATCGAAAATTGCTAATGCAAAAATAGAATCTACAGACTTTGAGATATGTTCTGCCCAACACAAAGTACCAACTACTACTGCTACAAATTTCTGACGCGATATTTAAGGCAAAAAAGGAGTGGAACTATAGATGGAATGGCTACGTAATAGAAGACAGTGAAAATGATTAAGTACTGCAGAATGCTTGATACACAGAGCAATTAACTGGAACGAAATGAATGATTTTGAATAAAAAGAAGAAGCTTTTAAGCAATAATTTCAAACACTGAAATCAGCTATAAGTACGTAAAGGATCAACCACAAAACGTTATTCTTTGTTATATTTTTGTTGGTGGTTACTCAAACAGCCGCCTTAAAAATGTAATACTTTTCCAGTGTTGGTATTGGAAAGATGTCC
>OW679200.1:59786004-60045314 GCA_940337035.1 Agriotes lineatus
GAATGCGGGTATGCCCGCCTCACCTGCCTGCTGTGTGCCACAGCCCTTTGTAGCGCAGCCTCAAGGCTACTTCCTCCACAAAAAGATCGAGTGGTGGAAGGCATAGGTTTGCGGAAAGTTCGTTCTCCACATTTCTTTCCCTACATTTCGTTCCCCACATTTCGTTCCCCACATTTCGTACCCGACATTCGCTCCGGGGATATTTTAATTAATGTATTTATTATAATAAACTTATAAGAACTATATACAGTATGACACCAGCTTAAGTTTACAAGAGGGAATTACATTTTATTTTTTGTTTTACATAAAAATGTTATAGGAATTATAATTCCTGCTCGGTTTGTAGAGAATTTTAAGAAAATTTTGCGTTTTTCCAAGTCGGCCTTGACGCAAAAACGATTTTCTTTTCAGGTAAACTACCCTTTTTGTTCATGATACAGCAAAATATTACTAAGAAAAGTTGTACAGAATGAGAAATTATGGCCCTATACAGTATATCAGAAAGATACTTAGATTAAACCGCCATTTTTAATAAATACAATTTATTGTGTTCTTATAAGTTTATTATAATAAATAAATAAATAAAAATATCTTACATTTTTTAACTGTATTCCGATCGCTGCACTCGTTTTTCAACACCCTGTAATCTAGAGGACAAATTGAGCTCGGTCGGGAACGAAGTTTGTTCTATCAAGGTAACTTGTAGCCTTTAATTTACAGTGATTTCGTTGAAGTGAAGTTTCGGCAAGTTATGCTTTCGTTGATTAAAGTGCGACGTGTTATACAGACACGGCCGTTTTTAGAGTAAATTATCGTCAAATTTTAATGCCTATATGTCGCCTTGTGTTGGAAATGTAATTAACCATTGTTGTTAAGGTGTTTTGCGTCGAACGTCATGTAAAGTAGTCTTTGTTGTAAAACTTAAATGTTGATACTGTTTTGATCGTAGTAAGGTTAATTATTACCGTATTTGTAATTTGTGTTGAGTTTAAAACGTCACCAGCTAACCCCTTTTGTTGATCAGTTTGAATTGTAACCAGTAAACATTTCATGTTCTTTGCTATGTATATATACTTTATTATTTCAATAGAGTCATTTGTTAATGGTTTGTACGTTTTTTATTGGTGTTTGCCTGATGCCGCTTTTACGTTTTGTACTAGAAGTTGATGCCCACCAAAGGTAGGTCTGAATCAGCTGTGACGTCGCTACCTCAAGTTGGCCAAGGTGTTAGTAGAAAGGCTGGCCCGTTAGTTCCACATTCGATGTTTGTTATGTTGTTGTTTCCCGATGTGTTCTGAATGTGGTGCCGCTATCAATTTTAAGATTTCTACCTCGTCTACCGGACCGATGCCCTAATTCTAAGGTCGTAAAGAACCCACTCCTTCTCGCTGAGCATCCCTAATAGCCGCATTCTTGTGTTACAGCCCATCCTAACGAGAATTTGGGGCAACGGATTTGTGTAATTTTCCCGATTTTGTCGTAAAGTAGTTTGCAGGTAGTAACTAACTGACGGTTGTGTCGTAATGTCGCTTTTATGCTGTAGCAAGTTTCCGGGTACGAGATGTGGGGAGACGAAATATCCCGGGAACGAAATGTGGGGTACGAAATGTGGGGAACGAACTTTCCGCATCCCGGCTGAGACCACTTTAAAGCAACCGTAGGGGTTGAGCGTATAGCACCTGTAGAACTAAAACAGGCAAAGCGTTGCACATGTCCTAGTTTACTTGCTGCCGTAGCCTGTCTGACCCTGGGCCACCGGACAAGTTCTCCATAACATAGCATGGGCCGAATCACGGCAGTATACAGCCACAAGGTAATTCGGGGGGAGGGTCCCCAGGATTTACCTAAAGCGCGTCGACACTCCCAGAATGCGTTGCATGGTTTTTCAGTTTTAACTTTTAAATATTTCTCCCAATTCAGCTGTCTGTCAAAAATAACTCCCAAGTATTTGACATTGTCTGAAAAGCTCAGAGAAGTGTTGAATAGGAGAGGTCTACGTAAAGGTCTCAACTTCCTTTTTTTGTGAAAAGTACCATTTCTGTCTTTGAAGGATCGACAGAGAGTGACTGTTCATTACACCATGTTTCCGTTATTCAAAAATCTGTCAGCATCAAGTTACAGAGCGTACCTTCGAAGGCTGTCTACCACTATATTCCACAGTAGTGGAGACAGAACACCCCCCCCCCCCTTGCGGACAGCCCTTCGTCACAACAACTCTAATGGAGTTGTCTCCTAAATTAAATTGTAGTGCTCTCAACGTAAGCATGGAGCAATGATGTAAGACTAATGGGACGATATGATTTGGCCTGGGTATAATCCGTACGGTTTAGGTATAAAAACTACCTTCACTTCTATCCAGATCTCCGGTATATATCGAAAAGCGATACCTGCCCTGTAGATGCGCACCAGGTGAGCAAGCATCAGTCCCCATTGTTGTGGGGCTGGGAAGATACATGGCGACTTGAAGGGAAGAAAGGAGTTTATAGCCCAGGTTACCTTGTCACCCCGTACGACCTGGTTTGCCACATTCCAATCCTCCTCTGAGGGAGGTGGGGTGCTGGGTCTTTGCGATGCGCTGTCTCTTCGGGTTTGGTTGTAAAATAACCATCCCCTCGTCTGATACAGCCTGGCTGTTGGTTTGGATCTTTAGAAAGGATCTTCTTCAACCGAGCCGAGGAGGCAGTGGTCTCTATGGAACTGCAAAATATTTTCCAAGAGTCTCTCTGTCTCTGGCGGATTTCTTTTTTGTATAATCGTTTTTGTCTTTATAGACATCCCAGTCACTAGTAATTCAAGTTCTTTTTGCTTTGTTAAAGAGTTTGCCCAATGTCGATTTCATCTTGTCGAATTTCGGACACCACCTGGAGGTTGTGCGACTCTCTTTGGATGTCTTCATGGAGATAAATAATGTCAAAAATTTTCGAAATATGTGTTGTATTAATAATGTATGATTTTAATTAAAATTTACATTATTTATCTTCATAAAATATAATTCGTAAGATTGTAGGATCGAGTTCTGCAGGACATCCACACTGATTTGCAAGTTCTCTACCTGATTAATCTTTTCTGGGAAAACCGAAACCAACAGGTAAGCTTCCAGATCTTTCTTGTAAGATAGTCTGTCAGTCCGCCTAGGGTTTCGATATTGTTTTGGTTGAGCTATAGTTCCAGATAATTTGAAAGAAATCCAACTGTGGTCTGACATAGACACAACGAGTGATACCTGCTAGCCCACAATATTATTGGAAATATCTGAAGGGACCAGAGTGACATCAATCACGGTCTGGCTACGCGTTGTGACAAAAGTTGGTTCACATCCACGGTTCAGTATTTCTAAGTTTGTACTTATTAGGTACTCAAGGTAAAACCTACCTCGGGTGTTAATGCCACTGCTACCACACGAAACGTGGTGAGCATTTGTATCACAGCCAGTAATTAAATTAGATTTGTGTTGTTCCTCTCACAGTAGTTTACCAATTCGATCAACTCCGCGCTAGGTGTAGGGTCAATTGAGCCCTTAGTTTCTCATGGGTGCTATCTGTAAAACCAGTGCCATTACGGTTAATTAATCCACAAATCTTAAATTTTACAATCCAAGGCTCTTGTATTAATACAACAGTGTCCTGCTGGCTGTCGAACTGTCTGCGTAGAGTAACAGCAGCCTCTCGACAGTGTTGCAGGTTATAGTTTGTCCAGATTGAGGTGGCGCAGTCCAGGTATACGGATTAAGCGGGGTTTCCTGTAAGTGATACTTTATTTACATGTAATCCCTTGTTGTTCATGCTACTTACCAGTTGAGACGACTTCTAAAAACCTGCACGTATTTAGGTAAATTATTGAGCCCCAATTTTTAGTACTAAAATAATACACTGCTATGGTATATAATTTTTAATTAAGAGCACATAAAAACACTACATTTTCGTTATTAGATATTAACAGGAAGTCCTCTAGCTTGCAAATGTTTTATAAACGGCGTCCTTTCTGATTAAACAAAATTTACATTTCCTTTTTTCTATAGCCAATCAGAATAGAGCGTACCACATTCAAATTTCAAATAAATCATAATGTGCAAGTATAAATTTTAAAACTAAACAAATTTGTAATTATAATGTGACATAAGTTCAGATATATAAAAACATGATTCAATATTGATTATTCACATGGAATAATAAGTCTAAATTCATTTATTTAAAATTAATAAACAAAATTTAAATTTTAAACGCATCACTTCAGATTTCATAATGCACAAATGTTTAACCACTTTTAATTCACGTTTTAAAAATAATTCTCGTTTGGGTTTTCCAAATCAATTAATTAAAGCAATTATTTTCCTTTACAGATGAATGATGCATAACACTTTATTTTATTTAAATTGTATAATATACAAAAATTGCTGTGGTCTAGGTACTTATAATAATATATGTAAATACCTAGTTGCTTTTGTTTGATTCTTTGATTTTCAATATATCAATTGTACGAAAAACCACTGGTAACTAAATGCGGACCTGTTCTGCAGGTAAAGGGGTTTCGTAATCTCAAATGACTAGGGTAAGCTCCGAAGCCAATTAACTATGGCAAATCCCTCATATATTAATCCGTATACCTGGACTGCGCCACCTCAATTTGGACAAACTGTAATTTGTATGATGTTTAGTCCAGGTTGGGTGAACATGAGGTCGACAATAAATTATTTGTCCTCGGTGTCCGGCCCGGACTCTAAAAGCATACTCCCTCTCCTCCTGAACAGTATCCATGGGGGTGGAGGGTTGTGCGGCTTCTTCTTCGGATGGCTTCTGTGGTAGCAGCGGCTCTCCTACTGGCGATGGAGACGTATCCGTAGACGCACCCTGCCCTGAGGGGTGGGAGTCTGGAGGTGCATCGCCAGGCCTCTGAATGTTTAATTTTAGAGTTTTAAACTGATAGTGCAGTTTACTACCGCTTCTTTTGACTGCTATTTCAGCCTCTTGGTTTAGCCCAAAAACTAGGAGTCTGCCAACTGGCTCCTCCTTTTCGGCTGTATTGAAGAGGGGCCAGTCCCCAACACTTATCCCGAGGTTCTGCACTGCCATTCGACGAGTAACAGTCTCCGTAGGTTCAGGTTTCCCTGGAATCCACAGAGCTGCCTTCGCCAGCCTGGGCAGTCGATCCACCTGGACGACACTGAGACGGGTGCCCTCCCATAAAATGGACAGGTTTGAAACTGCTTTTGTTAGCCACTTCAGGGACTGGCTATCCTCGCAGGTGATTCTAAGAATCTCTCCAGAGTACAGCCAGCCCTTGAAAGTGGGTGCAATTTGGCCTTCGGCTAGGGCGAACATGTGATTTTCCAGAGCCACTAGCAATTGGGCTTTTATTAGGTCCACTTGGACCTGGGTGATCTTACCGAGGGGGTTCTTAGATTCACGATGGCGACACGGAGGTGCCTTGTAAGGGCCTCTTTGTAACCACCTGTCTATTCGGTTACCTTTTGGTCTGGCTTGCCCTTCTTTTTCGGATTAGAAGTGGAGGGCGTGCTTCCATCCGATCTAATCTTTTTACTTGTGGAAGATGTAGGCCTACCGGAACCAACCGCCTTGGGGCTAGCTCTGGGAGCCAGTTCCTTGGTAGTGGTTGAGGAGGACCCACGTCCCTTCCCACTTCTATCTTTCACTTTGCCCGAACTTGCCCCCTTAGGGTTAGCTTCAGGAGCCAGCCTTTGGGTGGAGGTAGAGGCAGAAGCGCCGGAGTTCTCTGCAGCTAAGCGAGCCTTCCTCCTGCGATTCTGTTCGGAGCCAGAAATCCTCTTCCTCTTTGGAAGGGTCTGTTGCTCCTCCTTCTCTATTTTTGCTGCTGCTGTTGCTGCTGCTATTGTGGTTCTGGTTGAGGGGTATCCGAAGACGCGCCCTGTACGGTTTCTTCAATATTCCTGTCATCCGTGCTGTAAGAAAAAATTCATCTTCTTAACTCCCCACCCACCACGGAGCCCAACAAGGGTACGCCGAACTTCGACGGCAAGAATACTAAAGAGATATAGCTCTCAGAGGTGAGTTGCACACAAACAGGCACCTTTAGACGAACCCCAGGGTATCAGAAACCAGAACCCTTGGAACCTTAGGAACTCACTGCATGCCCTTCACCCCCAAAGAACTCACCCTTCAGGCGGCCGGACCCGACGGAACAGCCGATTGATCGAGGTGGGTTAGTCTTGACCTCCCGTTTCGATCACTTCGAATAACGCTACTAATTTCAAGGGAGCTGCAAAAGAACTAAAGAGACTTTATCAGTTTTTAAATTCTAAAAATACAAACGAAAGGATTTCAAACTTTACTGCTAACAACAATATAAAGTGGGCTTTTATTATTCCCAGGAATCCACATCAAGGTGGTATTTGGGAGAGTGGCGTTAAAAGTGTCAAATCACATTTAAAAAGAGTTTTAGGGAATGCATCCCTCAATTACGAGGACTTCTCTATCTTATTAATTCAAATAAAAGCAACATTAAATTCACGTCCTCTATCACCTCTCTCTAGCGATCCTACTGATACCAATCCCCTTATCCCTGGGCACTTTCTTTTATCTCGACTACTTTGCGCTCTTAATGACACTACCATAGGAGATGTAAATGGGAATAAACTATCGGTTTACCAACGCATCCAGCGTCTTATTCAACATTTTTGGCGTGCTTCCGGGAGTGTAAAATGGCAATTTCGATTAATTTAGTGCGTGCAGTGTTATTCGCTGTTATAGTATTTATAGTTACTGGACTAATGGTTATAAAACTACAGCTTATGTATTTTTGTTCTTTTATCATTTATTACTGTTTCTCTTTTTTGTTGTTGAATTCATAAGATTTCAAGGCGACCGGCATGTTAAGTATATCCAATCATTTGTGCGTACACAATTTGAATTTGCCGCTCAAACCGTTTTCTGGTAGCAGCGCCGCCACAATTGTATTCATCTAACTAGTTAGTAGGAAACTACACTTCACTTGCTGTTTGAACGTGCCTTCGATATGACGCAGCAGTGAGTCCCGTACCATGTTTCTTTTATTTTGTTACTGTGCTTTTTTTGTATTAGTGCCTAATTAAATGTATAATATTAACAAGTGCTTATTAAGTCATCTGTGCATCAACGAAAATATACAGTCCATTGCTATGTTTTCTACACCCATTATTCCACAAAAAGAAAAACCCTTCGTTGGGCACAGACCATGTTTTTCAATATGATAGATGTAGCAGCCCTAGCAGCCTACATCATTTACGCTCCCACGTTTTTGAGGCACTTTTCAACTAGTTAAAGACGCAACAGCTACACAGGTACCTGTTTACCATATTCTAACTTATGTAGTTGCGAAAAATTTTGTTCAACGGCGTTTCAAATGTGAACTGTAAGATGTTTCTCCTCTTATTTCTATTCTATACAATCCAATATTTTGGTCACTTCTGTTTAAGTTCTCAATTTCTCATACATTTATTATGTTTTTGGATGCTAACAAAACGCTGCATAGCAGATATTCTTTACTTCTGTTGTTGAGAATATAATCTACAAAAGCAAATAATAGGATAGGAATGCTGAATTGAGTTTATTGTAAGGTTACATTTACATCAATTGAATTGGATAACAAGGAACGATTTAGAAGGGAAGAATATTACATAGAAATCATTAGCAGAGTGAGCATATTTATGGGGTTTGTTAAGTGATATCTGGTGGCTTGGCTCTGGTGAAGATTCTTGGTGCTAGGTTGTAGCGGACTTCGTATGAGTGATTTGGGTTGAACACTAAAGTAACACAACTACGACTGAAGTCTATTTGGATCTGTACTGTGGTGAAGCTGTAGATGCTGATTCCTGTGGCAAACTAGGTTCTTGTGTTGATTTGGATCCTGATTCTGGACATTGGCAGTTGGTTGTTGGTTGTGGCCTTCACCGGGCTTTCAGTGGAGCAGTTGTGTGGCGTGGTCAGTTGCAGAGTTGGACGAATTGGTTTTAGCAGAGGAGAGTGTTAAGTTCAATAAAAGGTAACAGAATCCAGGTATTAAAAATAAGAAATGAAAGAAAATATAGATTAAAGTAAATTAATTTTAATTAAGGGATAGCTTACTATTTGAGATTGTCGCATGACAAATGTAACGATAAAGTATTTGTAATTGAATTTTCAAAACTAGTTTGAAGTATCATTTGACAGAAGTTTGAGTTGTCATAATTAAAATAGTAACATTAAATTTCAGAATATAAGCAATCTAGATAAAAAGAATCCGATCTGATTTTCAGTCAAGTGTATCTACTGGGGCTAGCAGAAAATAATTTTGATGACAAAAACATTAACAAATAGGGCAATTAAATTGATTAAAATTTAATTATAGCGTAACAAAGTGGAGCTAATCACTTTAACAGTATATATTAAAAGGGGAAAAACCAATGTAAATAGGCATGTCGTTTGTTAAAAAAAGCGAAAATTTTAAACGCAGTATGTGTGGATAAGGTATTTTTTCCCTACAAGAAACTAATCCACATTTTACTAGTTAAGTGAGCGAATAATTAAAATTGAAATCATATGACGCGTCGCGGAAGTCAGTATATAAAACAATAATTTTGAAAGACACGTATTAATAATGCAACATGCTAGTTTGCACACGTAACATTAACAATTTTTACATGTCTATCATAATCAACACTATAGCCACTGGTACTCAGGTGTTGGTATAATCTCGATCTTGTAATAAAACATGCCAAGGCCAGTCTTACGGTCTCGCATTTTGGAATATTATACATCACCTTCCTACCAGGTATTGCTGTTGGTGTTATATAACTATTCTAAGTGCTAATAAATGTCGATCTTGGGAAAAACAAAGTTTGGACTTTTTTAGAACTATTTTCAAGGCGAGAGCAGTTTTCAAGTCCCAACCGTAACGAGTTGTGGTCTCTTAGGATAGACAAGTAAATTGATGGATGCATCGGTTGCGTTACAAAATCAGCTCCATTATGGGCTGAGCACAACAAGAGTAGCACGTGTATCGAACATTTCGTGTCCTTAGCTTTTATCTTTTATTTCGCCGTTTGGTCTTCCATGTGTTTCAGTCTGATCGCGAAACATGATACTTTGAAACGAGTTACAAATGTATGCGCATGTATTACGATGGAGAATAAATTCCCGAACTCTACAATCATTTGTTTTCGTCAACTTTGCCAATCTAAATTTTACAAATCCTTAGATATACGGTCCGTGTTTCGGAGCGCGAGTTCTCTTTCGTTGCATTTTAATGTATAGCTAAGAAATATGTATTCAGTTCCAGTCGAAAACACAACTGGCTTTTTACGTCTTTTGAATGTCAGGAACGACAACGGGCACAATTTTATTATTCTAAAAGGACTCAGGCTAAATTGAAACATCTGCTTGATGGTAAATCAAAATTAAAAACGGCAAAATAATAATGTCATTGTCATAGTATCTCGGCTCCCTGTTTCAGTTCTCGAAGACTTTCTTTACAAAAGACATCGCTTTATAAGCAGGCAAGCGCAAATTCAATGTACTCCCCCGTATCCTTTTTATGCTTTTAGCAGATGCTAGAATTTTCAAAGATACATGAACACTCAGCAAGAAATATTTTCAAAGTAAAATAAAATGTGGGGATGGGAAGAGAAACTGACAACCGTAACTTGGCCCAATTTATAGTCCCTTTTCATCTGACGTTCGTCATCAAGCGATAGCTAAGTTTTGCGTTTGTGAAAGAATTGCTCAAGTTCCGGAAATCTGATAACTTTTGGAAGAGTTTACGAACAAACGACCTGCGTGTCTGTAAACCTTCGAATTACACAAATCCTTCAAATAAGAACTCGGAACTCATTAGGAATATTATTTTTGGTTAGCTGCTTCGTTTTATATAGCTGGTCAAATTGTATGCGCTTGCAAAATTTTACGACCCATAAAGATAAAGCTGATACAAACAAAAGCTGTTATTGGAATTTTTTCAAACAACAGAGCCAAGCTCCGCTTAAAATTTGTCCCTCTGAAAATAAATCCGCGGAGTTTGGTCGTTCGAAGTGTCGAAGGAGAGTCACTTTCAACGAAATCCACGGCTGTCTCGTATCTACCTTTTAAAATTTAATATAGCCTCGTTTCTCGTTAGCATAAAATACGTTGCAAGCCCGCAATAAGTGAAGTCTCCGCATTATAAAATCTCCAAAACTTTCCTGCATAATATCCTTTTTAATTATAATAAAATAGCATAAGTAAGATCGTTAGGGATTATAAAAACTTTATCACCTTTATTACCATTTTAATCGCGGTTGCGTCTGCTGTTTAGTAGGCTGCGGGAGACAAACATAGTGAGATGAATGTTCTAAATTTCTTACTTGTCTAAATTTTGTGTTTTTATTCGACTAAGCTCGATCTACATTACATTTCTTGCCAAGACTTTACATAATCCTTTTATAGTGACGTGCAATTAGGAAGAAGTCTATACATTGGCTAATAATTGTTTATGTATTAAGAGCATAATCATGATTTATGCACTTTGAACATGCAACGTTTTATTGTATTTTGGATCTCAAAGTGAACATCGTTATGCTGGCACTGTGAATTTTTGGTGTACTATGGTTTCTATGAAGATTGTTAGTGTTTGTATACTAAATAGTTGATGTTTGTTCTATTGCTTTGCAACTTTATATGTCCTCGGGCCATAAAAGCCATATTACGCCCGCTATCTAGGGCAATTGGAACAAGATTCTGGTTCCCATATGAAATACATTTATTTTTTGAGACACATAGAACAGTCATTTGCCAAGAATATGTGATATAATATTGAAAGGTATTACAAACAAAACAATAGCGTAATTTTGCCATAAATGAAGGCTGTATAAATGGATCTGTAAAAAAAAGTCTCCTTTTTTTCTCTTATAATTTTCCACCACCCTATTGAAAACATACCACCATTATATTATTTGATATGTAATGTTTTGGTTTTTATATTCCTGTTGTCGCTTTGACTTACAGCTCATTTTGACAATTCTTACTTTTATATTTTTCTAAAAACGCTTTGTCTAACGCAAGTATTTTTTGTACGGTTCATCAACTGTTATAATAAATGTTGTTTATTTGAATTACAATGTAATTTTAGATATTCTATTTATGTTAAATTTTACTTTCTCTGATCAGTAATAATTGTATTTTCGATTAAACTTTAGGTTTTGGCAGAAGTGTGCCTGTCTTCGTTTCTTTTAAGACACTAATTTTTATGCAGTGGGCATAAACATGGTGGTTTCAACTTTTTAGTCTTATTTTATGGAACTTTTATAGTTTAAAGATTTTTACACTGTACGTCGTGATGCTCTACAAAGGATTTACGATTTATTAGGAGCGTCTTGTACAGGGCAGTAATTTATGTGCGACTTCTATAGAAAATATTAAAAACATTTGTTGTACTGTTGTATATCGGCTGCTGGTTAACGAAAATGTATTATAAATTTAAAAAAATTAATAATAAAAAATGTATAATATAGTTTCTCTGTATCAATAGAAGCACAAATAAACTTTTATTAGTCATGAAAGCGCACAAAGAGTTTGAGAACCAGTTTACCAATTTTTCATAACTTTATAGTAATCTTTTCCGCTTTTGGCTCGCAGTTATGTTTTTCTACATAGAGTTTAGATATTCGTTATATCACTTAAGATATGCCGAAGTATGCAATTAAGGCACTGAAAATTGTACGTTTTAATTTCTAAATTATTTGTCCAGGTTATTTTGTGTTTATATTAGTACCGGGTAACTATAAATGATTGTGATTTTTTTTCTTAGGTTGGTACTGTTTATGTTGGTGGCACTGTAAGTCTATGTCAAATTTGAGGTTATCAGGCTAAGTTTTGCGTCAGTTTTGACACAGAATGACGCAAAACCTAACTTGCGAACATTGAATTTGACATAGACTTACAGTGCCACTAACATAAACAGTTCCAATCTAAGAAAAAAATCACAATCATTTACAGTCACCCGGTATATTATACGCTTCGCCCAACAATTACTTTGTAGTGAAAAATGCTTTTATTCGCAACCATATATGTAATGTTAACATTACTGACCTCATTTGAGTGTGGGAAGTCGTACACTTCCGCCCGCTGTATAAGTAGGGACACTGGGAATATCGTTCATCCATTCATGCGCGTCACAACCTGTCGTATCATAATATAATAATTTTTCCAATTATTGTTTAGAATAAAGTGGTTGCGAATAAAATAGTATACATACCACGGTGAAAAGTTTCATTCCTGTCTCGAGATAAAGTTGACCTCGACGCTAAGCGTCTCGGTTAACTACTTAATCTCTCGACAGAAATGAAATACTTTCCACCTCGGTATGTAATATACTATTCCTAGTTCTACTGCATATTCATTTCGTTACGTCACTTACTTTTCATCGCCTTCTTACTTACTTGTTGAACATGACGTAGTCGTTGTAGTAATGTTTCGCAAGCGTCGTTTCATGGTAGGGTATGTAATTCAGGTATTTACTATACCTTTACTAAGGGACTAAATTACCATACCATCGTTTAACAATGATAGTGTGTTGATCAAATACTTTGGCTTTGACTGAATGTCGTATAACATCAGCAAATACCAATGAAATCCTTTCGATCAGATTCATTTTTTGACTGAAAAACGTTTATAATGATCAGACCACGCTTGATAGCCTCCATAACAAAATAAGGGAATGAACTTTCCCTTGAAGGACTTCGTACGATAATAATTGGTCTTAATAGAGAAACATGCTATTAAAAATGGTAGTTAGAAAGTGACAAGGTAGGGAATACACAAAAGATATGCCATGTTCTGATAAGCGCATGTTGTGAAAACTCTAAGAACTGTTAATTGGGTGTAAAACACTGTGCTTGAAGGTAGGCGTATTCAAGTAAGAGATAGTGTGAGTTTAATGAATATTAGCATATTGATATGGAAAAAACTCCGCTTTAGATTGGACGCTGATGTGCAGCTGGTTGTTTAAGCATTATTTGCCAGCAGGCAACAGTAGTTTTCAAAAAATGTATTCACACTAAATACTAAAGGAGCAGCAACCATTGAAAGTCCGTAAAATTAAAATGGTGAAGTACTAGCTAACATTTGATTCAGTAATGTTAATTCAGGTGCTGTTTTCCAATTTATTCATTTCACGATCGGCCTGGTAAAATGCACTTTTGAGTTTCTCAACATAAGTAATAATACTATGATTATATGAACTAATAAGGTGTTACTTAAATTATTCAATTATAAGCGTATTCTATGGCCTTCTTAATTACATTTCAATCTGAATAGCTTTCGTTCAAGATAATATTAACAATGACGCTTTCAAGTCAAGCTATAAATACAGGGTGCCCGGATTTCGTAGGGACAACATGGGTAACTTTTGTATTTGAAGAGATAGAGAGATGGTTAAATTAGCACAAAGGTGCAGGTTTGAGAGCTCATTAAGAATCCATCTTCAAATTTTACTTGTCATGGCCCACTTGTCTAAAATTAAAAAAAAAAATCTCCTAATTTCTTTTATATGCCGTAACTTTTTTGTTACTTAAGATATTGAGATGCGATTTGAACTAGTTTGAATGGTAATTTAAATACTTTTATTGATACTTGATAAAACCAATTTTATTTGTGTTAATTTTTAGTAATCTAACCTAACCTCAAAATTTTAAATTGGTACCCTGCAATTTTTTTGGCCCTTTTAAGAGAGGATTTTTTTCTGAATGCAGTGATGTATTACATGATATGGAAACTTCTTCAAAATTTTGAAAAACTGAGTTTATTCTTTTTACAGGCAGAAATCACTAGTGCCATGATCACAATAATTTTGTTTTTTATTTATTACGTTATCTGTAAAATTATGTTTAGAAACAAAAAGCACTCTTATCATCATACGTGCCTTCCAGTAGTGTCAGTGTGTTCCGTATGTTTGACGTATAAGTTCTACGTTCTTGTAGCACTTGACATACGCACAAAATACATCATATTTTCAAAATTTTCCGTTATAAGTTGAAGTAATAACACTCACACTGACAGGCACGTATGATGATAAACCTGCTTTTTGTTTCGAAACATAATTTCACAGATAACGTGATAAACAAAAAAACAAAGTTATTGTGATCATAGCACTAGTGATTTCTGCCTGTAAAAAGAATAAACTCAGTTTTTCAAAATTTTGAAGAAGTTTTCACATCATGTAATACATCACTGCATTCAGAAAAAAATCCTCTCTTAAAAGGGCCAAAAAAATTGCAGGGTACCAATTTAAAATTTTGAGGTTAGGTTAGATTACTAAAAATTAACACAAATAAAATTGGTTTTATCAAGTGCCAATAAAAGTATTTAAATTACCATGCAAACTAGTTCAAATCGCACCTCAATATCTTAAGTAACAAAAAAGTTACGGCATATAAAAGAAATTAGGAGATTTTGTTTTTTTTTTTAATTTTAGACAAGTGGGCCATGACAAGTAAAATTTGAAGATGGATTCTTAATGAGCTCTCAAACCTGCACCTTTTTGCTAATTTAACCATCTCTCTATCTCTTCAAATACAAAAGTTACCCATGTTGTCCCTACGAAATCCGGGCACCCTGTATATAATTTGCAGTATTAAATATTTAAAAAAATGAGGAATTTACTGCTTGCATCTTTATAAGAAGTATTTAGTCGCAAGTGTTCTTGTTAATTAGAGTATATAACAAGTAAACCACGTTGTTCTTCAATTTTATGGCCTCCTGTATACACATGAGATAAGAACCATTTTCCATAATATATACATTACTGAAGATCATTGTATGATAAATTAGCTGATAATGTCAATTATTTGTGTTTAAAAAAGAAAGCAGTTCTTCTTTTTATTTGTCTTTAATTATTGCACAATATCCTATTTAGTGGACGTTGGGTGGTGATTCAATAAAAGATGATATCCAATTTCGGGGCCCATCTTTGACTCTGACTCTGTTGTTCTCCGGTAGCCTCGTATCGTTTATTTTATCAACACCATTGTTCCATGCTCGTTGTCTTGTTTGTAACCATTTTGTCAATATCTTAGGTCGTAGCATTTTAAAAATTCTTTCGGGATTCTTTCGTCAGGTTCTGAGGTTTTTCTATTTTTTATTTTGATGTAATATTTACTTCTTTTACATTTAGAGTATACGGAACTTGGTTTTAATTTTCTTATTTGTTGTTATGGTATCACGGTGTTTTGAATATAGGGCTGTAAGATACTTTATCCAGTGCTGTTCCTTTATTCTGTTGCTTTGGAATAACTCGTTTATATGTTTTGTTCTTTTTTGTATAATGGGCAATGTCCCACGCCTTTTTTGAAATTTCATATAGATTATACGTAAAAAAATGAACTAAGAATCTCTATTTTGTTTATATTGTTAGGCCAGTTAGAGAATTGATGCCGCCACTGCTTTCATGCATGCAAGGAACCGTATCGTTAATTGGTCTTACTGAACTGAGATTTTAGGTGGGGAGCCAATATTCACTCGGATAATAAACTTCAAGCAAAGGGGTGAGTGACTTTTACTATACTTTATTTTATTTTCAATCAATTCTCTTTTAAAATTAAAATTTAATTAATTGATTTGCCCTTTTATATTATGGATTATCACTTATAATACCACGAGTAGTCAAAGTTATGTCGACTATTTTTGCAGTGGTGTTACGAATGTCCATTGCGCTTTGGTACGATTAGGACGAGTGCGCTAGCACGAGTCCTAATCCCAAGCGCAATGGACATGAGTAGTGACACCACCGCAAAAATAATCTACTTAACTTTGACTAAGAATGGTATTCGAGGGACTATTTAATGAACCAAACTACTTTTTCAAATTAGTTTTCCGTAAATCTAGCAACAAACTACGCAATTTCTATAGTAACAGAATACTAATATTGACTTTTTCTAATAAAATCGCATTTGTTAAAAATAGTCACTTGAATACCTTCTAGGAAGATATATCCACTGATATTTTTTTGATTGGTCAAGAAACGTCAGAATTCTGGATTTTCATTGGTCACTTTTTGACAGATGACAGGTGAATTGAATAGTCACAATTATTAAATTTCGAACTCCGGTAGAAACATTTTACTCTTACTGAAACACAATTAGGATTCGCTCATAATCTAGGCTGCTTCTATTCCTGAAATTTGATTCTCTTATTTCATGACAACTTAAACGTCTGTCACCTGTCCCTTTGAATTATGCAACTGCAAAATAAATTACAAATACTTTTCCGTTACATTTACTTGTCACTCAACAAATATCAAATAGTAAATACTTCCCTCTTTAAAATTACTTCACTTTACTCTTTTTATCTTTTCATGGACTCGGTCCTCTGCTTTACCAAGCCACACGTATCCAGCAATCTCACAACGATCTCTCAACGTCCAAACAAATCTTAGTCCGAACTCCGCCAAAAACACCGGGATCCATAAAGACTTCCTGGCCAAAACACGAGAAGGTATTTACCAACTTTCTCCAGTAGCACTGTTAGCAGCAAACACCATCCACGTCATCCTTCCAAAATCCTCAAGCCTCCGACGACTGAGTATCACGAACCTCGACTAGATGCAAGTTATAAGATATCACTTCAATGACAAGCTTGTCGAATTAGATGAAAATTTCCTACCCACCGATAAAACGCTCACTCTGCTAACAGTATCGATGTAAACCACTTCCAGTAAAAACCACTCCTTGTTATCCAGTTTATATGATGCAATGTAATTTGACAATAAACTCAGTTCAGCATCCTCTTCCAGAAATTTGCTTTTGTAGATTATAACTATTACTTAGGCATTCTCATCAGATCCATTTATTTTAATCCTCTTCTTCTTCACATCTTTTAATCTTTTAACATTTTACTTTTATTTTCCCTGATAAAAATATCACCTTAGTGCTTTAGTTTAGCATATATTTCATAGTCCAACACACTATAAAACTTTATTTTATTTATCTAACACCCACTATGTTGAATGGTATTTCTCGAATAAGTATTTGCCATTAATTCCCCACTTCATCTCAGATAATAATTAAATTATGTTAAAATCCTACTGTTCTTTATGTAGCTTCATTCAATGGAATTTTAAATTTTATTTCCTTTCTTTACCAATTACATTTTCATAATTTTGATATCCTTTTCATTCTTAAATTCATCAAATGTCAATCCCATGCACGACTCCCTTCTTTGTTGTTCTCCTACTTTTGCGTTCAGGTCACCTATTATTAGCGTAAAATAGGATTTGTCTTGATTTAGTGCTGCTTTGACATCTTCGTAGTACAAATCTATTTCATCGGCTGAATGCGTAGACGTGGGCGCATATACTTGTATTACTTTTAGGGAGTATCTGTTAGATATTCTGAAGGTAACATACAGAACTCTTGATGATATTCCTACAATAAATATTATTCGACTGGCCCATTTCTTGTGTACCAGCATTCCTACACCGTTCATGTGAGTCTCTTCTTCACCTTTATAGCAGAGGAAATTTCCTGATTTCAGATGCAGTGCATTTTCTGCAGTCTTTCTAACTTCACTCAACCGTATCATATCCCACTTGATCTTATTCAATTCTTCCTCTAACTGTAGAAATCTATCTTCTGATCTGAGTGATCTAGTATTTAATGCTCCGATATTTAATTTTACGATGTTTGGTTTTGTCGATTTCTTGCTCCCCCCCATATTCCATGAAGCAGACTGACGTTTTTTCGTCAGTGTAGGATTCCGATCATCTCGCTTGATCCACCTGGGGACATTTTTCAGAAATCGACATGTTTCATTAAGTGTGTGCTGGGGGTTGTTGGACGATGCTCTACGACTCTGGCCATTGCAGGTTAGTAGAGGGTTTGGGGGTAGTAGGAGGGATATATTCAGATGTGGGTGGGATTTAGGTTGGGATGTAATTCTCTCCTAGGTAAGAGGAGGCAGGCTTGCTTCTCTGAAGTAGACCCATTCTCCACTGGGTTAGTAAAGGTATGTCTACCCGCTACCTTTCTTTCCTGTATTTAAGTGTAAAAGGTTCTAGCTGTAGAAAATCACTTAAGGTAAGTTCCATCCGGGACAGCGCAAGGAAGGACGTCGCTGCAGCAGTGTCAACAACGCACTTACGGATGATTTTTTTTTCCACTTTTAAGAAGTCGCTCAATACTGATCATTAAAAAAGTGGCAGCGCTCAGGCATTTCATTCCCCTTTTAAGTTATCGAGTTCTTCCCCGGTGTAAGGAACAATCCAGAAATATATATATTATCTTTTATTATCACAATTCCGGGCGGGCTGGGCTTGTAATTACCCAATATTGTCGTAATCTCGCTTTATCGGGTAACAAACCGTTTTCGAGCGTTTCCTAGGTCTACCAATGTTTATGCTTCGTTTCGTGGGCCTACCTCTCGCTGTGGTAACTATGCTATCTCTATCAGTCATCTTGATATGTTGGTTCCATAGGCTTCGTCTTTCTGCTACCCATAAATTTATTGTCATGTTTGTAATGTTTTCACTACGCTCTGGATCTCTTGTAGTTTTTCCGACTATTTATGTGAGGATCTTCATCCCAGTCGTCTCTAACAATATTTTTGTTTGTGGTCAGGTCTTGCTTCAGAGGCATATGTCGTGATCGGTCGCGTTCTTAAATTCTTGCCTTTGTTTCTCTATGTATGTGCTTGTTGTACCTTATTGTGTAGTTAAGATATCCAATGATTTTGTTGGACTTTACTGTTTGTAGTTGCACGTCTTCATGTAGTATTCCTTGGCTAGTAATTGTGATGCCCAGATATATAATGCGTCGAACTTCGTCTATTGTCTGCCTGTAGTTTTCATCTAATGAGTTCTTTAATAATTGTTAGAGAGTTTCTCTTTGTGTTAGAGATTAACATATTATATGTCTCTGCAGTAGCATTGAATTGAAAGAGCAATCACTGCAGGTTGTCTTAATTTTCGGCGAACAACACCTCATCATCAGCACAATACAGCATTCGAACTTCTTTACCATCCATTTTGTAGCCTTTTTTATTATTCACAATATTGATGAGTTTGTCCATAATTAACTAAATTGAATAACAAGGGGCTCAGTGAGTCGTCTTGTGTAACTCCTTTGTGCACAGCTATTTCTCATTTGTTTTGATTTAGATTTTGTTATCCAGAAAACACATAAGTCAAGCTATATTAGAGTCTTTTAACAATTTATCACCCTCAATAATGCTCCTCGCAACGAACTTCCCATGTAAGTGCTTTTTA
Organism: Agriotes lineatus; assembly: GCA_940337035.1. Taxonomy (NCBI): domain Eukaryota; kingdom Metazoa; phylum Arthropoda; class Insecta; order Coleoptera; family Elateridae; genus Agriotes; species Agriotes lineatus. Next base: position 59,805,226 of record OW679200.1, read on the forward strand.
TGAAATGCACCATATTTGGTTCAAATTTTACGTGAGGTACCACACGGTTTAAACAGTTTATTAAAAACTACTAATATTTTCGCCATTAAATTTCCTTTTAGCAGAATACCAGAGTACATTATTCAGTACCTGGTTTTTGTGCTCGTAGCTCATAACAGGTAGAATTGTCGGTAGCTTTTTCTACCTAGGCGGTGCGATCTGCTCATATTAGACTTGTTGATGTCTAATCGAAGTTTATTAATAAAAACATCCAAAGTAATTGCGGTTAATCCTCATCGGTGCTTTATTTAATACCAAAGATACAAATAGAACTTTTCCTGTTGTACTGTTTGTACCAACTATTCGTATGATATGGCTTTGATAAATATGGGATTTTTGTTTACTTCACTTTCGCATAAAGGCTTTAGGTTCACTAAGAAAAAAGTATTGGGCGCCAACAACTTTATTTAAATTCTAAATGTTTTTCTTTATAATATTTATGTACATTCAATCATATAATTCATAGGTCATGTTAATAGGTAATTATGAGTTTAATATAGTAAAGGTTTATATATTATGGCAGTTTCAATATGATACTTTACACGGAAATATCGAATTAGAGTTTTTATGAGTTTGATTTGCATTGACTAATCAATCAAGGGTTTTATAGAAATGTTTTCGTTGTTTTTCGGAAATTCGGCACCTTTAGGTAAGATAAATTTAAATAGCTCTCTGTACCCTCTTAACTTGTTAAATGATTTATCAGTTCGCTCAATTCACATTTCTAAAGTATAAGAAATGTCCATTATTTGACAGATATCTGCTGTATAATATTAAACCCTACCCGACAAGGGTGTATAATGTCGCCACTTTTGTTCCTAGTAGCACTAGATAAAGTACTAAGAAATACAGTAAAGGGCAGTGGAAGAGGAGTTGTTTGCAATATGGAGGAAATGCTAGAGGATGTGGATTATGCAGATGATATATGTCTCCTGTCGCAGAACAGTAGACACATGCAAGATACAATTGAACAACTCAGAAAAGAGTCTCTCAAAGCAGGGTTAAAAATTAACAGGAAGAAAACCAAATTAATGTGCTCCAGTTCAAGGCCTACAAAAATAAAATTGAAAGAAAAGAATATAGCGCAAGTACAGAAATTTACCTACCTTGGCAGTGTTGTTTCCATGGAAAGTGGTGCGCTGAAGGATGTCAAAGCAAGATTAAATAAAGCTCGAAGTGCCTTTGTTAGCTTAAATAATGTTTGGTGCGCGAACAATATCAATGTGTATACTAAACTTAGAATGTTTAATGCAATGGTAAAATCAGTATTGTTATACGGTTCGGAAACATGGCTGGTGACGAGCGAAATTAAACATAAATTGCAAACTTTTGTAAATCGATGTCTACGAGTTATTTTAAAGATATGGTGGCCTGAGGTTATTAGTAACGAAGAACTGTGGAGAAGAACAGGGCAAGATGATATAAATACTGTAATAAGAAGAAGAAAGTTGGGCTGGGTGGGTCATACACTACGAAAAGACAAGAAAGAGATCTGTAGAATGGCATTACAGTGGAACCCGCAAGGGGGAAGAAAACCAGGGCGCCCCAGGCAAACATGGAGGAGAACTGTACAGAAGAAAACAAGAAAGACTATCGCTCAACTGGCTTCCTTAGCTAAACACAAGGATGAGTGGAGGAAGTTGACAAACTCCCTATGACCCCGTCGGGAATAATGGGAATTATTATTATTAGAATGTAGAATTAGATTATTTACAACCTTACAGATGAAAAGTTTCCAATTTTGTATCCTTTTAAGCTCCTAATTTATTTGGTGCTAGACGCCATCACGCCACCAATTTGTTTTTTATTCAAAACAGGAAGTGGTTTCCTCTTTTATTAATTCCCAAATTAGCTTTCTATTTGAAATCAAAAAGAACTAGATGAAGATTATGCAACCTGTATTTCTCCTAAGTACTTTAAGTTGTCTAACTATCAGGTTTTGTAATAATTCCGATTTATTATATTTTAGTAGCTCGACTTTGGAATGCTACATGTTGCCTTGACTTCTTTTTTGACGACATCTACTTCACCACCAGGTTTTGAAATTCCTATCTTAGTTCACTAGCGGTTGCAGACGTCACAGCTTTAATTAAAGACTTCATGAAATCAGTAGTTGCAATTACTTTATATACTGTATTGTTAACTGGTCGACTGGAAGATCAACATCCTCCATGTTTGTTGTTGATGTTTGCTCACTTGCAATTGCACTCCTTCTACAGACGGCATGTTGTATACGTACATTTTGCAGCACTGCGCTTAACAGTCACTAACCTAAATAACCGTTAATAATACTTCGATAATAGTTCGGTAATAGTTCAGATGTTAGATTGACAGAAACTTTACAATTTAGAAGACCAATCCGATCACACGTGCTTGAAACCTTGACAACGTGACATGATATTCAAATATACTGGAATATTGAACCCCTTTAATTTTTTTACTGTAGCCCGGATCAATAGAGATATTCCATTTCTGCTGTCACTATTATTGTTTACTTGAAAATTTGCTGAAATAATGTGCAAACGAGTATTTTCTTCTAGATGTAGTAACAAAAGCGGAACACCCTGCAGTCGGTCACTTTTCTTGAAAACAGTTATTTTGAAAAAATGTTTTAAATAATAGCTTTTAAATAGTAAACTAAAACACCATACCATTAAAGTGAATATAAAACGACCTTTCTTAAAAGGTTGCGTTGCGTCTTCATATAGGATAATTTGCACCAAATTGGGAACAGAATTGGATATAAAGGTGTGTGAGGATAAATTAATGTTTGCTTGTAGATTCACCGGCTCAAATTATGCTACTTAGTTCAGAAGCGCTCTGTATAGATTTCTATCTGAAATGGAATACTTTCTGCCAAAGTAGCTAGTAGTTTTATAAATTGAGATTTACTATTCCAAAAATTATGTATTAACAAAGAGCATATGCTCTTTGGTATTAAGTATTTAGCGCATTAGTAGAGATTTATTTATATTAAAAATCGTGTACTTATTGTTAATAGTTGGAATTTTAACTTAAGTAGTAATTGCAAAATTAGTTAATTGGCACATCATTTTAAAAGAGTAGAGAGGTTTGATTGGCGAGAAAATTTCGTGGAACATCAAAGCTTCATGAAACCGTTAAGTTGAGTCTATGTTCTTCATTATTTATGGGCTTTATTGAACAGGTCTGAAATAAAACATGGTTTATGCAGGTGCTTACGTAGATAGCGTTCAAAGCTTTCCAGTTCATTACATTTACAGCGTTCATATGCACAGACGCTTAAGTAATTTACCGATGAACTCAGAAACGTTGGAATGCAATTTCCTGCTCAACGTCAATGTCAGTTTTTTCTACCTGTTATAATTTCCTTAGCAAAGCATTCTTTCAGCCTTTTATTTGTAACTCTGGAGCTATGTAGAGATTTGCGTCAGCAAATCCTTCAGAAAGGATATCGCCTAGCGAGCTACAAGTATTATAGCTTCCAAATAAAATTACTCAAAACCGGAACCGCTCTGAATACATCTGGTTGAATCGGAAATTTACGAGACATTAAGTAAATAGGGGCTGCACGTGCTGCAGGCAATTTAAATGTAGGTCCTGCAGGAAGGACCAGTTTTGCTCGCCTATTCGCCGCATGTAGTGGACAACGCTGATTTCATTGCATTTGCAAGTCATTTCCAGTATTATCGAGGCTGAATCATATGAAAATATATGAGCAAAAGTTGGATTCGATAGGAAGTTCTGGTAAAATGGAAATTACACCGCAAACGGGGCTGTTATTTATAAAAGCAATTTCGGCGATCACTTTTTGCAATGCTGCTTCTATTTAATACAGGAGATGATCAATTTCCAGGTAGTTTAGAGGAAACGGAATAGAAGTTTTCAGTAGGCTAAACCTGGATTAGTTTAGTTGTTGTATGATATCCAATTACTTATGGCAAATACATCTGCGCCATCTATGGATTGAAATTCAGCATTGGAAAATTACGGAAATTCCAATCTATAGAGTTCAAATATTTCTTAATATCGATATAACTGCATGTAAAGGAATGTCTCCCAGGATCGTGCTGGGAAACTACTTATTCTGCCTGTAACGTTGACAATTCACACTGAGACCTGCAGTGTAACAAGAAATGAAAATACGTGTTTCGTATGCAGGAGATACGTATGGATTTTATAGAACATTTGACACTTGAATTGCAAACGTTGTTCAAAGAACACTTTTTATTCCTATCTACTGTCATTCTTCATATATCCCATTTTGTCAGACGTCGGTGTAGTTGAACACATGTAACAAACTGTTTTTGTTTTACTTAAGTACACTGCTGAAGTTTAATTGTATTAGTATATTGAATTTGGAAGGAATGGACAATATACACCTGCTATTTTTCACCTAATGCACCTCTTCAGGATTTTAAGACGTTTATCGAGTAAATCATGGGAGACGTGAGGGACAGTAAAAGAGAAGCCTTAATTTATTATCGGTGATCTAAATGCGAAGTCTACACTTTGGGGCTCGCCCGTAGTAGATAGAAGAGGGGATTATATCGCGGAATGGATGGGATCGTTAAACATATGGGCTGTTAACGATGGAGTAAAGCCGACTTTCGTAAGGAGAAGTAGTTCATCCTTCATAGACATTACAATTGCCACGTCAAAGCTGGCAAGCAACATAGCAGAGTGGGAAGTGGCAGAAGAGAAATCTCGGAGCCTACATAGGTTTATATGTTTTACGATCAAGGGTAACAAGGCTAGGGCATCTCTACATTCAAAGACGCAGTAACGCTCGATAAAAGTATTTTTAGGGAAGCTCTCCTCGGCAATGTTACAGAGATTATAAAATCAGCACAAGATTTTTCCAGCAGGAAGCTCACAACAGGACTTAGGGCAAAACAGCCCTATTGATGGAATGAGGAAATATCGGACAAGCGTCAATAATACAACAGAATTCGTAGGAGGCTGACAAGAGCGAGAGGGCGTGGAATTTACATCGTTTGGCTGGAAAATCTTAAAGAACAATATAGGATCGTGAAAAAAGAATATAAAACTACTATGAACAGGTCTAAGAAATCACACTGGAAGACCGTTTGCGACCAACTCGGCAATGATATCTGGGGCGAAATCTACGAAATAGTCACGAGACATCGATAAGGGGGTATAATTAAATTCTTGGAAAAACTTTTTCCCAGGAGAGAAGAACATCGGATAGATAGGCACAGAGTTCAAGTAAGCACACTGTTTAGCAGGGAAGAACTGACCGTGGCAGCAGATAAATTAAGGACAAAGTAAAAGAAATGGTCCAATTCATTCCAGAACAGCATACTAAAGATAATGAACAATCTCTTAGAAGATCAGAGTTTTCCGAACATGTGGAAAAAAGCTGAGGTATGTCTCATTCCAAAAGGCACCATACAACAGGATGGTACGAGAAAGTATAGACCAATATGCTTATTGGATACTATGGGCAAATTATATGAAAAGATGGTCAAACGCAGATTGGAGGCTGAACTAGACGCAAAAAACGGCATCTCAGATTCTCAATTTGGTTTCAGAAGCAAACGATCTACCATTAATGCGATCGAACCAGTGGTTGCGTTGGCTGCCGATAGCACGATGAAATGGGGGGCCATAATCTTAATTGACATTAAAAATGCCTTTAACACAGCGACCTGAAGCAAAATTATTAATAGGCGGACGGATATAGGTATCTGTGAATATTTGATAAACGTGATAGATAGTTAGTAGTGCCGCAAGGCTCTATTTTGGGTACAACATTGTGGAATGTCCTCTATGATACTATATTACGGTTACCAATTCCTGAGGGCTGCGCTACAACAGCAGATGCAGACGACTTGGCCCTTACAGTAACGGCCACGGACGAGGAGTCCCTGATGGAGGATGCCAACTAGTATCTAGGGGCCACTGAGAAATGGATGAAAAATAACGACCTTATAATGACCACTAATAAAACAGAGGCGGTAATTATCCAGGGATCAAGGAAACGAGAGGAAATTACCTTTAAAGTGGGCGAGGATATTATAAGACCTGCCAGGCATGTGAAGTATCTGGAGGCTTGGCTAGTCGAGACACTCAGTTTTAGAGAACATGTGCAGCAAATCATAAGGAAAGCCGAAAGACGGGTGACAGCCCTGACTGAAATAATGCCTAACATTAGCGGATTGGGTAGCTATTTATTCTTTGTTTATTCTTTGGCACTCCGCCAACAGCCGTTAGGCCAATTATAGGCGTCGCTGTACAATTTATGGGGACTTCTAACTCCACTAACGACTGTCATGATATTATTATGACAACCGGGGCCAACTATTTCCGTGGCAGCCGTACCACGAGGCGCCGAGGGAAGCAGCCGTGGAACTCCCATCCAAGTTCTGACAAGAAAGAGCGTTGCTTAACTCTACTGATCGAACGTGGATGCTTGTTCAAGCTACACCACCTGGGACCCTATTATAAAAGAACTATGCTAAATGGAGTGGTACAATCCACAATAACTTACGGGTCACTTATATGGCACGATATACTGCGATACGAAAATTATAAGAAAATGCTAACGAACCTTCAGATTAAAATGCTACTATGTGTGGCTAGTGTATACAGAACGGCGCCAGCAGAGGCGTTATATGTTATCCCAGGACTCCCAGGAGTGACCCCAATTGACCTCCTAATTAAAGAGAGAGCATATGCATCTAAGACCAGAAACTGATAGTTGGAACTGAGTTACCCGACTGCCAGATGCACCTGATGTATGGTACACATAACCTTTCCGGGTGCCTTATATGTGACGAAATGGGGGGTTTTAGCAGGTAAGAATCCTGCACGCCAATACGTATTGGTGTCTTAAGAAGATTTCTGCTCCGGAAAAAAATATATCGAATTTAAATCTACTACTTTGAATTTTGAAAGTTTTCTTACCAACAAAAATAAAAATGATATTTTCAGAATCGGTATTAGCAAATTCAAGCAGACTATCTATTAAATTTCCAACTGTATGACGAACAATTTTCTTTTAAAAACGTTCTCATACTAAACTTATTACGCCTCTAAAGTATTATTTCCAACTTGCATCCGTTTTACTATTCACGTCGTTGTATATATTAGGCTGCCTACATAAAGGGTTTTCCATTAAGAAGTCCCATTTTAAAATTCGCAGAATTTTTGATCTGTTGAATATCAAGCCTTGAATTCTTGACATTTGTCAGTAAAAACTATACGATTTAAGAAAATGGCACGATCTACTTTCCAACAACATACACAAATAGTTATAAACATGGTGAAAATTTATTATTAAAAATGACGGTTTAATCTGAGTAGGTAGATTTTACTGAAATTTTGTATAGGTCCATAATTTCTCACTTTCAACAATTTTTCTTAGAAAAATTTTACCGTATCATGAACAAAAAGGGTAGTTTACCAGAAGAGAAAATAGTTTTCGCTTCACTGTCAAGGTCAACTTGTTTTTTCAACACTGAAAATATTCTTAAAATTCTCTTCAGATCAAGTAGGACCTAATCCCACAATCTTAAAATAAAATTCAAAAATTTTTAGTCCGTCACACCTTTTGCAACATTAATCCTGAGACACACAGTATATTATTGACAAGGAAAGAAAATTGACTTTATGTGGCCTTTATTGGACAATATGGACAGGACATAGACACTTTTTATTTCCAGCAAAATGGCGCTACGAACCACACAAGCCGCAAAACACTTTTTAAAATTTAAATGGGATTTCTTATTGGAAAACCCTATAGTTCTTAGTAATGTAGGGATTCGAAATTGTCATATTTTTTTAAGAATTTCCAATTGAAGAACTTCAGGATAGAGCTACTTTTTCCTTTTTCACTTGAATTCTTTTGCAGTTAGGCGCTCTTTAGGGCTTTTTTTTGCAGATCCTTAGTAAAGGGACCGAAAAACGTCAGTAATTTGGTGCAGATTTGGTATAATGGTTTAGTGAATTACTGCAGCTATCTGATTGAATAAGGATTCTATATTTTGGAAATAACACTTCTTGGTCATATGAAATCTAAGGTCTTTTGTCGGGCAACCCCCGATATCATCCACGTTATCTTCGACAATCTATCGCAAATCATTGAATACTGAATAACCCATCCATAGCGCCCCCCCCCCCCCCTTGCAGTTAGATTGAAAGTCGCACGCTGAGTAAAAGCCATACCACCGTACGTCTACTATGGATATTCCTTATTGTACATTTAGAAAACATTGTAATTTTATAGCAAGTTGCAAATTTAAATTTATTTCTGAATTTTCCGAATTTTTGCAGTATTTTCTATTTTCCAAGAATAGTACACGACCAATCTCGCTGATATCTAAGCTATCTGGCTATTGAGCAAAGTGTTTTTTTTTAAATACGATAAAAAGAACCTTTTTGTGATTGCATGGATCCAGTGAGGCTTCGTGGCGATAACGTAATCGGTTGATCATTTTATTATAGTTTATTTACTAGGTACGAAGTACTAGCTAATGCTCCTACTTCACAAAAGTGTTTGATTAATTAAATATAATCAAATACTTTTGCGCTTGCTATGAAATCCCGTATGTTTTCAAGTAATAGCTCTTTTCTAAATATTTACATAACAGTTTGGACTAAACTATTTATTTAAGTTGGGGGTTCCCTTTAAATGCAAAGAACATTAGTGTGACAGTTATTTCGGTCTGTATCGTTTATTTAACCTCGATTCACTTTTAGTTTATATGACTCGTTGCTCACATTTTAATTGTCCATGACTGTATTATAATAATAAGTTTGAGTTAGTATTTCTACTGTATTACTAATGTCACGCTATTAATCTATATAATTTTGGGTTTGGTATTTAGCCAAACCCTCATATGGAAACCGCTCAATATATTTTTCATTGTAATTAAAGCTCGTTGTTTAAATAAATATATTATTTATGTTTGGTACTAGCTGTTGTTGTTTTCTTGAGTGCTTTCTATACTTTTTCAGCTCATTTTACGTCGTATCTCGACTACCCCATATGGTTCAGCGGGATGGCAAGGCAAGTAGTAGAACCTGGCGCCTTACGCATTCATTACTGCTAACATTTAAATGAATTAACTCCGACCCTGAGTTGGTCATTTCTAAATTACACTTAGTCGTGGATATTGGAATCACCCTTTTGTTTGGTCCATTCCACCCAATGTTATTGTAACAAACTATCAAATTGAAAATTTGATTGAACGACTTCTGATATTCAAAAAATCTGCCATATCATACAATTTAATAAATTTTACGTAGATCTTTATAGCCAAAAAATGCATTGTTTATTTTCTTGAATTCGATAAATGTTTTAACAGCTGTATTAAGCAAAGTGAAAAGATGTTGGTAATTGGTGTAATTTTTTTATTTTGAGTTCAGTTGTTATAAAGCAAAATTTGGACTACCACCTGGATCTATTTACTCGACAGCGAGAAAAAAATATAAAATAACATTTCTAGAAAAGAAGTTGCTGGAGGAACATGAAAATAAATGTTTATAGTAGTATTAAACGGACATTGGGACAGCTGCAATATAATGCAGGTCAAATAATTTTAGCTACCCTTGAGAAAACTTAAAGTAATGCTACACCAGCAGCTGCAGACAGTGGGATGAGCGAATATCCCGAAATTCGAAGCAGGAGTTGATCGATCTCTACGGCTGAACCACCTTCTTAGCTTAGAGCTTCCATATCTGGTCCCTGCTGCCGCCTCTGCAATAGTCCATGCCTAAACATTTGTTCGCTGAGTACGATGAGATCTACAGGGCCGATTGAGACGGTCGACCAGGAAGGTTGAGCCTCTCAATCGCCCGGCACTAAGCATCCTCCAGGAGGCCGCCCCGTGGTTCACTCTCTTCACAACCCTTTCCAGGACAAAGCAGCCCATCGGTTTTTTTGTTCTTTATCTAGGCTCCGCTCCTTGGTCGATCGCATCTTTGCATATACTTTTTTGTTAATTTTGTGTTTAGTATAATGTAGTTTTAAATTAAGCGGATAATTACTTTCCAAATTATTTAGAAATATTGCTTTTCATTAATATCCTGTATCTATTTAAGAGAGCATTTTGGTAGTTAGTTGTATGAGGTTAATTGCTTTGTTTTGCTCTAAAGAAGCTTTGGTTAACTTTTTTACACCTATTTATTACTCACCCTGTATAGTTAGTCGGTTTCATTACTTATTTTCTGCAGGTCATCATACGGTTTTTTTCATATTTGCGCCCATTTACCGAAACATAAATGGTTTATCCAAAGACCAGGTACTTTTTACATCATACGCTTCCTTACATGCCGTAAAAAGTAACTGCCTTGTTCTCGTAAGGTTTTCTCTAATAACAGTTATTAATTCTTTGAGTTTTTTCTTGCTGGAAAATACCATATTTTTGTAACGGTGCGACGTGAATTTGAGAACAACAGCGCAGTTTATCCCGTATTTTTGGGGCCAACGCTATGGCATTTGTCTATACAGCTTTTCTACTTCTACACCCAGTTTCTTCTTACATAACGCAATCACTTTCCGTTCTCATCTTTCCCATTGGTTTCAGCTCGCCCAAAGATTCTGATGCTGTTTCTCCTTGTATATTCTTCAAGGTGATCATTTTTAATTTGAAGCTAATTTTTTTTTCTACTCCGTTCAAACGCTACCGAAGCTATTGTGGTTTCTTATCAAGCTCCATAAACTTATTCGAAATTTCTGGCTTCATCAATTCACTAACTTTAACGACAAGACTCTTTAGATAGAATGTCTTTAACATATTTTTGTTGATATTGTGGAAATGGCATATTGCTGTAGTAAGTCAAAAGTAGAGATCTTGAAACGACCCTTGTTTAACGAGCAATTTAGTGGTCTAGGTTATAATTTTCGAATATTTATGGTTAATTAGTTATTAATAAGTTAGTAGAATATTAGCTGCAAGACCAAAAACGAGATCATTGCCATTTTTGTTGTTGGTGTCAAAACCTGTAACAATTTGGTGCAGAGTTTTATCATTGACAATCGCCAGTTCCAACAAAATTATTTTGTATTTTGTTTACATACTTGAAAGGTGACAGTTGGACATCAAATCCGTGTGAACTGCTAACCAGTGTTTGATTTCTTTGGGGCTACCAGATCGACGAAGAAAGTTTTAGTACTTATTGAAAAAATAAGGCAGCTTACGAACTAACTTTTCTAATTCCATTTTAACATGAATTGTACAGAGAAATTCTGTCATATCATACATATTAATAAATTGGTGAGCAGTGATCTTCAATGAACCTAGAGTTTCCGAAGCTGATGAAACAGGTTCTAAGCGGAAGTCTGGCGAATTGAACCAATTCCAGCACACAGGCGAGATATTTTGTGGTGATTTTTGTAGCACATCAAAATCTACCTAGGTGAACAAACTGCCTACAGGAAAGTGGAAGTGAAAAGTTGGCGAACAAATATCTATTGCAAAGTGGAAGCGAATAGTGTTGCCGCAAATAAAACAACCAGGAGAATAAGGTAGGGATTTCTTTGATGTGGCATGTGAGTTGTTGCAGTTAATACGTAGGTCTTGTACTACCTAACATGTTTTTGAAGAGGGCACGCAAGTTCAGAAAACTTTAAAACCATGAGATAGTTTTAATTTTAATATGCTTTATTTGTTAGTGCAAGAGTAACCTTGTGCTATAGTCAGTGTTTTTCTAAAATTCACAAGAGACTTAAAATGATACTTCTAGTTCTATAATCTAAAATACTAAAAACAATTTGGTTAAAAAAATTAAATTCGAACGATTTCATAGCAATATATTATATGTCAACGAAATAAAACCGACCTTAATCTCACTAATTTGAAGAAGATGAGTTATATTGTGGTAATCCTCTTCAATTTAATACTAGCTGGCTCAGTACAGGATGCTAGTTGTTTATTAAGAGGCAGATATAATATCAATTCTAAACTATTCATATGTATAATTCTGATGTGTTAAAAAATAATTCTTGTGTTAAGAAAGTCGTAACTACAAGTCACCAGAAGTGCAATTGTACGCCGAGGCTATTTTCTATCTGACCCATACTTGCGGTTAGACAACAAAGTCAGCAATGAATTATAAATTTCGAAGCTAGAATTTTAGCGATTAGCTAACGTTTCGACTAGAGCTTAGAGCGGACGAGTTTATAGCAACTTCAGTTTATTGCAGCTTTCAGCTCATTCCAAGTCTAGTGGGAAAACAGTCGCCATTTTATCACCGCGGCTGCAATAAATACGGGCCCATTGTCACTATGTCGTGTTATTACTATTAGATGTTTGCGTCTACTCGTAATTACAGCCCTATATTTTGGCTTTACGAGCCGTAGAACATAGGTTTTTAAGAGAGCATCACTGGAAATTTCCTTTTAATTTGAGTACTTACTCACATTCAGAGAAAATCTCGCCGCTTCTTATTTATTAGTTCGCGAATAAGAGAGTTTGGAATTTGCTAAGTTATATAAAAATCAATAACAACCTTTCAGCTCTTTAATATTAAAAGTATTGAGTTAAATGGTCGATTTTTAAGTGTAGATATAACTTGTTACTGTTAAATGTTTTCGAGTGGCAAGCTTAACCCGGCATTGGTCGCTACATGAGCGATTCCCTCACGTTTTTACAAATTAATTCGCCATTTTAGTGCAATGAAAAGTACGACCACGCCAATTTTTTTAATCCCCACCCTCTTTGTCAAGCACCGGCTAGTGGTATTATTTCATGAAAAAAACAAGGCACAGTGCAATTGTTACAAGTAGTTTGGTAGGTGCGTGCGCTAGTGTGAGCAAATCGCTCATTACGCGACTAACCACGTTTACTTTTATATTTATGTATTTGTTCTAAACATTTTTGATTTTGCGATCTTGCCAACGAGCCATTTGCATGAAACATACCACATATACCTGCCCTAATTATTTACAAGTTTCGGATGAGTCGGATACAAACTAGAGATCGAAGCAGAGTTTATATTATATCTTTTTTGGATTTGAATTTAACGATTTGAGTTGTATTTACACATGGTGTAAAAAATAAAGTTTTGTATATTCAGTGAATAACTTTTTCTTTTAATTTTAAGGTATGACATTAACAGATATTGCCACATTATGATTATAAAGTAATAATTTCCAATTATGAAAAAAACAGACGTATACATTCAAAATGTCAGCTGTGAGAGAAACGCTCACGCGCGACCAACGACGCGAAACGAAACCTAGGGACTAATCCCGGGTTAAAAAGCATTTAAAAATTGTGAATTATTTAAAATGTAGTCATACAGAAGAGGTATGAGAATTAAGTAGATTTGGATGATATTTTGTGAAAAGTAGATATTATCTGATAGCAGAATCAGAATTTCTGTATAAATAAAAACGAGAAATATATGTGGAAAAGGCAAAAGATAGTTCAATGAAGCGAAGAGTATGTCACTAACAAAACACAATAAATATACGAAGGAACCAGAACTCTAGCAGAAAAGCAAAACAAATTAAGAATCTTACAGCAATAGAATAAATTATTACAAAAACGAACAAAATGCAATTGGGAAAAATACTTGAGGGACACCGTAAACGGTGAAGATTATAAAGCAGAAGGAAGGATATTAAATAATTAAATCATTCTGCAATGCTTTCAGCGTGATATGAGGCTGGCATCAGATAAAACAAAACACCAGCTGTTGTTTTTCGAATAACACAGACCGGTCCACTAAAACCCTAGATGTCAGATTACGCCTACGAACGCTCGCGGTTTATGACGCCCCAAATAAATGCGAAAACTAGTTGTTTCAAATTTCAAACTAAAAGTGCAATATCGGTCATAAATACACATTTTCGATTTTAAACCCAAAAGTGCCAAATACGCAGAAATTATTTCGAGCAACGAATTTTCGCCGGCAAATGGATCTTTTGTGAAAGTCGCCACCCGCTCTTCTATCACACAAAACAAAGGGCGTATTAAAACAGCTTATAAGATAAGTGCGATGGGGTTAACTGCTTCAGGTAGCATACGGCAGAGCCGGGACTTCGCCAAGTCAGAATAAGAAGGGGTTACGCCAAAAACATATGAGCTGCGGCACGTAATATCAGAGGGAATCCGTCATAATATCGCTAGAAGCATCGAGTTTGTAGTCAAAAGGCGTCAAATCAAGAGGGCTGTAGGATGCTCTATAAAACGCGACTCCAGCTAAGGTTCCAAAGGAGTTAAAAGAAAAATAAAGAACCCTCGAATAAATACTTAAATACATATCTTCCTCCCTGCCAATCAATGAGAGGTAAGGAGAGGTTAAGGCAAAGCCGCGCCTTCTTTATAAGTACGACAGAGAGGAAAATTTAAACTTTTGATTCGAACCTCTTAAGTGCGGTTGATGTTGAAACAACCACGAGAACATTCCAGTTTTCTGCATGAAAATATAATTCAGAGCTCGCATCTTCCAGTGTGGTCGAGTTCTTAAGCCATTCCAGTTTATACAAACCTCCAAATTGCAACACCTAGTGGGACCGTGTTTCTCAGCACTCCAACGTCAGGTTCACATCTTCCAGTGAAGCATATCTGGCAAAACAACTGCAAACCTGCGGGTTATATGTTTCTAGTCCAGCCTGAGGATTCACTAGACTTCTAATCAACTCTAGTCCGAGGATTGAATCACCGGCAAGGCGTTCGTCCTAGCAAGCCGTCATCCAGCATCTCTTTGAGGTTTATCAGGTCCATGGCGTAAGCTGCCCTAATAGCCAGAGAAAACTCCAACAACTTTGAGCTGCCCACGCTGCCGCCGCTCTAGGTGTTATTTAGATTTCAAGCATCAGGGGTTATTGGAGCGCCTATTCGGGCCATTATCGGCAAGCACCTCCGTGTCCTCGTTAGCCCGAAAAGCACGCTGCTGCCGCCAATTTATGCTTCCCTAGGTGGGGACCAGGACCTTCCTGGTATTCAGCACAGAAGAAGCAACCCCTGGTCGCCGCCCTCATACCTCGGACCCAAAGAGCACTCTCACCACATACCTAACTCGTGACGCCCGCACCCTCGACGGCAGCCCAGCGTTTCGCCGCCATCTAGCTCAGGTCTCTTCCCCCTCCCGGTAGCTGCATCTGAACCTGGAGCTGCATCTAGGGCCTGAAGAGGAAAACACTCTTCAGCACCTTTGGGAAGCGACTCGTTCAACCCCGAGTTCGTTGTCCACCGTCTTCTGGGAGAGGTGACCTAACTACCAAGAAGCGAGGTCGCGATCTTCACCTGCTTCTCCCACTGGGACCCAACGCTCAACTCCCGTCTCCGAGGCCGATCTTTAACCCCGCTCTACCGGATTCCCTGCGGTATTCCCTTGAGCAGACGGAGCCAACGCAGCCACCGCTTTCTACACCGATCCTAAGCGGCCAAGCGTCTCCACCATTTAGGCGTTCAAGCGTTTTTGCATTTTTATTTCTTTGTTGTATATCTTAGTAATAATTTGTACATATTAATTAAACATAGAATAAAACAAATAACGCAAGCCCATTGCTGTCTACTCTGCCACGCTTGCTCTTCGTAAACACTCCTACCACTGAGCTACTGTGCGAATGGAAGTAAAACCACCATCTTGACGTCAAGCGTATACGTAATCGAATTGATTTGGATTATATCACACTATATCACACTAAAAAGGAAGGTCTACGATGCATGCGTCCTACCAGTAGCGACATATGGCCTGGAAACAATGACACCCACAGCAAGGAGCGCCAATCGTCTCCGAGTTTGTCAAAGGGCGATGGAGAGAGCAATGCTTATGGTGAGCCTGAGAGACAGGATATGGAATGAGGACATTAGGAGAAGAACAGGAGTCTGCGACATCATCGAGCGGGTAGCGAGATTGAAGTGGCGTTGGGCGGGCCACGTTGCCAGAAACAACTCCAAATGGACCACAGCCCTGATGCAATAGAGACCAAGCGAATCGAAGAGAAGTGTCGGACGCCCGCAGGGGAGGTGGAGAGACGACATCCAACGACATGCTGGAAAGAACTGGATCTAGGCCGCCCAGCAAAGATCGACATGGAAATCATTGGAAAAGGCTTATATCCAGGAGTGGACGTCTAGTGGCTAAAGAAGAAGAAGAAGAAGAAGAAGAAAAAGAGATATCACTACATAGAAGTGAACTATTGGACATCGTATATAAAATCACGGTAAGCTTTATTAAGCAATAGTTATAAGAGCAACCAGAAGCCAATCTATAGGAATATCAGTGCGTTTTAAGAAATCGTCCATTCGTTCCTGATCAAACTTTTTTGGAGTTCTAACAGATGTACGACTTTATCAATAGCAGAAAAGTATACGAAGATATGTTAAAATCTTCAAATGCCCAAAGGCGGACGTGTCTGGTCAAGGGGATCACACAAAACATAAAGCAAGGAATAGGGCGCATTTGCCAAAAAAAGCGATTCACTGTTAACCGCGTTGATGGCCTAGTGGTAAGAGTGACAAACACGTAATCACAGCGATCAGTGGTCTCGGGTTGAAACCCCGGGATAGGCACAAGTGTACGTAAAAAGGCGTACAAAGATCAGTCATTCTCAGGACTAACCAGGAGTTCATTTACCTGAGGAAGGGAGTAGAACAAAAACTCCCGAAACGTTGAGTGATAAACACCCAAGATAATGGAAAAAGTCCGATAAAGCATCTGATAATACTGCTCAACCTTAACAAACCTAGCGGAACCTTCACAAAAAGCATCTTTACCTTGTACTGAGGAGCGTTAGTAACAATCAGTATCAGATTTAGAACATATGGAAAGAGATACTGCAAGTAAGGCGTCCTTATTTCAACTAGGAGGCCCTTTGTGCTATAAGCTATACTCGTATGCTCTACACCTGTACAAAGGTCGTGCAATGAATTTTTGTAATTTATGAATTCCAAATATTTCCTCCTTCTGCATGAATGGGAGAGAAGGGAGATTTAGGAAAGTCTCCATTGCAACAGTTGGTGTTCTTATTGCTCCTGTTACGCCAAAACAGGCAAATTGTTGTATCTTGCTTAGTCCTAGTTGGGTCGATTCTTGCTTGATCTTCGGGTACTACACCAAGGCCGCAGACATAATAGCAGCTTTAACCACTCTGCTGAATAGCCAATGCACCCTTTTTGGTTTGAGACCTCAATACTTACCATAAGTTCGTCTATTTATCGCTAACGTAGTTTACGATTTTATGATATTTTTACCAATATGTTGGTTCCAGGTTACCTCGGAGACCAATATAGCACCCAGGCATTTCACTTCTCCCAAAAAGCATTTTTTTACCGCAAATGAGTAAAGGTCGAAAAGCCTCCATATTTTCTCTTTACGTAAATGGTATTATGGTGGCTTTTTAGGGACTACCCCTACGGCTTTGCCATCCAGTCCACCTACATTTAACAGTCAGTGCATGTTGCATACGTTCGTCAAATGATCCTACGGGAAAAAATCCTTTGCTGCTGAGCTCTCGTAGAAGGTCGTCCTTTTGCATTACCAGTATTTGGTATGGAAATCTGCCTGGGCAGCTCCGTATTTTAGGCTTGTAGTTTAGAGCTAGACTGGCTTGAAGACCATGTAGATCCTAGTAAGCAGAATGTCCAAACCATGCTGGAACATGGCTGGAAGAATCCCGTCCAGTTCTGCCGACTTGTAAATTTCAAATGAGTCTTTTTCTTTATTCTTCCTGTTAGTACAGACATGGGAGGGCATGTTACTACTACATACAGAGTGCGGTTTTAGAAGCCATCTTATGCTGCGGTCGGGATAGGTGTCCAGCCTAACTCTTTTTATTAAGGAAGAATGCCCTTTCACAAGGGACACGACCACCAACGATGTTCGTATGATGGCTGGAGAGTGTAAGATATAACCATTGTGCGGGTATAACGTCGAGGTATGAGGTTGATCTTGGCAAAGCTTTCGTCAATCTGCATCTTAATCTGTTAGCAATGCTGGTCCATCTGCACTGGTATTTTCAGAAGTAATACTATAAGTACTTCGATATTATCGGGTTATATGTCGATAACTTGTTGCACAATAATAAAAGAGTGTCAGTTTGACAGGTTAAATAGTCCGACCGCGTCAGCGGGAGGATTATTCTGTGAAACTGACACGATTTGTTATTGTGCAGGAAGTTTGAGACGTATAACCTGTTAGAAGTACGCATTGTATTCGATTTGATTATTTTTTGAGTAAATTTTAATATTAGGAACAAATAAATATTTTATTGGCAGCGCGATTTGTTTGTATTAACCTAGCTGAAAGTCATCTCCATGAAAACAAGATCAAGTTGACAAAAGTTATGTATTGCGTTGCCTAGTGAAGTTACTATAGTATAATCGATTTTTTGCACTACTAGTCTCAGAACGCACCGTTATTGGCCTATCTTTAGGTCGTGAAGTTGATTTTCTCCACCAAGGGAGAGAAAGTAAAATAAACAATTTTCACCGTGGTAACTAATAACTTGCTAAGTTACCAAATATGACTATTTTAATTTGACGTTTTAAAGAGCTGTATTGTCAGGTTGACAGTTAAAATATTTTCGAAATTTGTTGGGAATTTAGGTATTAAGCTGTTTGGTAGTGCAAAAAATAGTATATACACCACGGTAGCGAATCGTCTTATAACCTTCGCACTTTAGATACTTCGCGCTGCGCGCTCAGTATCTAATATGCGCTCAGGTTATAATACTGCGCTTCGCTACCTTGATGTATAATATACTATTGTATAATCGAAATTATACAAGATAACTTAACTAAATCCAGCCTTCTCATTAGTTGAGATCGCTACGAAAAAAATAATTACTATAACCGCCCCATCTGATATCCGAGACCTTTGTTTTTCTTTTGTTTTACATACAATGCCACCAAGCACACAAAAACCCCGGGTAGGGGAGGCTGGCGCTAGCTCCGTTTGAAAATTACACTCCGTAGAAAAAATTATAAACATTCGTAAACGCGGAAAATTTAAACATTTTATTTTAAAAATCATTCGAGTTCTTTTATATATAACAGTGTTTAAGTTACTAAATCACTACTTATTAAATAAATTCCTTGTAATAAAAATAATAGTACATAGAACAACTAAGAATGCAATACATATTTTTATGATTACTGAGAGATTATATAAAATAAATATATTAGATTGCCTAATTATCCACTATCCTAAAGGCTAATACAAAAAGTTTTTAAACAAAGGAAATAGATATTAAGATCGCCAGAGCAAAGAAAAAGCTGAAAAGAGAACAAATGCTGACCCAAATACAGTATATTCTTCTTATAATAGACTTGCTTGTAATCGATTCTCGTTTTGCAAAGTACCGACTACCAAAATCCCCAGTCATTTAAATGTATCTTTTATAAAGAACTGGTCCATCATCTGACTGCCAGCATTTTCCTACTCCGTAATTAGGATGAATATATGTTTATTCTAGGAACGTTACAGGTTTTCTGTTTACACTTAGTTTTCCGTTTTCTTCTATTTTCCTTAAATACCTAGAACGACACCCTACAGTGTCACTCCTTTCCATGAGCAATTTTCTTTTATCACATTTTTTATACAGTTTTTCTAATGAACTAATGAACAACAGCACTAAAAAACCTGTAAATTGGACAATTCTATCTGACGTAATAACAGCAATAGCGAAGTGACATTTGTTTTTTGTTTGAATGTACCTCTCCGCAAAGCTTGCTCTTTATTGGCTCTTTAATTCCCCTTACGGGAATTTTAAATTTAGTTCACATATTTTCCGGGGCTTTTGTGTGCTTGGTGGTACTGTATATGTTAGTTTTCCTATCCTTTAAAGATAAACCTAGCAATGGTATTGCCAGAAACCTTAAAGTTTTTGTCAATTTTTTGATAATGTTCTTCGCGAATGTCCCGGTCTGGGCTTCATAGATTTATTTTTCAGTGTTCACCTCAATTTTTCGCTTATCCCAATCTGATTTTTTGATTTCCTTCTACTTTTTGTCTTGCTTTAGTTATCATACTTTTTCAAGTAGTCTATTTTCTGAATCGCGTCATTTTCTACTACGAGATTACGTTTCCTTAATTTTCTGTGTTGGTCATCACTTTTGTCTCTATTTTGTTCATTCGCCAACAATTATTTTGCGATTTATTATATCACTGTTGTGACATTAGTTATAAAGCTTTCAAGTTGTCCGTATTTATCAGTAAATCATCTGCATTTCTCAAGTTATTTATCAGTTGTACATTTATACAGGGTGTAGAAATGCTTTACGCACCATAGGGATTTCAATGGTAATTTCTTCATATGAAAATATTTGCTTCCCTAATTATTTTAGAGCAAACTTGCATTGAAGTTTTTTATAGAGAAAAAAATTCTGTATCCATTTAAACCAGAATTTGTCATTTTACACTTCGGAAAACCGAAAATTTAAAGAAAAAAATTACATTTTTTAGACAAATCAGTGGTGCCTTGAAATTACTAAATCATCTCAAAGCATCAACAAATTAGTTTGCTGTTTATTTGTTTGCATCTGTCAAATGTAACGGCAACCAAATAAACAGCAAACTAATTTGTTGATGCTTTGAGATGATTTAAAAATGGTATCTTATTTCTTTAAATTTTCGGTTTTCCGAAATGTAAAATGACAAATTCTGGCTTAAATAGATACAGATTTTTTTTCTCTACAAAAAACTTCCATACAAGTTTGCTCTAAAATAATTAGGGAAGCAAATATTTTCATATGAAGAAATTACCATTGAAATATCTATGGTGCGTAATGCATTTCTACACCCTGTATAAGTACCTTTCTGATTCCACTCTAAATTCTTTAAAAAAATGTTTTATAAGACCACTTATAACTGGTACGGATTGGTTTCTCTAAGCAGGCGGATACTGGATGTCATATTTTTATATATGAAATTATACCTGTAGTCTCGCAGTTGCCCATAATGGTAGCTTCTTCCGGGTTATACCATGGTCGTCGATTTAAACTTGACCTTGCGCTGCTCATTCTGTCAGCTTCTTCAGGAGTTTTAGAAAAAAACTGATGTTAGTGCCTCACGCTGTTACCGCAAGAAACGCTTTTAGCTCCGTTACGGTGTACGGTAAAAAAAGGTTGCTCCGGCTAGAATTCAGTCGCGAGGACAGGCTCTTGACGACCTTTGAAATTAGGGCTGCGCTCCGGTAACGAGATAAAAGATTGTAAATATTAAAGCTCCACCACATTCGAACTAGATTGGGAAAACAAAATCAGCAACGCAGGTGAACGCACTATGAACGTGGAAGTAAGTGCTCCACCTTTCTACTTCTGGCTTGCGGCGACTCCAATAGCTTAATTGAACCTACATTTCGTTACACTTGCTTACAATTATCTGAATTCTTGTATAAAACACAAATGTGCATGCAAACGCCAATGAAAAACCTAAGTAACAAACAATAAATTCTATTAAAATAATAAAATATGTAAATGACAATGCACATAAAAATGTTTGCTCGTTGCAGTTGAAAATAAATGCGAAAAGGGGTTAGTTACGTTTAATGGCAGCGTGTTCACTAAATACAGCGGTAAAATGGCAATCAAACGACATGGCTACATTCCAAACAGTAATGACATTAAATTCTGCACAAAGGAACTACGTTACATGATCCAAATTATCAAAAATCACTCAAATAGTGATGCAATGACAATGTTTACTTGACCTTATAACGCAAAACAACATATAAACTATAAAACTTGGCGGTAAGACTAAGAATTCACTTCAAAAATCGCTTCATTGTAAATGTATAGGCGGGACAACGATTAACAAATACCTCGAGTTGAAGAAATCCAGGCGTTACGTATTGATGTCCAATTCTAGCTGCGTGCCGCACCTCAACTATGCCTCGAAAAGAGCGACTGAGAAACCACAGGGTGTTTGCGTGATGCGGTAATCGGGCCTCGATGATGTTTACCACAGCCAGGGGTTGGCAGGGCGATAATCCACTCAACGAGTGAAAAGACGTAATGAAACTTCCAATACAGGAACTGAACAACGGGACGAACCCTCAACGTGCGAGATATACCATGATGTCTTAGCTAAGCTAGAGCTGGTAGGAATCCAGTAAATGATCCGCCGTAGTTATAATTAAAGGTCTCGCAACCTCTCGGTAAGAATTCTTGACCACACTAACTTGATTGCCTCACTTTTATCTCGACAGCTAATACGCACATCCTGATGAAACACCAAACAGTCCCATAGGCACAGAAGCAGACAAAAAGCACACCCTTAAATATTTAAAGTGAGAGTTCAGCTTCTTCAAAGGTCACCCCGGCTGCTTAAAATGATGAGGGCCGAAGCGCGAAATCGACACACGTGTTTTGTAACTCAGAACCGAGGCGGCAATAAATTGCTTGTGATTAGAATTCTAAAATCAACTGAGACTACGCACGTGTGACTTAATTGCGTTCCCTCTTCAACTCACCCACCGCGCGGAAAATTTCAGCATGACAAAGCATAATTTTGCTTACACAGGAAAACCACATGTAAATCATGCAGTCGCTTTACTGCAACCAGAAACTCAATAAAAACACGCTAAGAGCAGGATGGCGTCACCCAGACGGCAGCAACAAAGCTCAGTTTAAAAATAAAGTTCGACGAACATAAATGAACTGCAAGCGTTAATGCAAGAGATGGGCGGAAAGAAGGTTTGTATGGAGTGAAATTTTGAGCTACAAATACGGAAAACACAAGACTCGGGAAATTATTCCTACAACGTTCGTGGTTATATACCGAGGAGTCGTTACGGTTGGCTGGTCATGTATATCTTGTAAGCTATTGAGACTCCGAACGCTATCTACATGCCTCGTCTTATCATCATCCCCAACACAAGATATCATTGATCAAGACTCCTATTTATCGGGCCAACGCTATTTGTGACGAGGGTAATAAACTACAAGAACTAAGATATGTGGAAGAAGCTTTACGGAGGAATGGCTACAGTCGACAAAACATCAAGAAAGCTTGCCAAAACATTATAAAACCGAAAGAACCCAAACCTAAACCTATAAATTACGCCCGCCTTCGCTTCATCGTCGGAGTGACCGAGGCCTCGGATGAGAAAAACACCGGAATCCGCTATGGTACAATGAGAAAAGTCGAACAGTTGATCCATTCTAGCAAAGAGTTCTTTTCCCAGGCTACAGACAGAATGCGTTTACCAGCTATAGCGTACCTGTGACAAATCTTACATCAGACAAACGGGAAGACGCATCCAATGTAGAATGAAGGAACACCAGCGCCACAAGCGACTTGGAAACACAAAAATCAGCCATCACAAACCAGGGGACCAGCCAGGACTAAAAAATCAGCACCCGTGTGATATTCGGAAATCCCTAGAAATTATTAAAAATTTGAACAACTTCAATCGAGGAGAGGGATTACCGCCACAGTAACATGTGGATGATAGCTGTGCAAACCCAATGGAACCATAAAGAAGTTGCACATGCATACAAGACCTACATGAGCAGCAAACCGTAATGACCCCTAGGTATATAACCAGGAGCGTGAAACCCCTACATCAGTCTTTAGAAAACTTCTGAAGACGCTGACAGTATGAGGCAGCGAAACGTCAGGTTTAAATCGCTGACCAAGGCATAACTCGGAAAATCCTACCATTAATTTATACATTTGTGAAGGAAAAGTAATAGGCAGATAGGTGTTAAATGTTGTCGCGTCTCCTTTCTTGAAGATCATTATGAAGTACTGATGCGTCGTTCCAATCTTTAGAAACGGTCTTTTCATGAAGACATTTCTTGAATAAAGGTTTAACTAATTTTATTACGTCGTATTCTCCTCTCTTCAATACCTCTGCAATTACATTGTCTTTTCCTGGGCATTACTATTTTTCATTTCTTCGGAGTACAATACGGCGTATATACGAGTATGGAAAAGATGGTATTGGAAAACGTATGTATAAGATGGAACACAAATGTTAACGAGTATTTCATTCACATACGTTTTCCAATGGAATTTTTACATGTGTGTAACATACTATTGTTCCTACGATGGTTTCGCATTTTTCAAGAATTTTTTAATTTCAATTTGATATTTATCAAACGAATTGAGACTTTTGTCAGTTTTAGCCAATCATAGTATAATGATTACAGGATAATCTTGACATTTAAGTGCAGAACTGTCGGCAGCGCCGTGTCTTAAGAAAGCACATCACAAATTCAGATACCACTCACGGAGATTATAAAATCACTTATTCCAAATTCCACCACATTTACGTTTTTTATATTATTTCAATTAAATAGAACCCCTGTTTTTCTAATACTTTTCTTAAGACTCAATTTCGATGTAATTTTCATATATTTTTCTCATTTTATTGAGAACTATCACGCCTAAAAGTTTATGGCATTGTTACTATAGCTTATGAATGTACATTACCATGCATGACTTTATTCAAAATATAATTTTAATTTGTTAATTAAATGTTAAATCTGTTAGTTATTTATTTTAGCATAATTAACAAAACTAGTAGTACTGAGAATGTACAATTAAAGAGCTATTTAAAAATTGCAGCAAACTTATAAAAGATTTAATTATAGCCATATTACAGAAGGAGAAGCGCGCTAGCTAAAGTAAAATTCTCTGAATACCCTTGGAAATACATTTTTAATTGTATTCGGAGTTTATCTCCGACTCAGATTTGAATTTTTGCTGCCACGCAATTTGCTTTAATATCAGAATTAAAATTAATTAGGCCATAAAACAACGACAGAGTTAGTCCTGCTGTACATTTTATTATGCCGGGTCTCTGCATTAAAAATCGGGTATAATTACCGTCAAATATGGCACAAGAAACCTTGTAAACACGTGCAAGTAAGTGCTGTCCTAAATTTAAAATACGAGCGATTTTTATTAAGATCTTCCAACTGCGGTCCTGTTCGCTGGAACATTCCTAAAGTAATTAAGTTGTTACGAAGGGTCCGAGATGCTTAATTAGAGAAATTGTTCTGCATCGGGCAGAAGTTTAATTAGTGCGGAATAGATTGAAGGTGTGGAGCAAGGATGAAACCCTTCACACTTGTTGTTTACCTTTGCTCCACTACCACTAGTGAATTATTGTCTGTTTACAGTGCAGGTGTTTTACGAGAATGGCGATATTTTTACATTTCGCAAAAAAAGGCAAAGAATTTGGCAGCTGAGACGTTTTCACTTAGTACAATAATAAGTTTAATTAGGACTAACAAACATTTTTACAGCTAAAGTTATCTTTTCTTGCTTGGGAGTATTAAGATCGCAATTTAGATTGTTGTCTGCTCAGAAAGTCTTGGTTGTAGATGTTGCGATCTCAATTTCCATTGCTCATTCATGTGGCCTTCGTGTGCTGCACGTTTGGCTAATAATTTAGAAAATAAATTATTCGTGCCCTAACGAGAAATGTTAGCCGGTGACACGCATCTCGTCTGTAAAATCCAATTTTGTTTGGTCGTGGCTTCCTAAAGAGGTTGTAAAGCAACGTTTGTTTTGCTTTCCAAGTGTCTCTTATGTTCCTTTGTTGTCATTTTCGACAGCCCCTAGCCAACATCTATTTCTGCGCGTGACACTCCAATCGCACTCTTTGACGTCAAACTAGTTCGTGCGATTCTTATTCCCAACTCATCCCTTTATGTAGTTGTTTCCTTCCTTTAGCTGAACCCGGCACTAAGCATTCATGCGCATTCACTTTTATTTGCCTATTTTAACCTCTTAGCTGTTGAGCTAATGGTAGTTTCTGTATAGTGCATGATAACAATAAATGAAAATGTGATTGTCGGGGGCGCTATACCGGGAGCGATTTGTACTCGACTGCAAATTGTAAAAAAAACAGGAATACAGTAAAAATTATGTCTCTAAGGCTTTTAATCTTTCAAATGTCTGTATTCCAGCTTGAATGGTTTTTCTTTCAGTCTAGCAAGAAACATATTAAAGATGTATAATCTCTAATTCTTGTATTTTAATTGGCCAAAGTTACAGTCTTTATGGACAACTGCACGTCATTTTGAAAAGTAGTTGTCATAGGTACCAATAAAAAAACATTTATAAACATGCGATTTAGCCTGTTCAGCAGTATTACAATCCAGTTACAGTTACTACAGTAATTTATAAAATACATCTTCGCTTTATAATTCAAGCTTGTGTAATATCAGCACATTAGAAGAAAAAAACTACTTACAGCTTGAAAAACATAAAATTGCACTCCAGGGTAGTAGTAATAAAATGTATTTATAGCTTATGCTATAAAAAGGTGCATTACGGTTATAGTCCGAAAACAGTGCCCCTAAGCCATCGTAAGGTTTAGTGATTTAAATTACTTGCCTGATTCTATACGATGAAATTTAAATTTAAATTTAAATATAAAAGATTAACTGCTTAGAGCAGGAAAATATTGAATAACATTAAAAAAACTGGTGAAACAAGAGAAAGCTAAAGAGGCATGTAATATGTCAAAATGTAGAAAGGTCGAAAATAAGGAATATGCTATGTTTACGTCACGTTCCGTAATTTGAACAATTTCGGCAGTCTTCAAGTGATGTACCCGTTTTTGATGATCATCAAATTTTTATGTGCTAAAAGTGAGAATGATGCTAATATCTTCGTTCGGTGCGTACACAATTAGGCGAACTTCAAGGAACTTAGTGTCTAATTGGTCTAAATCGTTGATCATAGGCAGCACACTATATTCTAGAATATTCACGGTGTTATGTGTAAAAAGCCTAATTAACATTAGAATTAATGTTGTGCATAATTCTTCGCCGTGTTAGAGCTCCTTTATTTAAACGCCGTCGTCGTGCGAAAGCAGCTTTAGCGATTAGGTGGTAATCTGCTTTACAGGCAGACTTAGCAGCTGTTTAAACAAAATCGTTTGTTTTTTTTGCAAAAAGGTGGCGTCGGCAGAATTCCTGTGATTGTACTCTAAGTTTAACTCGTAGCTGTAGGTATTTTGAAATATTATTTGTGGAAGTTTCGCTTTGATGTAGTTTATGGGCCTTGGGCACTTATGTGCAGTAAATACGTCTGCGTCCTTGAGACGGTTTATTTATCACAGAATTGCTAGTCCTCCTAGCTAATGGCAGGATGAATAAATTACTTCAATTTCGATTTTGGTAACGTAATATATTTAGCTGAATTTTGTCCGCCAATTTTAGCGTCACCTGTGAGTTGCAAAACATCGGCGATTCTGCTTGCTTGAGAATTCCCTCCAGGCGTCACCCGAGAACTGTATTTTGGAGGGCCTCTGTGGTTTTGGGTCTAATTCTAATTTGAACCTCGTGCCTGGGTGCTTTGCTGTGATGTTTGCTGGAATCCTCTACAGCGCGTTTGGGGGCTATTTGATTTGCCTCCTGCAGAAGCCTGGTTATCTCAAATAAGTAGTGTAAGACCTAATGATCTGTGGTAATGGTATTGGTACTTCGGGAAATATTAAAGAATCTGTAGCTGTTCTTAGCATGTAATCTTTCATTTTACTGGTAAAATCTTAAAATTCGTATTGCATTGCTAATCACAGGTGTGTTAGCGTTATTTGGGGTGCTCCTTTCGAGTAAGAAACGTCTAATAAAAAAATATAGAATTTCTGTGCTGTTTATGCCCTGTGCAGTGTTGCTAAATAAATCTAATGCACTGTTTATACCATTCATTGTCCGATTTCGTTACTGCTACCTTCTGTATTTCAGATATTGTGTTATAGTTTGCTGCGAGTAAACTAAGTTTATAAGTTGTTGACCTATCTGAGCATATTTGCTGTAATTGAAAAACTTTTTGACACTCATTATATATGGTAATTACATCATTTAAAAAACTGCACTCCGTTTCCACTGGGCCTAGTTGGCGGGTTCTCAAATATACACTTGTGGCGTTCGGATATTTAAGTTATTTAAGGAATATATAGTTAACAAGAATTGGTGTTAACAACGGTTCAACTTTGGTAGAGCTCTTAGTTGGTGTAAAGACTATAAGTGCAGAGCATAACAGTCAACTTATTTTAAGAACCAGGGAGGTGGTGAAAACCGAACGTTGGATGGATTAAGATGGAAAGTGTTGCCTCACCCACCTTACTTAGTGTTGATTTATCAACTTACGAGTAGTATTATCTTGAATTTCTTAAAAGGTTTACAGGGAAGCAAGAAATTAGATGGAATGTTAATATAATGGCAGAGGTGTAAATTAAAATTCGAAGGCATGCAAAAAACTTTTTCTTTCTTTAAATTAACACATTTTTTGCAGTTCTTGAACGTTGAAAATCTGTTATTTGAGAATATGAAGAATTGTCAATAGGCTAATAAGAGGACTGCAAATAAGAGCCATTGGCTCAGTTTAATATCATTAAAAATACTAATAATAAAATGTCCTAACTTCAATAACAGATAAATTGCAAGCTGTAATTGCAAACAGTAGCGACATTACAAAATATTAATTTAATTTTTGGTGTTATAAATTCCCTGTTTGTAAATTTAGTTATTTATATTCTAATCATATCGCTATTGATTTGTAATTTGCATAATATAGTAACAAAATTGAAGGTAGCTGTAATTTAGGAGCATGGAAGACGTTTAAGCAATACCAAAATATAAAAATAGGGTCAAGTGGGGCAAGTGCGCGTTTGGGGTAAATGCACCTTCTATGATTTACACACAAACTATTTAAAAACAAAGGTTTTCCTGCCATGCCAGATACTAATGTACATGTTTACTTTGAATGTATGGAGTGGTTGTCCTAGCAAATTTCTTTATTTATCCGGAAAATAGTCAATTATAAGTATACTTTTGGGGTCTTTTTCAAGGTTATTTGTTTAGAAAGTAAACATTAACGCAGCCAATTTTGTTAAACAGTTTAATAAAACGTCAATAACAGTTACGTACGTTTCGCCAACATGTTGGCTTCTTCAGACAGGAGCTTCATTACAATAAATTAAAAATTATTTGCAGCACATGTTCCTAGATTGAGGGAATAGGTTAGAATTTTGAATGAAACAATGTATTAAGATTTCTTACCATGTGACTGTAATTGATGGATTATGCGAGGAATGAGCACTCCCTAACATGGTTTTAAATAGATCTTTCGTTTAGATGAAATTAAAAATCTTAAATTCTGTACAAATGTAGTTAACAGAGTGGAAAACTATATTTAGTGTGTCAGCTGTCAATCAGGATATTCCCGTTAGATCAAATTTTCACTGTTAAAGGATATTTTAAAAGGTTGAAAATGTTTGTTTCTATTGTTTAGGCTTTGTTTATAGACGGTGCTATTGTTGTATATGTTATATATGGTTATCCATAGCAATGTACAGTGGTTGTTGATAAATAAATATATGCAAACGAGTTCGTTTTCACTCCTGCTTCATATAATCACTAGAACACTGCAATAACTAAAAGGTTATGGGCCCAGTTCACAAAGAATAGTGATTTGTAGGCTAAAGCAGGAAGATAGATAAAAAACTCTGTTTTTGGTAAAGGGAAGGGTTGACATTTAAAAAGTGTCACATTGTCACATCAGGTTTCACTTACTTGATCTGCTTGTGGAAAGTACAGTGAGGATATTCAATAACAAGATGGACAAGATTAGATCCCTAAACATTCAGAAATTTGATGGAAAAAAATTTCAACTTTGGAAGTATCAGATGGAGACTATTTTCAAGGCTGAAGGTATCGCAGATTTGGTTAATGGAAGAATAGAACGTCCAGGAGAAACGTCCGAGGCTAAATTAAAGAAAGAATGGGAAGACCTTAATGCAAAAGCAATGCTTTTGATATCAACTTCGATGGAATTCGGTCAGTTACAAACAGTTATGACCTGTGAAACAGCTCCGGAAATTTGGACAAGATTAAAAATAATTCATGAACAGAAGTCAGCAGTTAACAAGGTGATGTTAAAACAACAGTTTTTCAATTACCGTATGTTCGAAACAGGCAGCATTGCACAACATATTAGCAAGATCGAGTCTTTGGCATAAGCCTTAGCAGATGTTGGAGAAAAAGTAGCAGATTTTGATAAAATATCTAAAGTTCTAGGAAGTTTACCTTCCAAATATTTCCCATTTACAACAGCATGGGATTCTTATGACGAGAGTAAACAAACGTTTGACAATTTGACTGCCAGACTTCTCAAGGAAGAACTCCGACTAAGTGAAGCAGATAATGTTCTACTGCTTTTGCTGCAGTTAAAACTCAGAAGACAGATCAGTCGCAAGCTAAGAAAAATAATTTTAGAAGTAAGAAAAATGTAGTGTGCTTTTATTGCTCAAAAAGAGGTCACTTCAAGTTCGAATGCAGATCACGACTAAGAAACAAAGGTCAAAGTGGTAGTAGTAGCTATTATGATAAAAATCAAGCTCTGAGTGCAGAAATTAAAAATATTAGTGCTGATGGTTGGGAAGATATTTGGTTAGCTGATAGTGCAGCGTCAAAGCATATGACTTCGCACAAGGAATGGTTTACTGATATTGAACCTCTACTATCTTCAATAGTAATTCAGATAGGTGACAATTCTTTTATACAAGCAGAAGGAATCGGAAGCGTTCAAATTATTGCATCAGTAAATGGCATAAGAGTGCCACGTACTCTGGTAAATACGTTGTATGTTCCTAAGGTAGAAAAATCTATTTTCAGTGGGAGCAGTGACAAACAGGAATTGTGAAGTTATGTTTTGCAAAAATACAATAGAAGTTAGAAACTCTCATGCCTTAGTAGTTTCAGGTATAAAACTAGCAAAGCAATGTTATAAAATGCACTTTGAAATGCCTCATATTCAACAAGGTGTTACGGTCTTAAACTGACTTTACGACACCGCACCGGCTCATACAATAACGAAACGGCCGGCGCGGGGCCGTAACTGACGAAATCGGGACGAAATATCTCCTAGGCCGCCACCCACGCCGCAACAAGTTCGGCCGAGCTAGACTTTCAGTGGAGATGGGCGGGCCCTTTAACGAGATTATCTGAGGGTAACGGCCAGAAGGTCGGTAAATAACGGTAAAATAAAGAGGGCGCCACCAAGCCTGTCTTAACCCGAATAACCGGGCTTGGGCGGTTAAACGGGAGCGAAGTATTCAAGATACTCCATCGATAAGAATTCTCATGAGCTGCAAGCTCAAATAACAATTTCGTGATCGCAAATACTGGAATGGTAATATTGGGACTCTTTGGGCCGAGACTGCGCAACCACTGGACCTACCTGCACGCTCTGATCTCTCACGTCTCGCCGTACACCAATCTTTACACTGTAAAAGGCGCTATCTGAAACAAAGCATGCACAGGTCGAATAGGAATAATACGTCCCTTAATTAAATATGCGTCTATTGGTCGATAACTACATCTGGGCAGCAAATCGTGCCGCCAAGCTTATGTTATTTCTTACGTTAAGCACCAGCTGATGGACGCGCTATGCTAGTAAACAACACACTATGGGTGGCCGGCCGCAGTGGGCTCGACACTTTACATATTAGAGTACAGTTTAGAAATACGCACTCCGGAAAAGGGCGCGTTAGTTCGCGATAACAGACGCCGACCTGCAAAGGCAACGAGAGCAGTGTAGCTAGCAGCAAAGCACGACGCCGCTCAAATGCGCGACGATTTAATTGAAGGCCTAACTCGTTAGGCAGCGGGGCAGCGTGACTGCAATATTTGACCAGGAAGAGGGGTTAACATAGCCTCACTAAAGCATGCGAATTTGGAATAGTTGCCAGCCCCTGTTACGTCGCCCACGCAGTCGTTGGCTGCGGTTAACACCTGATAAGCAAAGCACAAAGCCCTCGCAAACATAAACAAAGAGCTCGAACAGATTAGGGCGCGCCAGGCTCAGCACGGCGAGGCGTTGATTCCATTTATGTATTAATCGGTACAATATAGCGAAGCTCGCGCACCTAACGTTACTGAATTAAAAGTTAGCACAAACGTAGCACCAAAACATAGGCGCAGAGTTCTTTAGCTATTTAGGCGATGAAACGCGAAACTCGCGCACATGAACTTACTAGTAGGCTACCAAAGTAGCGTCTTGGAGCATGGTGGCCTCAAGCCGGCATTAAAAGCCGCGACAAGCAAGCAAGGGGGCATGCATCCGCCCACACAAAGTTGAGCACAAAAGCAACACCGCTCGCACAAGCGACAGTTAACATGTTTAAATGGTTGTAATTACAAATACCTTAGTCCGTAGACGGTCTATGAGAGTTGCGTGCAATCAGTTGGTAGAAGGCGACAGTCTGTGGCAGCTAAGTCGCCGAAACACGGCATTAGGGGTAAACGGGCTGGAATCCGCCAAGATGGCGGCGTTAGGACGCTCTCCTAAGAGCACACTTACGGCGGCAAAGAGGCCTACTTCGTCCTGCCTAGAAAGATCCTCGAAAACAGCGAGTTGAAAAGGGAAAGCCCCCTTTCTCACAAACGCAGAACTGGCCCCGTGAAGCCCATCACACACCCACGCTTTGACGTAAAGACTTGCCACTCGCACAATCACACGCGACCTCTTAAAGGCGAAACAGTTTATGGCATATTCGCTTTAACAGCACGGGAAATAGGAAGGCTTTTACAGCAACGGTGCTAACAAACAACGGCAATTTACACAACATTCGCTGAAACAGCACGAGACGGGAAAAACAAGCTGGCGTCCCCGCCAATGGCGGGAACGCCGCGAAACGGCACACTCTGCGACTTCTTCGATCAACGGCCCTCGGCTGAATGCCCCGCAAGGAGCGTTACGACGCTTGAAGTGGCGTGAGCCAAAACGGCGTTACCACGTGACCCTCGACAGCCAATGGCCATGCGCCCAATAAAACAAATAAGTTCCGGTAACGAAGACAGCACGCCTCAACGGCGTGATTTCTAGAAGGTTCGGAATTCTTGCGAGCGATAACACCCGGCTGCCAAAGTACCAGCAAAGGGGTGCTCCAACTGACGAGAAATACTGCGTTTGGGGCCAAATATGTGCAAAATCATTATTATGGAATTAGGCGATGGAGCCAAATAAGTAACTAAAAGGGTTTAGCATACGGGCACGCTGCCCTAAAGCCTAGGTGGCTAATTAAAATACCAAAATGACCTGACAAAGGAAATGCAGCAGAGGTAAATCAAGTTTTATTATGGCACTAGAGGTTAGGTCACGTTAATTTTCAAACTTTGAAACAAATGTCAGATAAAGGATATCTACCTGGAGTAAATATTAAAGAGACAGACAGTTTTTTCTGTCAAAGTTGTCAGTTTGGCAAGCAGCACAGAAAACCCTTTAAAACAAACCTTCAGTTACGTGCTCAAACACCAGGCGAATATATACATCAACTGGTGGAGCAAATTATTTTATTTTATTTAAGAATGATTGTACGTCATATCGATTTGTTTATTTTGTCAAACACAAAAGCGATGTTTTCTCAAATTTTTTGGAATTTGAAAGAATGGTAGAAAGGCAGACTGATAACAAAATCAAAATATTCCGAACTGACAATGGAAGAGAATATGTAAATCAACAATTTGCTGATCATTTTAAGAAAAGGGGTATAATGCACGAAACCAGCGCACCATACACAGCAGAACAAAATGGAAGATCTTAGGTCGATCGTCGAGAGTGTAAAAGCTATGTTAACACCCAGTGGTTTGCCGATTGGTCTATGGGCAGAAGCTGTTAATATGGCAGTGTACGTACTTAACAGAAGACTGTGTAAGCCAGATGATTCTAGAACACCTTATGAAAAATGGACAAATACGCAACTAACACTCACACATTTAAAAACATTTGGATCAGAAGCTTATGCACATATTCCCAAACAGTTTAGAAGCAAGTTTGAAAGAAAATCTAAGAAACTAATACTTGTTGGGTATGACAACAATAGTTCAAACTACAGGTTATTTGATTTGAATACAGGAAGAATTACCATTTCGCGAGATATAACTTTTAACGAAGATACACTTGAAAGAATGTACAATGGTAACACAAATTATGCTAACTTTGAAATAGAAAATTTATCTGAATAAGAACAAGAAATAGCCGAAAATGTTTTTAAAAATATTGCAGAAGTTAATGAAGTCCCAAATAAAAATGCTGATGAAGTATTATCAAACACTGAAGAGGAACAGGAAAATCCAGAGGAATATTTATGTCGCCTCAGGAATCGAGAAACCATAAAGCCACGACTTCGTTTTGGAGATGATACTTGTGATATGGGATGCTCTACAGTGATAATTGATGAACCACAGACGTATGAAGAAGCTATGACAAGTGACATCAAAAATCAATGGCAACAAGCTATGCAACAAGAAATTAATTCGTCAAAGAAGAATGGAACATGGAAGCTTGTAAAGTTGCCGCAGAATCGAGAAGCAATAGGATGTAAATGGGTTAAACGTAAACCTGATGGAACAATTGACAAATACAAATCCAGATTATGTGCCAAAGGATATTCTCAAAAAGCTGATATTGACTATAAAGACACTTTTTCACCTGTGGTTAGGTATGATTCTGTAAGATTATTATTAGCAATGACAGCTGTCAAGGAATTAGAAATTAGACAGTTTGATGTGAAAACTGCTTTCCTCAATGGCGATTTGCATGAAGAAATCTACATGAAACAGCCGGAAGGATTTGCTGAGGATGATTCAACTTTGGTATGCAAATTACAAAAAAGTCTTTATGGCCTAAAACAGTCACCAAGATGTTGGAACCAAAAATTCATTGAATTTATGTCCACATATAATTTTAAGCAACTAGAAGCCGATAAGTGTGTATTTTATGGCAAATTTGAAGGAGAAGAAGTTTTTCTTGCGCTTTACGTTGATGATGGACTGATTATAGGTAAATCTGATTTAATTATTCAGACCATATTGAACGAGATGGGTGCCAGGTTTTAAATTACCATTTGTAACCCAGAATATTATGTAGGAATCGAAATTAAACGGAACAAAGACCAGAAAAGGATCTTTTTAAACCAAGAGAGCTATATTACCAGACTTCTGAAGAAATTTAACATGCAAGATTGCAACCCAACTGCAGTTCCTGCCGATCCGAACGTAGTGCTACAAGTTTCAAACGAAAATCATACTGGTAACGAAATTCACAATATACCCTATAGAGAAGCAGTAGGAAGCTTAATGTTTTTAGCAACTGTGACAAGACCAGATATCATGTACGCAGTGAGTCAAGTTAGTAGATATTTAAACAATTCCAATAAAGAACATTGGGCTGCTGTAAAAAGAATATTTCGTTATTTGAAAGGAACCAAAGATTTCGGTCTATGCTACAGTGGGAAGGAACTTAATGTGACTGCATATTCTGATGCTGCTTTTGCCGGGGACCAAGATACTAGAAGGTCAACAACTGGATATGTGACTGTTGCAGCTGGAGCACCTGTTAGTTGGTCTTCACATAGGCAAAAGTGTGTTTCACGTTCAACTACAGAATCAGAATATATAGCTGCATCTGACGCTACCCAAGAAGTAGTTTGGTTAAGAAGATTTCTACAAGAACTTGGTATGAGTTTAAATGGACTCACAAAATTGTTTGTCGATAACAAAAGTGCTATTCGACTAGTTGAAAATGAAGAACACCATAAGCGGACAAAACATATAGATATTAAATATCATTTTATACGCCAGCATGTAGAAGAAGGTTCAGTGTCAGTCATCTATGTTAATTCGGAAGCACAGTTGGCTGATATGTTTACCAAGGCTCTACTACGACTGAAGTTTACAGAAAACAGACATTTACTTTCAGTTACTTTGCACCTGTAAACAAAGAGTGGGAGTATTGTTTAGGCTTTGTTTATAGACGGTGCTATTGTTGTATATGTTATATATGGTTATCCATAGCAATGTACAGTGGTTGTTGATAAATAAATATATGCAAACGAGTTCGTTTTCACTCCTGCTTCATATAATCACTAGAACACTGCAATAACTAAAAGTTTCTATTATTCAATATTTTAAAAGTTATTTTCTAAATGAATAAATGCAAAATGAAGGTTTAGTTATTTATATTTAGAGAAGGTTACAGTATACGGAATGAAGATTGTCTATCATTTCATAGAATAAGCGTTTTTGTAGATTGATTTCTCTTTGTAGAACCGACATAGCTTATCAAGGATCCCAGATGCAAATATGGCGAAGGCCGTCGTAGATACGAACTAGCCAAGACTGCGATGAGGAAATCAATAAAAATCTGACGAAATAAATAAAGTTTGTTAGTATATTTTCCACTTTTTACTTCCCTCGTCTAAAAGACGAAGGAAGTATTGTAATCACGAAAAAATCACCTTCTGAGATTTCTTCAGATCTTCACGTTTCAAGGTCCCTAGATGACGAAAAACATGTTTTCTCAATTCCGTCGGTCTGTCTGTCTACCCGTCTGCTGGCGGTATAGTTCAAAAACTATTTGTTGGAGGAACTCTATTTTGCATGCGGATTATACCTATGTTTTTCTATTTCCACATATTTTCTTCGTTTCTTCCATTTTCTTCACAATCCACAGAATGGGTAAGTAGACCATTTTAGTTAACTGAATGAGTATGATTTCATATCCACACACGGGCAGATATTAAATACACCAATCACAAACCACATTAGTCGTGGTTACCTAGGCAACTTTCATTTATTTTTTGTTTAGTTATGGACACGCCCTGCTGAATTGTGTCTGGCAAACGTCTGTGGCGTTTCTCAAACAATTTAGCAGGCCTTGGTTATGGGCAAAGTAAAATGTCAATAAGCGTAATCTGTCAAACTAATAGTTAAAAATGAGTGATTCTAGTGACGAATCGATTAACGGTACTCAGTCAGATATTTGTTCAGGAGCTAATGATACGTACGACATGTTATTACCCTAGAAATATAATAGTAAATACAAATTTACTCACAAGACGTTCAATGGAATTCTAAAAAATCCATTATTCCATTCTTTTTTGACTTCGTTGAGAGGTCGTAGAAAAACTATACTGTACAACTCGACTAGAATGTCCATATAGCTCTCGTGCGATATGGACGATATGCACAAACTACTATTACCTGACACGAAACCGAATATACTATCACTCAAATATACTATACAGAGCAAGCACTTTAAAAAATTAAATGCTGTGTAGTTTTGCTTCAACCAATCAATAAAAAGGGTTTACCCTTAAGAAAAATAGGACCCAATAGATATAGGGTAAATGTTGTAAAAGAGACAAAAATGGGTAGCAATAATCGCTCCTTCATGGGGTGTTAGTGCCTCACCATTATTATTATAACCCCAATGCATTCCTCCGTGGTAGGAGGAGACCAACAGGTGGGTTGCGCGCGGTTTGCCGCAGGTATCGAAACGCCTTTGGAATATTTTCTATTTGCAAATTGTGTTTCCTTTTATTGTCTCAGTATTATTATCAACGTTTAGATATTTTTACCTCTAGTTTCCTTTGATTTTTCAAAATTTTTAATGTCACAACCACATGCGAGGGAAATTCTAAGTAAAGCACTCTAAAAAGTTTTTTATTGTATTCAGTAAGATGGCAAAGATATGTGAAGCAGTAATAACCTACACGAAGAACAACCAAAAATTTAACAAGTTTGAATTTGGTGTCTTGGTTTAACTCGTTTTTAAACTTGTAGAACCCTTTTAGCTTCATGAAATATGTTTTTGATGTCGATAGCAAATTTAATTGAGGATGTCTAATTCACAACTGCAGTATCAATTTTTACTCATAAGAATAAATTAACACTGCTTGTAACTAGGTAGGGTTTAAGCGCAGCGTAGGGTTTGTACACCAGATGACGGAAAGGGACGTTTAGGCTCGCACCTTTAGGCGCGCATTATTAGGCGCGAGCTTTTAGGCGCGAATCTTTTAGACGCGGACGCTATTAGGCGCCTGGACGTTTAGGCGCCGCAACTTTAAAATGTTTTGTTACTTAATTATTGCAGTCATTAGTGTTGAAGAAAAATTCAAACCTTCATAAACAATATATATTCAGCTTTTTACGAGCCTTCTTCAGTGTGTTCAGTGTTCAGTGTAAAGTTGTACAAATTTACATATTGAATTTACATTTTATCGATTATGAACAATTAGTTATTTACTTTTTGTATATGGATAGTTTAACGTAGTGAAATTATATGGTGTGTATAATTCCAACACGTTAAACTACCCATATATAAAATGTAAATAACTCATTTTTCAATATGTAAATTTATAAAACTTTAACACTGAAGAAGGCTCGTAAAAGCGCCAAATACATATTGTTTATGAAGGTTTTAATTTTTCTTCAACATTAATTACTGTAATAATTACCCAACAAAAAATTTTGAAATCAAGAATAATGTGAATTTCTTTCATGTGGCGCCTAACTGTCCCCGCGCATAAAGTGGCGGCACCTAAACGTCCAGGCGCCTAATAGCGTCCGCGTCTAAAGCGCTCGCGCCTAAAAGTGCGCGCCTAAAGATGCGCGCCTAAAGAATCGCGCCTAAACGTCCTAGACCGACCAGATGAATAGATAGATCGTTTCTATTTTGTATTGTTTCTTTCATCTGACGTGACGGAGATGTAAATCTGCAGATTGGCAGCATACATACGTGCATGACAAGGGCGCAAGAACTGGGGGGGGGGGGGGGAATAGTATAATTTACTCCCTTCCGACGTATACTATATTTTACTAAAAAGTAAAAATTAAGTAGAACTTTCAGGTTTTGTATATTTATGACCATTCAATGACCATTCAATACGTGGCTTAATTGTAACCAATATAGTTATTTATATATCAAGTACATAATGTAGGATAAAGAAGACGACCAAATAAGGTCTGATTATGTACGAGCTGCATACAAAGATTTACGTTCGACTGCACTGCAGAAGATTTCCTTTTATCTGCAATAACATTTATATTAGACACTTTAGTGTTGCTATTGAAACATTTGGTAGTTTCGAAGTGTGCAATATCAAAAATAACTGTCTATTACGGTAAGGTAGATGAGTTCCTTTTTGTTATTTGTAAAGTTGTTAATATAATCTTCTTTCCTAATTTCAATAATATGATATTTATTTTGAAAATAACTATTGAACATTGATAGGCGGTCGTGTGGCACTTTATGGCAGCTAACTAATACACTATAATAAAGTGTTTATGGAACAGTCGAACGTAAAGCTTAGTTGTGTAAAACACTCATAACATTTTTTGCCTCCCTCCCCCCCATAATTACAGTAGTTCCTGCGCTGCTCGTATATGACTATTTTATGCACAATTGGGAAAATCTAGGGAATCCAGGAAAATTAAAAACAATATGAGATTTAGTATGCTCCGTTGTGAGACGTGTCTTAATTTTTACTGTCTGAAAATGTTGTTTAAACTAGTTTTCAAACCAAAGTAATCAGTCATTGTTAATATTTGGTCCAATAAGATCCGACTGCTATACAGGGTGAGTCAGTATGCACTCCCCAGCCCTCGTATGTGTTCTACAATTAAAAATAGACAAACATGAAGAATACTAAAATTCCGAAAGCAAAGCCGTTTTCAGCTAAAATTGAAATAATAGTATAATATTATTATATGAGCGATTATGACAGCCATTATTCACGAAGATGACATTTGCGCCACAAGCCGAAGGCTTGTGGCGCAAGTCATCTGAGTGAATAATGGCCATAATCGCGAATATAATACGATATTTTATCTACTCCTATGCAATAGGAGCCTTGTGTTCATATTTCAGAATTATGACATTTGTGACAGCTGTTAACTTCAAAAGTCACTTAATAATAAGAATGAATTTTGTGATTGGCTACAACCTATTGAATAATGAAAATAGCATTTTCTGATTGGTTGCAATTTGCAAACTATTGAATAATGAAAATAGAATTTTATGATTGGCTGCAAACCGTGAATTATGAATCATAATTCATGGCCATTGTGCAGTAGGAGTAGATAAAAATATTTTTTTAAGTTTCGTTTAATCTCAATGAATTCAAATACACCAGATACTTCTTTACAACAACGTGCAACAATGTTTTTGCAACACTATAGAGCGCCTGTACATGCTACATTACAAGTGCCAGAAATTTTGAATCGCCGTTTTCCTAATAAATGGATTGGGCGGGGTGGACCAATACCGTGGCCACCCTGGCTTACCGACTAAACTCCAATAGATTTTTGGCTGTGGGGATACATAAAAGAAAAGGTTTATTTTACTG
The DNA here is from genome assembly GCA_940337035.1 of Agriotes lineatus. Taxonomy (NCBI): domain Eukaryota; kingdom Metazoa; phylum Arthropoda; class Insecta; order Coleoptera; family Elateridae; genus Agriotes; species Agriotes lineatus. The sequence goes on from OW679200.1 coordinate 59,845,319, forward strand.
TGCCTGCCGGAGTGGATCACTTTGTTACCCCAATAGCAGAAATAAATGATAATAATTTCAATTCGGTTGAAAGGGACTTTAGTCATAGGTTACATACGCGTATTAACGAAAATGGTAAAATTTTTTAGGGTTTCTTAAGGAATTAGATGTTTTGTTGATGTTTATTTCTACCCTCATAGTTTAATTTTTTTCATATTTTAAGTTTTCGCTTGTATTTGAATATATTGAGATTAAACGAAACTTTAAAAAAATGTTTATTTCAATTTTACTTGAAAATGGATGCTCTTTCGGAATTTTAGTATTCTTCATTTTTGTCTTATTTTTAATTGTAGAACAGATATCTGAGGGCTGGGGAGTGAATATTGACTCACCCTGTATACTGTTGAAGTCTTTCGCGGTTACTCGAATTATTCTTGTTAACATAAAATTTCGGCTCTTTGTGGATAAACACCCAGAATTCTCTGGCTTGATGTGCCTTGTACCTTGTACTCGAGCAAGGACTCACGCGATGGTCATACTCTGTGGTGACTTATGTTGTTTGAGTACCTTGAGAACGAGGATACTTAAACAGATTTGACCTTGTTGCTGTTTGTGCACCCATATTAACCAATGTTTTGCAAGACCTTGCAGTTTGCATCATCAGAGTGAAAGTCGTAGTTGCTTGACACTGACATTTGATTACCTATAGCTACTTGATCTGGTTTTTAAGAGTCGACAGCCAACTCTTGTCTAAAAATATTAAGAAAGACAAAACGCATTTTTCTTCAGCGTTCTTTAATTTTACGTTTTAAACGTGAATTGCTTGACGCTGAATCAAATGTCAGTGTCAAGCAATTCATTGAAGGTTGGTCGTTTTCGTGTTCATTTTTACTTTTAATTGCTAATCGTTGATCACGAGGGCAGATTATCCATCGGAAGGTGTTCGTGAAACGCTTTTTACATTTTACAGTTGCAATTTCTAATCGAAACAGCACACTTTTCCAAAAATCATAGCTTCCATTGTTACACCTAACAGAATTTTGACATGTAGTTACTTTACCTTAAGCAGAACAACAACTTTATAGGATTATGCGAGTATGCCGATACCTGCTTTTGAGGGAAAGTACGATTAATTGCTGTACGAATGTCACTGGACATGCGTCATTTTGATTGATGCAGTAGCGTATATTGGTTTAGTTGTAGGGTTTATGTTGACCAAATAGTCCAGGTTTGAGGCTACTATTATTTTTGTGTGAGTTTGAATTTAGAAATCGTTTGAAATGGTTGGAAACACCCCAAAATCAATCTTTTCCAAAAGCGGATGTGTTTGAGTTTTGAGTTTGAATGAGCGTTTCTCATTGGCTTCCACCATCAACAGCAGACGGCAGTTGTCTAGGTTTATTAAACTCATCCAGTTCGCATGCGAGATCCCATTTTCTTGAGAGGGTCCAGACTAGTCCCCGCATAATTATAATCTTGGCCAGCTAGACAAAAGGAAATAGGAAACTGAAATGCAGGCTTGAAAAAGAGACGTGGCCGACTGGACTATTAATGTCATCCCCAACCGGTTCGCCGCAACGTACGAGGAAAATTACACGAAAAGGGTTGAAAACACAATACTTGCGGCGAAAATTTATTCTTATGACTTATCTACCCTGCGCGTTCCCCTTAAAAAGGTAATTCCTAGTCTTAAAACAAGTTCCCATCCTTTGAGCGCCCTTTTCCCACGAGGAGCCCAACGGCCGCGTCCATCCGCCCAAAACCAACCGGTCGTCGACTCTCCGTCCTTCGCCCGCTGCAAACCTGCTGGAAAGAAAGAGCAAGATGGAGAATGCCTGTTGCCGCTTTTTGGTGCGAACAGTGCCAGTGACGACATAATCCACGCGTCATGGTGTTCTTGATTAATGGGATAACGTTTTGCCGCTGCTGCTTTGTTTGATTTCGATTATAAAAGCATGAATAAACGGCATTGTTTCGGGCTTTTGTCTTCGGCTTGTTAGACGATTGTTGGTCCCCGAAACAGTGGCGGAATCTGGCTTTGTTTACAACCGTGGTCGAATTTCGGAACCTCCTCCAACTGGTTCCCGTATTAAAATGTTGCCGTAGCTTAATGACGGTAATTATTACGGATTAAAACGGTTAGCTTTGTCGGCAGTCGCTGTTTTGGATCGTGTTTGAAGAAGAACTTAACCATTTTACTAACATTTGTTTATTTTTGGAAATATAAATCGATTTTTCGGTTATTTACTTACCAACAATTGAAGGACTGTGGTAGAATTGTAATTTCATTTCTGGATTTTGTGGACCTGACACTCATATACAGATACAAAACCTTTCTTTGCAATTTGGTAAGCTTTTACCGACTTTTACAGACAATGAACAGTATTGAATGTCGACATTTCACTAGGGATTACGATGTCCGTAAGCTGTTTGTAAAGTCCGTGTTACATGACCAGCTGTTTGCAAGGTCGTTGCTACATTATTAAAACAAAATGATTTCAATTAGATGATGGATTTTATCAAATAGATTTCTGTATGGCAATGGGTTCTCCTTTATTATTCGTTTGAAGTACATACAAAGCAATAGTTTAGTGACGGTATACAGCGTAATTTTTTAAAAACTCAATTGCAATTGATATTTTAAAAAAGCACTTGGTATGTCGACAATGATTTTGCTCGTTGGGCTTTGATGTTGACGAAGTAAACAAATGTCTTAAACATCTTAACAGTATACCGGGTGATAATTAGACCAGGGCCATGCCCCTAACTCGTCTATTTATGAATGAATTTGGATGAAATTTGATACAAGGGCACTAATCATAATTTCAGATTGATACGCAGATGTAATTAAAATGGCCGAGTTTCGGTTTCACCGGAAATTACACTAACTTTGATTTTTTAAATAGATTACCCTATATATTTTATGTTTTTCGGAATCTACGACTTCAATTACATACAAAAGTGTTCCCAAATTTGCTGGAGTATTCCTCAAAAATATTTAATAAAACTATTAATTATTTTTCAGTTTTAAATAAAGTTAAAGTAGCGCATTATTCATATCGTTAGATTGGTAATTACATTTTCTATTTAATGGCATTAGAAAAAGTGATTTTTTCTTAAAAAACATGCTTGGCAAATTTTATTATTTTAATACGGGTTTGTTATTGAGTTAATTGATAAAATAGCTATTATTATGAGTTGCTGGAGTCACTTAGAACATATTGCCTCCATATACGGCCTTCTAGGGTAAAAAAATAAATTTAGAAAAAAGTATTTTTTTATTTAAAAAATAAAAATTTTGCAAGACCGCTGTATATAATTTGATTCGTATATTCCGAAAAACATAAAATATACAGTTTGGTCCATTTAAATAACTAAAGTTGGTGGCATTTCCGGTGAAACCGGAAATCGACTATTTTAACTATATCTGTCGGGCAATCAGAAAGTATGTCTAGTAGTTTCGTATAAAACTTTATCTAAATAAATAAATTAAAAAGATAGAAACATGGCTCTTGTTTCATTGTCACCCGGTATAAGCGTCTATCAAATTTACACCAGAAATATAACAACACATCTACCTTTTTAATGTTTATACCCATAAAAACAACAAATACGTATTAATTAGTTTTGCTTAAAACTCCATTTTCAGAACCTTAATTAACATTATGAAAATGATAATAATGCGGGATAAAACCGTACCTAACAAACCAATAAATGTTTTACCGAGCATCAAGCTATTTGTTATGCTATAGAACCCCTCATTAAATTAATTTTTGGCTTTTATTGTTACCCTAAATTAACTTAAACGCTATGAACGAGAAAGATACGCAAATTCTCAATTATGTATCGATCTTCTAATAGGTTATCTTTCATTGTTGCAAAATTAACATTGCATTACATTGTAAATACTTGTTTAGTACTACCTAAGTGTATTACTACTTTCAAGCTTACTTCATAACGGAGCGCAATCCAATTACAAATTTGCTATTTTTTACAATATTTTTATTAGTACTTGGCTATACAGTTAGGGTATATTACGTTAGAAGTAAGGAAGGAGGGCTTCCACTATAAGCAGTACAAAAAAATCTGATGTGATACAATCACACAACTTCCTTTTACAGTGATCTTATAATTAGCCAAAAATTTTACTTTAATTTTTAAGCATTTGTCAAAAATGTTAAAAAATTACAAATTCTACAAAAACGGTACAAAATAGAGCATTAGCTGAAGAGACAAATTATCTCTAGAATTTTAAGCTGAATTCAAAAATGTAATAATATACCGGGTGTTCTATTTAAAATAGAAGTTATTAAAAAAATTGAAAAAAAAACAAAAAAACCCATTTTAGAAGTATTCAACTGGAAAATCACCTCTCACATCAAAAATGTAATATCCAATACTCCCTTTATCGTAAAAGAAAGTAAAAAATTAAGGCTACATATTCTCTTCAATTTAAATCTGACGTAACACTTGGATATCACTCTCCCATGAGTATAAGAATATGTTATCATATGTTTGATCAGAAGCAAGATACTATATTTACTTATTTATGCAAGAAATTGTTTAGTTTTCCCAGAAATCGCTATTCGTAATATTAAAAATTTTTAGAGGAAGATTACAATACATATTATATAAAATATCGATTGAAAGGAAGCTATGATAAATCGGTGATTACGTCTCACATTTCCTTCAAAAATATCTTTAAAAGCTAATCTATTTTCACAAGGAAAGAAAATTGACAATTACTGCGTTTAATAAATCGATTTAGACGAACATAACAAGAATCGGGCCAAATCCCAAATGAATATGATAAAATTAACAAGAACATGCATAAACTTAAAATTGCCGATTAACTTCATTTTCACCAATCGATGTCTTCTGATTCCACTGCCGGAGGAGAACCTTTCCTATTTGTCTCCATCAACTACGATTTTATATCAACATGAGGAGACTATTAGGTAAATATATAGCTTCCATTTCCATTTACTTAAGATTGTTAAAGCATTATAGACTAGTTTTCACATAAGGTAACCTACAAATGGAATGTAGTAGTACAGAAGAATTATTATCACTTTTTTACACATTAAGGTGGTGAAATTGGTCTCATAACTATGGCGATTTCAATAATGGCAGCATCAATATTACACACAAGTGACTTTTTGATTACCATAACTCAACTAGTGAATTTTGGTTTACGCAATCATGTTTAATGACATCTGTATACTGATGTCACTTGGCAACCAAAAAGTTTAAAATAAACAAGAGTGATGTTAAACAGAAATGCTGGTTTTGATGCTGGATATAATGTTATGCTGCACGCCTATTGTTACGAGATATTACCCACACGAGAAAATTAGCCCACAGTTGGTAATATCCACATAACACTACGTGACTAGTAAACAAGTATTATTATATTTTGTTATCATTCATCAATTAGCCCCTTAGGTTGTAGGAGAATTTAGTCAATACAAAAAATAGCTAGACTAATTTATTTTTCATGCGAAATAATTACACAAACTATTTCACGTTTCTTATGAGCTTAAGCATTGAAATGTTTCGCCATCTTTCAAAATTAATAGCTCGACAATAACAGAGTTTTGAATTTTTTAAAACGTATTCTTTGGTTGTTCTTCTTTGAAAAAATTTGCTGGTACCACTATAGTTAAAGGGAATGCTCCACATATCCACCTTATGGTTAAATGCAGGAGTACATACAACCTTTTTATTGCAACTGTATTACAGTGAGCAAGTCTATACACAAGATGAAAGAAAAATGCTCTGCTCACTTTACTGCTAGGAAATGACAATTAATTGTAACATGAGTATACAAATTCATTTGATTAGTTTTATTAACACAAAGAAAAATTATAAACTTCAACTCGATAACAATGCGTTTTAGGTCAAATGTTTATCTAAATGTTTTTATTTATTTTAACGTCCTATATATACACTCCCCAAGTACTTCAGACAAGTTAGAAAACGCCCTCTATTTTCACAATTTTATGGCGCCTCAAAACCATAATGAAAGGAAAAAACGCATCGCTATCGATACGCGAAGTTTGCCTTCTTCTAACCTGGCAAAAATATGTTGTGTACGTTACCATTGCCGACGTGAAAATAGTTATTTTCATGACAAGCGTCGAAAGTAGCAAATATCGTGCGAGTGTTGATTAGACAAACGAGGCCGTAGCGAAGCGAAGCCCGAGTGGATCTAAAACACGAGCACAGATATTTGCACTTTCGGGCGAGTTATGAACACTATTTTTTAGACGACCACTCAAAGTAAATTCTATTTTTAAGAATTGTTTTTATTTCGTTTGCAAAATTGATCGTTATATTATTATTGGTACAATTATAAAAAATTAGAGCTTGTTGGAAGCAGAGCAACGAATAAAGCAAAAGCGTCTGTATTATTTGAATCACGGTCAGCTTAATTGTGTGACAGTTTGACGTTTGTCACACAATTAAGCAGGCCGTGATGTGAATAACTTTGTGCCGTTACGATATGACTAGCACGATATAATATCGTGCTAGTGTATGAAATTGTCAACTTTCTGTAGTAGGCTGCTATCGCGATAATGTTACTTTCATACGTGGTCGTCTAAAAAAGGTATTTTGCCGACTAGGGCGCGCAACAATATTGATATTCTAACGGGTGTTCATAAACAGTCGTCATCCCAGTTGCTTTGAAAAACAAAATGTAATATCTTTGATTAATTCGTGCAACACAATGAAACGTCATTGGGTACTGTCATAGCGCAGTTTTTCTCAATTATAATAGACATACGTTTTTGAAGTCAAAACCTACTGGGATGACGACTGTTTTTGAACACCCGTTAGTTTGGCGGTAGTAGAAAAATATTGTTTATATTTCGTGTTCGAAATGAGTGGCGCATTCGAACTACTTTTTTGGTCTCGGTTAAACGTGTCATTCTCATGCGCAGCCAAAAACACCCATTTCGCGTAGTTAACACAAAAACAACTACTTATTATGAGAAGAAGTTTGTACTTTTTCCACAAGTAGCTATTCGTGATATTCAGAATTTTTAGAGGAAGAGTGCATTACAGAATTAAAGTATTTTATACACTATCGATTGAAGATACTGTGATAAATCGTTGTTTATGTCCCATGTTTTAAATCAAAGCACATTTAAGCGTTAATCTCTTCTCGAAAGAAAAGAAAACTAACAATTATGGCGTTTAATAAATTTATTTACACGAGCATAGTAATTAAAAGCTAAGAATAAAAAGTGGCCTTAAAATTAATAGTTATTACTCTTCAGCGAGCAGAACCCAAAGCATTCAGTACATTTCACATTTCCACTCACCTTCATCCAAGTTGTCGAATTTCAGGTAGGCTATACTCTGGATTTTTTCTTTTTGATGCATGGCCGTGGTTTCCCTCAAGTTCTCAGAAGTTTCAACGTTTCGATTGAGAAACATTTTATATGATTCTTACAGACTATGTGTTATTCATATAATAAAAGGAAAATGTACACCATAGCTATGTACCATTGATGCATTTATTTTTATTTTATCTAGGCTGAGCAAGAGGCAACTATTAGCTGCACATATAGTTTCCATTTGATTTACTAAGGATTGCTAAAGTATTGAAGATCTCAAAGAACATAGACTTATGTTAAATAAGTCTTTTTTGATAATGGCCTTTTTTGAAGAAACTAATAAGTCATCTTTTTGATTGGATTGGATGATAATGCATTATTAACTATTAAAGAAATTGAAAAAAGACTAATAATCTTGACCAGTAATATCTTGAAATGACAACCAAATGTTTTTATGTGGTTGAAGAAACCACTGGCGTTCACTCCAGATTCGAATTTCTACGATTCCGTTAATTCTTTTATGCTCTCCATAAGAGTCAAATAATTGGTAAGAATCAAATTTGTGGAAACACGGAAACGTGGAATTTGATGGTCCATTTTGTTGTGTAGAATGTAGCAGAATTTCCACGTTGCGTTTTCCCTTCCTGTTGATTTTGAAGTTGGGAAAATGTAAGAGTCGCTTAGGAGAAATATAACCATTTCTCTAGCAAGGTTTAGAGTGCTTCGACATCCCACTCGAAAATGAACACTCTCCTGCTCTTCTGAGCAACAAAATATGTCAAGATAAATAACTAGTTCTATCAAGGTGCCCACATGGCTAATTAAATTGTAAAATATTTGAAGATGTAGTTTTCCATAATGGGCATCCTTCTTCTAATATTTCTTTCTTTTACTAAAAAAAGCTACAGTAACAAATTACATTTTTCCTGGGTTTTTGCATATATTTTAATACTCGTTTCACTATGGCACGTCTTTACCCGAATGCGGAAGAACTTATCTCAGAAAGGGATAGAAATAGAAGAAGCTGTAGAATATCACAATTAGAAAGAGTCAGAAATGAAGAGATACGGAATTGTATGGAAATGGACCGAAATATCGCACAAGAAATCAAAAACGTCAATTAACTTGGTTCAAGCATACAAAAAGGATGGACGAAGCCAGATGGCCGAGAAAAAATTAGAGTGTGTACCTCCGGAAAGAAGAAAAAAAGGAAGGCCTAGGAGAAGTTGGAGAGATGGGATACACGAAGCAATGAATGTTAGAGATATAAATGAAGAGCATTTTTATAATAGAAGAACCTGGACAGAATCAGTATAGTTGTCATTGCAAAGACTAATCCACATTTGTTTTAAATCGGGACTTCACTTTCTATGGTTTGAATTACTTGAATGAGGGGAGCAGTGACATCCCCTACTTGTGTATAAACGAAATTTGGATGAATGAGTAGTTGTTGAATTAATAATAATAATTTATTATACAAGACGATAAAGTTAAATTTTATCCACGAGTGAATCGTTTAACTTCGAGACGAAGTCGAGACTTTAATGATTCAAGAGTGGATAGAAATAACTTTATCGTCGTGTATAATACAATATTTTTCTATAGCAAGAACTTTAACAATTTCAAAAGAAAATAATGTCAGTCAATCACATTTCAAAATGTCAGTAGCTAGATTGGGTTGCTACGATAATACGAAGCTGTCATATTTAATTTAAATAAAAGTTAGAAAATTAAATTACTTTATCTAACCTTGATGTTAAAGTGCTACTTTATCTACCCTTGCTGTTAAAGTAAAACTTGACCTTTTGTTTTGAGTTGATAAAAGCACACCTTAACATGTGCTATAGAAACAAAGAAATTAATCAATTGTCGGTCATAGTGGGGATTAAAATAACAAATCTAATGCACAACTAGGAAATATTCACTACCATTCGTCGCTTGTATGAACGGCTGCTTCTGAAGAATCTGAAGCATTCACTACTTAGAAATGGTGAGGAATGGTGGTAAGATGTACGAGAAAATTACATCTTGCATCATAACTATAACTCGCAAACAAAAGTATTCAGCACAGATCCATTAGCACATCAGAAAATTAGAATTAAAGTATTGTACCTTATTGTGGGTTCCAGAAACTCACAAAAACATTATTATGGGTTCGAACACTAGCTTGAACCCACAACGTTGACGCCTATTTATAGAGTAACAAATGCTATTATTATCTGCTAATATTTTTTTATTATTTATTAATTTGTTCCTTAGATTGTTTTACAATTTAATTTAAAAAATATCAGCATTTTTTTTAAGTGAAATAAATAGACAGCTGCTTCACATTTGTTAAGACTCGCCCATTACAATGCTTTCTTAATTTTTCAGAATTAATATCTTGAGCATCACAAAGATTTGCGTTTGAACAAAATTCGATGACAAATGATAATAATTAAAAAGAAACATTAGAACATAGAACTCCAAAATATACTGATACTTCGACTCGAAAAGTATATAGATATACATTGCGCTGGTAAATTAGAAATTTCTGATTTTGCCAAGACGTTATTAGAAAGTGTCTTTCTTATCCGGCTTAATACGAAAAATGAAAGTTGAAGATTGTAATTACTAAAACTAAATAACGCAGATATTATTGAAGGCAATATCCTGCTGCCGATGGATATAGTAGCAAGTAATATCCGTTCTAGAAATCTTCCATTATGTAATGTATTACACAGAAGAAAATGATGTTCTTTGCTTAACAGCGTCCGCAGGAACACTTATACCGGACGTTTGCAAATTTAAATATTTCATTGGCACGGCTAGAATTACTTTAGAAAGAAGACAACCAGAACATAATCTAACAGCCAATAGTTAAATCTCTTCGCTTGTTTTATCAATTATCACACGGCGCAGACCTCGACTAATCGAAATTTGCAGGCGGTGCAGTTGGCACATTCCAAAATTTAGCAGTAACCTCAAATGCGACATTAGAGTGAAGTGCTAAATAATGTACAAACAGGTAAGTACTATTATTTCCTACTCTTTAAATGCCCATCAGCCGCGGAATGGGTCCGGTTAAGCTGCGGTTGCCCAACTCAACCCACTTCAATCGTCGATTAAATAATGGCTCAATTCTTAATGGAATCTTAATTAAGATCTCCTTATTAACCCACAAAGCGGGATTCTCCAAGTCGACCGGATAAATTACCGTTTAACAGAACAAATCGTGCCAGAACCAGTTCCACTAATCGCGGCGGAACTCCAATCGGCCAAGGGCACACGCCCAAATGTAGGTCCCGTTTGGGGATAGGGTTGCCCTGCCAGGCAACTTTGTAATAAATTGGCACCCATTCTGCTAAGCAGCGTGTTACACGTTTTTTGTGCCCCTCGGCACGTGCCGCTGCTGTGGTGGCCCGTTCAGGAATTTGTCAGGTGGCTTCGGAAATAATGGGCCAGAGATTAGGGGTTGGCATAATTGACGCAGGGTTGTTAGTAGAATTTGAAATTAATCTTGATCGTTTTTGGCAATTACTAGACTTCCACGTCTTTAGCGTTTGTGGCATCGTGTTATTTTTATTGTTTTTTGGTTGGTTTTAGATAATTATAGGTCCGCTTTGGATTTTATGGTCTCTTGAATACTATGTTTATATGGGTGGGTGCCTTCAGGGGCGCAGGAACAGGAGGGCGGCAAGGGGGCGGTCGCCTCCTCATGGAATATATCTGGGGGGGGGGGGGGGGCAAATAGTGTAATTTTATGATATAATCCATTCAGTTAACTCCCGTGACGTTTACGCTGTCAAATGAAAATTTTGGAGTGTAATTTATGTACAGAACCGATCAACTTTTTTAGTGAATGTACTTAACGTCGAACTGAAAGTAAGGTTATGACAAATCATATGTCATTTACGTAAAATTAAGTAGAACAAGGTAAAAATGGATTTATTAATAATACTATGAGTATATGCAGCCTAAATGAAATTCCAGATGTAATCTGTATCGGAATGTAAATATTGTAAATCTTTAAATAAACTTCATTTTTTTTGGGCTTTAACGTGATTCACATAAAATGAGGAATCTGATTCTTTTTGAAATTCTGCATACAGCAATATGCGGGTGGGCGATGTTCATTTGATTACTTAGCAACATTATTGGCATTTATGAAAAGAAACTGATTTATGAAAAATTGAAAACAAAAAATCGAGATAGCTGTGGAATTCTTATCAATTGATATTTTATTTATTTGATGTTCAGTTAAATTTTTATTCATTTGTTTCAAATAAATTGATAAAAATTCCACAGCTCTCTCGATTTTGTGTTTTCAGTTTTTCATAAATCAGTTTTTTTTATAAATGCCAATAGTGTCGCTAACTAATCAAATGAACATCGCCCAACCGCAGAATTTCAAGGAGAATCAGATTCCATAGAAAAAAGGGGTGGCTGCATTTAAAAAAAATGGCGATGACGTCATTATGGAAAGAGGTGGGGGTAAAAAAATTGACAACTATCAGAAAAGATGCGCGTTCAAAAAATAAGGTCGACGTATCCGAGGATTTTGACAACAGATGATCGGGAAATTTTTTATTTGGAGCGTTCCACAGCCAACGTTCGCACTGTATAATGTTGTACGACCATGAGTAAAGTTTAATTCTTGTGTAGCATATAGATGTAAATGTTCATTATTGTGATGAAATAAATAAATGTTTCTTTGTAGTTCCTCCTTTAAAAATACCTTGTAGTAATCGTCAACATTTGTAAATTTTCTGCCACCTTTTTGTGTGTCTTCTAAATCTTTCCCATTTTCAAATTTTGTAAAAATGTCCTTCACTTGAGTTACACTGATCTAAGAAAGGAGATGTAGGATTGGAAAAGTGGTTATAAAGGATAAAATGTAGAAATTCTTACTGAAAATATATGCAGCCTTTTCAAAAGTGGTATATTTATTTAAGTGAGGGCTAATTTCCTGCCTTTCTAAGCAGTATTTGCATACAGCTTCTTGCTCTCTCTTTGATAATAAACTTCGTTGGTACTTCTGTTCATCCATTTCTCTAACGATTCTGAATTATAAAACATCACTTGAATAAATAATTTAAGTGTCAAAGTGAAAACAATTTAAAGGTGCGCCAATCTCAAATCTAAAAATTGTTAATAGCCAAATAGGGATTTTCATATTAACCAACACATTGGGACTTTTATGTCACGAGAGTTAAGTGAATGGATTATATATTCTATGAGTGGAGAATTCGATATAGTCCATTTTCTTTCACATAGAAATGAAAATGCCGAAATTCTAGGGAAACCATTGACAACAAGCATTGTCACTAGGCTGCATTGTGTTGGTAGATAAACTGATTAAGTAGGTATTATTTTTGCGGTGAGGTTAGGTTTCATGTCGACAGATTGACATTTCATTATTCTAAATTGTAGGAAATGTGGTTTTAAAATTTGGTTTTAACTTATTAGGTAGGTATTGCACTAAGGACAATTTCAGGTTATCATAGCCAGAACTATAATTTAAAATAATTACGGTGTCAACCAATCAACATGAAACCTAACCTCATTGCAAAAATAATAACGACAAGTTTATGTTAGTTTATGTACCAACACAATGCAATCTAGTGACAAAGCTTGTTGTTAATGATTTCTCTCGATTGCGTTCCCATGTGAAAAAAATAAAGTGTGGTCACCACACGACTTTCTTTAATGCCTGTAAAACTTTAATTTTTCCATTTTTCGAAAAACCGTTATTCTTATAATCTTTTTAAACAAAAGCTGTATATAATTACATAATATATCATCTTGTTCTATGAAATTGAATTTTTATTACACAATTTATTATAAAATGTTCCGGGAAAACAATAAAAATAAGAGTAAAGTACTACTTCCGGTTACCCGATTTTAAATAAAACTTATTGGGAACCCCAAATTTATATTAAAAACAGATAGACATTTTGAGGCCGATCAATTAAACCATCTGGGCTGTAGAAAGGACACAGACAGACTGACAGACTAATAAACTGACAGGCTTACAAACTGACAGACATACATCACTTCGAAAACTACTGTTTCTGAACGGGAAGACAATTTCCGCAATCGAGTTCGAAAAAATCATGATTAGGTAGTATAGAAGGTAAAAATACTTTAAAGGTTTTGTACCTTTATGGCCATTCAATACGTGACTAAAAAGCATTTTAGCTTAATTGTAGCTATTATAGTTATAAATGTATCAAGTACATAATGTATTTGTAATGACTTTATTGAACGAGTCTATTTTATGACAGAGCGAGCGTAGCGTAGAGATAAAGAGGACAAGTCAAATAAGGTCTGATTATGTACGAGCTGCATACAAAGCTTTACGTTCCACTGCACTGCAAAAATTTTTCTTTTATCCACAATAACATATCAAGTTGCTATTGAAACATTTGATAGTTTCGAAGTGTGCTTCTTCTAGGTTAATTGCGTTATTATTATTAAGAAAAACTACCTATTACTGTAAGGTATTAAAGTTGAATTCCTTTTTATTATTTGTAAAATGTTCAGCTAATATAATATCCTTCCTTGATTTGAATAAAATGCCATTATTTTGTTAATAACTATTAGACATTGACAGTCGACCATTTTACTTTACTCTATGGACTAAAGTGGCACTTTATTAACCCTAAATAATACTATAATAAAGTGTGTATGAAACAGTCGAACACAACGCTTACTCATGTTAAAACCCTCAGAACACCCCCCCCCCCCCATAATTACAGTAGTTTCTGCGCCGCTGGGTGCCTGAGTGTTTACGTATTTACGAGCTACAGCTTAAACCAATGAACCGCTTTTGATCAAATTTCATATTTGTATGTAACAAGAGTTCAATAAAAAACCAATTAGGCTAGGCTGTGATATGTGTTATACGTTTGGCAGTACTGAAGTGTATTGTCAGTAAATGTCAAATTCGAGATTTTCAGGTTAAGTTTTGCGTCAGTCTGTGTCAAATAACAAACAAAACCTAACCTACTAATATCGAATTTGACATATACTGACAATACACTGCAGTACTGCCAAACGTATAACACATATCACAGCCTACCCTAATTGGTTTTTTTATTGATCTCTTGTTATAAAAGTGCAGTGTTATATAAAACTAAAATAGTGATAACAATTGTCATTAATACAACTTACAGAGCTGAGCAAGTTACTTCATAAAGTAGCTAGTTACTATTAACTGCTTCTTGAATATGTAACTAAGCTACTAAGTAACTACTTACTCTATAGAAAAGGCAGCTTAATTACCAACTCTTTTTTTAGTTGAATTAATTTCAATTCTAGTTCAAATTTTAGGGCTTATGGATAAGTCACGAATTAATTTTCTGTTTTCTTTGCAGATTATACCATGTGTTAAACACAAATTACATAAGGTTTGGCCATCGAAAGCAAAATTAATGTAAACAGCAAGGTTTCGAGACAGCAAACCATAAAATTTCCATAGCAAATTATAATATAAACTTATAACAACAACAATGACAGCTAATTAATTTTAAAGCTTGCTGTTTACATAACTTCTAGTTTCCACGGCCAACTTTGATGTAATTTCTTGTTGAACACACGGTATATGTGTACAGCAGAACCATTCTAGCTCGCGGCAGGCCATGTATGGCGCTGTGGTCATAAACGATTTAGAGATCCTGTATATAGCTTACTAAGAATTGGACAAACAGCCTAATTTGACATAAATTTTTTATCCAAATTGATGTTTGACATATGTCGAACAAAGAGGTTAGAAGAACCAATTTTGCTAGCTTGGTTTTGATGGGTGACTTTTAGGGGCCTTGACCATTTTCTTAAAATATTTATAACCGACTATTACGAATACATGGTCAGCTTAGTTAAAATTTAGATTTGCATGTGTGACACCATAGGTCATAACATATTAAAACATACATAAAAATACTTTACCTAGCCATTATTAATAATAAAATTCCCAATGAGAAATATAACTTATGTAACTCTGTTTTCTTTTTAATAACCCTACAACTTACAAACTATTTGAATTGTTTGGTTTCTACTAAACTTCTCATCGCATGGCTCTTACTGGACGACTTAATCTTTTGTTGTCTCCTTATCTTTAATTTTAATTGGCTGGAATAGGTTTTTAATCGAAAAGTAAACTGGTAAGTTTACAGACCAATATAGTGGATCTGCAAAAATGAGATTTGTAGCTAACATCGGACTGTTCAATTTCGGAACGATTGCTCAATTAGCAAAACTATATGACAAACCTTTGATTTTACATAAAAAAGGCTATTTTCCTTTAGCATTGTCAAAGTTGTATAAGGCTGAATACTAATTCTTTTTGTCCCAAGTGATTCTAGACATTTATTGCAAATTTCCAACTTTCTCGCAGTTTTTAATATATAACCTGCACAATTATATAAAGCGTTTTGCTCCCGCAAATGGATCCCTTGCGGGGGAGAAGTTGGAACAGGATGCCGCATTCAAATTTCTGAAAACAAATTTTCCAAACAGATGTTAGTAAGAAATTATAATTCTTTTTATCCAAGAAAATATCTCGTAATTCTAATATTGATGAAGTAGTTAAAATAATTCCCGTCTGAATGGGTTTCCATATTGACTTCCTATGAACATCAGATGGAACTTTCAGATTTTCAGGTAAATATATAATTTCTTGAAGAAATTTCTTTACTTTCTTGTAAATCTCCTGATAAATTTACTGAATGTTAGTTTAGAAGATCTTGAAGTAACTAATTTGAACCAATTATAAATTACTTCTATAAACCATGCTGTTGTTAGAGGGGACTGGTCTTTTTAATTTTCAGAATCAAACTTTATTCCGCAATTTACGTTCCAACTGAAAACGTTAGGAGAGTTTGATACTTTCATTGTGTTAAAGTGTCCTGGATTTAATAATTCGCTTGTTAATTTAGAGGCAAATTTAAAATCCTAAATTTTATCCTTGCTACAAAATTTCGCAATGCGTTCAGCCATTACAGGGTAAGTGGTTAAATTATATTTCTGTTGTAAATTTAAAGAAATTTTAAATAATTTGTTCTGAATTAAGCTCTGTTTAATATTTTTGAACAAATGTGGTGCATCTGCCAATAAATATATTGTATCATCATTAACAGGATTTGTTAAACAAATTGATATTTTGCAGTATTTTCCAGCCATAATGCCGAATTTTTTCGACATGATTAACACTTCCCATATCTGACGTAACAACAAGAATATTTAATCCTACATATGTTAATTTAGTTATTATTTCGAAAAGAATGTCTGCTACAACAAAACCATTTGTAGAATCGCCTGTGAAGTGATATGCCACAACTTACTTCCATCTAATGTTAATTCCCCCTGCCATAAAAACTAACACCTTTGTAGCTAAACCTTCATATTCCATTGTAGGATGGATATCCATTTCACCTAAAGCAATCATGCAATCCTTACAGAAATAATTGTTCATGCCATTTAGCTTGATTACTAAAAAATTTACTATTTATTCCAATATACAGTAATTTAGATTTCTCAGATAATTATTTATTGTGCGATGATTTGGAATAGGAAAACCAGCTGACCTTAAAGTATTGTAAGTGTTTGTTCCACAGACATATTTTATTTTTAACGACTGCATTAATGTCTATTTAGAAACTTTATAATTTTTTTTTGTTTTAAGGCTGGCGTTTGGCTTATGTTGAAATAATAGGGACAAATTGATACATAGGAATCACGTATTATCGATTCACACGCGTCGTATGAAGTTAAACAAGACTTCATTTCAAAGACGAATGTTGGCTGCTCAGGATAAACAATTTTATAAATGGTAACAGATTCGCTTGCGCTGTAAAATTGTATTTAAAATATCGACGCTTTTGTAGGCATTTTTCATTTGTATTTTTGTCATCCAACAGTAAAATTTACTTGTGAAAAATAGAAAACAGAAACTGTAAAATAGCATACAGGAAGATATGATTTTTGATCTTTCATTTAAGACCTCATTGAACTATTTCTGACGTTTAGTTTTTGATAATACGTGATTCCTAAAAAATTTGAAGCGGTTGTCATTTAGGGCGAATATTTCATTGGAATCGTCGGAAATTCGTGCCGGTTTTGTAAACACCTGATAAAATTTCCACAAAAATAGCGCACATATAG
Source organism: Agriotes lineatus (assembly GCA_940337035.1). Lineage (NCBI taxonomy): Eukaryota > Metazoa > Arthropoda > Insecta > Coleoptera > Elateridae > Agriotes > Agriotes lineatus. Next base: position 59,862,784 of record OW679200.1, read on the forward strand.
TTCAGCAATTGTAAGACAGATGTCGCTTCAAAATCAAGGTTGTGACATTGTCGAATACCGGGAAATTTCTACTTGCAGTATAGTGGCTAATCCGAAATTTACAATACGGTAAATAACGAATCCAAATGATAGTGGATGGTTATTATTAGAGTGTAGATTTCTAACTATTTTACTATACGTAATAATTAATAGCTGAGCAGAAACGCTTAGAACGAAATACGAATTATAGATACAAAATAGGGAAAGCTACTCATAACCACCAAGGGGTTTTTGAAATTATTTCTCCCTCAAACTCGTATTAACCATGTAACTATAGGTAACGTCTTAGCAACCATACAATGAGGCAATCCTTGATATTACTTACATATTCTAATTTTAAATGTCATTATGACCATAATTAATGTTGTATTTTCAATAATTTTTGTTTTTCCTTTAACAGTTTAGGTTTATGTTTGTTTCGTATTTTGTTTATTGAAATTTGGCTGGAAATTAATTAATGTTAATATTATTAAGAAAGTGTTACGAGTATTTGGATTAAGGTAAAATGACTAATGACTAATCAAGAAATATAAAGAAGAATAAAAAAGAATACACTTTAAAAGAAAACGACAAAAACTACAAAGGTGATTACTATTTTTTTAACAAAAACTGTTCTCTATTAACTATTAATATCTGTCTTTTAGCAAAATAATTTTTAAGAAAACATACGAAAAAAACAGAAAATAGTCACAACCCTATCCTGTTTTTCAATACTTATTGGCAAAAGTTGGAGTTTTGAAGGAAAACGACAAATTATATTTCAATTTTAAACAAGAAGATGTAATGAATCCTAATTATCAAGATACGATATGTTTTTTCTTGGTATGTATGAAATGTGAGGTTTTATTCTTTCACTTATTCTCTAATTGCTTGCGTATTTAAACTTTCAGAATAACTAGTGCAAAAGGCTTGTATTTTAAATTTATTTTATCTGATGAAGCTGGTATAACCAGCGAAACGTTATAATAACCTTTTAAATAAAATTTTAATGTGTTTTTGACAATACAGAGTTCTGATTGAAACTTATTTTTCATGTAGAAATTTCAAGTAGCTAAGCTAATACAATGCCAAAATAGCTGATTTCATCTCCAAATTACTAATTTATATACAAAAACAGCTGTAACCCCAAAATTAAATTTTTACTAATATTGCTAGTAAATAAAATATTGTATGCACCATGGGAGATATTCATGTTCTTTACCTTCGGTTGACTTACAGACCTCAGACTAGAAGCACTCGGTCTGTAACACATGTCAACCCTAGGGAAAAACATATTCATATCTGCGTTAATGCATAAGTATCTCTTATTTTTAGGTTGAAAACGAATGTTTTTCGGCAACCGTTTTTGAAGTGATTACTACCAAAACTGTCATTGAAGTAGACGTTTCTCTTACTGACACAAAAAGTGTATTTTGCAATGCAACACTTTTAGTTCCTAGAATTAATAGTATATTGTTTTATTAGAATTAAAAGTGGCACTTTGTTTGACGAGCAATTATGTTTGCATTTGCAAGACAAAGCGCACCGTAGCCGAGCAAATGCAAAAATTGCAAGTCAAACAGTGTCACTTTTAATCCAAATAATACATACTATTTTTTCTGCAACCTAGAAATGTACAAAATATTCAACATTTTAGATGATTGATTACTTTTGACGTTTCTCATTTAAAAATCATTATGACAACTACATTCACAGACCACCAAATGGAAGTTGCTTTTAGTTCCATGGAAGTAAAAGTACTTCCTAGGAACTAAAAGTGTGACATAGCAACCCACACTTTTTGTGTCAGTAAGAGAAACGTCAACTTCAATGACATATTTTGGTATTAAAAGTAATTACTTTTGGTTGCGGAAAATACTATTTTATTTAACAAGCATATAATGTAGGCTATATTACGCCAAGATGAAATCATCCAAGTGTAATACAGCGATTATATGCAAGTCAAGTGCAATAATTTATCTACAACTACATAGTTTTTGATAATAACTAGGTACCTAATTAATCAACTTGATAATATATTTCAAATTTATCAATCGATATTTACAATCAAAACCTTTCTGCCATTTAACAGCACACCGGAATCACTTTGCAACACCTTACAAGAAAACAGATACAGTTACCAAATTTTACTGCGATATATTGGTAAATGTTATACGTTTACAGCTCAATTTATACTTCCTATAATGCTGCCTAAACAGATATAAAAAACTTTAAATATTGACAAAGAATAGTAATTTATTATAAAAGACGATAAAGTTAAATTTTATCCACGAGTGAATCGTTTAACTTCGAGACGAAGTCGAGACTTTAATGATTCAAGAGTGGATAGAAATAACTTTATCGTCGTGTATAATACAATATTTTTTCTATAGCAAGAACTTTAACAATTTCAAAAGAAAATAAAGACAGTCAATCACATTTCAAAATGTCAGCAGTTAGATTGGGTTGCTACGATAATACGAAGCTGTTATATTTAATTTAAACAAAAGTTAGAAAATTAAATTACTTTATCTATCCTTGATGTTGAAGTGCTACTTTTTTCTACCCTTGCTGTTAAAGTAAAACTTGACCTTTTGTTTTGAGTTGATAAAAGCACACTTTAACATGTGCAATAGAAAAAAAAAGTATTTTTTATTACACTACTTTATTTTCAATACAAGATTAATAGCAGATACACTGTGATTGAGGTCACCACCCTGGGCCGAAGTGGTTTAGAATTTCGTCTTGATGTCTTGCTTTCGGTCGTACTCGTCATCTCTATTGAACGAAGATAGTAATTAATAATGAGTAAAAAAAATTGCTAAAAATTTTAACATAAGTTATTACTTCTAAAGAAAAAAATGCTCAATGTATTTATGGTAGTTTCTGATGATATTGTTTGTATTCGCAGAGTAGCACAATTCAAAGGCTTCTAAATATTGCAGCATAATTCTAATTTGCAGTAATACTCGTTTCTTGTTGTTCTGATCCCGGTCATGGAAAAAATTGTATATAAGCAGGAGAGAAGTCCATTTTTTCTTCTATGTATTTGTAGTCCTCGCGTTTCGCACTTGCGCCTCAAACTCACACTTTGGAAAAACGTATGCCTTTCTCTTCCGTGTTGGAAAGTACTATTCATTCATATTACCATCGATATTTTTCAGTTATTTTATCACCCCGCCCTCCTCGATTTTTTTCGTCGGGGATTGGCACAATGTTGGCAACCCTATGCAGAAAAACTATTTTTGCCTATGATGAATGTAGATTTCGTGAAGTTATTAGAATTTTGAATTAAACTACAAAAATATAAACAAGGAAGCTTAATAAACTTTTTTTATACAAGGTACAGTTACTGGAGAAATTGAAATTAAAAATGAAAAAAAAAATAATTTTTAACCTGACTTGTTCAGCTGCTGTACGTATTAATCTTCCTTACTTTTGGTTGTTTAGTTACAAAATCGTATTTTTTTTAAGAAATAAAAGATTTTATAATATTACATTTAATAAAAATTACTATTTGTTTCTAACTTTGATACGGCCCTGTCGCTAGACTCGCACCTCTAAAAAGCATTATTTTATAGATGTTTTATAAGAATTGTCTAAATAGCATAAAAATGTATTAAAACTAGATTGAATTGTTTATAAAAAAAGTACACATGTATTTACCAAACATAAACTGAATTGTTAATAAGACAGTACAAATTTACAAAAAATAAACCGAATTGTTAATAAAAAAGTGCATACATATTTACCAAAGATTTTTTATTAACAGAGTAGTTTATTTTTTGTAAATACATTTCTACTTTTTTCTACTTTTTTATAAACAATTTAATATATGTTTTTAAATACATATGCACTTTTGTATTAACAATTTAGTTTATTTTTGATAAGTACATGTTGACTTTTTATAAACAATTTAATTTCTTTTTATATTCAATTAACTTAAAATACAGTATATATCATTTCTTCTATACACACCCCTGCATCTTTCTTACCATTTTCTGACAAATTTAATTTTATTTCAATTATACTCGGGTTATTATTGCAATTTTTAAATAATTTTACTCTGCAAAATTCTAAGTAGGACTTTGACCATATGACCAAAGTAGTCGGTGTCTAAGGTACCTGGTACTCTGCATGCCTAGACCTTGGCCATTAACAAACAACAACAGAAAATAATTTTACTGCACGCCAGTCTACTGCCATCAAAAATAAATGGAGGAAATTGAAAAATTGTAGTAGGCTTAGTTTTATTAAAGAAATTATGAAAGAAGTTACTCAGAATCAGAAAAATAGTAGAATTTCAATTGCAATTGAAACAGTTTTATTGGTAATAATTGATTTGTAATATAATGTAAATGAATTAAAATTGATTTGTCTTGTTAATTTGCATTTATCTAGTTTTCGCAATTTCTTTTTCAAATGAGCTGCTTCTAAACGGTAGTACCTAGATATAATCGGCCACAGCGTGGTTTTAAAAATAACATCACTCAAACTCAAACTTCATTTTCACACTAATACAGATTAACCTAATCCTTAATTTGATTAAATTCATCAAGTTGGGCCTATCAGACAGAACTTTTCACCGTATTTTAAAGGATTTAAAATTTCATCCTTACAAAGTTCAAGTCGTGCACCAATTACTAGGTACCAGGAGATTTAGAAATTCGGGTTACGTTTTGTGAACAATTCCTTCAACTACTGGATAATAATAACCAAATTAATTTGGTGCAAGTGCTAATATTTTTAATAAATAAATTATATTGTAACTAAAATTGGCAAGTTTTTACTTTACATTTTTGAAAAAAAAATAAAATATTGTAAACTTTGAAACAGTTATTAACAATTTAAATAGGGTCGGTCATTCTGCCGGACCCTGTCATTGCAGGGCCACTAAAAGCGCTTACAAGCGGGCTCAAGAATGCTTGGAGCAAGGGGATGATGTTTTTGAGCATCTAATTTGAGTTTTGTTTTTAGAAGTTCATAGAATATTTTGAAATAAACGATATTGTTTCACTTCATGGATATTCTTTTAATTTCTATTTTATGATAAGCAAAATTGCCACCAACAGCCACCTTGACGAATGTGAAAAATCATCAATACCTTTGTCATTTTCGACATTAGGATAAAAGACATAGGACACTTTTTGTTCAGAATTCAATTCCTATCGATTGTGAATATTGTATACTGAGTGTCCCATTTGAAAAAATTGAACTTTTTGATATAACTCGCGAACGCGTTGTTCGATTTTGATTCCGTTTTCACCATCTTAATTGGCGAAAAAAATACTACTAGTTTTACTATTTAACTGACTTTGTAGCTCGAATAATAACGAAGTTAGCAATAGTGCCGACTTAACTTTGAAAACCCTATATCGTATCTGATTACCCCTCCTTGAAGCAGTTGCTTTATTATTTCTTCTCTTTTGACGTGCGAAATTATGTTTAACCATTGTTATATTTGTATAACTAACGTCAAATTCTTCGTATTTATTGATATCGCACATGCACAAAGTTGCCAGGTCAAAGAAATACAATACACGAGATTGGAGTTACAAATATTACCAGATAACTTTTATGTCTTGCCATTTTATAATCTATTTGCACCTGTTGTCTGGGCATGACGTTACAAAACACAAACACCTGACATCTGTTCAGCAGAGAACACCACCTTAGTTAGTCGTATACTTACTTAAGTAGAAATGTTTATAACTAGTTTGACTATAAATTTCCAGGTGGAAGCAGGCTGCAACACAATAAAGCGAGAGGGAAGATTGGAGCATTTTCTTCGTTCAATCCCCAACCTTAAAGGCTCGAATTTGGTCTACAACAAAAAGTTCTCTGAAACTGCTTACAAATTGTTGTTCTTCTGCTTTTCTAAATAAACCTCACGAGTTATATATTTTGTAAAATACAATAAGGCGTTTTTAAATGATCATATTTCTTTCGTATTTATTGAAATTCGTCTCTTGTAAATGCTCCGCATTTCATTAGTTTTTTCAAAATGTATGTTAAAGACGGTGGGTATGGCGATTATTTTAAGTTTCTTCCTATAAACTTCCCATTGGAAATTTTCAAAATGATTGCCACATATTACATGCATTTTTTGTCAGATTTTTACTTAGAAGATTTCTAGGCACTGCTTTTAAATAATTCTTTCTTCGGATCGATTTGTGCAACCAGAAACCAAGCACCCCGTCATTTTTAATTTAAATAATTTGAAAAGATGTCAAAAGTGGACGGTAAAAATTAATTTACTAATTCATTTTTGTATCAAATATGCCTTGTAAAAAGTGATCTAAACCAATCAAAATGTATCCCGCTGTTTGATCAACTCTTAGTAAACTATAATCCATTCACGACCTTTTGTGGACAAAGTTGACTATGATTCTTTCTCTTCATGTTGGACTAACTGATTCAGTGATGTAGAGGATGCAACTTCTTTTCTGTCAGTGTCAGTTTGACATTTTCTTGGCACCGCATTGCCAGAACAGACCAAATTTAAAACAACACGAGTTGATGTGGAGACTAGAGAATATATTTACTGTACGTTAAAAATGAAATTTTGGAATGGAAAACAATCAACGTAATGTATAATAATTTACTACCTACCTACTTACTACTATTTTAGTGTTGAAATGTTATGTGGCAGATGTGAAAATCAACATGAAGTAAAATCAGCAAGCCATCCATTTGACAAGATATTTACATTTTTCACATGTTAATTTCTATAAGACCAATATTGCTCAATTGCTCTACTAAATTTATTTGGCATCAGTTTGTGACGTTTTTATTCTTCCACACCAGCTAGCAAGCAAGCATGTAAAATAAAGTGGGATATTCACAGCATGTACACAATTCTTATCCAAATTGCATTACACGTTAATAATGAATGCTTTTCTTATGCATTAGTTCTCATTTTCGTTTCTGTCGTCAATTGTCAAATCATTTCAATTTTTCATCCTTAATTTAAACAGAGATGCGGCAACAATGTAAATATTCAGAAAATATAACCTTAAACTGAAAACAACCTAACCTAACACAAAACGTGTCAATTTGCCTTAGGGAGCTTAGTTACCACAGAGGTACTGCAACAAAAGTACTAGATCGTCATAGCCTCACCTGACCCAAAAAGATCGTGAACTGTATATATATACAGGATCTCTAAATTGATTCCACTATTTGGTAATACATGAACTAAACTAAATGTCACATATATAAAGTTTGGTTATGTTATAAATAACTGTCAAGAATCAGCAGTGGCGATTGCAGGAATTAGTAAAATTTTTCTTCACACTGCAATGTGTAGTGTAGGTTTTGGATTATTCGAAAAATGTTGTTTTAAGCATAGCATCGCCGATAATTCACTGTTACTACAACCGTGTTTGTTACTTTATTCTGTAAAAGCTCTGCATAGTGATCATGAAAGTCGGCGTTTTTTTTACGAAAAAACGTATTAAAAGTACAATTTTTTAAAGCAAAATCGTGAAAAAAGTACACTTTTTTTAACTACTTTATTGAAATGCCAATTTGACAGTTGTAAATTTCGAAATTTTTTTTGACTAAATTTCAAGTTACAATCGATCACTACGCAGAAAAACTACTTGTACAACACGTTTTGAAAGACTTTTTTTAATTCATTTGCTGCAAATTCATGAAAAAAGTATGACTTTCAAAACTAGTTGTACAAATTACTAATTATTTATAATTTAAAATTGTTTCGTTTTTATCCTGTCATTTTATCTAAATTAGGTTAACAAGTAATGCCAGATTGATAGATCTCAAAAATTGTTACCAATATGAGGCTTAGAAATTACTAGATTCTAATATTAGTTGTTTTTTGCGCCCGCAAAGCTACAATGGTCCTGCTGTAGAGAGATTAATATCACTTTTAATATTTATTTTACATATTGGGTTGTTTCAGACTATATAAATAAAATAAAATCGTTTTCGTCTTCTCAGCTATTTTTATTATAGTATTGTGCGTAGCGACATGTTTCGAAACCATAGGTTTCATCATCAGGCAATAGTGATCATCTACAGAAGTATAGTATTACCATAGATATACATAATAAAGGAAACAACTTACGCTTAATAATATGGTAAAGTGATGTTAAAATTTAAAAGTTGCACAAACGTATGTGAAAAAGCATAAAAACACAAACCAAATAGAGAAGTAACTAATTATCCAGAAAACTACACTACAAAAATCATTATACTGGTTAAAACATGATAATTAAAATTTGAAAGTTAAATAGTGAACGTCATTGATGATGACATCACTCAGAATGAAGTTAATTACAAGAAGTAACTTAACCTAAAAATAGAAAAGTCCCTGGATTCAATGGCAATGAAATTACGAGAGAAGTTCAATAAATTAAAAGGCAAAAGACCAAGTAAGGGAAGGAATCAACAAAAAAACGTCTAAATCAATTTATATACATAAAAGATAATTAGTATCAATATCTGTGATTTCATTAATTTGGACATTTTCTTTTTGCCATTTAATTTATTGAACTTCTCCGGTAATTTCATCTCCGCTATTTTATAAGCATGATGGATCTCCTTCCTATTGTTTCATACTGTAATTGTTGTTTGCCATTTATTTATCACAGATATTAGTGGAGACGTATTAGATATATTACGAGTAACAACGTAAATGCGCATGTGCTAAAATTGAGAATTTTTATTACAGCCAATAAATTTGTAAGTAGGCAGCCTCTCTCCAATTTCTATTACTCACTTTTTACGCTTCCACTATTGCTTCGCTCCATGTTCTTCTGGGGCGCCCTTTGCTTTTTTCCCTCTGCGCTTTTGCTTCGCATATGCGTTTCACCAGTCTTTCTTCGCCCATTCCGACTAACTATCCAAATCACCGAAGCTGCTGAATTCTTTTCACTAAAGAATCTACATCCAGTTCTTCTAGTATTTTATCATTTCTATCTCTTTGTGTCACGTTTTTTAACGCATCATAGACATTCCATCTCAATTGCTTGTATGTTACTTACCATAATTTTGTTTAAAAACCAGCTTTCGCTTGCGTATGTCAAAATTGGTCTGTACATCGTTTTCTATATCCTCATTTCAGTTTTTGTACATACCTCTTTCTTTCTAATGAATGATTTGCTGAGAGCATGATACATTCTTGCTGCACTGTTAATTATTTCTTTGATTTCTTCTTCAATTTGTCCGTTCCCTTGTTAACCTCAGGTATTTAAAACTTTCTACTTGTTACAAACGTTTTCTGTCGAATTATATGTTGGTTTTCTTTTCGTATAATCATACATTTTGTTTTTCTATGCTTATTTTTATTTTTCGTTTAGCTAGTTTTTCCTCAGATATTATTAAGGTCTCTCTTAATTATGTTCCATATTCCGCAAATATCATTACGTCATCTGTGAATGCAGATTCTGCTAGTTTGACAGGTTTTAACTTTCTGAAACCCATCTTCATTTTGTGTACTTTAGCCTTTAGATCTTCGATAATGATAATTATGAACAGTGTCGGGCTTAGTGCTCAACCATGTTTTAAACCTTCTTCCACTGGGAAGTATTCTGATTCCAGACTTACCTTTCACATTTCTTCTATTCAGGTTTGTTCACATCATTTTTCTAGGTATTTGACCTACAAAAGTTTATAAATAAATCAGGTTTTCTCATACATATTTTCATATAATAAAATTCTTGCCAGTTAAAATGTTCTAATATGACAATTCTCTTTAGGAGAGCGTAACTCGGCGAGGAGGGATTTAAAAGAAAAAGTTTATGTGAAAAATGTTATACTTATATCAAACTCCTTAAGTTTAGCACCATGATTATGAAAAGTTCTTCTTCATTGTGTCTTCTATTTTTAACATATCATGTGGTGCAAATGCCTACTAACATTTAAGAATTTAGCACTTTCTTTAAAAAATCCAGGTAGTGTTACCGCTCTATCTAAACTTAAAAGTAAAGAAAAAATAAGAATTCCAATTGCAACTAAGACTTCTTCTTTCGGTGCAATGTTTATTATCCACCGTTGGCGAACGTGTTGGGTATAATAATTTCATTGTGCTGCATGTATGAGCGGCGCAGATGTTTGCTTAAAACTGCTTTGGGTTTTTCAACCACGATGTCGCCGTCTTTTTGGACCTGGAAGAAAAATCGAAGGTAGGCGGACTTTCGATTTTTTATTCTATTATCAGATGCAGTATGTTGTAAATTTGAGTGTGCCACATTCTTTTCTCTTCTTTATCAGCTTTATATCCATTTTTGGAATTATGCCTCTTCTAGATCTGCTTTCTATGTTTGCTTGTCCCATTCAGTTCAGGCCCGCTGTTATTTCAATGTCTTCAACCAATCTCATTTGTAGGCGTCCTCTTGATCTGCGATAGTCGTATTATCTGCATGCTAAGATTTGATTGTCACTTGCTTTTGCTACCAGAAAATTGCCACTTCATTTTCGTTGCATGTACGACAACACTTTCGTTCGTTCTCGGATGTAAGTGAAATTTGTATCAATAACAGTTTTCTAGGAACTTCTTGCGTTATTCGCAGTTTAATCAATTTTTTTTTGTCATTGTGTTTTTAGATACGGTAGATGTTCTTATTCTTCAATGTAGAACTTAGTTTTCCAAATTTTATCCATGATTTATTTATTGAGACTCTAATTTTCTAACTTTCTTTTTTATGTAATATGACCACTTTTGAATTGTTCAATTTCTTGGGGATTTTGCCTCCTTGAATGCATTTCAATAATCTGGTTACACCTTTAATTAATTCTTTTTTTCCCCACATCCCCCATCGTCGTCTCCAGCAGCTTTATGTTTTTTCATATTTTTTTCATATAATAACGGTTTCTACTTCGATTTCAGGTAGTTCTTCTGAGCATTGGTCATTATGGCCTCTCGTTAATTACAAATTCTACCTTGTACTTTATTTTTCTATGGATAATTTTTAGTTATGGGGATGTTAGTTACATTCTTTAGCATTCGACATCTTTGTAATCGTATCAAAATTAGATGGAAATCATTCTGTTGAAATATTTCACATTTCGTTTACATATAAGGTTGAAAATTTTCAACAAATATTCGTACTTTTTACCGGTATCTTGTAAGAGCTTCGGTATAGCTGTGGGCATCTAATATGGAATGTTGGCTATTATGCATTTTTGCTCTTTGAATGGAATTTTCTATCTCTTGAATGGTAATTGACCCGCAATAATTCGCTGTTAAATCTTTGAGGTAGTAGGTATGTTTTTCTGATGTCTGAAAATAATTCTACTAAGTGTTCTTTTTAACTGTGCAGTTTGTTCTTTATTTGAGAACCAGGTTACGTTATCGATCTAGAAATGTACATACATATTCTTTCGAGAATCAATCCGAATTGATTTCAAACAGCCTGTTTTTCATATTGACTAAACTATTTCATTCTCATTTCCAGGGCTTAAGATTGCCCATAACTATCGTAATGTTAGTGTTTTAGGTTGTTACATCAAACATTGTATGTAACATTTTCTAATTCGGCCTACAACTTCGCTATAACTGTACATACACCTTTATGACAAAACATTGACTGGAGGTGATCTCCAGCGTTATAATACGATCTGAGGGTGAAGTGAAATTCGCTACAGCCTTTTCTACTTCTTTAGAGACAATTAGTATTACTCTCTTTCGGCGATGATTAAGATCCTCCTCTGTATAGTAATAGGTATGATCTATCATACACTTCTTTGGATTTAGCTGTCTCATCTCTCTTATGCCCAATATTGAAATGTTTAATCCCTTTATTTCTTGTACGATCCTAATGTTCCAGATGCCAGTTTTCTTACGAAATAACTTACCAAATCTGACAGTGTCTGTCCAGGAGGTTCTTCATACCCCTGCCTCATTTAAGAGGCACTCGTACACGATGCAATTTTTAGAGTTTGCAGCCATTTCAACCATGACTTTCTTGGATAATAATCATAGTGTAGTATTTTTCCGGTGTTTTTTACATCGCTGGATCTGTGGTTACCATTACGCCGTTTGGTATCCACATTGCAACCGTTGCAGTTCCCTTGACTTCCAACCTCTGTATTCAAAAATTGGTTTCTTAGAAAAGTTGAGTTCCTGCAACCATGATGCTCCTCTCATCGTTGTAGAATATAGAGTTATTAAAAATAGATGTAGAAAGAGAATAAGAATTCGCCAAAAAAGACCAGATAGAAAAGATAACAGCGACAAGATGAAGGAAGACAGGACACCCGTTTGAGGTACCTCGGCAATACTAGTTTTCATATTCACAAGATGTTATCCCCTGACCACTTTTTAAAGACATTTATAAGGTCATTTAGGCCCACAGCTATATAATTTTCTTCGATTCTCTTCGGTCTTTGGTTTTTATCCAGTTCCCCATTCCTTTTTCTTGTATACCGTCGAGCACGCCCTTTAGCTATCCATTTCTTGTCCGTTGATTTTTGTTGTCTCAGTATAGTTTTTAGGGTACGGCTTTTGGTAATTGTGTGGGGTGCATTTTCTCAATGTGTCATAGCCATTTTAGCTGTTGTGCAGGTACATTCTGTTATTAGTTTTTCTCCATAGATCTGATGTAGTTCCTTGTTTCTTATCTTCCATACCTTTACCATTTCCCTTCAAATATTCTTCTTATGGATTTTTTGCTGTCTTCAGTTTTATTTGTCAACCATGTCCGTTTTCTCCACTCTTATTTTTAGTGTTTGTCTGCATACACCGCTCGAAAACGTCATGTCCTTTTATGAGCAGTTTCAGTGAGGTTCTATGCTTTAATTCCTTGTATCAGGGCAGAGAACACATTAATACTATGCCATAGAAGGTAGACTATACTCATGCATAGTTCAACGCCCAGAGTATCTTTCAAGATTGACAAAAGAAGTTCTGGTCTTTACAATTAAGCAATTTGAAAAGTTTATTGCAACGTATATACATACAGCGATAAAATTACATTTTCAGGTAACCACTACCTGTTTAGGTAAAGTGCCGGTTTAGGTTAACCTATCATACTGAAATTTTATATCTGGGAGTTTTTCTCAATAATAAATGTATGTGCAAAATTTCGTGCAAATACCTTGAAGCAAACTGGTACTTTACTTGAATAGGTACCGCTACCTGTTTAGGTAAAGTGCCATTTCCGGTTAACCGATCATGCTGAAATGTAATATCTGGTAGTTTTTCTACATAAGAAATGTATGTACAAAATTTTGTTCAAATATCTCGAAGCAAACTGGTACTTTACTTGAAAAGGTACCGCTACCTGTTTAGGTAAAGTGCCACTTCCGGTTAACCCATTTCACTCAAAATTGGTCTGGAATCTACAAATTTTGAATAATGACTATGTACATAATTTCAAGGGTCTAGCTTATTTCGTTTTTAAGTTATCGTGTTCACACACACACACACACACGCACATATACACACACAGACATAATTCGAAAAATGGATTTTTCGGACTCTAGGAGGTCTAAAACGTCAAGATTCGTCAAAATCTCGAAGTCGATTTTTTTGACGATTACAATACTTTCTCTATGCGAGAAAGTAAAAAAGACTCCTTAATGGAGGTTTCTTATAAATTTTGCTGCATTGTTCTTCAATTTCTTTGATTTTATTCATTCGAAAAGTTCTTTTTGTTCTTCTACATTTAGTTATTGAAAGTTCGCGGTATTTTTCTTCGTCTTCTGCAGATCCAGCTTCTTGTGCAGTCTCTATGATTTTTTAAAGTTCTTGCACTTTGCTTCTGCAATTTCTCCCTTTTTCTTTCTTCGAGTTTCTTATTAATCTTCTGATAGTATTTAATTCTTGTTTCTCGATCCAGAGGTTTTGTAGGATCGTAGATTAGTTGAGTAGTTGGTGGTCTTTTCTTATTAACTCTCCAAAATGTTTATGTATCAACAAATGATCTATTTGATTTCTCATTCCTCCATCTGGGGACGTCCACGTTTTTTGTAGATTTCTTTGTGGTTGAAATTTGTGCTCATAATACGGCAGCTTGTCCTCGCTGCATATTGTATTTTAGTACATTTTCATTTAATTCCTAGTATTTGCTCCATCTGCTGATTATTGGAAAGTACTTTTCGTTTTTACCCAAATTTGAATTACAATCCCCGGTTATGATTTTTATTTCTTGGCTTGTCATTTGCCTAAAAAATGTTTTGAATATGATTAATCATAAAGAGTACGTCAGTAAGTTCTTTGTGGTTTTGAGTTACTAGCTACAAATGTAATTTTAGAAAATAGAAATAGTCAAGTTACAGGTTCAAACCAGTAGTAGCAAGGCAAACGGGGCAACAATTTTTAAGAAACGCAGTTTCCTATTTTCAAATTTTTCTTTAAACGTACTTGCAAGCATCTATACATGTTTCTTTTAACTTTATAATGCAAATATATAATTTTAAATTATATTGAATAATTATTGTTCCTTTGCTCATTTAAATACAAAAACTTTTGAAAGTCGCTAGAAAATATAGATAAAATAGCAACGTCGTGTTATTGCTGTTAAAAATGACAGAGCATGTTGGATTTCGTATTTTAACATTTTTAATATAATTTATAAGAGAATTGTGTTACGTAGGATGCCTTTACTAGTGCCTGTTGGCATTTCTTTTTGGTTTAAAAATGATTTCGTATGAGTAACTTGAGAACTTACTTTTTAAATGGGTATTTAAGTCATGTTAAATAACATAATCGCTTAATATTTTTGAACTTTCAGTAAATTATTCATATTGCTTTAATAACTAGAAAAATAAATATATGGCGGTTAGATATGAGAAATAATTTTTTCGACGTTACTACCATTGGCAAAGTTTAATGAGTTGCAAATTCCCATAACGCCATTTCCCAATGTCTCAATATTAAGTAAAAGTTCTGTCTATGTGAAACTGATACTGCAAGGAGATGAGGAAATACACGCTATAATGAACTTGTTACATCGGTTTATGCATCCATTCCCGATGTTTACTTCTTCGATTTAACGCTTGTTAAAATATGCGATCCTGTAATATGCAATTAAAATTCCAATTCGTATGAATAGACGCCACGTTATTAAAATACGAACGACGGCTTCGGCTGGCATTAATCTCATTTGTATTCCGAGAACTCGCATTTCAGAACGGCGTAAACTCCGGCGACCGGTTTATCCCGCGAAGGGTCGGCACCGACTTCGAGGCCCTCAACTACATGCTCCTGAAGGACGCTTCCCCCGAGGCCGACCCTTCCAAAGAAGAGAGCAAGAAGTACACGAACCAAGCCTACGTGCGCTGGCAGAGACAGATGTTTCAGGAAAGGTAATGCCATTTATCGGAAATCACAGTGTCTAATTTACTTTTCAGGATTTGGTCAGTCGCCCAAGTCCCTACGAAAATGCTCAGATTCACTGGATTACAGAAAAAGGGCCACCCACCAGTGAAGTGTCCGATGTGGCCCACTCGTACGCGAAAAAAGCCGCTAATTGGGGCCCCCACTACGGTCCTGGACATGCCGTATCTGGAAGGAAACATATGTAGGTAGCTTATAGGTAGCAAATTGGACAAGGGAATGCTTTAGGAGTGAACTTTTTAAATTTCAAAAAATTAATAATCTGTGTAGAACAGTAATTTTTGCAAGTCGTAAAAATTTTCGATAGTTCAGGTTTGCATAATCAAATCTTTTCTTATTAAAATGTCGTAGATTTTTACGATAGAACAATTTTCTAAAATTCTTTAACGTATTAGAAAGCAACTGGTGGTCATTTGGCAGTCAATTGGCGATTCTTATAAAAGTGGTATGTTATTGTATTTATAGTCCATTATACACCAAATGACATCAAAGCATGATTTTTCCAACAGTATAAGTTTGAAACCCAAGGGAAATGAAAAAATGGCGTTCTATTCTGTGGCTTATATTTTGCCACGACCTGGACTATAAACCCAGCAAGCAAATATTTTTATAAATAAAGCATTACAGCAACTCGGAATTATACTGTAACTAGCAGTCCAGTGAGACAAATGTCTCATTTAATAAAACAAAGAAGACCGTTTTGCAAATAGAACGCGTATTCACCACACGTACGTATATGACGTCATTGTTGGTAGCAAACTACAGTCGCATTCGCCTTGATAAAATTTGCCTAGAATCTAACCTAAAAAGTTAGGATTAGGATAATTATGATAATAATTAGTGTTAGAGACTGAAATTCGGTTCCTGACCTGACATGACCATTCCAAACATATAACTTTAATAAATTTTTTCTCTATCTCTTACGGTTTGGCTGCTGAAACAGCGTCCCGGACGGACAGACAAGTCTATTAGATAAAGGATATTTAGCAGCTTTTGCTCTTTATAAAGAGATAATACTCGTATTATCGCCCTAGGAAGAAAATGTGTTATTTCTGTCACAATTTGCTAACCTAGAAACATATTTCTACTCCCGAGGATATTGTACATTCGTATAATGACACCGTAGTAATACCGTTACAGGACAAAAAATCCCTGGACAAAAAACCCCGGACATATGAAACCCGGACAAAAACCCCCGGTCTAAAAACCCCCCGGGTAAAAAATCCCCGGACTAAAAACCCCCACCATAAAGAAAACACTCGCACATTATGTGGGGTCCGTGGGCGATTATTATTATTATTATTGAAAATGAGTTATTAATTATAACTAACATTCATTACTGATACAGGAATGCATAAAAAATGAGACATGTAAAGTAGGGCATTTATTTAATATAATACACATACAGAAAATTAACAACCTAGTGTTATTATTTACGGCAATTAAAAAGTTTCCTAAATCACGTTCGCCTTGTGAATGCATAATCCGTTGCTGAACAACAACAACGGAGGAGGAGGAAAAGAGAGAGATCTCTCTTTCCTCCTCCTCCGTTGTTGTTGTTGAGAGAGATATAATTATAATTTTTGGTAAAATTTTTGACATACAATTGGGTGCTGTAAATATTTTCCGCACGTTTTAATACACCCTGTAGAATCTTGGCTCTTGTAATACTTGTTTCAGGCGGGTTTGCAAAATTTGATATGTCGGTCTTTTATTCTTCAGAGAAAGCCAATTTAGTTTAGTCTGTCGCTAATTTCCAATTATTAATTATCATTCCGTACTCATGCAAGAATCCAGTTGCAATTTTTAGAAAATAGTAATCACCTGCCTTCTTATTGATTACCACTGATAACAAAAGCTATAATACAAAGATACCTGCTAATGTATTTTGTATTAAATAAATGCCCTACTTTTTACATGTGTTATTTTGATTATCATTCTTGCATCAGTGGTAATTATAATTATAATTTATAATTAATAACTCTTATTATTAATAAAAACAATAATTTCCCACGGACTCCACATGGTTTGATGGTGTTTTCTTTATGATGGGGGTTTTTAGTTTGGGGGTTTTTGATCCGGGGGGTTTTTAGTCCTGGGGTTTTTTATCCTGGGGGTTTTTAGTCCGCGGGTTTTTTTCCGGGGGTCTTATGTCCGGGGTTTTTTGTCCAGGGGTTTTTTGTCCTAGATTCAGTAATACAGTTGGAGCAACAATGATCTAGTTTTTACTTCTCGCTCTTACTTTTTCTACATTCCAAAAGTAGATAAATTGCTCTTGATGTAGATGATAACATTTTTATTATCTACTTTAGAAATGAAGAAAACAAAAAAAGCAATTCAAGGGTCAAAAATTTAAAAAACCTAAGAAAGACGATCATATGAGGAATTTACCAAAAGCAACTTGGATTTTAACTAACTAATCAACATTGATATCTAGTACTCGGATGCAGATTTTGTTAAAATCATTCGAAAATTCAAATATCATCTTGGAATATATCGTAGGATGGTACAATACCCTACAATTTTATGGTGATAAATAATATTTTACTTAGTTAATAAATTATTTATTCTTAATCAAGCTGAGTAGAATTATGAATAATAAGAGCATACAATTTGTACGCAGTATAACTTCCCGATTATTTTTAGTTTGAGAATATAATTTCTACCTTAATACGACACATTCAACAACGTAAAATCATTGTTACTTTCTTTTATTAATATGTTATCATACCACACTGTTGTATTATCACTGTGGTGCAGGCATTTCTATAACTATATGAAATACAAAGAAACATTTGTCACATCTTTTTTTGCTTTGTATCACTATATTATGTATTGTAATAGTATGGTGCTTACAGCAATTTTGGTTGCATTGCAAACGTACAAATAATACAGAAAGATTCAAATAGGCCCAGAATTGGTATTTTATTTATTGCAACAATAAGTCACTAGTAAACATTGATAATTACATAATACCTGATTAGCAATAACTATAATTTAATTAACAGAAGCTAGTATTTGAATGAAACAGTATCGGCAGGGTTGCTTTCAGCTTACTTTTACTGATTTGTGGTGGATGTGGCAAATGCATCTAATTTATGATAACTGACAGATTAATAATGTAACGTCAAGACAGAATATTGAATTTACTTAAGTAGAGAGATGTTTGGAACCATTACAAAAGTTTTATGCAGCGTTTTGTATTCATATCATTATGCCAACAATCGATAACGCAGCTGAAAGGTTACAAAGCAGTGTAAGAAAACAAAGTTTATAATTTGTGCCAGGTGTTGGGTTTTATTTATTCCCCAGTGTGCAGAGACCAGTTGTGCATAATTTTATAAAGTTCCAAAGTGCAGTTCCAGAGGAAATTGATTCTGAAGCTTCGCCCATTTGTGTTTAACATCGAAGTTATATTTTGGCAAGTTGTGGTGCTGCGGCAAGCAGATAGCAGTATGCAGAGTATAGAGGGGCCCTTGTTTGTGTCATACAACAAGGCATCAGCAGTTAAAGGCGTTCGAGAAGCCGGTACGAGGTCCTTTGAAAACGTGATCCAGGTTCGAGGTCAACCTTTGAAGTCCGATTCTAGAAGGCTGGAAACCGATAGAAGTGGACAGCAACGTGCAGCACCTAGGGAAGACTTCACCTCAACTCGATGAAGTTAGCGTATATGCGAAAATTGTAATCAGACTAATGACGCGCGCTTTATTGCAGGGGTTAGGTCAGACTGACACCACTACAGGCTTGAGCCTACGTCAAGATGGCTTCCATTGCATGTTAAAATATCCTTATCGTTGAACCTGTGTTTTGTTGTTCTACCCTCGCTGCAGTCTCTAAACTGTTGAAAATGTGAAATTATCTACCAATCGGGCACCAATGCTGCGATAGTGAAAGCAACCAGTGCTGTTCGTATAGTTTCATGAAATAAAAATTACTAGTTGTTTATTTAAGCTTTAAAATTAGCAGAATGATGAAAAATAAGTGCAAAAAGATGTTTTCTTTAAAATACATTTTTTAAGTTAGAGTCATGGCTCCTTGGTTTCTTATATCAAGCCACGATTGGTCCTATAGGTACTTTTGCTTGGTATTGCTGTGATCCCGATACCTTTGTATTTTCTTTATTATATTTTCTGGGATTTCTTATTTTCAGGGTGGGATTTGCCTTATTTCTGTGCGTTGATTACGATTTTACATCACTTATTGATCTTTTTTTAATCTTTATCTCTCTTGTTTTGAGCAGTAGGTTTGGGTGTTTTGACCTAGTGACTGTGGCTTGAGATTGGAGTGGATGATTGTGGGAGTGTTGTCTTTTGTCAGGGGCTCTTGTCAGGCTAGTCGCCGGAGCGCCTATTTCATTCAGCAGTAAATATCAGCTTTGGAACCAAAGCTTGATACTGCGTCCTGGTGGTAGTTTCCTGTGGTTTCTTTCCACATCACCTAAATTTGAGTTGATGGTTGTTAGAGCTTTCTTTTAGAGTTATCTCAAACTTCTCGTCTTATGTTGTGTTACCAACTAGGAAAATCATACCAAGCGGTAGTATGGTTTCATTCTGACCGCTTCCATCTGTTTTTAAACGTCAGTAATCAAAAGTGCAGGTCAAGATTTTTTTAACCTTTTTTGTATACGGTGTCGGAGTTTAAAATATTGTAATTTTGTAAATAGTAAACAATCGTCAGTTGTTTAGCAAATTCACGTGCTTGGTAATTTATAACCATAACTTGTTTATCGATTTTATTAGCTTTGTTCACTTTCCTGGCTTATGCTGTATTTGCTAAGAATAGTAGACGGCTGGTTTCACTAATATATCCGCGCTATCCGGCGATTGTGCGCAATTTTTTTGAATGCGTCTATTAGGTGTTGCGTCGTTGTATGACGGAACCCACGAATTAATTTGTTTAATAGTTTTTTTTACTAGCTAATGTTTTTCAAGTATGGATTTCTACTACTTCGCCGAGTCGAATCCGAGAGCTTTTATTTAATCAAATTCCTTGTCATTATACAATCGCCGTAAACTAGTTATTCATTCAATCTTTTGTAATAGCTTATGTATTAATAATAATTTGAATTCTGGGTTCGTCTTGAATATAACGACCCTGGTGCTATTTATATAATATTTCGTAGCTGAACTGTTTAATTGAATCGCAAGTTTTTTTGTATGTAATGAATTTGGTGTTACATATTACCTGTAAGTTTAAGTTTATTCAGCTACATCACCTATGTACGGTACCTTTACTGTTGTTAAGTTATTAAACTTGTTTCTCTTAAACGTGTTGGGCTTAATTAAATCTGTTGTTGTCGCTCTATATAGGAACCATTTCGTTAATCCAACTTACGACCCAAAATTGCGGAAACGGTCAGCTGACCAGAACCGTGTGCCGAACTAAAAAATGCATAAGCCTGGGTTTTTGGCCAATTTTTCATTAAACAAATATGTTATAAACATCAAACCTTCTATACGTTAACTGAAGCCCTAGTATACTAGAAATTACACGATCTCTTTAAGATGTTTCAAGTATTTTTCATTTTGAATCAGTGGGAATACTCACCAGTCAATATATCTTTGTATAGTACCATTGACTATAAACAGATTAATAATCAATGGTAGTACTTAATTAAGAGAAACGACGAATTTATTGAATTTACCAGCTGTTTGAAGTAATTGTCCATAGTAAATATTACATAAATACTTGCTTTTTATTTCAAGACGAACCACGGTAAATGTTAATAAAATACGACAGTTATTATTACCAGATTTATCACTTTGACAAGAACATACTATGTATGTTTTAATTTATTTTAGTACAGTGAGCGTCAAAAACATTGGTCAGTTTCAACATGTAATAAAAACGAATGCACTTCACTAATAGAATCAAAACTATTTTTTTCATAAATAGCAGGCAGCCACACGTATTCTCTGTCGGACATTTTATTAAATAAAAACAAAAAAATGTGTAGTAGCTCATAAGATTTATTCTAGAAGAAATTGAAGCTATACCGCAGGATATACTAAAACGTGTGATGATGGATTTCGTCCGCCGTTTAAAAGAGTTCAGTCATCACGCGAGGGGTCCTTTGCCCAACACAGTTTTTTATAAGCATAATTGTTCAATTTAAGAAAATAAATTGTTATTACAAATTGAAACTGATCCATGCTTGTTGACGTTCTCTGTATAAGAAGCAACTATCTACGGCAAAACTGGTTTGCGATTGATAGCATTGATAATGAATTGAATTGACATTTTCCCACAGTTTTTAATTCTTTATAAAATGTAGTATTAATAATAAATACCTCTTTGTTATTTCTGCAGAAACCGTCAGTCAAAAAAATATATCTTGAGTTTTATTTATTTATTTATTTATTTATTTATTCTTGCCTGAACAGGCTGTTAGCCTAATTACACAGACAACACAACAATGTATATTAAATTCTTACATGTCAATGCATATGTAATATATATATATATATAATAAAAATAAGAATAAATGTGTCTAGGTAGTGTTGGTCACATTCAATCAGATATGGAGGGGCAACATCAAACAGCAAACGTTATTTATCTTTATAATAGTCACGTAATAGATTTTGTTTAATTGGAAGTGATAGATCCAAATCAGAAATACGTTTCATCAGTTCATTCATAAGCCGCGGCATTAGAATTAAGGGAGCATTAGATGTATGATTTACTAGTGGTATGTGAAACATTAGGGAGGCTCGAATACGCCGAGGTGGAACTTTCAATTTTAGATATGATAATATGTTGCTGTCATCAATCAAATTATTCCAAATTTTGTAGCAGCACATAGCTAAATTTAACTTACGTCGACTTTCTAGACTTACGAATTTAAATTCACCCATTAAGTCTACAGTTCGAACATAATTGTAGTCAGGGTATCGTTTATACTTTTTAAAATAAAGAAATCTCAGAAACTTCTTTTGAATTTTTTCTATTTCATTTGACTGATATATAAAAGTGGATTCCAAATAACAGAGGCATATTCTAGTTGAGGTCTGACTAGTGTTTCATATAATTTTCTTATTGTAGCAATATTGTTAAATTTATACGTTTGTCTCATAATAAATCCCAGAGTACGAAAAGCACCCGACTGGATGTTTGATATATGTTGGTTGTAATTCAATGTGCAATCGTAAGTTACTCCTAAATCTTTCACATTATCAGTGCGTCTGAGTACAGCTCCACCAATGTTATAGTCAAACATAATGGAAACACCCCTGGAATTAAAACTAATAATTTGACATTTATTTATATTAAAATGTAATTTGTTTAGAATACTCCATTCATATATAGCATCACAATCATTTTGGAGTCCCTCGGCATCTTGATCATCCTTAACAATTCTAAAAAACTTTAGATCGTCAGCAAAAAGTAAACATTTTGAAAACCTCAGTACTTCTGGCAAATCGTTTATAAATATTAGGAATAATAAAGGTCCCAAATTGGAACCCTGCGGTACCCCAGAATTCGGCGTGAATTTTCCTGAGGTGTTTCCACCATATCTAACAGCATACCTGCGGATTTGCAGATAGGACGCAAAGAATTTTAATACAGGATGTAAACCATAGGTAAATAATTTTTTTAACAATACATCATGATCCACAGTGTCAAATGCCTTTCGGAAATCTGTATAAATAGCATCAGTTTGCAGTTTAGACTCAAATGCGTTCAGTACGTCGTTTGTAAAAGTTAACAAATTAGATACAGTAGATCTTTTGGGTACAAATCCGTGTTGACAATTAGATATGTGTGGCATGATGTGACAAGATAATTTAGTATAAATTAGTTGCTCAAACAATTTTGCTGGAGCAGACAATATCGCTATTGGTCTATAATTTTCTATTACTTTTTTATCCCCCGCTTTGAAAATAGGTGTTACTAAAGATTCCCCCCACAGTTCTGGGAAAACTTGAGTTTGTATTGAGAGATTGAATATGTACAGCAGAACATCTTTTAGCCAGTCGCCACAGCCTTTTAAGACGTAGGGTGGAATATTGTCTGGTCCAGCAGATCTTTTGGGTTTTAGTTTTTTTATAGCTAAGTTATACTCTGCATCTGTAATTTCGGTAAAGTAAAACAGTTCATTACTGACCACATCTCCAGCTAAATGTTCAATATCATAAGATGACACGGTGTTTGAATAAACCGATTGAAAATAATTTGCAAACTCATCCGCTACTTGGGATCCACTTATAATTTTATCTCCTACAATAAAGGAATCTATTGAGGTATCATTTTGTTTAGTATATTTTATATAGTTCCAAAACTGATTAGTATCTTTTTTAATGCAAGATTCAATATCGTTTAAGTATTTTTTGCATGCAGTGTTAATAAGAGACTTCAATCTAGCTCTGTGTTCTTTATATGCTTGTTGATATGATGGAGATAGTTTCCTGAGTTTGTAATGTTTCGTTTTTAATTTTAAGCAGTTTATTATCTCCTCATCAAACCATATAGGATACTTATTTCTTCTTCTTTTTATTTTTGGTACACAGTTGTCAAAAATGTGATATAGTATCTCGTAAAATTTGCTTAACGCAGCATTTACATGTTTCATTTCAAACACATGTGTCCAGTTGGCGTCTCTAATTAGAAACGCTAAAAGAAGAAAGTCGCATTTTTTAAAATTATAAAACCTGGGACTATTATTTTGCTCACTTATTGCAGTGTAGTTTACTTCTATTTGAATTGTTAATGGCGGATGGTGTGGTACTACGTTAAGAAGAGGGGTTTCCTCCTTAGTTATTTGAAATGTGCTAAGTTTATCACTTCTTCCCAGTACCAAATCTAACGTTCTCCCGTTTTCATTAATAATATGATTTAATTGAGCTAAATTATTTAAATTTATGAAATTCAATAATTCGCGAACTTTGGTGGAATAATTAGTTTTAAAATTTATATCGGTGCCATTCAGTTCTGGGAGATTGAAGTCTCCCACAATACATACATCAGATACCTCAACAGTTTGCCGGTTCTCATCAACAAATGCAAAAAAGTCTCGATAATATTGAATATCTGAGTTAGAAGGTATATAAACAGATATAACTATAAAATTAATTTTATGTATTCTGAGGTGTACAAATACAGCCTCATATGAGGCGCATTTAATGAAAGTATTGATAATCTTGATACCACACGATTTTCGTACCGCCACCAATGTTCCACCACCCCTTACCTTATTAAAAAAATTCAAATTTCTATCTGCTCTTACTACTGTATACAGACTAGGATCAAATAATTCGGAATCATATATGTTTTCATTCAGAGATGTTTCTATTATGCATATTACATCAAAGTTTAAATGACTCGATTCAATCCATAATTGTTGCTGCTTGGTGCGCATTCCTCCACAGTTCTGATAATAAACAGTTACCATTGTTGCTAAAACTACACAAACTATTAATACAAAATTAAGCAAAATAAACAGATTATATAACTATAATTAATTAAATGGTAACTACCACCACCCAATATGAATAGGGATAGAAAGTAATTAAATACCACTCCCAAAAATTAGGCTGCACTCCTACTAACTTCCCCATAGCATTTACATTCACAACATAAGTCAAAAATAGATTAAAAAAAAATAATAAAAATGTAGATAATTAATTAACGCTAGTACATTTATTCAAAATATCAAACTTTTAAATCAATTCAAAAATCAAATTATAAACAATTAAGGAAAAACAAATACATTTATTGGAAATTTTAAGCTTTTAGTTCGATCAATAATGCATAATGTGGATAATTAAACAAAAACACGTACATTATTAAAAATGTCATGTTTTCAAATTGATTCAAATGAAAATGTAAATAATTGTGAAAAAACAAGTACATTTAATCAGAATTTCAAGCCTTGAAGTCGATTAAAAAAATCACAATGTAGTTAATTAAAAGAAAAAAGTACGTATAGATATTCAAAATTTCATACACGCTTCTGAATCAATTTAAAATCAAAATATGAATAATCAAGGAAGAATAAGTATATTCACTCAAATTTCACGTTTTCAAATCGACTCAAAAATCAAAATGCAAATAATTAATGAAAACAAGTACATTTTGTGAAAATTTCGAGCTGTTAAATAGCTGCAAGATCGTCAAGCGTTTTTAAGACATGTTTAATTCCATTTTTATTCACAAAAATGATACCATCACGCGTCCACACTGATTTGTAACCGAACCTTGACACTGCGTCCCTCCAAACAGCAAGTCTTCCAGGTATTAAATCCTCCCTGATACGTACACCCGTTCCTTTCAGTTCCTTCCTGTTGGCCAGGACCTTGTTCCGTTCCCTATAGCTAGTGAATTTAACTATTATTGGCAGTATCTTCTTGTTGCCGCTATCACTCTGGTTATCACCAGTCGCTGCTCGCAGTCGTCCCGTTCGATGAGATCGGTCTATTGCAATATCCAACTTCATAATTCCATTAAATAGATTTAGAATTAAATCATCTGTATTTTCAGTAGATTTTTCATCTATTCCGAAAATTCTAACGCAGTTGCGCCTAGAGTATTGTTCTTGAACATCCAAACTGCTTCTTAAAATTTGATTTTCAATTTTCACCTCATTAACAACTTTCTGCAATTCCACAATCTTCTTACTTTGTTCCTGTATGGCTTCTTTCACTGCTTGTTTCACCAGTAACTTAAAGTTTTCATTGTCCAATACAGTTTTGACGGTAGTATTGATAATCTCCTGGATTTCCTCTTTTTCAACACGAGTCAACATTTTGTTTTGGTGAGGTTAGCAGGGCGCACGTATACACTCAATGCATGCTAAGCGCGCAATTATTAGAATGCCACTAGGTTTAGAAATTATTAAAAAACAGCTGTAATAATTGCTTCAAAGCCTTCGCAAGACGAATGGTTTTATTTGAATTAGCATATATTTAATTAAATTTTAATATCGAATTTAAACGTTTCAGATTTAATGCACTACATATTTAAATTATCAACAGACCTGAGATTCAATTTGAAATTGATTACGCAATCTTGATCCATACGAAAAAATTCTTTACTATTGAATGTTAAAAAGCGATTTGGGCAACACATTTATATTGTAATGGTATCAAAAAAGTACGAACTCCTATGAAAATCAACTTTATTTTGGCACTTAACGTACATCTCGAAACTTTAAAATATCGCATCACTCATTGGTTCAAACTACCAAATCTTCAAAGATAATTCATACCGCTCAGATCTTAAAACAACTTTTATCTACGACCACCACTAAAAGTAGGCCTTTTAGCGCTAGCTTGTTTCACTAAAAGTGACGTTTTATAGTTTACCGTGGTTAAAGAAATCAGCTGTTTACTTTTAGCCCATGTGCTAAAAGTGAAGTGAGGGTATAAAACTACAATTTCGAACTGGAAGTGAAGTTGTCAAGTTATTCTAGTTGCTTCTTGCGTTACAAGTAAAGTGTTTTTGAAATAATTAAAGCGTTATGCAATGAATACAGTCAGATGTGGAGTATTAATAATTACGTTTCGTAACTGACCTCGACTACTGTCATTCGCAAACATTCGCCAGCGCGGCATGGCCTACTGTTTATTATGACATAAATTAGAAGTGTCGTAAATGCAAACCTTTGTTAAATTAGTATTTATAGATTAATAACAGTAAAATTAAGGTAGTAGATAAGATATTGTATGCAACGCATGCTAAAAGTCGTTTATGCACTAGACATGTTATGAAACTCAGATTTCGGCTTAGTTTCATTATTTTCATGTTTTGTGCATAAACGTCAACTTTTACCACTTGTTGCATAAATAGCTATTATATAATCATAATATTAATAATAATGTCATGGAACCTCCGAACGAGGAGTCCATTCAAATTGAAAAAAGCTGGTGTGATACAAGCACACAACTTTTACCAATTACAGTGATCTTATAATTAGCCAAAATTTAGATTTTTAATTTTTTATCATTTGTCAAACATTTTCAAAAATTACAAATTCTACAAAAACCGTACAAAATAGAACGTCAGTGCAAGAGACAAATTTTCTCAAAAATTTTAAGCTAAATTCAAAACTGTAATACTATACCGGGTGTTCTATTTAAAATAGGAGTTACAAAAATAGAAAAAAATAAACCCATTTTAGAAGTATTCAACTGGAAAATCACCTATCTCACATCAATACACATTAAAAAAACTGAAAATCACAAGAGTAAACACCATATTTGCGGTTATGCGATTTTCTTCAAAAGCTTGATGCCGCATCTAGATAGTACACAAAACTGATATATGAAGTTTCAACGGGATACCTCTTGTCGTTTTTGAGATATTCTGTTTACACACAGATACACACACAGACACACACATACAGACAGAAACACAGAGAGACGAATGAACAATAACATGTTAACCTCATGTACCATATCAGATATGCGTATTTTTGTTCTGTATTGGCAGTTATGAAGTTCTAATCTTGCCTTTTTGTAAGTAAAACACAATTGTTTTACATGAAATTCTCTATAACTATACATTTTATGGTAGTTGCATCGATAAAGAAATAAAACTTTCCGAAATATTGAATTGGATGAAAATAGTTTTCTTGTGAATTGCTGTTCTGAAGAACGAACCTCAATTACTTACTATACAGGGTGTAACAGAACAACACCGACAAACTTTAGGGAGTTATAGAGGACTTTTAATCATAATTAGTTTGCATATAAACTTTTTCTATTAAATACCTCCCCGCCGAGTTATACTCACCTAAACAGGAAGGGTAAATTAGGTTTTTGTCAGTTTATTGCAAACTGGAATATGGCATTAAAGTGAACATTTGCAAATATGTTCTACGAATAGCAGACTTATTTATGAAATATTTTTAATTTTTACGGATGATTGTAGGGGGTTGAAAATGGTAACCGTTATACATGTTTTTATTACAACTTTTTAATGAACAATAATATAATTAATATATATGTACTGGAAAGTCTGATTTATTTAAACACTTTTCTAGCTCTTTTAGCTCTTTTGTAAAGCTAATATTTTAAGTTTAAAGGTTTTTTGGTTTCTCACTATTATACTCGATAACTTCTTATATGTTATATGATACATCAACTACTAATTCTTTCTGTACACATTGTCTAGTTCAACATTGCCAGCTTACTTTATAATTAATTTAACTAGGGATACTTACCAAGAACATGAATGATGCTTCAAATTTAAAACTTGAATGTAAATAATAGAACTCAACAACGTTATAAATTAGAATCAACAATATTTATTATCTCCTACAGAATTAAACTGGTATGAGAGAGCCAATAACCTGTTCAGGTGCAAATTGACTTTTTTATTTAGTAATGGCTTTGTTAGTACTTTATTATGCCCATTAATTTAAAAATTAACTGCTAAATACCATAAACCAAAAACAATATAAAAACGTAATTTGTATACTCTACACGGCAGATAAACTGGCCACGGTTAACAATAATTGGATTTAACCAGAAACAAGGCTCTTAATCACCATAAAATTGTAGGTTATTATAATTATCCTATTAAGATCGATTTGGATAATATTAGAATTTTCGAATGGACACCCAAAATTTGCGTCCGGTATTAGTTAGTTCAAAGCTTAGTCGATTTTGAAAATTTTTTCTTTGTTCGTCTTTTGCCGATTTGTTATTTTATTTCTTGATCTGCTAACTTCTTTTTTATGTTTATTAGTCATTTTAAAAGTGCAAGCAAATAATCGTGGGTTCATTCTTAATCTGCAGCCCAATAATAATTCCTACTTTTAGATTAACTATTGTTGCTTTTGTCGATCCACTTTTTTATTTAGCTGCTCAAAGAGCCCAAATAAATTCGCAATTAGCTACGTATTAACATATTTTTTTTAGAAATTCCGTAAAATATTTTCACTATATGGTAGCTAGTTGAAGTTACACACAATAAAACAGTAGAAAATGAAAATGAATCGCTTTATTAAATGTGGCCCGATTAATTGCAAATTATTAAGGTGTGTTAAATAATCCTGAAAATGACCAGCTTGACAAGGACGAGAACTTCGTAATCTTTTAAGGCAGCTGTTCCATTTTCTCAGGCCACCATGTCACAGACTGGGGCAGCAAGGGTTACTTGGCGTCCGTGTTTGAGGGCGAGGTTTATCTATGGCATCCCGAAACCAACAACCCCTACGTGGTCACCAACACTGGGGCAAGAGTGGAGAAGTGCGTCCGGTGGAACAAGAGTGCCTCCCATTTCGCCATCGCCTTGCATGGAAAAGGCATTGCCGTGTACGATTTCAACAAAAATAATGTAAGAATTGTATTTGGATTGTGATTTTGGATAAGATATCCAGTGATTAAATAAATTTCAGATACAGCTGCTTGAGGCAAACGCATTTATAATCAACCAAGTTGATCTGAATTTATTTAATCAATCGATACACTTGAATCAGAGCTGGGCAGTAATTAAATGCATTACTTTGAAGTTAAATTACTAATTAAATTCCCTTTTGTTGATTTGTCTTGAAATTCGATTACTTTCCAAAATACAGTAATTGCAATTGATAATTGCTCTTTTTGTTAAAAGTACTTGACAATTACTTTTTAAAAGTAATTAATTACTACATTCAATTATTCAATTTGTATTTAAATAACTTTACAAGTATTTGAAGTACTTGTGGTATTTGAAATTATTCGCAGTAGTTGAATAACTTTTTGACAATTGAATTATTTTTCGGTAATTCAATTATGAAATTACTGACTTCGATTGGTTATTAAATCTCCAGAACGTCAAAAATAGGATAAGACCCTATTAAATTACATGTTAAGTAAACCGCAACATTCCTAGATTAATATAAGTATAATTTACGATATTCTATGACTAGTAGGATTACAGCTAGTTTTGTGAACGAGCAATGATATATTTGGTGGAGGCGCGTATATTTGTAGATGGAATACGCATATGTTGTGTCTCGTATAATGTAGACTGTGCAGGATCTAGCACTATAGCTTGTCGATAATTAACGTGTAAGCAGTGAAAAATATCTCTGTGCGTAAGTACAGATTGCAGAGTCAAGTACGATAAAAATATAATTTATTTTTTATAACAATGGATAACAGCTAGGTTTCTTAGACGACATTGATTTATAATAATTAATCAGTAATTTCAATTTGCTTGTTTAAAATGACGTAGTAACATAGGCGTGTCTAAATGCTACTAAATACAAATATGCGACAACAATTTCTAATGAAAGTAATTGAAATAGTATATTGTATGTTAAGAGCTGAAAGTGCATTCTTGCCGCTTGCGCATGAATATTGCTGGTTGAGACGAAGTCGAAACCAGCAATCATGCAAAAGCGGCAAGCGCACTTTTAGCTCGAAATATACATACTATTTTTTCGACGACTGAGCATATTATTAAAGGAAAATATGAAATTTTATTTTATCGCAAAAATTAATTGACAATCAAGTTAACATTACTTGCGCAGTCTATGACATGTGACGCGATTATTTCCACAAATGACGGCCGTTGTCAAGGAAACATTCGGACGTGGCTAGCTATTTTGTTGAAGCGGAAACCCAAAACGCTCGGCGAGCGGCAAAAAGATGAAAACGCACGCTCAGCGGCAAACGTCAACTTTCTGTTGTCAAATGACAGTGAGAAAAATCTACTTTCGATGTCAGTCGTCGAAAAAAGTAATTACAGCATTATTTGAGTAATTGAAATATCTGCTAATTTAATACATTACTCGACTTGATTAATTAGTCCCTATTATGTGGAATTCACTGCCAAACGCGACAAATAATAATAATACTCGTAGATATACAAACTGCAATCATACTCAATGCAGATAACGTTTATAAACCATTTGTACTTAAATATTTTAATTAAATTCCAACAATTCAAAATACCTAAAATGCTTTCAATATCTTTATTCATTTCAGATGTGCTTAAAAACTTGAAAATAAATTGGACTAACAAAATTATTTATTACTCTTCAACATAGTTTTTTAAAATAATGTAATGATGGATACATTTCTACTGAAGATTTGCTGGAAATTCTTCAAACTAAAATGTCAATTCGTGGTTAATAAATAGTTCACATGTTCCTGTATTTTATACCTAAAAATCTTCAAAAATACAATTTTCAATATATGTTTTCAGTGTGGGAAAATAGAAGCAAATAGGAATCTATTAATCACGCATTGCCATAGACAATAATACACGGTTTACTTCTCATATCAGTTTTTGAGCTAAAATTATTTACCCATAAAAAAGTTACAAATGAAATTACAATTTACTGCTATTTGTAGTAAAATAGTAGCTCCAAAATTGAATTTGATACAGACAATCTCAATTAATTTATTTGCTTTAAAACCATATTATTTTTCTAGTGATGGTAGAGTATACTATTTTTTCATTGAATTGGTAGACTCCTGTATAGATGCTGCTTATTATCAGCAAAACTGATTTCTTAAGTAAGTTCCAATGTTAACTATTTTTAACCGAGGAATTTATATTCTTATTACCAGACTATTATTTTATTACTTTGAAATATTGTAAATTAGACAACTTGTCCAATTATAAATAAATAATAATAGTCTTGAATTTTATAAAATATTGAAAATGTACAGTGTTGAAAAATGCTAAATATTTAAAGTGTATTCAATTTAATTAAAAATAAATTTAAAAGTCTTACTAATTCTACACTTTGTACCAACTTTATTAGGAATTTAAATCCCTTATACTATTTTTGAAATCAGAACTTAAAATATCTATCAAGTGGTTGCAAACAATTTGGCTCAAACAAATTGGTTGCAAAAACAGTATGAAGTAGGTGCAAAGTTTTTCATTTTTAATAAAAAAAAAATACTAAAATTAAAAAGTGATAAAAACGCAGCAAGCATATTCTAGAGCTGCTTTAAAAAATATAGTTTGTTGGGTTTTAATGCATCGTAAAGTTACTACAACGCGGGGTCATATTTAAAAAAATTGAGTGTATATACGGGTTTTTTATTACTTAGCGCAAAAAACTACAGTTATCGAATAAGATGTTCAAGACGCCCTCCTTCTATATCAACACAGAATCACCACCTTTCAGAAAAGTTCTTATTTACAGGTATTGCATATACTGAACTTTTTAAGTAGCCCCAAATACTCAAGTCCAAAGAAAAGTGGGGAGACCTGGAGTGCATGGAATATGACCCCCTCGTCCAGGGGCGTAACAATCAGAATTAGGGCTGTGTACGAGCACCGAAATGGGCGCTCACTTTTATATTAACTTATTTACACAAACAATTTTGTGATGTGATTTTTTTATTAATTGGTAAGAAGTAATTAAAAAGTTTTTTTTAGAATTAATAATATGAATTGAAATAACAGCAACAGAAATGAATAATCATTAAAATAGAGAAACGTCAAAGTACCTATGTAGGTACATAACAATGAAGGTACATCCATCGCGGCCAGCTATAATGAGGCAAGGAGCCATATATCTAATACTTACTATATTGCTAGCGGCTATGAGTGGGAAACTCACCGATGAAGTGAGACACACAACCAACTCCTTCATGTATAAGGTGAGCTGTGCGCAAGCGCGGCGGCGTCGTCCGCCCAATGGGGAAGTGGTCAAGTTTAAAATTCGCTTCTAAAGGCGGAGTTCGAATTCTCACGCATGCGCATGAGACGCGTTATACTATAAGTGAAACTATGTCGGCGCCGTAATGTTTTCTGAAGTTTCCAGGCCCTACCAGCAATATATGTGTATTATATTTATGCAAGGAGCCATGGCTCTGCCATAACAAACCAATCATTCACGAATATTTTTATTCCTTAAGAAAAATATTTTACACTTAACTGTACAATAAACGCTGCTTGCTTTAGCGGACGCACTGGAGCCAGACAGAAGCGGGTTTCGGATTTTATAGACTGCAGCGGCAAGAATTAGGTCCAAAGATAAGGATATTTTACAATTCAATAGAAGCCATCTCAGCGCAGGCTCATGTCTCAAGCAGTCTCAGTCTGACCTGGCTTCTGGGATAACGCTAGCGTGTCAAGTTTCTTATTCCAATTTTCGCACGTAAGCTAAGTTAATCGATAAAGCTAAAACAATGTTGTGTCCGGGGAGCATATTCGGAAGGCTGCTTGTGTAATTCCGACAGAACGGACATTGACAAACCTGCATTTTTCGCTCGGTGTTTGGCTCTATCATCAAAATTATCGTCGAGGCGCCACCAATGTACACACATATTTGTTACATTAAGAAAAATTTATTATTATATAATCGAGTGCTGCCTAATCAAAACTGTTCGTTTCTGCTTTTGCTTGAGAAATATAGGAATTATATTTTCTAAATTTCTTTTAGTATATTTACTTCTAATTGAAAAGAATGCCAAAGCAGATAATTATTCCAGGTCGATAGTAAAGCGTAGATACATTTTTACCCACTTTAATTTGGAAAGGATCGTTCCGTTGAAGCTACAGTACAGCCTTATTTGCAGTAACCGTGAAGAAATGTATTGTTTTGCTATTTTTGTATAGCGATTGGATATTTGTGATATTTGATACGTATGTCATAAACTATTAAATTCCTGCTTATCATATAAATACCATAAAATTGGTGGTATCTTTCTTTGTTTGTACGTTTGTTCACTATCTTCTGCGAAGATACTGGACCGATTAAATTGTATGATAGCTTAAAATTTTGCTAATTTTGGACTTATATCGTAGGCCGGTTTTTATTTTCAAAAAAGTACGAAAAAGTGAAGTAAAATTAAATTATATTTAATTTAATTAAATCGTCTAATTAGCGAAGTGAAGCGCAGCTCGGGTAATTCACTAGTATACTGATAAAGATACTGTAGTTCAGATTCTAAAATCTGCAATGAGGCAATACCCATATCTCGAGTTCATTGTTTAGGGTTCTATCACCTTTATCATTTTTAAATGGGAATTGTTGACTCGCACTCGTACTCGCCGCACACCTGTAGTTACGCCACTGTCGGTACCCTGTCAATCTCTTTTCATCATTGAAATATTGATGTTTTGTGTTGGGACACCTGTATATGATAATTTGCAATTGTCAAAAATAACTGCTTCTTAAACGATTTTTTTTTCGCTTGAAGTGATTTATCACTGCTTAGTGCATGATCAAATGTTTCACCATTTTTAAATTTTAATACCTCCATGATGCGTAATGGTTATTTAACCAACAAGTGTGTTAATATAGGTAATTAATAATCGAGAGATTTTAACGCGTGAGCGAGTGGAGCGAGCGAACACGTTAATGAGCGAGATTATTAATCACCGATTAACATAAGAGTTGGTTACAAGACTTTTCCGTCAATCGTACGTTTATTAAAATCCATCAAAAATATGTATTAGTTTTGACATTTCAGATACATTTGACGTTTAGTACGTATGGTTGCCGATGCCGGAGCGGATTTTGCGGCAATTAAAAGACTTGGCGGTTGAAAATGCGCCTCTGTTGCCGAAGGATATATTGAGAACTCGATAGGAAATAAAATAGAAACTGGCACAAAGATATTGAGCGAAGCGTTTTCTAATGTAAATATTAATATTAATAAATCCACGGAGTAATTTAACCTTTAGTTTTGACATTTCAGATACATTTGACGTTTAGTACGTATGGTTGCCTATATAAAATCATTGCAAAAATGGGTCTATTAATGCATGATTTTTTAGACAAAATCATGCATTAATGAGTGGATATATACACGATTGACGGAAAACTAATTTAGAATTCAATATTTGACATTAAAGAAGTTCTGAAAGATTGCTGTACTTTGTTCAATAGTAAATATCAAACGTGTCGACTAAATCGTTTCTTTTGGGGTTGCACTGCAAATGTAAAAAATTTCTATCTTAACTTTCGTAGAAAAGGATTAACAAGAACGATTAGGTACTTGAGAAGATATTAACGTTTACTAGCACTAACGATAAAAAATAACTGTAGCAACTGTTTTGGATAACTTTTATTTTCT
This sequence comes from Agriotes lineatus, assembly GCA_940337035.1. Lineage (NCBI taxonomy): Eukaryota > Metazoa > Arthropoda > Insecta > Coleoptera > Elateridae > Agriotes > Agriotes lineatus. The sequence continues at coordinate 59,898,079 of OW679200.1, forward strand.
CACGTTACAAAAAACTTTAAAAAACTGATTATTAATCAAAATATACTTTACATAATTTTGTATAATTGTGATTAAAAATTAATGAAACATTTTATTTAAATTTGCCTACTATTTACTAAATGAGGCTAAATTCACCTTCATTATCATTCTAAAATTCAACTTCTAAAGGTAATAGCAGAACAAATCTCATCTGTTTACGTTCATACAGCTTAAAAAAGTAAAAGTAAAATATTTTATTTATTTATTTATATATCATCACCAAATAGGCCGAAGCCCAATAACAAGCAACAAACAACATGTGTACGAGCCCTAACCACTATATATTCGGCCATTTCAATAATTTTACTCTAATAACGTTAAAATAGGATTTTATGAGTGGACGGAGAACAATTAAGGCACCGCATTTGCTTTTCCGTTAAAAAGATGATTACATATCTTCTAAATTTTTTAGGTTTTTATTTTTGAAAATCTGAACAACGTTAACAAACTTATAAGCCCCCACAAAACATTTTTATTATTAAATCACGAACTTTTTGGGGGTTGCTAGACCTCGCGTCATTATTCGCCAAAATAATCTCAAATTGCATCTGTAAACAAGCTGCTGCCAAGCGAATTAATTGAACACAACAAACTATCGCTTGTTTTTCTGTTAAGCCAACGTAACTTGATTAATATACAGATTTAATAACAATATGGATCCAGCAGCAGCGTTGGCGGAATATTTAGTTGTTGATAGTGATTGTTAAACTTCTAATTTGCTGAACTTGTTAAAGTTTATAAAAATAAAAACATTAAGGATTTCGAAGATTTCTTATCATGTTTTAACGAAAAGAAAATGTTGTACCTTAATTGTTTTTTGTTCAATCATAAAACTCTGTTTTTACGTGAAGGAAATAAAACTATTGGAATGGCCGAATATATAGTGGTTAGGGCTCGTATAATAGGTGCAGACAATGACAATATTATAATAGATATTAAAGATACAAGTTTGATTATGAGCATCTTAAAGAAACGAGTCTCGTTAAGTGCCATAAGCAAACGTGTATTGTTCAATATTTTATACTCATCAATAAATTTTGGTTCAATGTATTTTTTATATGCGGTATTGAAGCTTTAACGATACTAAACTTAATTTGTTAATAGTTGTAGACTAGATACCGCTGAAGATAATATGTAGATAGTAACGATACAAGTTTCAGTTTGAGTGTATTGTTCAATATTTTATCTTCATCAAATAATACTGATTCATGGATTCTTTATTTTGTAACAAATAGTGCTGTAATATCATCTATAACCGCACTGAGTGCGGTAATCAAGCTCTTAACGATACTCAAACTAATTTGGTAAATAATCTATAACAACCCCGATGAAAATAATAGATATTAACGATACAAGTTTGATTACGAGCATCTTAACAAAACGAGTTTCGTTATGTGCCATAAGCAAACGTGTATTGTTCAATATTTTATCTTCATTAGTAAACTCTGGTTTGAATGTATTTATTTATACAAAAAGAGTGCGGTAATATCTATCCATTACCGCACTGAGTGCGGTAATATCCATTACCGCACTTAACGATACTAAAATTAATTTGATTAAGAATCCATAACAACACCGATGAAGATAAAATAAGTAAATATTTCATTAACTTAACCTAATTTACAACTTAACTATATAAAGATACCACTTTAGTCTTATATACTCCTGTAACTGAGTTTCATTAAGAATCTTCAGAATCTGCGTCTTAAACGATTTTTAAAAAATATTCACAAGAATTTATCAAAGGCATCATCTTATATACAGGAGAATCTATCAAATATTTGTTCGTATAACGGGAATAAAAAATGTGGGAACCGACCTATGGGCATAAGAACTAAGAAGGTAGATTACATTTAGGCAGCGATAATAGTTGTGATAAATCTATTAAAGAATTTACGATTTTATACAAACATAGCATCACATACACATCTTCTGGTTTCTAATCTTTGAAAGTGAAATCACTAAGTAACAGGAGGTAAGGTATTTTTTATGTGATTTGTAAAATATATACCTTTTTTGCACTTTTTCTATTTCGTTTTTATAGTACTTATAGTAGTGAGATCATATAATACAACCGTATTCTAGGTGACATCTAACATACACATTATATAACTAAATAAAAGATCAAACTTTATTGAATCCGGTGAATTCCGCAGTATTAATCTAAGCATTTGATAAGCTATTTTTAACACATCACTATATATGTTGATGAAACATGAATTTTGCATCAAACCAAATGCCCAAATCTTTTGTAATAGTCACCCTTTCTAATTTTTCCCCTTCAATTGCATAACTATAGACAGTGGACTGGGGCTTTCGCGTATATGACATTCGATTGTTTTAAAAATAAAAATTATAGCTGGGTAATAGTAGAATTTACAAAAATCATAGGCATGAATTGTAGAACTTGTTTTCTATGTTTTAAAAGGTAAAGTATTTGAAGTCTGAAACAACGACACGTTCTCTTATCAACATTGGCTATGCAAGATTGACTAGTAGTATCCGGGCACTTTAATCGTGATAGCTGTCAATCAAACGATTAAATTGATTGACCTAATTAAATCCGCGAATTAAACCGCGAATCAGATGCTCTAATTAATTTCGCGGTTTGATCTAATTAATCACATATGAAGTTTGATATGTAATTTACAAATGTGCTACTGATTAAATTACGCATTAGATTTTTTAATTTGCTTCTGGAATTACGCGTCGGGCTTCGGCGGCCATCTTGGATTTCTGGCGGGAATATTTGAAATTTGAATTTTTTCCGATTTTTTCTAAGTTCCATTTTTTGAATTTAAACTTCCCGGGCGTCGGCCATCTTGGTGCGCGCGCACTTCTCGTGGCTGTCAGTTTGAATTTTAAATTTTCGCGGAAATATTTGAAATTCAAACTGATAGATCTCTCTCTCTCTCTCTCCTCTCTCTCATGCACGGATGCCATTTTAATTTCGCGCGAATATTTGAACTTGAATTTTTTTTTCAGATTTTTTCTAAGTCCCTGTTTTGAATTTAACTTCTCGGGTGTCATCCATCTTGGTTTTCTCACATTTATTTTAATTTAAAAAAAGCTTCCTGCGATGTCCCATGGCTGGAGTCGAACCAGCGAACACAGCATTACGAGTACGAAGCCTTAACCAACTGGGCTATCGAAGCGATCGAGGTTAAAGGAATTAAACATAGCCACTTACGTGTCACGAGCCCAGCTTTAAACAAACTATTTTTCAAAAAAGGTTATTTATGAAATTGGAAATGCATTGCCTGTGTTGTTAAATGACTTGTAGTAATTTAAAAAACTGATTTTACGGTTGGATGTGTCATAATTATTTATTCTATCTTTATAATATGAGTTACGCGCATGAATGGACTGATGCATTTAATTGTAAATGTTGGCTTAATTTTTTCACCTATGTTTCAAATTTACAGCTATGCAATTAAATGAATTATTTTTAGCCACTGCAGTCTTTTATTAAAGCATTTATAATTAAATTATTTATGAAAGCCGACGAAAAAATTTGAAAGCTAGCGAAGTTGTTTTTGTAGTATATAGCTGGAAATTTCTTATCGAGTTGTTGATCAATTAAATTAATCGTTTTAGTGTTTATTAAATTATTTATAAGACAGGCGAAAATTTTAAAGCTATACGGAAAAGAGGCAAGTTCTATCGTAAAATATACAGGTTACAAATTTGAGTTTAGCGGTTATTATGCATTTTCATATTTGAAATGCCAGAACATGACGAATTTTCGGTTGTATAAAGAGGTTTTCGCGCTAGTATTTGAATGGGTTAAATTACGCGATTTTTTCTAAGTGCCCTTTTTAAAACAGGTCGAGACATGTGTTTTGTAATTAGAATCATACATCGAATATTTAAATCAAATAATTTAAAAACGCTACAATGAAATTTATACTGTATTTATCTTGATGCTACAATGAAATTTATACTGTATTTATAGCAAATGCTCGTTTCCTGGAATAGTCTGTTGTTGACTAATTGTTAGCGGTTTAGCCTGAGGCTCTTCTCAGTGCATCGTTTAGAAAACGCCTGCAAGAACCTGTATGTTTACACGGATTGCTTTGGACCTCGGTGCATTTTCAAACAAAGAACCAGATTCTAGAAATTCATCGAGTTACAAATTTGAGTTTAATATATTCCTGACATACTTCTGTTGTGCCCTTGTCCATATAAAATAAGACATACGCATTAAATAAATGTTTTTATTGTATAAGAATGGTTGTCCCCCATAAATTTGAATAAAAACAGACAATTTCGTTGAAAAAAATAGCTTTTCAATATCGTTTGCAAATAAGACAAGGGATACTTGTAAAAATATAAGTCAAACCATTTTTTCTTGTAAAAAATTTACGAAAAGACGTAAGTGTTGGCGACAAATTAAAATAAATTTGAATAAAAGCACGCAAAATTACGAAAATACGTAGAAAATTTATAAAAATCGGCATCTTGTCACATTAAATTCTGCAAAAACGACAAAAAAACAATATTTTTATACAACTTTTATCGAAAAAATAGTAAAATTTTACGAAAATACGTCTGCGTTGACGACAAATGAAAATAAATTTGAATAAAAACACGCAAAAATTACGAAAAGACGTATGTGTTGCCGACAAATTAAAATAAATTTGAATAAAAACGCACAATTTCGTTGAAAATCTTTACAAAGCGACTTTATAGTACCGAAAAAATGATGTAAAAAAGTTTTAAGAGTTATTTCTAAGCATAATTTTGCAAACGTTTAACAAATAAACCGTAATTTTTTAAAGTACATCACGCAATTATGAAATCGTAGTTCAATTTATATAAATTTTCCATACTTTGTATGTGAAAAATAGCTTCAATTACTAATATATGAATAAAATCATGCAATTTCCAAAGCATTTCGTTTAAAATTTTAGAAAATCGACAGCATCTCCCATGAAAATTTATAAAAATCGGCATCTTGTCACATTAAATTCTGCAAAAACGACAAAAAACAATATTTTTATACAACTTTCACTGAAAAATAGTAAAATTTTACGAAAATACGTCTGTGTTGACGACAAATGAAAATAAATTTGAATAGAAACACTCAAAAATTACGAAAAGACGTATGTGTTGACCCCCAAAGTAACAAAAATTTGAATAAAATCACGCAATCATACAGCATCTCACATAAATTTTCACAAAAATCGACATCATGTCACATAAATTATACAAAAACTGTCATCATATCACTTGAAATTATACAAAAAACGACATTTTCATTCAACACACGATGAAAATTGAACAAAAATCACGCAGTCATACAGCATCTCACATAAATTTTCACAAAAATCGACATCATGTCATATAAATTATACAAAAACTGTCATCATGTCACTTGAAATTATACAAAAAACGACATTTTTACTAAACACACGACGAAAATTGAACAAAAATCACACAATTACACGCCATCTCACATAAATTTTTACAAAAATCGACATCATGTTACATAAACTATGCATAATTTTGCAAATGTTTTACACTTTTTATAAAATGCACCGCTCAAAATTAAAAGAAATAGCAATTTCATTGAAAAAATCTACTACCACAATCATTTCGATAAACAAATTTCAAAAAATCTTATACTTTTGACGGAAATATATGTATGTTGACCACAAATTAACATAATTTTTAAATAAAAACGCGCAATTCGTTGAAAAAAATATTCTGACACCACCAAAACACGCAATTTCATTGAAAAATATATATATGTTGTCCACAAATTAACATAAATTTGAATAAAAACACGTAATTTTGTTGAAAAAATGTTCTGGCCCCGTCATTTCACTTAAAATTTTACAAAACTGCTATCATAACACTTGAAATTATACAAAATATATGTTTAAATTCAAAAACTGGGACTTAGAAAAAAAAAATCTAAAGCTAAAATATTAGTATTTGAAGTTATTTTACAGTTACAAAGTGTAAAATTTCAAAAAAAAATCAATCTACGATTTCATAATGGCGTGATATAATTTAAAAATTGTGATTTCTTTTAATTTTGAGCGACACATTTTATAAAAAGTGTAAAACATTTGCAAATTTTTCAACGAAATTGTGTGTTTTATTCAGGTTTATGTTAATTTGTGATAAACATACATATATTTTGTATAATTTCAAGTGTTATGATGGCAGTTTTGTAAAATTTTAAGTGAAATGACGGGGCCAGAACATTTTTTCAACAAAATTACGTGTTTTTATTCAAATTTATGTTAATTTGTGGACAACATATATATATTTTTCAATGAAATTGCGTGTTTTGGTGGTGTCAGAATATTTTTTTCAACGAATTGCGCGTTTTTATTTAAAAATTATGTTAATTTGTGGTCAACATACATATATTTCCGTCAAAAGTATAAGATTTTTTGAAATTTGTTTATCGAAATGATTGTGGTAGTAGATTTTTTCAATGAAATTGCTATTTCTTTTAATTTTGAGCGGTGCATTTTATAAAAAGTGTAAAACATTTGCAAAATTATGCATAGTTTATGTAACATGATGTCGATTTTTGTAAAAATTTATGTGAGATGGCGTGTAATTGTGTGATTTTTGTTCAATTTTCGTCGTGTGTTTAGTAAAAATGTCGTTTTTTGTATAATTTCAAGTGACATGATGACAGTTTTTGTATAATTTATATGACATGATGTCGATTTTTGTGAAAATTTATGTGAGATGCTGTATGACTGCGTGATTTTTGTTCAATTTTCATCGTGTGTTGAATGAAAATGTCGTTTTTTGTATAATTTCAAGTGATATGATGACAGTTTTTGTATAATTTATGTGACATGATGTCGATTTTTGTGAAAATTTATGTGAGATGCTGTATGATTGCGTGATTTTATTCAAATTTTTGTTACTTTGGGGGTCAACACATACGTCTTTTCGTAATTTTTGAGTGTTTCTATTCAAATTTATTTTCATTTGTCGTCAACACAGACGTATTTTCGTAAAATTTTACAATTTTTCAGTGAAAGTTGTATAAAAATATTGTTTTTTGTAGTTTTTGCAGAATTTAATGTGACAAGATGCTGATTTTTATAAATTTTCATGGGAGATGCTGTCGATTTTCTAAAATTTTAAACGAAATGTTTTGGAAATTGCATGATTTTATTCATATATTAGTAATTGAAGCTATTTTTCACATACAAAGTATCGAAAATTTATATAAATTGAACTACGATTTCATAATTGCGTGATGTACTTTAAAAAATTACGGTTTATTTGTTAAACGTTTGCAAAATTATGCTTAGAAATAACTCTTAAAACTTTTTTACATCATTTTTTCGGTACTAAAAAGTCGCTTTGTAAAGATTTTCAACGAAATTGTGCGTTTTTATTCAAATTTATTTTAATTTGTCGCCAACACATACGTCTTTTCGTAATTTTTGCGTGTTTTTATTCAAATTTATTTTCATTTGTCGTCAACGCAGACGTATTTTCGTAAAATTTTACTATTTTTTCGATAAAAGTTGTATAAAAATATTGTTGTTTTGTCGTTTTTGCAGAATTTAATGTGACAAGATGCCGATTTTTATAAATTTTCTACGTATTTTCGTAATTTTGCGTGCTTTTATTCAAATTTATTTTAATTTGTCGCCAACACTTACGTCTTTTCGTAAATTTTTTACAAGAAAAAATGGTTTGACTTATATTTTTACAAGTATCCCTTGTCTTATTTGCAAACGATATTGAAAAGCTATTTTTTTCAACGAAATTGTCTGTTTTTATTCAAATTTATGGGGGACAACCATTCTTATACAATAAAAACATTTATTTAATGCGTATGTCTTATTTTATATGGACGAGGGCACAACAGAAGTATGTCAGGAATATATTAAACTCAAATTTGTAACTCGATGAATTTCTAGAATCTGGTTCTTTGTTTGAAAATGCACCGAGGTCCAAAGCAATCCGTGTAAACATACAGGTTCTTGCAGGCGTTTTCTAAACGATGCACTGAGAAGAGCCTCAGGCTAAACCGCTAACAATTAGTCAACAACAGACTATTCCAGGAAACGAGCATTTGCTATAAATACAGTATAAATTTCATTGTAGCATCAAGATAAATACAGTATAAATTTCATTGTAGCGTTTTTAAATTATTTGATTTAAATATTCGATGTATGATTCTAATTACAAAACACATGTCTCGACCTGTTTTAAAAAGGGCACTTAGAAAAAATCGCGTAATTTAACCCATTCAAATACTAGCGCGAAAACCTCTTTATACAACCGAAAATTCGTCATGTTCTGGCATTTCAAATATGAAAATGCATAATAACCGCTAAACTCAAATTTGTAACCTGTATATTTTACGATAGAACTTGCCTCTTTTCCGTATAGCTTTAAAATTTTCGCCTGTCTTATAAATAATTTAATAAACACTAAAACGATTAATTTAATTGATCAACAACTCGATAAGAAATTTCCAGCTATATACTACAAAAACAACTTCGCTAGCTTTCAAATTTTTTCGTCGGCTTTCATAAATAATTTAATTATAAATGCTTTAATAAAAGACTGCAGTGGCTAAAAATAATTCATTTAATTGCATAGCTGTAAATTTGAAACATAGGTGAAAAAATTAAGCCAACATTTACAATTAAATGCATCAGTCCATTCATGCGCGTAACTCATATTATAAAGATAGAATAAATAATTATGACACATCCAACCGTAAAATCAGTTTTTTAAAATTACTACAAGTCATTTAACAACACAGGCAATGCATTTCCAATTTCATAAATAACCTTTTTTGAAAAATAGTTTGTTTAAAGCTGGGCTCGTGACACGTAAGTGGCTATGTTTAATTCCTTTAACCTCGATCGCTTCGATAGCCCAGTTGGTTAAGGCTTCGTACTCGTAATGCTGTGTTCGCTGGTTCGACTCCAGCCATGGGACATCGCAGGAAGCTTTTTTTAAATTAAAATAAATATGAGAAAACCAAGATGGATGACACCCGAGAAGTTAAATTCAAAACAGGGACTTAGAAAAAATCTGAAAAAAAAATTCAAGTTCAAATATTCGCGCGAAATTAAAATGGCATCCGTGCATGAGAGAGAGGAGAGAGAGAGAGAGAGATCTATCAGTTTGAATTTCAAATATTTCCGCGAAAATTTAAAATTCAAACTGACAGCCACGAGAAGTGCGCGCGCACCAAGATGGCCGACGCCCGGGAAGTTTAAATTCAAAAAATGGAACTTAGAAAAAAATCGGAAAAAATTCAAATTTCAAATATTCCCGCCAGAAATCCAAGATGGCCGCCGAAGCCCGACGCGTAATTCCAGAAGCAAATTAAAAAATCTAATGCGTAATTTAATCAGTAGCACATATGTAAATTACATATCAAACTTCATATGTGATTAATTAGATCAAACCGCGAAATTAATTAGAGCATCTGATTCGCGGTTTAATTCGCGGATTTAATTAGGTCAATCAATTTAATCGTTTGATTGACAGCTATCACGATTAAAGTGCCCGGATACTAGTTTGGATACTGAAAGTATTTATTTTTAAGTCTCAAAAATTAGTATCCATATTCAACTATGTAATCAACCCGCGTTTTCAGTAAATCAAAAGAGTATTTTATTCAATGTTTCATAGCAATTCCTTTGTTTTAGATACTTGTTTGATTGTAGATTTCAAGTGAAACTATGTGTACCTGCACCTCAATGTGCAGCGTGTCGTCACTGCAGTGGACGAAATCAAATCAACTTTTATCGGGATGCTCGTCAGGGCGACTGTCTGTATGGAGTATACACCTAAAGCTCTTAAAAACCCGCCATCCTGCCCACTCTGGAACCATCATCAGCATTTCTTTGTCGGCTACTGAACGTTACTTGGCCACCAGCGGCATAGACTGCAACGTCAGGCTGTGGTTCTGGCCAGCATTGAAAGAGCACTTTGAAGTCAGCTACTGTACTCCAGTCAGGGTAAGTACTTATAAATGGAGATGGAACTAAACATTTGTCATTCAAAAAGAAAATACCAGAATGTTTGTAATTTAGAGTTCACCTACCTTCAAGAAAATTATGTTAAAGTCATTGTGTCTATGGCTATTAGGGTTCGTCAATAACGAAAAACTAAATTTCGACAAACACACATCCAGTTATTTTACGTCTTATGACGTTTGCATATTGTAAATCCAAACTTAAATCACTTATTCCAATTGCTCACGATTGGACAATTAATACTCACAACTTAGAGTAACTATCTAATGCAATTAATGACAAAATAGACAAATATTATAAAAATCTTTATTTGGGTTGTTTGTTCCAAACGTTATATGCTGTTGAAAAAAAAACAAACGACATACATTGAGTGTATAATAAAAATTCAAGAAACTTTCTTTCTTTCTTATCCATACTATTTTAAGGTTTAATTGGCAGAGATGTTGAAGGCGGTTACTTTTGTCGTGAGATGAACATCTATTCTCATTTTCTTCGGGTTGATTAGATTATTGTCTTTTGGAATTTCTTATTCCTAGAAAGCGATTTTCTTCTGTGGGTTAATTTGGATTTTACATCAATTTTTCAGTTCTTAATGCTTCTGTTTTGAGTATCACGGTTGAATGTATTGGGAATTGCCTTTTTGGTTATTATGCTCACTTTAAGTTTACGGTTTAATGCTTCGATTAACCGCTTCCGCTCGCCTCTAAATAATTAAGTAATGTATGTGCCATACACCTACGTACAGCACTATAACATTGAATAATTTACAATTATTTTCATTGTAGATTTAAGCAACTTTTGCTTAAAGTCAGCTGGCACATTCATTACACACCTCGACAAGCTTAAACTACAGCATGTGTTTAATGAATAATTTATTGTTATGTTATGTTAAAAACACATTTTAAACTGCAGGTATAACAGCGCGTAAAGGCAAGCAACGAATAGTCAATACGTTTCTTGTGATTATTTTTATTTCTGCAATAAGCTTCTTATTTTTGATTAACGAAGTTATCCATCTGGAAGACCACTTTCTCTCCGTGTTTTGGAATTTTGTTTCGTAGCTCATAGTACAGTGTGTGTACAATTTATCCGAGCTAATCGTATGCAATTTTATACCTTCAAGCTACAGTTCTTCACTTAACTTGAGGAAAACAGCCATATAAAATTATTGCTTCGACGCAGTTATTGGATATTCTAATGTTGTCAGTTCATATTGCATTTTATTCGAATATCATTGGTCCTTTGCTGAGGTGAATTGCTTCTGATTCTCTTCGTAAATCTTAATTTTCGTTTATATATGTATTTAAGGAAAAAACCGTACAGAATATGCATACTCAAGGTCTTCAATATAAAGGTTTATCTAATTTTTTATATTCTTATTTCACATAATATTTCCCGTAATTTTATCTAGTGTTAATAGAGAGGGTAGAGAAGAACTGTGACATTACAGTTGTCTAGTACGTTTAACGAACAGATTTAGTTCTAGCCCTTGCCACATATGACTGCTTAATTTTTTTAACGTGTTATGTTTGATTAATAGGTTTCTTAGTTTTAGTTATTTCTATATACACTCACGGCTGATGGCACCAATGATATTTCGTAGTCTATAAATGTAGCATATAGGTGATTGTCGTTCTATAGACTACTCAGTTATCTTCATTGACATAATGGACTTGCATCTACTGCATGGACTGCATTGCATCGTCTTCAGCAGCGCCTGCTAGTTATGCTACACTCATACCACCAACATCTTCATATTTTTTAGTCCAAACTTTTTATGATGATCACATTTATTTGATCAAAGGAACACTTTCTCTGGGTATATACTAGTATTTGTTAGCTATTTCTTTATATTTCTCAAAACCTTGGAAACCAAATATCAAAAAATTACAGATTCCTACTTTTCACCCATTGTAACTTTTAGCTAAACATGTCATATTTTAAGTTAACTAGTTCTGAAATTGTGCCTATCTCCAATTATCTTGTACCATTATGCAATAATAACCCTTTTATACAACAAATGTGTTTTATCCTTTCTAATAGTATTTACTTTTGCAGATAAAAACTGACTGATATAACAACTTACCTTACAATTACGGTCATCAACCAAATTTGCGTTACATTTGCAATCAACGAATGGACAGTTAGCTGGTATCGTTTACAATTTCACATGTAATTGAATTAACAACTATGATTATGTCTGACTGATCTTTGTTTCAGTAATGGACAATCAAATTTGCTGAAGAAACTGTCGAGTCTATTGTATAAAATAGAATTTTTAATGATAAAACAGTACTGCTAGATCTAATAGAATTTTTATTTGCATTATAATTTAAGCTACATGTTAATTGTATTTTATTTAAAATGCTTTGCCATTTTAAGACCATATCAATATACTTCGTAAAATCTGTAGGGTGATACCGAATTGGTGCTTTTCGTTTCACTTTCTTCTTCTTTAAAGACAATAGTGAACAACAATTGCTTTATATACAGGAAATTTATTGTAATAGTTAACATAAGCGTTTCGTTTCTATACCACCATTTGATCATACAAGTCATTTCCATAGGTACAAATGGGACCAATAGATTAGAGCGTGTATTTTATGAGTTAACATAGGAATTATTACTTGTCAAAAAGACAATTAAAAGTTATCCTAATGTATACCACTGAAGGAAAGATACAACACACAAGTTGTTCCTACGTATTTACTTTTTAGTTGCATAGCCACATTCCGGTAACAAAATTAAAGTTTCTTATTAGCAAGTACCTAATTCAAATTCGTATGTTAACTCGTAAAATAAACGCTCTAATCTCTTGATTTCATTGGTAACTATGGAAGTGACCTGTATGATTAAATTCTGGCATAGCAACGAAACTGCTATGTTAACCATTAAAATAAATTCACTGTATACATTTTTAAAGCAGCTCTCATGCTCTAGCGGATTTCAACTTTTAAAGGAGTTTTAAGCGTTATAGCTTTTAACATTGCAGCATTAATAAACAAAAATTCTGTTACTGTTACCCATGAACCTGTGACTATTGCTTTGTTAAAATTCTATTAACCAAGTTGCTAAGAATGCAATTTGGGGATATTTCATAATACCTGCTACAATTTATTACTAAATAGGAAAGGAAAATCCATAACAAACGTAATTTATTTTTCGAATAGCGGTGTGTGGGTAACGTAAACATCGTTTGAACAAGGCTCTCAATGTAATATCATCCAGAATACTTATCGTAATGATCAGCAGTAATTACAACCATTGTAATTGAGAATGTAAAACACAAGATCCGTCACTTCGCAACCGTAACAGCAGTCATTTGCATGCGTCTATGACGCCCACATCAGTCCAAATAAATCGGCACCGCATTTTTATAGCCGTAAATTAGAGCGTGCCGGATCTCGCGTGACATGCAAATTCGAAGTACCAGAAAACGAGAGTGTAAAAAACCTAGGAATGCGGATTGCATTGTTCGCAGAAAACAGATAAATTACAATCAGCCGTTCTCGGTTGCAGGGCGTTGCTTGGCATCCTTGGAAGGACACTCTTTTCGCCATCGGCGGCGGTTTCGGTGATGGGTCCCTCAGTGTTTGGAATGCCGGCAACCACAAGCAAGTCGGGTACAAAGCAGCAACTGACAACGAAGCAGTTTGCGTGGATAGTTTGGCTTGGAGTCCTCTAACTGGGGAGTTGGTGGTAAGTGCCTCCAAGCAAAGTAACGCATTGAAGATCTGCAACCCAAAGTGCAGGTTTCCCATCAATTTAAGGAATTTTAAGCTGCACTTGTCAATGGGGCTTTTGTACTTTACTATTATAACTCGCAACTCTTAGCAGGGACTGACTAAATTTTGTTTCACTTTTTTAGTTTTTAGTATGAATAAATACAAGTAGTTAGTGTTTATAACGTTGGAAAAACCTACTGTGTAACATTCTTTTTTTTTCGCCTGCTTCTTCTTGTTCTTCTTCGTATTCAGATTGTTTGCATTCAATATTCGACATATTTTTCCAATCTCTTCTATTGCTTATCTATTGTAGTGGTTATATCATCAGCCCATCTTTTCGATGATCCACCAACACTTCTCTTTCCTAACCTGGACCTCCATTGTAGAATTATTTCATTTCAAAAATTTTCATAAATTATTTGGCTGGGGTAAAATTTGAAAAGTAACTTAGGAGAATAATAGTCAAAATTATTTAATATGTATGTTTGTCGATGATAAATAAAAATCATATACCTAGTCGTGAAACATACTTTAATTTAAAGTTGAAGAAAATTTAAAAATTATTGAACGTTTCGCTATTTTTGGCGGCTTCTTCAGTAATTTATGAATTCATTACAATTTAAAAGTTTATTACATTCTGAAAATAGAAAAAAATAGGATTAGCGAACAAATTAGGTTTTTCTTTAAAATGTGTACTTACATGATTATATGAAAAATATTTTAAAACTAGTTCCAAAATCTAACTATTCTAAAGAACCACAGACCTAAGAGATAGAGTAACAAGGTCAACATAACACACACAGATACCTCACACAATGGTTGCTGTGCAAGCATAAAAGGCGCATCCAACTTTGTATCCCGAATCCAGGGCAAGTTAAGCATTGTACCGCCAGGTGGAAGCACATAAAGCATCAGCCTCTACACCGCAAGGTAAAACGAGGTTATCGATTATACATATTGAAATGAAATGCTGCAATTGAGTCCCTAATATTATTATTTAAGTAATTAAGTTGTAAGTTAGAGCAAAATCCAATATGCATAATTCACTGATTTAATATTTTACTGTGTACGGAACTTTGCCTGCTATAAAATTATTAGGCTGGTTAAAATGTGACCCGTATTTCATTTACTTGTTCAAAATATATGGTTATGTGCCCGTTTTTATATTTTATATATCTGCAATTAATTATAAAACGCTAGCTCTCAGTAAAGCAATAACTCTTTAACTCAGTTGGATTCCAAGTTGATTGTAAATTACAAATTATCCGATACGGTCCTGTTCACCGCAATTAGTTCCAATGCACGGTAGTTAATTGTTTGCAATACTGTCAAAAATCTACAAAATAGAGTACGTATGCAAGTCTGCGGTATTTGACGTTTAAAACCAGTGTAATTATGAGAATTCGCAAGGTAAATTATAAAATCTTTGCACTTTGGCGGCAATTAACAGCTTTTGTTACATGCATTAATTTATTTCTTGACGTCACCACCGTCGCTTCGTTGTTAAAAGCGACGCTACTACAGGCATTTGTTAATTCCTTCGTCTAACCTCCATTTATGGATGCTTCCTAATTACTTGAACTGCGTCTTCGCTGCGGCTTTGGATATGTTAGGATCTTGTTAAGTAAGGTCTGATATCGTATGTACATAAATTTCCCGGCTCGAATACTGATATTTTTTAGGCAAAATTGGTACCTTGTAATCGGCCGAACTGCTTCGGGTCCTCCAGATGACGCCGTTGGAATATCGTCGCTGTTGCTGGCCCCCTTGAAGTCAAATCTCCTGGAGACGTTGTTACCGAGCTGCACTAAGCCCTGGAATATTGACCTCTTCGCTCCGATGAGAATTTGGGTTGCAGTCGATGATCGGAAACTGGAGGTGCTCGCTCCCAAACACACAATCGGAGGCGAAATAAACATTTAAATTTTTATGTTATGTATCTGCTCACAAACACTTGTACTAAATCACTGATATGTGTACAATAAAACTGGGTACTTTATATACTGGTAAAACACTTTATTCTATGTTAAAGCATTAATTAATATGGAGCACAAATTTGCCCTGTCATTCAATAATTTATTTCATTTGTTCTCCCCTATTAAAAACAAATTAGAATCTATTGCTATGGTTACGGAAATAAGTTTTTTTTAATTTAAATACATTCTAGAAAAAAGTTTGATAACATAGTTTTAACTCATCAAATTTCTTACAAACTAAATATATTGTCTGTTTCTTATATTTAAAAATCGTTTATTTGCGCCACACACACAAACACGTTATATTATTTGCTCTGCATATTACTTTAAATACACGACCTACTAATCAGAGTTCAGTATAACATACTTGCAGATATAGCGGAAATAAACTCGCTTAATGCTGACATATGTTATGAAATGCATATCATCACAGTAAATATACTTTGTACTTTAAATAACTAAGTAATTATGTTTGTATATATAGACCGTTTACTTTTGTAATAAATCAATCGATTATTATAGTTTCATTCATTTACATCGATGCTACCCTCCCAAGCCATAAACTTATGAAACGTGAGGCTGCGTTTCAGGGTAGCATAATTATCGTCCCTTTAAGTGACATTGACTACATTGTCTTAAAACAGGGTTGCAGTCTTACCCTTGTGCTTAAATCGTTGGGGACAAGAACCAGTGCAAGTAACAGAATCCTGATCCACCCTTCAGGCAATTCTGTTCAACTATCCTAAGATTACTAGTTTATGAGTTCTTGTTTCTATGTGAGAATATTATCTGAAAGACTCTTTGGCGACCCTTTGTATTTATTATCACATTTAAGATTCTTTAAAGAACCTATGCCATCCTTACTGTAGCTTATCCGCCCTCAAATGGGCGTATTCAGTCACGATAGTTTACTATTTTATTTAGTAATTTTTTTTATCAAGCTGTAAGCTGTTGTTGCAGCACATATTCGTTCCCAATCTTGAGTTGGTGGTTCAAACGGTTGTTTGATTTGTTTAAGTTCTACACGCAACTCACCTATAACTGGCTGGTGTGCAAGTCATATGTTGCTCCAGGCTGTGTTCTTGGTGATGTAATTGAAAATCTCCATCTGGTTCTTCCTAGGATAAAATGAGATTGATTTCTTATCGTGCCATCTGGACTGTTACATGTGTAAATACCATCTCCGTATATGATGACAAAATGTTGTAGTTATTGTCAGTTGCGAACTGGATCAGAAATTTTCCAAGCTCCTTTCCGTTACCTGCTCCATATCTACCTACTACTTTCATGATTTGTTCGTCCCCTTCATTGTTGTCTACCTTGGCATTGAAGTTTCCACAGTTTATTACTATCTATTTTTATGGTATGTTTTGAATCGTTTGGTTCAGTGCTTCATAAAATCAATTGATTACTTAAGAGTATCCTGATGGTACATAGACTTATACAATGTGTCATAATTTTGAAAAGCTGTAGATATTATTATTGCTACTCCATTATGTTTCTGTATTTCCGGGGTAGTACTAGTATATTATATTTTCGACAGTTTCGAAGGGTCAATTGCTTTTGCAATGCGTTTCGGCTGGTCTGCATAATGTGTAGTTCTTGTTTTTTCTCGCCCTTGAACATTGCGAATAGAGTGTATTCTCCTCCCTAATGGGTGCCTTCAGGTTGGAACACACGCTAGGAAAAATATTTCCTCGTCAAGATGACGGATTCTCTGAGTTGCCTAAGTTGCTTCGATTAAAACCCTTAATGCTCATCGAAGCCGTACTTGCTCTAGTAATAATATATGTATGTATGTATAATCGATAACAGAGGCTGGTGCTTTATGTGCTTGCATCTGGCGGTACAATACTCAACTTGTTCCGGATTTGGGATACAAATTTGGAGCGCGCGTTTTGTGCTTGCACAGCAACCATTGTATGAGGTGTGTGTGTGTGTTATGTTGACCTTGTTACTCTATCTCTTAGGTCTGTGGTTCTGAGTAAAGCACAGTTAATTTGGTGCCCAACTGTGAATGGTCTCACCGAGCCCGGTTCAAATCGCAAGGCTGCGGAAAATTCCGGCCCTAGCGGGAGTTGAACCGAGGACTTGCTTAATGCAAGGCAAGCTCTTACCCATCTGCGCTACTCGGCTTCTTCTTAGTAATAATAGTTACTATTTAATTTCCAACACTCTAGTTTGTATTTTTCATTTAATTGCGTTTGTAATTATACATTTATAAGTGTCGTGTGCTTAGATTCTGCTGACCGGTTTATACTTGGAAAACTGTGATAGCTAGATTAGGTATAATATTTTTATATTGGGTGCACCCTGCGTTATGAACGTTTTTAACTTTCTAAAGCCGTTTATAGTAAATTATAATATTGCTGGCTCTTATAGCTCTTCATTATTGTAGATTACATCGTATTATTGGTAACTGCCACTCTCTTTGTGGTCCTTACGTTACTCTATTTCAAATTATCTAGCGAGTGGCTGCTTTCTTTACGAGTTGTCGTTTCTATCCGGTCATATTTGTCATATTAAAAGCTTTTTGGAGCTGTTAACGATTTTAACTGATTGCTTACTTTATGTCAGAACCCAGCTGGCTTCACTGCAGCCAGTCGGCCTTCGAATATGCCACCGCACCCTCATAATAATTTAAAAATTAACTATTATTGCCACGGTTTTGCTCCGTCTGTGTTGGTCCGTGTTGCTATCTCCAATCTGGAGCCTGTAACATGACGTATATTATCAATCCGCCCATAACGTGTACATCCAAGGCAATTTTTCCCATTTGGCATTTCTTGCACAATCAGTTTCTTGGCGTTCTTGTGCCGGATTATGATGTCGGATAATCTGGCTTTATTTCCTTCATTATTGATTCATTAGTGCGAGGGGCCATCCACAAGATTTTCAATGTTCTACTAGTACATAGGCTGTTACAAAATCGATTAATCACAAATTTGTTGGTTTTTGTTTATTTCCCATTCTAGTTATTTGTCTAATAAAAGTATAAATCCGCATTGACTCTCTTGGTGGTGTTTCACAGTTCATACTTTCGCTCATATTTTATAATTTAATATAATTCAATTTAAAATAGTCTTTAGTTAACTCATCGACGGCGTTCGCAACTACCTTGTGAACTTCTACAATTTTCAAGAACTACAGCTTCAGCAACTTTCACAAAATTCTAGCTTCTGTTTGGCTAAGGTTAGAACGTGTTAGGATAATTTATGTCTGACGTCTGTCTAGCTTTTTGTGGCAAGAAGTTTCGCCTTGCTTGATGAATTTATTTGTATCCGGTACAGGTATGCTATCCGCATAAGAGTCCATACTGAGTTTGGTGCATGACCTCCAGGTCGTGAACTTGTGATAGGTAATTAATTATGTAAATTATCACCATATTTAAGAAGAGATCTATCTAAATGGGTGGAAAAGGTATAGGCTTTTAGTTTTTTATTAGTCGAATAAAATTTAATTCTCGGTTTGAAACCTCTACGAAAATTCGCAGGGAATTATTGACTTGAGGTTTCAATCGTAAAAAATGACGTTGATGATCTTCACAACTGTTAAAATGTCAGATTATGTCAATATTATGAATTTTCTTTAAAACCACTTGTTGAGTTTGACTAATAAAACCTCTTTTTCATTAGGTTAGCTATTGGAAACAACAAGAGCGTAGCAGAAGCAGCTGGAGCGAGGGTAAAAATTCCATTTTAGTTTTATCCAATCTCTCCACTGAGGTCGACGCAATTGAATGGCACATAGGAAGAGTTCTTTACCTTCTGTGGGGTGAAGATGGCACCAAGTTAGGTCAGTTGAGGTGGTCAATAAAAACCTGTGTACTAATTTCATGAAAATGTTTCAGCAACCGCGGCTACCGATGAAAATCTATGCATGTGGGATTTTTTGGGCACGTCCTCGAAAGACATCAAACACTTTAAAAAGGAAAGTGAAAGAGAAAAATTGGCAACGAGCTACATGGAGATGTCAAGGTCTCTGGGTTATTGTATCCGTTGAAGTGAAGTGATTTTATAGCTTTAATTGTATCTTTTAAATGTTATGAACAGATTGAGGTGCGTTTTGCCTATATAGTATTTGTGAATGCCTATTGTATATGTGCTATATATGATTTTTAATATTTGTTTGTGTACCTAACTGATTTTTATAAATTACGTTTAGATTGTATTCCATAATTATTGCGTTAGTTTCAATATCTATATAGTTAATTGGAAATTGTGCTACTGCAAAGAAATATCGTTGATACAGAGTACCTCATTAGCTTCCACAGATGATACATGAAACTGTAGAAATTGAGAAAATACACGATCTAAAGATGCAGAATCACGGATCTTCAGCCGGTGACGCGTCACTGACTCCATGTGAGATAACTTTGCACCAAATTATTTTTTAAAGTATCATAATTTGAAATGTTGGTGGTGTGTATAGCTTCCAATGTGAATTAAGCTACTTTGTTTTATTTTCAGCTTGCATAGCCATCGACTAATTATGTGATTTTTTAAACTTACGCCAGTGATCAACGTAAGCTGAACATAATTTCTCAATCTTCTTTAGCACGATTATCAACTCGCGTCCGAATTTTCTTCTAGAAGCACTTACAGTAAAGGTGTGATTAAAACATAACAAATAAAAACAAAATTACCTTTAAGAATAAAAACAAAAATATTCTTAATTTTTACGTTTTTCAAAAATTCTGTTAGCTTTCTATGTATTATATACTTTGCTACTTTGAATTTTATTTCAAAATTGTATAAAGCTTAAATCGTTACGACTTAAGAATAATTAAGATTTCTATGAAAGTAAAGCTTACAATTTGATATCATAATCGCTTTGCAGGCTTATCCTACAATTGAGTGGTTAAAACCAGTATTTTTTAATTAATTTATAAAAAATCAGTGTTAGATGTCTTAGAAAGCTACTAACACAGAATATGTTAGATGACTTCGAAAGCCCATATATCCCCATATACGAACCAATCTGTTGTAGAAATAAAATAATACTTCCTTCATGTGTTAGATGCGGGCAAAAAAACTGTATTCTCGTGTATCGCAAAAATGACCCAGAATGTAATTTAAAACGCTCTTGACCTGAGCGCAGAAAATGTAGTGTATAATCAAGATCAGGATTTCTGGGGAAATGATGCTGTAATATATTGGGTTAGCCATCGCTGTATTAGCACATTAAGCATTTCTGGTCGAATTTTGAAGAGTAATATTTCTTATGCGAATTTGGTGGAGTAGTTTTGGTACCGAGCTGTCGGAATTCTATTTGCATGCGGCCCATCTTTGGGGTAAGTTCCTTTGCGCTTTCGTTTGTGCCATGTGTTTAGACGATAGCTTGGGCTTTTCTTCTCAGCTGTTAATGTGGGGCACAGATCGACGTGAATGATGTTTTGATCTATACCTAGAGCAGTCGTTTTTTCGATTGTCTTTTGCTTGGAGCCAGCCTGCAATAGTGGAGTTTCTGCAGAATTTGGGTATCGAGCCCTCTCATTTGGATTTGAAATTTTCTGCATCTATTAGCTTTGACTTTGGGCTGGTATTCTTTCCGCCGTGCTGTAACTTTCGATCACCTAGAGCTATTTGTCTAGAAGCTCAACGAAGGAGCTGACTTTTGCAACTTGCTTTTGTTGTCCTGCCTGGGCTCCTTCAGAACCCCGTTGGTATTACGTTTTTTATCGAACTGTTGCCGTCAATCGTAGTTTGCTTAACGATCTCAATGGGTACCTCTCAGGGCCCATTCGAGCGCTTAAGTTAATACATTTAATGATTTTCACCAGCGCATTGTTAGTCTCCATAACACTTTTAATTTGTTGGTTGGTGCTAACTAGCGTAGTCTGTCTTTATACTTTTTAGAATATTATAAATGTATATTTGCTAGCAATACGAGTTTATGTGTTTTGAGGTACACTTGATAATTCATTTAAATCCCTTTTCTGGCAATTCTTTCAGTATGTCACCTGTGATCAGGTCATACCCTGGTGCCTTCTTCGGGTTTAGTTCGGACTTTATTATGGTTTTTACTTAATTGATCTGGTGTTTCCAAGTATTGCTGTATTTCGGTGTCCTTCTCTATTGTTAAGTCAGAGGCGAACGGTTGAAAGAAATTTGTGAGATGTAATGCAAAAGTATCGAATGTTCTTGCTCACTTCTGGCTTAATTTCGGTCAGGTTTTCGTATTGGGGGAATGACTTTCTGAGGTTGTTTTAATCTTCTCGTAATCGTAATGAGTAGTCTGTTGCGTCTGTAGCAGAGAGAGTTGAGAGATAGTATCCTATAGATTGTTTACAAATGTCGTTTGTCCTATTTTGCTCTCTAAATGTACCCCATTTTTTTATTTGTCAAGAATCTGACTAACATACGCTTGCTGTTTATCTGTTTAAAAAATGTGGTTGCTTTTGAATGTGATATAAATGATACCGCCCATTACACGATAATACGTATGTTTGGCCGGATTGATCCCTTAGGCCTTTAAGTAAACAAATTCTTTAGTGTTTGCATAATCTCTGTATACATTTTTTATTTCATCTTTTATAATTTATCTCTGAATTGTGTTTTAATTCTGGATTTATCTTTACTAAAACTAAATTTTGTTGTATCGTGGCACTTGTCGTAACAAATGGCGCCCATATACTTTGTATTTACCAAATTACCAATTACCAATGCGTCAATGCAACTTATCCACCCTTAATCTCCAAGACGGTGGAGTTGTCTAGATCTGTATGCAAAAGCAAAAACTGCAAACGATGGCACAACATAAGAACCTGACAGACGTTTTCGTATACTAATTAAAGAGCAATTTTGTCTTCATTAAATTAAATTTTGGTTTTCCAACTGCTTCTAAAACAAGCAACCCATTTCGCGTTTAGGATGGATAAAGCTATACCACTTATTGTGGACACTCTTGCTTATATAGGAAGTGAGATAAGTTCTGATACTAAGCAATGGGAAAAACATCCTGTACATTTTTTAAAACAGAGCTAATGCTTTTATGTTAGTTAATCATATTCTAGTACTGTATGTAATAACTTCTATTAACAAACCTCTGTAGTGACTCTCAAATCATGATTTTCTTTCTTATGTTAAAAAAAAAACCATAAAATATACGGTACCCCCGACCCAAGAAAAGCGCCCTTCGGTGCTTTCTAAGAATACTTCGACACTGAGCATCACTCCGCTTCGCGAGTGCAATGAAATGTTATGAACCAGTTATTTATATAAAAAAAACACAAACATTTTTTTTGCCTTCTACCATACCTCAAAAATTGATGTTGCCTTTATTTTCGGAGGACCTATCTTGTGAAAACGATCCAAGACTTCATGAAGGTTCCTGGCGACGGGAGTCGATGTTCACATACTAACATACGTACACCGCACATCACGTTTAGGCACCCCCCAATACGAGGGAGGGATCTACTAGGCTGGGGTCTTCACCAAAAGATCCCCATAGCCGAGACGGAGATTTGTTATAGTGGGTTTATTAGTCGGTTGACACGAATTTTAGAGATATTTGACTCAGTGTGATTTTCGATACGAGGGAATTTCAATACTTCGTACACTTCGTGTCGAAGTAATAAGAAATTGTGCCTTTTAAATGTAAAAATATGCACTAACTGACTTCTGTTTTAACTACTAATTCTACCTACAAAGTAATCTAGAACTAATACAATAATATATTGAAAATTATATATTTGATTTCCCAAAATAATATTTTATAATACGCCCAGATTTCAAAATAAAATAATCAAACTCGAAGCTATCTCTCCTGCTATTTATGAAACGAGTTGTTTTCTCCAACTGCATAATTTACTTCGCACGATTTCCACTATCTGTGGAACTACACATCTACAGCTGTAAAAGGTTAATTCGGCAATTTATTTTCGGTTGGTCTGGAAGTTATCGGATTAAGAGGTCCAGCTCGCCGAGTTATGGGCTAGGGCTTTCTCTAGCAAACGTTCTGATAAAGCCATTTATATTTCGCTGTCCATTGCGACGTGCGTAGGCAGCAGCTTTAGAGATGTCTGAATCCAGCCGCACTCCCAGCTGAGCATCCTTATCAGAATTAATCATAAGACAAATTGTTATTAAGCAGAGAAATTAAACCATGAAAAGCGGCCATGGGTCCATAACTCCTCTACTCCTGCGCTGCATTGGGTGTGAATGTGGAGATACCATAACGTCTGCCCACGCCGCCGTTATTTATTTGGAGCAGCGTCCGTAATAGTCTCGTATATCGCAGGTGTTGTCTAAGAATGTCTTTGATGAGTGCTGTTGCTGCCGAAAAAGACTGGTAGGCCGCGGAGAGCCAGCTAATAGAGCAGTGTTGACTTTTATGATACTTTATGACGCTTGGGAGAGCCAGGGTTTCCTTATAACAAGTGCCATAAAATAAACAAGGTTTTTAGAGCTAACGCCATTTTTCGAACCCAGGCCTCTGTCAGAGATCCGCAATCCACTTCTCTGCTCCCATAATCGTTTATCATCGGGCCCCGCATAGAAACAACTGAACTCATAAAATGGCCACAAATACAAAACTAATGAAAATTTATGTTTGCATTTCTGGTGTTTGGAATTTCTGTTCCCGAAGTTAACATTTTGAAATTGCCAACCGATGTTATGTTTTATAATTGTCTAACAAGATTTATTCTTATAATTTTCAGTCCATTTTCTATAAACTGAGTTACTTTTTAAATATTTAACTAATACAAAACATTTAGTACGATTTTGAAGCTCGTTGCTTTTGGAGGTTTTCTGTATAAAACTAACATGTACTTGCATTCATTTTCTGGAAAGGCGTTCAGCTAAATAAGGTCAAGTACAAGCAGTTGGTTCTATATTTTGTAAAATTGACTTTATGCTTCCTCAGTTGTCATTTCCTTCAACTTTTCCTTCACTAGTTTCAGTATAATCATAATCCGTAACTAACTATTTTATATTTGTGTTATAGGTTTAAATTTTCACTACGACCAAGTCTCAAATGTGCCTAAAACTACAAGCTTAATTAATACTTTGGGTGTAGTTACTTATTCAGATTTTTCATTGCATGCCCGCTAACAAAGCTAATATATTTGTACATTTATTACCTACTTGATGGGGATATATTGAAATGGTCTTTAGCTCGTTACACAACTCTGCTTGCAGAATCAATAATTTAAAGCAAGTCAAATAAATCACAGAGCTGAGGTAAGCAGGCAACTGCAAGAAGTCATGGTAGAAATTTTAATTCATGACTGCATCGGTCAAGTATTGCCGATATTAATTGAGATTACTTTAGAATGTATGGCAATAAGGCAGAGCTCAAATCGTTAGTTAGATTCACAGATTTATCAATTAACATAAATTAAGAGGTTGGTGCAAAGTAAAGCCAATAAATAATTCAACAAATCTATCACCAAAGAGATTTATTACATGCAGGTTAATTAAATTTACATGTCAGTATAATTAAATAAGTACAGTTCTATGAACTTTTTAAATAAAGGTAAGAAGGGCAGAATGTTCAAATACAGTGCAAAAAGAGCACAATAATAGATCGAATAAGGCTATAAGAAAATGAAGCAGTAATATTTGAAGATTGGTGAAATTCAGAGAGGTTTTATAAAATGCAAGAAATTGACACCACAGGAAATGGACAAGAGTTGTGTTTATAAAAAATAAGTCAGTGTAATGACACAAGTGAACAGACAATTAAAATAAAATTTTGTGAGTGGCGCTAGAACTTAGATAAATTGCAAACATGAACAAATAATAATTTAGAAATAAGATTACGTACAGGTTTATAAATTAAGTTGTAAAATTATATTATAAGTAATTGCATTGTATCCAGTTAACATCCGTTTTTATGTAGCCAGATAGGCAATTGTTGTTAACGAAAGCGAGGAGAAACAATTGAAATAAATTATTAGATACCAAGCTTAATTCGTGTCTCCAAATTATTTAACTTTTAACCTATTTACAATCAAAATAATAAAAAAATAATTACACCATCGTGTTAAGCAAAATTTGGAGTATCAGTGAACGTGTGGGCAACGATAATAAAAAATTATTGCACCACCAGCTAGTTTCCGAAAGTGCGAACGGTGACCAGCTCCAATTTACGAAGAGCGACTGCGAACAAACCAGGAGTCGAAATCCAGAGCTGACGACTGCGAGGCATCGTGGGGAGCTGCAGCACCAAGGCCAGCATCATCTACATCGCAGGCAGAGACTTCCAGAGAAGATCCAGCTTGGGGCTCCGTTCCGAAGGTAGAACGTTCGACCACCTAAAAAGTTCCAGGTATTGTAAAAACTACATTGACAGCTTGAGGAGCCGGAAATTATTGTACCAGCAAGACGTTATCATTTCGAGTAAGCAGCAGGATCCAAGCCTCCAGACAAATTATTTTCCCAATAAATAACCAAATTAGAATTGTGAGGTTAGTGGAGCGGATAACATGTGAATTTGCCCAAGCCGCATCGGTTTTTACATTACTGAAACAAAAGAGAGATTAGCCCGCGAAAATACCATAAATTGAATAAATACCTGATAATTTGTTCATAGATTTGCGTTTGAATTCACTGTAATTACACAAAAACGAACCGCACATTAAATCTATTTGTTGATGGATTCAATTTGACAGCGCAGTAAGAGTTTGCGCGTTGCTACTTTTAAATTTCAAAGCCCAGTGGCGTAACACGGGGATTTTTAATTATGAACATATGGGGGAACCTAACTTGCAGATTTTGAGTTTCATGTCTACCGAAAAAGAGCTAGCCATAAATTAGTTAACTTGCAGATGTGCGATTTACTAATAAAGGGCAAAACACTATAATCTTGAACCCATTGATACAATTATTTATTTATTTTTGATCAGTCAGAATTTGATTTTAAATAAAAATAAAATATGTGTAGGGGGTGTATTTATTTCTTAAATTAAATTATTATAATCATCGTCTAACATAAACCTTTACAATATACCTACAGTGTATCCCAGGCTATCACTTAACAGCTAAATATCTTCAGCATTTTAAGTATATTAACGTAGTTTGAAATTTCTGTGCCTTGTAAAACCTCTCTACTATAATTTAGATATTCATTTGAATTGTTTTCAAGTTTACATTTGGATATCTTTTCATGTTTTTCACTTAATGTGTCTTAGTATTAAGTACATTTCTCAATATTTACTTTTATTAAGTCACAAGTAATATAATTTGTCGTTTATAGGCTGTTACCTGTAATTGATTCGTCGGCTCATACTTTCGACTACGCGGATACACTTGCCGAGCGGTTTAACTCAATGGAGACGGCGTGCAGTTCTTTAAGTACTTAGATTAATTAAAAAGCCAAAAAAGGCGTCAACGAATTTTTTAACTAACGACAAATGTAGCCAGGCATTAGAGAGAATTCATAAACTCAAGGTAGCACAATATCCTGAAAGTACGCATACGAATCCAGGCAGCAGTACTAACAAACAAGCCAAAATACTCAAATCATATAATCAAATAGTATACAATCCAGTACAAAGTACAGGTGATTATCAAATATAGGTCAAAATTAAGATTATCAATAAATGAAAAAATAAGGTAACGTAGGGTGCATCCCGAAACACATAAATTAGTTACTAAATAGAGCAGTTTAAAATATATACAAGTAAACTCCATTAAATACTACGATAGCGCAACAATTTAAAAAGACATAACGGAAATTAGTGTAGTCCTCGAGGATGAAAAACATCAAGTCCAAAATAAAGCCTACGGAATTCTGAGGGAATTCAAGCAGATGACTACAGTACAAAACGAATGAGGTACTAAAAACACCGGAACACTGTCCACAGTATTAATCGGTTTTAATTCAAGGAAAAACAAAACATGTTACTCAAATTCCTTTGTCGAGCGCCACTCTGCCACTCGAATTGTCACGTAGCTGGCACAGATCGTCTGAGATAAAACCCCAAATAGCCCTTTAGGTTATGCTGGATTCGACAGGTGCCTTTAGAGTTACACCATGTTCAAGTTTATTGGTCTCAATGCGGGACTGCCAATACTTTTCGTGAACAACGCAGGGAAGTTAAGTGGAGCTTCGAACCTGCGGCTATAAGAATCCACCGAGAATTCGCACTTCCAAAGCTGGGATATTCTGCTGCATTCAGCGAAGGCGAAATCTATCCAACAAAAACCGCATGCAAGCAGAAATTTTGGAGAATTCAAAAGACGCTAGCTGTTGGCCTTCATAGCACAAAAGGAAAGAACGCGGAAACGAAGCCAAACCATTATCGCTACACGTATCGATAAAATCTGGTGTGATACACTCACACAACTTCCTTTTACAGTGATCTTATAATTAGTCAAAAATTTCATTTTTAATTTTTAACCATTTGTTAAAAATTTTCAAAAATTACAAATTCTACAAAAACGGTACAAAATCGAGTGTTAGTTGAAGAGACAAATTTTCTCTAGAATTTTAAGGTGAATTCAAAAATGTAATAATATACCGGGTGTTTTATTTAAAATAGGAGTTAATAAAAAAAACAGAAAAAAAAACAAAAGAAACCCACTTTAGAAGTATTCAACTGGAAAATCACCTATCTCACATCAATACATATTAAAAATGTAAGAAAAATGTAAAGTTTAAAAAAAATCGTTAGAGCCGTTTTTGAAAAAATCGAAAAAAACTGAAAAATCACAAGAGTAAACACCTACTTCCGGTTATGCGATTTTCTTCAAAAGCTTGCTGTCTCATCTACATAGTACACAAAACTTATATATGAAGTTTCAATGCCATACCTCTTTTCGTTTTTGAGATATTCTGTTCACAGATACACAGACACACAGACAGACAGACAGACCAATGAAAAAAAATATGTTTTTTGGGATCAGGGGACTCTAAAACGTGAAGATCTGTTGAAAACTCAATTTCGAATTTTTGGGGTGAATCCAATACTTCCTTTATAGTAGTAAAAGGAAGTAAAAAACAAAATGCACACGGGCGGGGTGCATACGAAATAACATAGACTGCGCGCACAGATACCCCCAAAGTTATAGAGACGCACTCTGATCGTAACAAGGATTAAATTATACTAAGTTTATTTTTGTTGAGTTTTCTTTCATAAACACATTTCCAAGTTTATTCTGCAGGCAGCGAGCGTTAAAGAAAATATACCTATCTATTTCTGAAAAAGAAATTATAGTAACAAAAGATCTTCTTTGACGCGTAGAGCACACTAAGGAAGCTGGAATAAATTCATTAGTAATGTTGAAATTGAAAGTGACACACGGAGAAGACAAGATTTCGCTTAAAAACAATTAGAAAATGTAAATAGTAAAAAAACAAACGCGTTTGAATACCATAGAAGAGCAATGGTTGCACCATTATAAACAACTCTGGTGGGATAAAAAATCCAAGATAAACAGAAGCCCTATGTAAATAAACATAAATAAACAGTGTATATGGGAGATGAAATATCTTTGGTAAAACTAGAGGATGTTTTGAGGAAGAACAAGGACAAAAATCTCCTTTAATGAAATCGATAAAAATGTAGAGCGCATAAAATATTGAGATTTCCTCCTAAAACATAAATTACTTCAACTTTTAAACCTATGCTGGACAGAAAGAACAGTTGTTATTGTAACTTGTGATACTTTGTGGAATTGTACTAGTTTATACCCTCTACTGTTTTAGTGACCAAACCATAAACGTCTCTATCCTAGTTATTGTTAGTGCTATTATTTTTTTCTAAAGGCTTCTTTGACATATTCCCAGAATTCTTTAATTTCTTTTCACTACTGTCGGACGCCAATGCATAAATCTGAATTATGTACTATCGGGGCCAAAACATTTCGCACAATGCTTAATCTAGTTACTTGATTTTATTCACAGTGGCTTAATGTGTATCTGACTACTTGTCATGTTTCACATTTTGGGGTTATTGTCCTATTACTAGCTTTTTCAGGTTATGTTGTGAAATTGTGCTTCTTGCGCAACCAACTTCATGGGCCACATGTTGCAGTGGCCATCCCTCTTCCGGTTTTCCGATAGTTCAGCCTTTTTGGACCTCGCTTAGAACGTGAATCGGCGTTTTAAGTTTTCAAATCAGAATGTCAGTTGTACAACTGGCAATTGAGTGACTTTAGTCCACTTGATAAAACCATAAACAATGCAAAATTTTCGGCTGCAATAGTACATGAAATGGCGTTGATTTATAGCTTTTAAAGCTTCTTCTATCCCTTTTTACGAGCTACTCGGTTTTAATTTTGTGGTGTTTAATTCCCAGAATAGGAAATAAATAGCATGATTGTCAATTATATTTTTCTCTTCTTTTGGCCACCTTAATGCACTATAGCCTAATATCGACTTGTAGTCTATGAGTTTTTTACCCTGCGCCAACTTTGAGGTATATAATTATTTTACTACGAACGGCTCAAGGCTCCAGCAATTGGCTTAAAAGATTTTAACAGAAGAGAACAAAAAAATCGCTGCAAGTGCGCGGAGACAATTGAATGCTACTTGGCCTAGTTACGCATGGCAACGGACCGATAATTCATGTCGCGCTGTGGAAGGCCGTTCAAAATTAGTTCGGCGGCCACGGTAATTGTAAAACGCCTAGCGTGCAGACAGGAATAGCCAAAATGCACAAAATTCTACAAGACAATTAAAGGGCCATAATGCGTAATGCTTTTTACCCGTGGAAAGTTTCACTAGCAACCTTCATAGGCTATAAGACTGTTGTAAACTATAGTATGATCAGAAATTATTTTCATTTGGTATGGCCATGGAATAGTTTCTAACTTAAGAATGCAACTATATGTGATTTAAAAATCAAATGTCAAGTTTGACATTTAAGCATAAACATAGTTGCATTTATAAATTAGAAACTATCTAAAATATGTTTGTTCAACGTCCTCTTTTATGATGTGGATACTTGTCATGTTTAGGTACTTTCCCTGGTACGTCATCTTCAATTGGTTCATTGTCTTTTTTGTACACATTAGTAAGGTGGTCAACCCATTGATCTTCGTGTATTTAAATGTTCCCACCAGTTTTGTTGCTTCTGTTCTTTCATTTCTTACAATTCACTATATCCGTTTTTGGAGCAATGTGTTTTGTAATCGTTCTTTCTTTTTCCTGTTTGCATTTGTTTCATTTCTGTCAGTCTAGTATTCTTTATATATGCTTTGCGGGTATTTAGCGATCAGTTTTACAATAAGCTTTCCTGTTTTTCTGAGCCTGTTTGTTTTATTTCTTCCATTTTCAATTTTTTGCTATATTTTATTTACATATAGTCGTTTTGTGGAGTCGTTATGCAGTGCTTCGATTTTTATTTGGTATATTTCTGTATTTGCTACCTTTTTGTCGACTTCTTCAGTTCCAGTCTGAGTTTACTCAAAAGTAGCTTATGATCGCTTCCTATATTTGATGAATTGAAACATCTTACATCAAGTATTTGTTTAGGGTGAACATTTCTGTTTAACACTATGTAATCAATTTTCGATTTATGGCCTTGCGTATTTGCCAGATATTTTTTTGTTGGCTATTATGGTAGAAAAAGGTATTCATAATCCGTAGTTTATTTCCCTCACCAAATTCTATCATCATTTCTCCACTTTTTTAACGTTTACATTCAATCTCTGCTTCACTCCTGGTATAACTTCTTGTCCCACCTGGCATTGAAATCTCCCATTATTAATATCAAGTGTCGATGGTATCTTGTAAGTCTTCATAACATTTGTCTCTATTTGCTTGCGGTTTTATGGGGCATATACTGATACTATGTTACTAATTTGTTATCTTGAAATGGGCCAATTCGTGCCACCTGTATTCATATATTTTATACCTCAATCTTATTCTACACTTTTAGCAATAAAGCTTAACCGTATGTTTCATTATGCCTTAATTAAGTAAGTACGTAGTATAAGCAGTAACAATGCATAAGCGGCCCCTTATTATAAGTATCTGTACGCGAGATCACGAGGGCAAACGTGAGTGAATTTGCGTATACAGCAGCATAATCCCGGGTAGCGGAGTGATAAGTAGAATTGCAACAATACCGTGTGGGTCCACGGGAGATGTCCAAATCATTAAAAGGTGCGTGTCTTAAGTAGACAAGCGCCTCGTGCGTAACAATTAACAATTAACAGAGGTGCTAAGCGTGCTAACAACAGCACTAAAAGTGCTCTGGGCAGTGTGTTGTGGGCTGCATTATTCGCCACCGTCACACAGAGAACCCTGAATGTGAATCCAGCTTTCGAAAGCAGCGATATAATGGTGCACCATCGCCAAAGGCTGCCGCCGCTGCTAGAAGAAAGCTATCATTTCGACACCATAGAAGTAGCGTCTTTCTTGTGCTACTACGAGAACATTTGGGAGCAACCAAAAGCCAGGTTAGTTGCTCGCTATAACCACCGTGCAAGGTGAGATATTATTGCAAAATCTGAGGCCATCGTTTTCGTGTTTGAGAGCACGGGAAATCCCATGCAGCCAGAACTTTGCGGTTTTGTCATTTGAACGGGCCCACGCTACCTCGTATTCCAGCGCTTCTAGTACGAGCGCATTTCAAGAATAGACAGCTTCGCTCGAGTTTATTGTGGGCTTAATTTCATTACATTTCCCGTTAGCGGCATTTGACTTTGCGTTCATAGCTGAACTTTTGGGACGTATTTAAGGCATTTTCATACATTGTGTATTTCTTTATATGCATTTTCTTGTGTTTGTGTTTTTATTACAGATTATATGTTCTTTATGTAAACTGTTGGGTTTTTATTTCTGGTAGCGTTTGCATGTGTAAGCAGGGGCGCAGGAACAGGGGGGGGGGGACAAGGGGAGCAATTTCTTCCTCATAGAACATATTGGGGGGGGGCAAATAATGTCATTTGCCCCCCTGATATATTTCATACGGTTTTTAAAAATGTGTACATAGGGTTTTCACATTAATCTATACAAGATGCTAAAAGTCGTTCTATTGTAGGTGGTGCAGAAATAAACCACGAAGAATTCGATATAGTCCATTTTTGTTTCATATGGTAATGCAAATGCCGAAATTCTAGGGAAATCATTGACAACAAGCATTGTCACTAGGTTGAATTGTGTTGGTACATAAACTTCTTATTATTTTTATAGTGAGGTTAGGCTTCATGTCGACAGGTTGACATTTCATTATTTTAAATTGTAGCTTTGTCTATTATAAACTTGAAATGAGATTTTATAATTTGATTTTAACTAGTTGGTAGGTATTGCACTAAGAACAATTTTAGTTTATAATGACCAGAACTACAGTTTAAAATAACTACAGTGTCAATCAGTCAACATAAAACCTATCCTCATGGCAAATATAATAACCACAAGTTTATGTACCAATACAATGCAATGCAGTGACAATGTTTATTCTCAATGGTTTCCATATATTGCATTTCCATATGAAAAAATCTGTAAAGGGGTTTACACTGAACTTCAATCGCACGAATTACATCCATTTGCCCCCAGGCGAATATTTCGAGCAGAGTTTCTGCTGCGTCAGAAAGACACCATATTATTCTGTCCCACTTGTGATGTTTACCCTGTATCTGCTAGGTCTCATTTTTGACAATGATAAAGCCTGAGCTATGTAGAAATTCTTACGTTTATCTATTTCTCAGTTAAAGCAAAAATAAACAAAATTAAATTTTTTAAGGTGCTTACTTTGTATATATTATTCTGAGATGTTTTCAGTTTTATGCCAGGTAGCTATATAATCTGCATGCAAAATATCGCCTTCTTCCAACAAATAGTTGTTGAGCTATACCGCCAACAGGCAGACAGAGAGAAACAAGCATTTTAGCTTAATTGTAACTGTTATAGTTATTTATGTATCAAGTATATAAATGTAGGACTTTCTTGGTGTATCTTATGCAGAGCGAGCGTCGAGTGGCGGTAAAGAGGATGAGTCAAATAAGGTTCGATTATGTACGAGCTGCATGCAAAACTTTACGTTCGACTGCACTGCAGAAGATATTATTTTATCTACAATATCATTTATATTACACACAGAAAATTCAAGCTGCTATTCAAACATTTGATAGTTTCGAAGTACGCTTCTTCCAGGTTAATTGCGTTATTAATATCAAGAATAACGATCTATTACCGTAAGGTATTAAAGATGAATTTCTTTCTATTATTTGTAAAATTTTCAGTGACCTAATGCAATCTTCTTTCCTGATTTTAATAAAATTACATTTATTTTCATAATAACTGTTGAACATTGACAGGCGAACAGGTGGAATAAATTGGAACTTTATGGACGCTAAATAATAAAGTGTTTTTGGAACAGTCGAACATAAAGCTTAGTCATGTTAAACCATTCAAAAAAATGTTTTGCCCCCCCCCCCCCCATGATTACAGTAGTTCCTGCGCCGCTGTGTGTAAGTTTAGCATTCCAGATGACAACGAGCCAACCCAAAACAATATTATCTTGCCCTTAACCAGACTGACGATGTTAATAGAGTCTTATACCTCTCCGACTGAATAAGCTAGCGACCCAGGGCAATATAAAATAATAGTACAGTTTAGTTTTATAGCTAAAATACGTTCAAACACCTAATTGCACTCAACAATTGTATCTCTATATTTTTGTATGAAGCAGTATACCTGCCCTTTCATTTGCTCTTACGCTTTTATCCACTGCTTTGTATATCAAATGATAGTTGTTATAAGGTTTATTATAAGGTTGTAGGATTGTTCTTGGTTTAGTTCATGGTGCAAACATCTAGTTTCTGTTTTTCTATTTCCATTGTAATTTCTTGATCTTATCTGCTTAATGATCGTATATTCCATGCGCCCCATCGACTAGTATTATTTTTCTTTTGTTTTTCCATCTCATTTATTTTTGTCTCGCCGTAGTCATCATCATTTACTCCATTCTTCATAGAAGATCACTAGTATTTTTAGCATTATTTCTCCTCCTTTTTCCGGGCTTGGGACCTGCAGTGGAAGTTTGTGCAGCAACTCACTTCAGGCGGAGTGAATTTGCTTCGTTGATTTCAATAATATGTTTGTGCTAGATTTTTTGTTGCCAGTACCTATGTGCGTTCTACGTTTTCCTTAGTTTGACTATTTTATATTGGATATTAAGGCCTTCTATATTGTACTGAGTTGTTGATAGGAACCTGTAAAACAGTGGTTTCAAGTTGCGTCCCGTATCTTCCTTTGAGGTCCATATCTCAGATCCAGGGCAAACGACTTCTACACCTATAGCTATTGGACATGCCAAAAAACGATAACACTTATAGCTAGTCATGTTAGTTTTAGGGCGGTCCGATTTCTTTCATTATCTGAGCATACTTTTTTTTTAATTTAATGACTCCTGATTTGTTGCATTTTTTACTCACAGTCTTTGAAGAAGAAGTTAGGAATAGTAACTAACTTGTAGGTAAAAACGAACTAACGAAGGCAGAAAATTGGGAGGAAAGAGTCTATTTCCTCTTTTTTTAATGATAATCGTAACTGTTAGATTTTGTTTTTATATGTGAATAGACGTAAAACAATGTAATATTGGTTCTTTATTCTTCTTCCAATCGGTCAGGAATTTAACTATATCTTCTGCTTAATTTTCTTTTATCATTTCTTTGTTTTTCACTTTTCTATATCTATTTTTACACCGTTGCTATGCTTTCATTTAAAATAATATTCATCTCTCCGACAAAATATTTTTCCAGCATTAAAAGAGGCCAAGCACTTCTTAAAATATTAAAACCAATATTGTTTGCAAACTATAACAATTATTTTCTACTTAACCAAGCGTTGCACAATTTATATCTAGAGATAACTTAAACATGCCTTGGCCCATTATTCAGATAGACCTCAAAAGCAATCAATCGTCGCAAACAAAACAAGTATGATGCAAATCATTACAAGGTGCAATAATTTAATAAACGCCTAGTCATCGCTTTTTCCTGCCACGGTTTTACCTGCGAGCATGAAACAATCAACATTTAGACCAAGGCAATATTAATAAAGTACACGCTTCGTGGAACTGCGACGCGGGGAAAACAGCGAGCGTGATTTGCGACTGCTCCACGCGATTGCAGCCATAAATCCGTTCCGATTTAAACTAAAAATCACTGCATCCATCAGTTCGGACAAATATCGATACGCAATTAGCGCAAACAATTTGCGTAACTGCAAACAAATTGCGGGCATAAATCCACTTTTCTTGTAATTGTTGCTGTTCGCTCAAGGCTCCCGCTGCATTTGAAAAACTCATTCGCTAAGTCCCGGAGATTAATTGATGAATTCGAGATTCGAGACAGGTGTCATGCTCTTATCTGCAGAAAAACGAACGTGTTTCACACTTGATCACAGTGATAACAATAATGCAATCAGTACGGCCTTGGCGGCTGTGATTTCTAATCGATTTTACGGCCTAAAACAATTAAATAAATGTCTAGACCACGATGGGATTTAATTCGTTGGAGGTCAGGTCGGAAGCCCTCGAGTCAAAAAGTCGCCGCGCCGCAGCGGCTACGTAAAAAATTGACGTAAACAAGCATTCCACTCCGAGCAGATGCAGTAAATACTGGTAACTGCAAGTTAGATCATAGGCGGCCGATATTAATTACTTAGCTTATAATTGTGGCCACACCTAAGCCAACCTGTGGCGATTGTACACTCAAAGAGTAGCTTTTGAGCTGCGTTACCAACCATTGAATCAAGCGGAAGAGCAGTGGCGTCTTAACTATGCTTGCCGCCAGAAGCTACTTAAAATTTTGCGCTCAAAATTTACCTAATATTCGAAAAATCCAGAAATTATTGGTTGCGATTGTTTTAGTTTGCTGTAGAAGACTATATCTGCTTTTATTTCCACTGTATATTGTTACATTTATTTGTTACATACTGAAAAGGGTCGGTTGAAAAAAGGTGGTACAAAAGTCATATGTGTGTGATTAGAAAAAATCACAATAATTCGAATTAGTAACACCTACAATATTATATTGGTCCTTCGAGATGCAAAAAACACGCTATGGATAAGCCAGAAAGTAAAAATGATACGGCAAATGATTTAGACGTTTAGCGATGTGTCAATCCGGTCGGATTCGATACAAAGGATCGAATCCGGGGCAGGATCGATTTGGATCGAGTCCAAGTTTCGGTCCGGATTCGTTCCGAGGAACGAAAAGGTCGCGAGGCGTCAATCCTCGCGGACATTCATTCCTTTGGCATTCCGTTATTCAATCCATTTCAATACAGAATAAAATACAATGTGTTGATGGGGAACAGCAAAGGATGATGGTGTTCGTTTTAGAAGAGGCTAGACGTCGACGGCGACACATGATACGGCAGAAGTTGCATGCTTTTTTATCAGTTATCAGTGATTTATGGCTTTTGGCGGCTTTATATGTTCCCAATTGATGTAAATAAACATACTGAATTACCGACTGCGTGACCACTCACCAAAACAAAGATACGCGCGTTGTTCGTTCCGGGTCCGGAATGACCGAGGACCCCGGGTGTCTGAAATGCACATTCAATTTCGATGTTGATCCGAGGATCGAATCCGATGGACTCGATCCACTCGCGGAATGGGATTGGAATGAACGAGTCCGCAAAAGTATCGAAACTTCCCATCACTATAGACGTTGTTCGAAGTAGTAGATGTAACAAGGGTGTTCCTCCCAGAAGATTCAGATACATGAGTAATGCCGAACATGAGCAAATAGTTTCAGACAGGATTATGGTTCAAGCTACTGTTGGCAAAAGAAACTATAAGGTCGGTATTGCTAAAGCAGATTCTGAAAATGTTTTGACTGGAAACGAATACACTGTTACTGAGCAACTTGAGAATAAAACTACAAGATCGGAGATCATACATCCTGTTGATTGCAGTTCTCTGCCTTCTCAGCATGTGTGTTAAATCTCCGTCAGTTTTGTCTAAAAGTTATTCTGTTTCTATATCGAACTAAGATTTTTTTTTATTAGAATAACCAGTTCAACATTTAACAATGTTATTCATAGTTTTGATAATAAATTATTAAAATATATATATACGAATAGCGTAACTACAATATTGGCATGGAGGATGTTGGTTCCTCGGATTATTTTGTTGGTTCAGTCACTGTCGCTGTTGTCGTCTGAGCTTCGGAAAATGTCTTGCGGCAATTGCCTTTTGAGACGTGTATGGATGTTTTTACGACTTAGTTCTTGAATTATTGTGTTATCAGTGAATCGCAGATTCACAAAGAATTTTTTGGTGGTCCTCTTAATAAATTGCTGTGTCCATCCCAAGTTCGAAGTGTATTTGATCGTTGCGTATGAACCATGGAGCGTTAACGGCTATACGGAGAACCTTGTTCTGAAGGGCTTGAAGTTTCCTCATATTAGACTTTGATGTGTTGCACCATACAGGACACGCATAGGTAAATATTGGTCGGATGAGGGCCTTGTACAGCATAATCGTACATTCATGTCGCAGTGGCGATTTCTTGTTAATTAGCGGATAAAGGAGTCTTAATCTAGCATACCCTTGATTCAGTTTGTTGTTTATATGAAAGCTCCAAGTAAGCCGAGTATCCAAATGTACTCCAAGGTATTTAATTGCTTCTTTTTCCGAATTCCATGCGATTTCAGTCACATTAATTGTGATATTTTGGTGTTCCCTAATGCGCTTGAGTGTAAACATTTTAGTTGCGCATTTACTAGAATTTAAGGAGATACACCATTTGTTGAGCCAATGAGTTAGTGTATTAGCTGTAGATTGTAGATGGTTTATGGCTGTATCAAGATCCTCGTGCTGAGTGATTATGACTGTATCATCAGCAAACAGTGCAATTTTACTCAAATGTGGAATATGAATGTCGTATACGAACAAATTAAAAAGCGTTGGTCCAAGTACACTGCCTTGCGGGACTCCCTCATGTATGTTCTTAGTGGTTGATATGGAGTTGTTGATTCGGACGGCAAATGTTCTATTTTCCAAGAATGAAAAAATTATGGCCACTAAATATTGAAGCAGTTGTGTGTGAAGCATCTTGTATTTTAGATCTTCTATCCAAACCTTATCGAAGGCCTGGCTTATGTCTAGGAATGCTGCTACTGTGAATTGCTTGTTTTCATATCCCTGCTCTATTATTTCGATAATTCTTTGAAGTTGTTGTACTGTTGACAGACCCTTCCTGAAACCAAATTGATTTGGAGGTATTAGTTGATTGTCCTCTAATGACGAAGCCAGTCGATGCAGTATCACTTTTTCCAGTACTTTAGACAGTGTTGGTAGTAGACTGATTGGACGATAGCTCGCACAATCTTTTTTGGCTTTCCCATGTTTGTGAAACATGAGAATATGAGCAAATTTCCATTTATGGGGAAAGTATCCCATTCTCATACAACCATTAAAAACTGTGGATAAATAGGCAAGTGCTGGTGAGGTGTTTAAGGGCTATATTAGGTATCTGATCGTGTTCTGGAGCCTTTCTTACTGATGTTGCTTTGATGTAGTTATCAAGTTCGACTGGTGATGTGGGTTGATTAAATTCTTTCACTATCGGTAAATGGGTTTCAGTATAGTTGTTAACCATTCGCGCAAATGTTCTGTTTGTATCAGGAATCCCTGGTGTGAAAGTATTTTCCAGGTGTTCGGCAAATAGGTTGCTTTTATCTTCTTCGGTGCTATAACTGGCATTTCCTGTAGTTAGGGTCGGGATGATCTCTACTAGTTGAGTTACACGTTTGGTTGCTTTCCACATATCTGTGCTGTTGGGTTCAATACCTTCTACATATTTGCTGTAGTTATAAATTCTGGTTTTGTCTATTTCTCTTTTGATTTTGCGTGTTAAGTTATTTAGTTGAGTTTTTAATTGTGCGGTTCTATCTCGCTGCCACTGTTTTCTTATTCTGCTCTTTTCTTAAATTAATTCTAGGATATAACTAGGAGGAATATTACGATTATTTCTTTTTTGGTGGTGGAAAGGTTTGGTTGCAAACTAAACTGATTCGGTGACGGTTTTTGTAAAGGTTTCAATACATTTATCAATATCTTGTTGATTTTCAAATTGACTTGGATTCACTAGTTGGTAATCTAATCTCTCCTGGAACTTATTCCAATCGATGTAACCATTAAATCAATCTAGGGATTGGAGTACGGAATATAGGAGCTGTAGTGAATTGTATGAGTACTGGTAGATGGTCAGAGTCAAGTTCGGGAATTACTTTTCGTTGAATTGGCGAATGAAAATCTTTAGTAATTATTATATCTAGGATATCTGGCTGGTGATCTCTTCTATATGGGTAGTAGGTGTAATCGCTTGGTGCTAGGATGTAAAGCTGATGTGTCGTTGCTATCTTGTTTAATTTTATTCCACTAGGGTTGTTTACTCTACAGCCCCAGAATGTGTTTTTACTGTTAAAGTCGCCTATTAACAGTGTTGGCATTGTTGCATTAAACAATTTAAGCATGTCAGTATCTGTGAGCATTTTGTTCGGTTGCTTATATCCTGTTATGATTTTTATTTGATTGTGGCTAGCGGTGTGTATTGTGGTTGCTATTGTTTCTAAATTGCTTACTGGCATGTCTATGGGTGTGTTACATTGGAGTTGTATCCTAATGATAACTGCAAGGCCTCCCCAAGCAATTTGGGATGTTCTATCGTTCCGGAAGACGTTATATCCATTCACCTTAAAAGCTTCTCCTTCTGCTAAGTGCGTCTCTGTTATGCATGCGAATTCAATGTTATATCTGGCGAGGAATTATATGAAGATATATCTTTGTGCTTTGATCCCGTTGGCGTTCCAGTTCAGAATTGTGATATTTTGGAGGGTTCTGGGGGAATTATCCATTGAGGAGATTAGGAAGGATATGAGTTAAAACAAATGATTTAATTTGGGGTAAGTCGAGTATAATTAGTTGTTTGATAAATTGTAAAACGGAATTTATGAGTGTTGAATGTGATGGTTGGGTATCTGTTGTGTTTTGTTGGTCAGCTTGTGGATTTGATCTTAAAACTTGGCTATAGAGTAGGCTACTAGGTGTATTTGAGAACGAGTTGGTTTGTCTGGGTGCAGGCCTAGTGTTTTTATGTACATATCATTGTTGTAGAAGCCCTTGATAATGTGGGCATCCGCGGTAGCTCGCTGGGTGATTCCCATCACAATTGACACAAAACGGGGGATTTTTTATTGCAAGCTTTGGGTGGGTGTTCTTCTTTGCATTTAACGCATCTTGACTTAGCTGCACAATAATTTTTTGTATGCCCAAACTGTTGACAGTTATGGCATTGTGGAATATTGCTAGTTTTCTTTCTTGCTTCAACTGTAACTACCGAATGAAATAATGTTTTCAAGTTGTAAATTACTTTAGCGGCTTCGTTAGCCGTTAATATGACCGCACATATTGGTAATGGTTTTTATCTCTATTTTGAAGACGCGTTACATTGATTATAGGCAGTTTTTGCTGTAACAGTTCGGTTTTAATTTCATTGTCTGTAATGGAAATTGGAACATTTTTTATTACCACGGAGAGAGGTTTTTCGTTAGGATTTTGGTATGTGTGGTACTGCACCTTGTTATTCGAATAAAACTTCATAAGTTTGCGATAACCATCATAAGTAGTAAGACTAACTTTTAAGTACTTACTGTTATAGGCCGTTGTAAATTCGTTTTCCGTAGTGATTTTCTTAATGTCAGCTATAATTTCTTGATGGTTATTTGCATCGTGGATAAATATGGGCGGGATCCTTATTTTAGTGGTTACTTCGCTACTGCTGTGGCTTGCTGCTGGGGGGCTATTGTCAGTTGTGTTATTTGCGTGTAATGGATAATAGCCATGGGTTTTGATCAATTCGTCTTGATTCTACATGTATCGTTTGGCTACATCATCTGTTACTGGCGGAGACAGATGGTCGGAATTTCGCTTTTGTTGTGAATTTTCGGGCATTGTTTATTTAATATTAAGTACCCAGCCCCAAGGGGCCGAGCGCGAATGAAATGGTAAACTTTTCACTTTGTATTAATTGTTGTATTTATTTATTTTAATTTAACCTCGGTGTGACCCGGGTGAAGTTATCACACGTGCACTTGATATCTGTACGCGCGGAAGAGATTAATACGTCCGTACGGTTAGAGAACCAAATGTGAACCGAACTTAGAATTAAAGTTGTTGCAGCAACAGAAACAGCTAGATGAAGAAGAAACACAAAAAAAGTTAAGAGCTATTGAAAAACAAAGACAGAATGCGCAGAGAGAAATAGAAATTAAAAAACTGTTGTTGGAAGAACAAAATGAAGCAAGTGTTAAAACCACTCAGATTTACGATAAAGTTTTTGAGCATGTTTACGAAGACCCTGTGAAGGTAAGCAATTGGTTGAAAAACGCAAAACATACTACAAACACAAATTATGAAGTGGAATCTGCCATCGTTAAACATAAGATGACAGGTAATTCAGTCGCTTATTTGGCGAGGGAGAAATTAATGGTGCTTATAATCAGGTGCTGTTAGAAATTGCCAAACAATGCGCATAAAATCCAAATAACATGAGTATCCTGCTATCAAGACAAAAAATTAGAGAACTTACTTTTTTCTTAGGCGAGTTAACGGAATGGCCTATATGTATTAGCGAATTTAAGCGTTCTACGAAACAGAATAGGATAACTGACGATGATAATGTATTACGTTTAGATCGCGCTTTAAAATAAAAAGCGAGAGAAACTATTTAAGCTTTACTTATATCTCCTGACAATGTTACAACAATTATTAAAATACTTGAAATGCATTTCGGTAGGCCTGACTGTATTGTTTTGTCATTGATAGATAGTGTAAAAAAGTTCAATTATATAAGAGAAGAAAAGATCTAAACATGTATTTCTTTCTCAAATTCTCTTGATAATATGGTTACGACAATGAAAAACATAAACTCTACACTTTACTTATATAATCCAGAATTGCTTGCTATTTTAGTCGAGAAGCTGCCAGCGATCCAGAAATATAGTTGGAGAAAGTTTAAGCAGCTAAAGGATGTACGAGGAAGTCCTACTTCTTTGCACGATTTCGCTAGTTGGTATGCTGAAGAAATTAGTGCCATGTGTGCCATCTAGTGCTTTTTCAAAAATATAAATTTACAGATAAAAAAGAGATTGTGATGGCCGTAAATCATTCTTATGAAAACAATAAATAATGCATGTTCTGTAAAGATAAAAAACACGACATTGAGAAATGTAAAGGATTTCTTGAAAAGACTGGCATTGATAGACGAAAAGTTGAATTAGATTTAAAGTTATATTTCTTGTGTTTAAAAATAGGCCATTGTGTAAACCGATGCTTTATTAAGAAAATATGTGGTTTTGAAGGCTGCAGATGACAACATAATAATATTTTGCATGCAAATTAAACTGAAATTGCTAGCAAAATGTACCAAATAAAGAAAATTCGGTCGAGTTTTGTACGAGTATATCTAATAGAAACGAGACTGTATTATTAAGAGTTGCTTCTGTAATTTTACATGGTCCAAATAAAAAAGTACATACACTTGCACTCTTCGATAAAGGTGCAGCCTGAAAACGTATTAACGACATAACAACCAACCCGTCAAGCGTGCAAAACGAGATCATACGCTTGGGAGCCAGCTCTGTTATCCACGAAACGATTTTACGACATAATCGGGAATTTTGACCGGATAAGCAGCCCCAACCCTCGTTACGAGATGTGCTGTAACAAGGTGCTCTAGCTTTGGATGCTCAGCAAGAAGGTCGTGGTTCTATTACTACCTGAAAGTTAGGGCTGTGCTTCGGCACAAAGGGGTAAATGATGTTAAATAAAGGACGCCACTACATTCAGAATAGATCGGGAAAACAACATAACATTCTTAACAATAGGCGAGCCTACTCGAATGTGGAACTAGTAAGCCCGCCTTTCTACTCTCACCTTGGCACAACCTGAGGTAGC
The DNA here is from genome assembly GCA_940337035.1 of Agriotes lineatus. Classification (NCBI taxonomy): domain Eukaryota; kingdom Metazoa; phylum Arthropoda; class Insecta; order Coleoptera; family Elateridae; genus Agriotes; species Agriotes lineatus. Next base: position 59,941,685 of record OW679200.1, read on the forward strand.
GACTGCAAACAGCTGCATCAAAACTACCTTAAATGGTATCAACTTACACTTACTTACACCATCTAGGTTCCTGTACAAAACATACACACAACAAGGCATGCAAACACCAAACAATTAAAAATAAACTCTATTGATGAAATAACATATGAAACAAACGACAATAAACGTTACAATGATTAAATATTACGGCCGAAGAGATGTAAAAACGTTAGTTGGGTTACCGACGCAATTTATACTCGAAACACGAATGACCAAACGGCAACAAATGACATGTTTACATTTACAAACAATATTAACGGTAAGCTTTACCACACAACTACTTTACAGTATCAACATTTAGCGACAAACACTTCAATAATAGTACAGCAACGATTACGTGAGGTTAAAACACAAAATCAACATGAAAACAATAAAACGAAGGCATTGCTCAACATTTTACGATTTAAATCAACCAATAGAACACAGTTGGCCCAAACTACACTTTGGCAAATCACTTCACTATACATTTAACGGCTAACAATTTAGCTTGATAGGGACTGGTTACTGTATGATCCTCCTCAGTTGCAAGTCGCATCCCAAGCCAGTGCCAAACGGACGGAAACGACAGAAAAGCTGCTGCAAGCCCCATGAAGGTGCGATAATCGAGGGAGGGTGAGCGGTATAACATCCCCGTAACGGGTCAACTTGAATGAAGCACGTCGACACAAGCAGATGACGATAACGAAACTCGTGCCTTCATTCCACTAATGGTTTAACACAATGAGCAAGGGCTTCAATTAATAATCCGCTATATGCGTAATTAGAGTTGCCTGACTCTACGAAACAGAAGCACCCAGGTCAAACCTTTTCTTGTACGTCACTTAAACACCGATTCTCGACAATAACAACAACGTGACTTCACGACTTTACGCGAGCTCGGCTAAGCGAAGCCGACTCGCGGACAAACCGCCACCGCCTAACGTCTTGAGGGCTGCACGCTAAGTGGCGCTATCTCGAAGGTGCAGGATCGAAAATGACTAAGAGCAGACGCGGCATATATACGTTATTTGTTGCATTCGTTGCAAAACACTTCAGAAAATTCTAGAACGACTAAACACTTCTGCTTAAAGCTACGGAAAAGTTTTAGAATGACGAAATATAACTCAACACTTCTCACGAAACTCATAGGGAAGCTTGAGTGACAGAACAACAATAAATACGGAGAAATCGATAAGCTGAAAGAGCATTGCTCCCAAAAGAGAACAAAGGGTGGATTTATAACTGAATTTTGACGAATGTAAAAGAACTGCTGAGTGTTAATAAACGACCCACGCGGAAATAAGGTTTTTATGAAAATAACTTTTGGTAACATTATTAAATTTGGGCTTAAATAAATCGCAAAAGGACTAAAAAGGGCGGAAATAACTAGGCCTAAAAAATTGTTCTAACAGGTTCGACCTGCACCATTATAGAAGAAGAGTTGTCCGAAAAGTTAGAGCCTCCAGGACCTATACTCCCACTGTGTTTTCAATGGACTAACCAAATAACGCATCATGAAAACACGTCAAGGATAGTTTCTCTCAAATGTCAGCCGAAAATAAAATTCCTAATTTTTATTAATTAAATGTCAAAGCTGTAAATAACTGGAGTCTACATAGAGAGAAAATAAATGTAACGTTTTTGTCTTAGAAATTTCCTTATTTGAACTCAAAAATTTTAAAAGCTGTAGAAGACGACGCGTCGCCCCAAAAAAGTTGATTGGACAAGACCACTGCTGTTTAATAGTACAAAGGCAAGTGATTCAACCAAAACTCAATCAGCCGGTATTGTCCAGGTCAAAGTTAGGCTAGACCATACATGGAGTTGTATGGAAATCGGTATGAAATTGGACACCTTTACAGAAAAGAAGAAATTACCTTTCCAGAAAGTATAGTAAATGCGTTGAAATGACTTTCATGTATGGAACGAAAAATGAACCTAAATCAAGACTTTGCTAAACAATATTGTGAGAAGATTGAGGAATATAAAGAAAGAATATACGAGGAAACCGAAAGAAGACGAATTTACTGAAAACCCAAAAGACTGGTACCTGCCGCATATTGTTGTATGGAATATTAACAAACCTGGGAAAGTCCGTCTTGTGTTTGATGCCTTTGCAAAGTCTTTGGGTTATAGTCTGAACGACTTTCTTTTTCGAGGTCCTGATTTCTTTCCGTCCCTTGTTGCAGTTTTATGGCGATTTAGACACGGTCGTATAGCTTTATGTGGAGATATAAAAGTGATGTTTCCCAGGTAGTGATTAGACCAGAAGATAGAGGTAGTCAGAGATTTTTTGGCGTGAATGAAACAAAGATAAAAACGAGATGCTTCCGAAATAAATGTTATGAATTTGGCGCAGTATCATCTCCATCGGTAGAGCAGTTTGTATGTATGTATGTATGTATGTATTATTTGTAACCTCATTTACCTTGCGGTGTCGAGGCTGGTGCTTTATGCGCTGGCATCTGGCGGTACAATGATCAACTTGCCCCGGATTCGGGATACAGAGTTGGATCGCGCCTTTGGTGCTTGCGCAGCAACCATTGTATGAAGTGTGTGTATTGGTGATGTGTTGACCTTGTTACTCTATCTCTTAGGTCTGTGGTTCTGAGTAGAGCACAGTTAATTTGGTGCCCAACTGTGAATGGTCTCACCGAGCCCGATTCCAATCACCAAGGCGGAAAAATTCCGACCCCCGCGGTATTCGAACCGAGGACTTGCTTAATGCAAGTCTGGCGCTTACCCAACAGCGCCACGCGGCTTGTAAAGAATATAAAGTCAAAAGAATATGAAACTGGATACCCAGGAGTTGAGCGTGCGATAAAGAAACAATATTATGTAGACGACTATTTAGATTTTACCAATACAATAGCTGAAGCCATTGAGAGGATTATAAACATTATCATTGTTCGTAAACGGGGTAGAATTGAGATGACAAAATGGATAAGCAAATCACCATTAGTAATGAAATTTACACCAATACATTTGTGAGCAGAAACGTCAAGTAATTGAAAAATCGATTCAGAGAAAATATAAAGAGTTCTTAGACTTTCGTGGTCTCCAACATCTGATGAATTTGTTTTTAATATACATTTTCAGAAAATCTCAGATAATGTTTCGAGCTGCTCAAGAGTTCCCACCGAAAGAGAAGTTCTTCGTATTGTAATGTCAATATTTGATATCCTTGGGTTCTCAAACCCTTTGATTATAAAAGCGAGAATATTATTACACATTATTTGGAGAACTAGTATAGACTGGGACACTGAAATACCTGAAGATCTCTTTACAGTATGGTATAATTGGCTTAAAGAACTCCATAACCTCGCATACATATCTATTATCAGGTGTTATTTTGCTAGCCTTATGAAAGTGAATGGTACGCTCATTGAAAACCGGGCTTCAAGTTGTATTGAAAACAGTAAACCGTAAGGAAGAAGTTCTCTGTACTTTATTAGCAAAAGTTGAGTATACTATAAATAGCAGACCACTAACGTACGTGTTTTTTGATCCTGAAGCAATTACATATAATTGTTTCGACCTACATTTATTTTCGGACGCAAGTGACAAAGCTTATGCAGTAGTGGTGTTTTAATATTATATTAAAACACGTTCTGTTGTAAATTTGAATGTCAACATAACCTAAAACGTTTTACACAATGTGACGGAAAACGTGTCACCGAACTAAGTTTTTATATTTCTGTTACGATCGTAGAAAAAATAGCACTAGCGACGTCGCACGTGCTTTAAAGGCGTACTTATACACTAGTATCATAATATACTATTATATCACTCATTGTTAGTTCATTGCTTCTCCAAAGTTTGTTATTGTGCTCACATAACGTCGGTAGTTCAGGTAAATTAACAGCTGAGTACCTATCAACAAAAATTCTCTTAAAACTTGATATCATTATTTACTCAAAAATTTATCTATTTGTTTTTACTAGCTTTCTTTTCTACTTCTGCTTATTTACCCCCCATTTTCTTGGATTTTCTGTTGGGGTTACACTAATTTCCATTTTAAAACACTTGGTGAACGTAGTATGAATAGTTTTAACGTTCACCATCAGCGAAGAATCTTTTACAACTGATTTACTATATTAAAAGTCAACATGAAATGTCGCACATGTTAGAATGGAGAGCTCTAATTGATTGAAACGAAGTTATTTATGCTGGTAAATTGCTCTTGTATTATCGAGTTTTTCAACCAATGCCTAATTTTGAACACGTTTTTCAATGGGGTTTATTTAATTTAACTCTAAAACGTTTTTACATAAGATGGTGTTAAAATCTCATTTTACTCTGACAGTACATGTGAGAGTACCGCCACGTCCGCCATTTTTACTCCATTTGTCTCACTATTCAGCAGGTCCTGTGCGCGATTGTATGGATGAATTTAAAATAAAACCTTGTTTTCGTCGAATGCCTTTATCAACTACCGTGTGCTTATAAAATAAATGTATGACAATTAATGAATTATAAAGCTTACTGTTTACATTAATTTTAGTTTCCATAGCCAACCCTTATGTAATTTCTTTTTGAACACATGGTAGAAACAAAGTAGGTAATTAGAAAAAAACTCACTGCAATCAAAAATTAAGCAGCCTGTAAGGCGTCAAAAACTCGCTGAATGTATTTCTATAAGTTTTTGATTTTTCATCCAAGTTCTCGTTTTTCTGGGGTAAAATGTAACCTGCGTTTTAGTTTAGTTGTTCCAATTTTGCACATAAACTAATTTCCATAATTTCAATTACAGCTTCGGTTGCATTTGTGGGTGGTACTTCATTGAAATCTATTAGAAAAAATAGATGTGTTACCAGGGCCCCCGTAAGGGCTACTGGAGCCTGTGTGCAAAAAAGGATTTTGGCGCCCCTTAAGGCATTTTGGATCATGTTTTTTTATTTATTTTTTTGAAGGTAGGTAGGTAGGTAGGTGCTTGAAATAAAGCAAAAAACTGAACTTTAGAAGTCATATTTATTTGTAGACTAAAATATCAAAATGAAACAAACAGAATAAAATCATAACAAAATAAATTAAAATAAATTCTTGTTCACACCCATTTTAAAGCATTTACTTAACTAATGGGGTACAAACACGTTGTTTATAAATACTAGAAAATAACCCAAAACTAAAAATCAAATTTTTTAGGAACAAATAACAGAAATATTGCCTAATGTCTACATATATATAAGTACTACTTTCTACTTATACTTAGATATTTTAAAAAATATGCAGATACTTCTGATAACAAATACCTAGCTAACTTCGTTATAAAATCAAAAATGATAGCTAGGTACAATAGAAAAATAAAAAATAGCTATTGTAGTAGCGATATTTTCCGAGACTTTGCTGTTGCAAATTCATTAATTACATCGCTAAAATTTACACCATCAACAATTTCTTGTTCAATTGCTAATATTGCTAGCCCAGACAATCTTTCTTGAAGCATTGTCGATCTTAAATAATTTTTAATGATTTTTAACTTTGAAAAAGATCGCTCGCCAGAAGCTACAGATACAGGCAATGTCAGAAGAATTCTTAGTGAAATGCTTACGTTTGGAAGGGTGGAGATTAAATTGTTTTCAAATATATATTGTAAAATTCTTAAGGGGTCAGTATCATCAAGTAATGAAAACAACTTTAACGCTTTAATTTCATTAAACAAATCATTGGAGTCTATATCCTTATTATCCTGATCTGTCAGTCGTTCTTCAAGAACAGAACAACGTTTTAAAAGGTCGCTGTCACTTAATTTGAATATGTCGCTAAAAAATCCGGATATATTATCATACTCATTTAATAAGTCAAATCGGTTTTTTAGAGAGCTTAAAGTTTGATCTATAATTTTTAAGAAAAAATTAATTTTAAAGGCGGTTTTTGTATCATGAGGGGTCTCATCTCGGTGTTCATAGTCAAACAGTTTTGGTTTAAATTTCCTCCTGACCGTTGGTAACGGTGGAAAGTCTTCTTCAATTTCGAGAGAGAGTGCTACTTCTTTCGCTTGTACAAGAATTTCTTGAAATGATTGGTCAGATCTATATTGCTGGAAGTGATCATATAAATTTTTTAGGTAGGTTTGGCATACTTTAATATTAATTGTAGCACTTTGGATTTGTTTGCTGACAATATTTATATGAAATAAAACGTCATGCCAAATAATAATTCCACAAATAAATTGAAAATTTTGTACAGACGTTAAGAGGGAACTCGCTTTAAGTCTTGCATCAATGTGAAAGGAATTATCTTCAGCTACTTCTAGAAGACTTTCGCAAACCTTAATTAAATATGTTTAAGAGGCTTTATTGCATCAATTCTGCTGGACCATCTTGTCTCACTTAGAGGCTTTAAACTTAACCCGGGGACATTTTTTCTCATAACATCCCACCTTTTTGTGGATGACGAAAAAAAAATTATATAACTTTTGCACAAGATTAAAAAAGTTTATTGTAGCATCTGACACCTTAGAAGCGTCATTTACTGTTAAGTTCAAAGTATGAGCCGCACAAGGTACAAAAACGGCTCTCGGATTCTCATTAAGAATGCGTTTTTGAAGCCCAACATGCTTTCCCTTCATGTTTGCCCCATTATCATAACCTTGTCCCCTAATATTTTTTATATCTAAATTTAATTTTTTCAAAATTTCTGTCACAAATGTATATATCCCTTCCCCTGTAGAGTCCAGTATTGGATTAAACGCAATAAAACTTTCCTTAACTTCAACCTTTTTTGAAGTTGGGTTAAGGACAACATACCTCAGAACAAGACCAATTTGATCAGTATGACTAGTGTCTTTGTGTACAATCTAATATTATTGAAAAATATTTTGAACTGCGAACCATTTCTAAAATATTATTTCTTACTTTAGACGACAATAATTCAATTATTTCATTCTGTATTTGCACGCCTAAATAATGAGTCATTTTAACAGATTTTTTTGGGAGTTACACACTCGGCTAACGTGCTGTCTCATCACTGAATCAAAAGAGGCAATCATCTCAACAGCTTTTAGAAAATTTCCATTATCATGTTCGAAAAGTAATTTAGAAGAACCCTGAAATGCCAAGCATTGTGTAGATAAATACTTAACAATCGCAATAATTCTTTCCAACACATCGCGCCAATATTTTTTTTCCGTTTCTAAAATGGGTGATGAGCATTAACAGTCGTAGATGTCTCCAACATTTTTTTTAAATTTACCCAAGTGTTCATATAACTGTTATGTAAAATTGACGTTTCGTGTCTCTTCATTAGCAAAGACAAGTGTTGCCAATCAGATACTCCATTTGTATCACAAAAAGTGTTAGGAGTTTTACAAAACAACTTACAACAAAAAAAAATACAGAATCTTTAGAAATAGAGTAAATAAGCCAAGTCCTTTCGACTTTTTCTCCATTTGCTAGATTTCTTACAAAGTATTTACACGAAAACTTTCTCTTATCTTTATTACTAGGAAAGCTAAAACTGATATCTTTCAAGGGCGGACCACGTTTAACCAATATTCTAGCTATCTCATTGGTGATTCTTTCGGGCCACAAACCGGGGTCGGACGGAATTATATCAACACCAGCCTCATTAAAGCCTTCATCGAAAGTGTCACTTGCAGCAGGTATTTCGGTAGCTGACATTACCAAACTTCTTACACAAGCTGAATTACCTGAAGTGGATTGTTCAAGCGCTGCTGTAGACGAGGATGGTGTCATCGCTTCATCGGGCTCTGCATCAGTAGAAGCTGTTTTGCTGCTACAACCGCCGCCACTTGTTGCAGGACCTGATGTTACCGTCGTCGCCTCTTTCAGATGGTCCACTCACGGTTACTGATATTACGGATTTAGAATCTTGAGATTCGGTTGCATCGATAGTCTCCGTGGAATCTTGATTGTTTTGCAAGAAGTGCTTTAAAATTCCAGCCATTTTTTCCCTTTCTTGTAGTCTCAGTTTCTTTTGCTCGCGAAACTTCGCACCTGAAGGTCTCTTTCTTTTATCCTAAAAAAACAAATAAATAATTAGTACTCATGGGAATTAGGAATTAACTTCTAAAGTAAGCACAATAATAAGCACCAAGTTTGCATATTTGAGTAAAAAGCAATTTGTTCGAGCCCTTTCAGCTTAAACCCTTTCAAAAATAAAGGCAGAAAAAATATTAAACTAATTTGATCTTATAGCCCTTAAAAACCCTACAAAATGGTTTTTTAAAAAGATCGATAGCATAAAAACTAGGCGAGTTATGAATAAAAAACCAATTACTTTTTTAAACTCGTACATAACATTTCAATTAATAAAAAGATATTTGGGTAAAAAAAATTAATTATAACCAGTATCCTATAAAGGGTTAATGTTGATAGTATAAAGTAGTTAACACTTACCATTTTATAAAAAATCAAACCGTTGAAATTGCAGTCAGCAGGTATTCAGCACTTATTTTTTTAGAAAAAAAAGTAGTAAACAAAATATTATACAACACAACACTTGACAAAATAAAAATAACTTTAAATGTAAAAATTAATAGGATTACTTGTTTTTATGCACTTGTTGCACGGTCCAGTGAACTAACCGGTTTAAAAACGCCTCTGGCGATGCACCGCTTTTATAGCGCTCCAGGCATTATTCATGCCTGAACAGGAAAAATCAAGAAACTACCGCCTGAAATGTTCTGTCAACATAGGAATCGGCAGTAACTGGATGATATACTAATAAAATTTCGTGTGTATTTACACCGAATTCTATTTAATTTCTCAACTTTTATTTTAAAATTAATTTTTGTTTTGTTTTTTTTTGCAATTTTTTTTTGGACCCTGGGTTTTTGCGCCCCTAAAGGATGGCGCCCGTGTGCATTGCACACTGTGCACATATACTAGCGGGGGCCCTGTGTGTTACTACTGCTAGAAGTATTTCTGATGTTGGTAAATGGTATCTGGCTTTAAACTTCTTCAATGGATATCAGAGGATGCATAATTTTTGATCTATTTCTATTTCTCTATATCTTCCACTCAATAGTATTGCAATAGTTCAATATTCATTTTTGAAAAGTTAAACACTTCGTGCAAAATACCGCTATCGAACTTTAAACCCTCTAACCGCCGTTGTAATGTTCTTGTTCAAGGAACTGGTATATTAAGTTTCAATAACTCTTATAGCCTGAACCACCGCAGCTAAATTTTAATCTCAAGGCTTTCATAACAGTGTTGGATGACCATTTCATACATGTTGTAGATGTTTTAAATATTTTTTTAGTGCTTCAACTTGGTGTTCATTAAACACACTCCTTAATAATTACCAGTTTTCTTCTAACTCAAGTCCATTTCCGAAGATAACAATTTCTTGCACGTTTCAGTAAGGTTTTGTATCTCTTAGATCGTTTTACTGTTCTAGAATACGGCTTATTGTAGTTCTTCATTACCTCTCTAAAATCCTCCTTGACGTAATTCGTATTTATGTCTACAGTTAATTGCTTTTAACTGTTTTTCATTATCTGTACAAAAATAAAACTAAATTGCAATTATTTTTAATGGGGAGTTACATACCGCTAGCGATAATTCAGAGGATTTGGACGATTTAATGGTTTCAGGAGATAGAAGAGTTTTAGTGATTTCTCTATGTATAACAGTTTCTTCTATATAGTCTGTTGTAGAAATTTTTTAGGACGAACCAGAGTAGAAGCAGAATTATTTTTTAATTTTCTTGTTCCATCCTGTCCAATCTTTTCCCACGTGTTGCTCTCAATGCAGATTGTTCTTCTTATAAGATAATAATAAACTAAACACATCAATTAGTCGATATTTGGCTCCCATAAGCAGGCAAAATCAGTAGGACTCCAGTTTATGCCGTTTACTTTTTGTGACCACTGATTTCGGCAATCTAAATGTCTTGCAAATCGTTTCATTAAAAAACATTTCCTAGCTGCACTCGTACATCTAACCAGGGCCGCGCCAAGCCAGTGTGCAATGTGTGCACCGCACACGGGCGGCCAAATTCAGGAGCGGCCAAAAAGGTTTAAAAATTTTATACAAATTACAAAAAAAAAAATTTACAATTTTTTTACTTTACAAATTTTAGAAGTTCAAAAATATGTACCTATATAGGTATAAAAAATGTTTATTGTGTAAATGAACACCTGATAATATGGTTACATGGATTAATGTTTATGTAAATTCTCGAAGTTAGTTTTTATTCCGTGGCGGCTAATTGTTAAAGGAAGCCAACTTGAAGGAACGCTTTCCATGCATCTTTATGCAATGATTACAAAAAAGTCTGATATTTATCAGAAGCAACAAAACGTGACTTTTCAGAAAACTGGCGGCTGGCGGCTTTTATTGACTGTGAAACATATCGTATTTATGAAGTAGGTATTTATATTATTTTTGATCGGGGTGTCGGCATTCTCTTTTGTCGGTAAGTACCTAATTGTTTAAAGCTGATTTTAAGAAATATAATATTATATGATGCTTACATTAATGCTGTGGTAATATGGGTGCAATGATAATTATTTGGTCATTTAATTTTTGAATTGGCTGCAGAGAAGATCGAGTACAGAAAATTAATTTTGTTAGTGCTTGTGTTTTGAAGAAAGTTGAAGAAAAGTTATAAATATGGTAAGTACCTACATACATATCAATCATATATCAATCAATACACAGATAGTTACATACATATTCTTAAATTGTATTAAGTAATAAAACTGTTATAATTTTTCTAGAACAGAAAAACGAAAAGGCTTCGGGTTTTCAGTATCGAAAACCAAGTCTACAAAAAAAAGAAGAAAAGAAAGACTGGCCAATACTTTAGAAAAATATTTGAAGCCAGAAAATGTGTCAGCGGAAACATCAGAATCAAGCTCTAGTTCTCTTTCCGGGCTACTTAATGAGCCGTGCGTCCAAGAAGTCGAAATGGAAATTATGAGGGAAGATTCCGAATCTGGGGAAGAGAAGATGACTTCATCTGACTCGGAGTCTCCAAAACCAGAGAGAAGAGAAGTTGGTGACGCTGAAGAAGCCAGCACGTCATCCTCATCAAGGCTTTCTGAACTAAAGAAATTTGGCCGCTCATCAGATTCACAGCAGTCGCAGCAGGACACAGCAACCTTAGATGATCCTGGAGAGTGGCCTGAGATAATATCAACAACATTAACAAAAATTTTAGTAGAAAGAGGGCCTGTTCAGGTAACGCAATTTAATTTCCTAACTAATGAAAATGGTCGAAGGTTTTCGAAAAAATATTTCTACCGTTCTCTTCCAAATGGAGAAGAAATTAATAGACCGTGGTTAGTTTATTCAATAAAAAATAATGCAGTTTATTGCTTTTGTTGTACAATATTTGGCAAAATTAAAAACAATTTTTCGCAAAAGGAAGGTGTTTCTGACTGGCAGCATTTGTCACTATTGATTTCAAGGCACGAAAAAAGTAATACTCACAATGCAAATGTTAAAAATCAGTTAGAACTTATAAAATTGTTGTTTCATTCACACAGATGCGTGCATCAAAACCTTTTTGATTATAATTAATCATGTAATTCAAGTCATAACTGTTCTATCTCATTCAAAGGTCGTGGTAAAGTCAAATTTGCATCTTGCCGTATTTGTTTGCCTCTGTTAATATTGGAAAGGAATTTGTAAGCTTCCCTTAATGGCTTTTAAGCGGATGGATACATTTTCTAATAGAACTTAAGCCGACTTAGCATATTTGGAAATCATGTGCTTATGGATTTCGTTCAATTGCCTCATTGAGAGAGCTTAGCATTAAGATTCTTAGAATAAGTATTTATTCCTACGTGCGACGCTCCGATTGGCTACGCAGGATCGCCTCAGCCAATAGTGTTTGAGCTTTCCCCCTCCTTGATGAATTTGCGAGTTCGGCTCGTTGTAAATTCAGCGTTAGTTAGATTCAGAATTTCGAGTAAGCAAGTTCAGCTAAGCTTTGTGCTGGATTGCGGTTCGGTCTAACTCCCTGGTAAAGACGTTTCCAGGTTGTTATGTGTGACGGTTACGCGCAATTCCCTATTTTCGCGTGGCCAATCCAAGCGTATCACAACAGTTGAAGCTATTGTAAAAAACCATCGGTCCATCAGTGACGTTTGTAATCGTTGTTACTCAATATACTCGTGTTTGTTAAGTCTTGTTTCACTCCAACAACTAACTGAACCCAAGTCAAGGGTTATTAAGTGGCAGTTCCCGGCAATCCCATTGAACCGGAATTCGCAGCGGATTAACTGGGGGCCCCATTCGTGGAAGCCTCTTTTCAAGTTAATCATACAAAAAACAATTGTTATCAAAAGAACAAACTGTAAACCAGACGCAACTACGTTTGCTGAATGCAGAAGCAAAGCACTGGCATGCTGTGATTGAGAGAATAATTTTAATAATACAATATTTGTCACGACAGTGTCTTGCTTTACGCAGGCAATCTAATAAATTATTTGAAAGCAATAACGGTAATTTTTTAAAAGCTGTTGAGATGATCTCAAAATTTAATTCTGTTATGTCAGAACATGTCCTTCGGACTCAAAAGTCACAAAAAGATGAAACACGAATGGTAAATTATTTAAGGGACAAAATTCAGAATGAAATGATAGATGTCATTGGTAACAAAATTAGAAATAATATTTTGGATTTAATTAGAAAATGTAAATACTATTCTATCATTCTTGATTGTACACCGGATATTAGTCATATCGAACAAATGACTATAATTTTTAGATTTACAATGTTGCATAAGTCCTAAAAAAATTGAAATACGCGAGCATTTTATAGAATTTTGTCCTATTAATGATTCAACTGGAGTGGGTTTAAGTGATTTTTTAATGAATTTACTTTCAAAGTTGAATTTAAATATTTACGACATGCGTGGCCAAGGGTACGATAATGGGGCAAATATGCGGGGCAAACATAATGGTTTGCAAAAAAAAAATTTAGAAAGAAATCCCCGAGCATTTTTTGTGCCGTGCACAGCCCATACATTAAATTTAGTAGTGAACGATGCTGCTAGAGTTCTTTTGAGACTTCTGGTTATTTTGATATAGTTCAAGAACTATTTGTTTTTTCTTCTGCGTCGGTAAAAAGATGGTCAATTCTAAAAAAACACACAACAAATTTAAATTTAAAACCACTTAGTGATACACGGTGGTCTAGTAGAATAGACGCTGTGAAGCCCCTGCGTTACCAAATTGGGCAAATATATGATGCATTGGTAGAAGTAATTGAAAATCGTTTATCCGTACAAGACCACAGTGCTTCACATCAAGCCAAATCTTTGGCATTAAAAATTCAGAGTTATAAATTTTTGTGCTCAACAATTATTTGGTACAATATTTTAATCAAAATTAATGTTTTGAGCACGATGATGCAAAATCCTACTATAAATATAAAAACTTGCTTAGAGCATTTTAAAAATTTGTTAGATTTTTTCTTAGCTCTTCGATCAGATGAAGAATTCAATAATGTTCTTACTGACGCTAATACACTTGCGGATGAACTCGGTATTGAATTTAATTTCCCGGCTGTTCAGTCTGTTAGACCACGAAGAAAACCCAGACAATTTGGTTATGAACACAGTGATGAACCAATTATTGATCCAAAAAATTATTATAAAGTTAACGTTTATTTTAATATATTAGATCAAACTTTATCGTCTTTAAGAGACAGATTTAAGGGAATAACAAGATATGATACTATGTTTGGATTTCTCTATAATATGTTTGATTTAACGGAAAACGAGCTATTACAATGTTGTAAAGATGTACATCTTCATCTAACTGATGATTCTAGAAAGGAATCAGATGTAGATGGAATAGAATTATTTGAAGAGATAAAATCTTTAAAATTACATCTTAAACCTACTTCAGCTGCAAAGCATCAGTTAGAGCCCCAGTCCATTCTTGAATATATTTTTGAAAATCAGCTCATAACATCATTTCCAAATATGTCAATAGCTCTTAGAATATTACTCACGTTACCAGTTTCAGTTGCGTCTGGTGGGAGATCTTTCTCCAAACTAAAAATTATTAAAAATTATATGCGATCCACAATGTCACAAAACAGATTAAATAATCTGTCTATAATAGCAATAGAAAGCGACACGATGGATTCCATCGATTTAGAATTAGTAATTAAAGAATTTGCGGAGAAAAAAGCTAGGAAAGTTGCTTTTTTATAATTTTCAAGAATTTTGTTGTTTTTTTATTAATTTTATTCTACTATTTTTTTTGTAAATTTTATTGTTAACAAAACTTTTTTTAAATTTCTGTTTTTCACTTAAATTAATTTGATTTGTTACAGTTAAACTAGGTATGTACTACATAAAATTTATATTTTACAACAAAAATGTAAATTTTGGGGCGGCAAATTTGGCTCTGCACACAGGCGGCCATTGATGCTGGCGCGGTCCTGCATCTAACTGCAGCACGTTCAGGCATTTTTAGAAATAAAGTAGTCAAAAAGTTTTTGGATGAAATGTAAATTGATGAAAACAGTACCTAACTAATTGCGACATCGAATTTCCTGGGTGTTTTACGAATACTTGAAGTTTTTGCCAAGCCATAGCCTATTGCTGAGCATTGAACTCAGATTACTTCGCCAAACCATCACACTATAGCGCACCCTTGTATTTCCATTCGTTCGTTTTTCTTTAATAATTTACATTGATGTCACATGAAACATGTGCCGTTACATATTATGGCATAACCTCAATAATTATCTGAGGTGAAATTCAAATACATCAGATCTATATGTGAATGTTTTAGGGTGATATAGCATGGTTTTCGTCTTTGTACTATAAACAAACAAAAGCATCAACAAATTTTGCGTTTTAATGCCGGCCGATACCACGTGATTTCAGCGACCAATAAAAATGAATGCATTCTATTGTCTCCACAAATTGATTGTCAGTCATTCAATTTTGGCGCCTTCTGAAACTTTGCACTACAGTCCCGTGCTTTTCAGGCTTCTGCCATACTACGCCACTGCGGAATAGTTATTGGTGTTCGTTTAAAAAATCTAAAATGTATAATAACCTTACTACGCATGAACACTGTTATACTACAGGCTGTACCATCGTTATCAGTTAATATTGTTGCTATTGTTGCAGTTATTAACATCCAGAAAAATAAATTATAAAAATCCCAAAATGAAAGTATATGGGTTCTTAATTCTTTATTGTAAAACTTGGTTTAATTTTAAAAAATAGGTGCAAACTTATTAATTGCTGACCTATGCCCCTCTATAAATTGTAATTAACGACCAACACGAAAATGTTTTTTAAACGAGTTTTATTTAAAAGTCGTAAATCACCTGAGCTACGCTTCGGTTCGCTAATTTAAGAGAGATGTATTAATATAAATTTAAAAAAGGATGCATCTGCCGGGAATCGAACCCGTTCCGCTGTGTGGCAGGCGAGCATTCTACTACTGAACCAATGATGCTTCGTTGAATAAGGCGCTGCTATAATGGTATACAGTGAATCACCCGAGCTACGGTTAGCTTCGCTAATTACACGATTTATTAAAACTTGGAAAATAAAAACCGGCCTACGATCTAAGTCTAAAAATTGGCAAAATTTCAAGCTATTATACAATTTAATCGGTCTAGTATCTTCGGAGAAGATAGTGAACAAACATACAAACATACATACAAAGAAAGAGACCACCGATTTTATAGTATAGATGTGTTTTCATATGACAAACACAGATGTTGGTTTCAAATTAGCAACATCTTCGCAGAAAAGGGCTACCTTTTCTATGAAAAGGTCTCGACACAATGGAGTTATATTACAACCATAACATTTTTTTTAATAAACACAGGGGCGTCTTAAACGGGGGTGCACGGCATTCGGGCGGCAGGTACACCTTGGTTACATAACTTGTTTTTTTTTAATTTGAAATAGAGTCCCTCCTCTCTAACCTCGTAACCTATAAAATAATGTAATCAAGGCTCAGTAAAATAAATAGGTATATTTTCATTTGGACATAAATACAGTTGACTAACATAGATTTTGTTGTCTAAAATCTACAGCACCTTCTGTCGATAATTTGAAATATTTGTTTACAAAATAACGTAATACGGGTCGGTTAACATAGCACCACCAACTTTTTCCAAATGATCTCCAAATCAAGCGCTTGATTCTTTATATCTAGCGCAATCTAGCGCCACAAATTATTACGCTAGCGTCATTGCAGTTTCGGATATTTTTACTGGTCTTTTCGGGGGTTGCTAAGTTAACGGTAGCACCACCAATTAACGATAGGCTTCTGAAAACCTAGGGCTAGATTTTCTACACCTAGCGCAATCTGGCGCCACAAATTAAAACGCTAGCGCCATTGCAGTTTCGGATATTTTTACTGGTCTTTTCGGGGGGTGCTAAGTTAACGGTAGCACCACCAATTAACGATAGGCTTCTGAAAACCTAGGGCTAGATTTTCTACACCTAGCGCAATCTGGCGCCACAAATTAAAACGCTAGCGCCATTGCAGTTTCGGATATTTTTACTGGTCTTTTCGGGGGGTGCTAAGTTAACGGTAGCACCACCAATTAATGATAGGCTTCTGAAAACCTAGCGCTAGATTCTCTACACTTAGCGCAATCTGGCGCCACCAATTAGAAAGTTAGCGCCATTGCAGTTTAGGATATTTTTACTGGTCTTTTCGGAGTGTGCTAAGTAAACGCTAGCACCACCAATTAACTATATGCTTGTGAAAACCTAGCACTACATTTTCTACACTAAGCGCAAGTTGGCGCCAGGCTTACAAAACCCTAGCGCTCGACTCTTCAAACCAAGCGCCACAAATTATTACGCTAGCGCGATTGCAGTTCCGGATATTTTTACTGGTCTTTTCGGAGAGTGCTAGAGTTGACTTAGCACCCCCCGAAAAGACCAGTAAAAATATCCGAAACTGCAATGGCGCTAGCGTAATAATGATACTGTTTTAATTTTTTTATTTATTACAAAGGCTACTCCGAGCTTACGATTGCCTGTATCCCTTCCCTTGCAGAAAATGGAGTGAGTCCTCTTCTATGGCAGTGACCTATACTTTATATTATGAAAAACAGCTGCTCTAATACCGACTAAGGTTTGTACAGGGTTCACACATTCTATGTTCCGATACTCATGCCCATATCTCGTTTGAGCCGTCTTTTTAATGTCCAACATGTTCGACGCTTCTTCAGATGTTTGTTAAGTATTGCGTTTTTTATTTTGGGAATGCGTTTTATCCTCAGAGCTAATAAGCTCCAACCACATTTTCGGAAGACCATTTTCTCTCCTCTCTTGTTCGATACCGACCCTACACCCATCTGCGTTGGTTACCAAGTCTCAAGTGAGGTTGTTGTAGTTGACTGGTTCATCACGTTAAAATGAGACTTGGGATTAGTTAGGAGAGACTTTCTAGCATTATTAGATCTAATGCCATATATTGCGATTGACTACTCTCTTCCGACCCTAATGTGTTTCTATTGCTAGCTTCATTTTTTAAAATGGATCGCTACAAATTTGCTCTAATAAAAACCAGCAAACCCCAAGTAAAACTGTCCAGAATGTGAAAATATTGTGAATGAAAGGGCTTAATAATACAGTTGATTAATCTAGTAATCTAGTACTAGTAGTTTTAGACCATGCTGTATGGTTTCACAGTTTCTTATAACATAGCGTTGGAATTTGTTTTGTGTTACATATTGCCTATCGTCATTTTCAGATTATGTATTAGCAAAAGACATGCGGTCATGGCCAACCCCAAATGGTTTTATTAATGAACACCCGTTAGTTGGAATAGAATACACTGTCCGTAAGCTAAACTCCAGATCGTATGCTACTGTCAAATTTTTATTAAATTTTCTTTATTAACAAGTGCTATTTAAGAATGTGTATGAAATTTCTGGTAAACGACAACTTTTAATATTTTCTTAATGTTCTAGAGAGAAAACAAAGATTAATGTAAGCAGAAGATGGTTAACTCGTCAAGAAAAACAGAGCGTTTCAAATGGACGATATTTATATATTTACACACCAGCAGCCGTAGGTGGTTGTCCTCGATAAAAAATAAAATTGCGTTATTGATTACCTATAACCCATAATATACGGCCCAGAGTGTACATAAACTTGCACACAACAAACGGCGGTTCGCGTATTGATGGGTATTGCTGCGATGATTAATCGCCTTCGCGTCGTCCATACTTTCTTGCCGGAAATCGGCACGACTCTCTGGTGCGCGAAGATATGAATCTTCTGATGCGAGCGGAAAATCGCTCAACTACCGGATGTGGACTATAGGGGCTTAAATTTGTTTGAAACTCGCGCATGCGTTGCAACGCTATGTTGTAACACTTTTCTCTGGGACAAATACTATTAGTCACAACAATTTAATTAGGATATATCTTACAATGTTACCCAAATTTATACCATTTTTTTACAATTTTTTTTCCTTGTATTAGTAGGTAGATTTCTTTTATTTATTATAGAAAATGTCGTAGTTAATATTGTAGTACAAGAAAAATAGACATAATGCCAAAAATTAGAATGGAAACAAAACCTGAAGTATCGTGTAGTACATAATGAAAGTAACATATAAAATGCGATTTTGTATTTTGTAGTGTAGGTATGCTGTACATACGCGTTCTAAGTTAAAAAATTTATTTTCCTAACTAAAATTCGTATAATTAACTATTGACCTGAGTTCATTGCATTGCATTGGTTAAATCGTGTTGTCACAATTTCCGAAAAGTTAGTGCAGCTTGGCAGATTTTTAAGAAAAGTATAGAGATGAAGTAGGTAATTATTAGTAATTTACGATACAAATGCGTAAAGCTAGTCTTTAGTCACACGTGGGGTAGAGTTAAAATGCGGCGAGTGAGCGAGCGTTTTAAGCCCCACGAGTGACTAAAGATGCTTTACGTATGTGTATCGTATAATATTTTATGTACGATAGAATCTAGAAAACACGGTAAGTATTAAAAACATATTTAAATGTAAATTAGGATTACTAGCAAACGGTCGTAATTTTGAGTGTTTAAAGTTTATAAAACACGTTGCTACTGAAGACGTGCCTAATGAAATCATTTTAAACACATTGCTACTGACAACATGAACTAATGGAAACATGTTATTAAACAGTCGTTCGACAAACTTAAAACTGCCAACTAAAAGTCAATTTTACACACTGCCGTAGATAATAGTTATTTTATATTCTAGAATGCAAGAGAATTTCGCAATCCAGTATCAAACAAGGTTTTTTCAAAAACTGCACAGCTCCACATTAACGGAAACTCAAAGAAAATTTTTTCTACATTGTAACCTCTTCTTTAATCAACAATTGCTGAACGTAAAAGTCTATTTTGTTCTAGATTGTAAAAGACTTTTACATCCAGTGAACAAAAAACAGTCATTTTGACAACCGATTTAGTTCATAAAAGACTTTTACATCCAGTGAACAAAAAACAGCCACTTTGACAACCAATTTAGGTCAACGTTTTTTTATCAGTTTTCGAAAATAGTAATTTGTACAACTAGTTTTGAAAGTCATACTTTTTTTCATGAATTTGCAATTTGATAACGAGGGCGGAGCCAGAATTAATCAAGTAAATGAATGAAAAAAAAGACTTTCAAAACGTGTTGTAAGCTTAGTTTTTTTTGCATAGTGATCTCTTGGTCGAAATTTAGTCGAAAAGGACTTCGGAATTGACAACTGTAAAATTGACATAACAATAAAATAGTTAAAAAAGTGAACTTTTTTCACGATTTTTGCGATATAAAACTGGAACTTTGAATACGATTTTTCGTTAAAAAGACGACTTTTACGATCACTATTTGCTAATACAAGATCTAACCACCACCTAGTACTAGTTAATTAATCATTAAACTCAGTACAAGACTTTCTTTTAAGTATATCGAAAACTTAAAGATAAAGTAAACTGAAGCTCCAAGGGCGTCAAGGACTTTCTGCTCTTTGATGGGAAGGAGAAGGTTGATGTCAAGGATGGCCTGGGCTGGAGAATGAGGCAAACTGTACGAATATTGAGAATGCCAGCGGGAGTTCGATGATTTTTGGCATAATTAGCGCGAGAGAAGTAGAGGTCGTTCGGATCTCGAGCTGTAGCTGAGGGTCTCGCCATCATGGTGGAGCGGAACTCCTGAAGAGCGTTGTTGCCCCTTGAGGTCTTTCAGCTTCCTCCAGAATCTTGTCCTCACAAGGTACTAGCGGCCAGATCAAATTGTCTTCCAGAGCTGTTACCGAAATCTGGTGGTTTGAAGACCAAGAATGGCGTTGAGGTAGTTCCACTGGGTTTTGATTTGGGGGTCTCTGGTGCGTGTAGAAGGTCGAGAAAGGCGCTGCTTCTCGCAGATGAGGGCGATATGTTTGGGTGGAAGAGGTGGGCGGCTGATATTGAGGACCGTGCTAGGTATTGTTAGCTGAACAGCCTCTTAGATGGTAGTAGAAAGAAGATCGACGGTGGCACCAACTTCCTGGGTGTTGGCAGAGGGGGGGATATTCCGAAGTAGTAGCTCACGGAAGTAGTCTCAGTGAGCGTTGTTCCAGTCCAGAAAGGTTCTGAAACCCTGGTGGGCAGGTCAAAAATTTATGATGTAGGTTGCTGCTACTAGAGGGAGGTGCTCGCTGGCGATAGAAGTACCAGTGGTGGCTTCAGCAGTGGAAAGTGGTGCCAGTAGATCAATAACGAGAATATGATCAATTATGGAGCAGCCGAGGCGTGAGATGTAGGTAGGAGCTTGGTTAATCCTGTAAAAGTCCAGAAAAAGAAGGCAGTTGACGAGATCGGCCCCTTTGGTGTTGGTGGCGCTGTCCACGAAGGATGTGTTCCTGGCGATAAAATCTACGACGATGATGGATCTACTATGGGAAGTGGGGCATTTCAGACTTTTATGGGAGGGGATGATTAAAGAGGACGCCAGTATATGTAGGAGAGTACCGTCTTCTTTTGATTTGCGTAAGTGCCACTATCTCGGCCATTTATTTACTCGAATGTTACTTGTCATTCATTGCGATTTTTTGAAATGCCGCGAACGCTCCGAAACTAGTGTGAGATTATTTTTACTACCTCAACCGATCAGAAATAAGAAGAGCAGGAAGCAGCAGATACGAGGGTTATTTTTTTGCCTTCCGATTCAGTAAACATAAAAAGGCAGAATGAGTTTGAAACATATATTGTATAGAAAATGTAAATAAATATTTCAGTTACATTTCTACATAATCACTATTTTGATGAAGGAACATATTATACCGTGGCAAGACTTTTTTATGCCCTCTTCAAAAAATGTTGCTGCATGGCTACCTGCATGGCTAATCAGTCAACCGTTCACGTTGAATTTCAATTCTTTCTTGAATCTTCCTGCATCATTCTTGTACACAGCCCTTTTTCATAAGCTGTACTCATCTGATGGTGGATTCTGGCTACGTTATGCCCTTCAGCCAGAAAAACGCGAATCATGGCTTGCGGCACTCAGTTCACAGTTGGTGGGCTCAGTAAGCCGTTGCTTTCTTCTGGCTGAATACTCAACGCTGAAGGGTATATTGGAGCCGAAATTCATCCGAAGGTGAGTGCACTTTATGAGCGACGTTTGATTGCGAGAATGGTGCGGAGAGTTTAAAGAAAGAGCTTAAAACCAACGTGAACAGTTAGCTACTTGACAAGGCTTCAACCTTCTTTGAGAAGGGTATAGAAAAGTTTGTGCCATGGTATAATGAAGAGCCTTAATCGAAATGGCGATTATGTAGTCTGGCAGCCGAGGGATGTACTAACATTTTGTATACAATAAATGTTTCATATTCGTTCTTGTTTTTTCTTTCTACTGAATCGGAGGTTGAAAAACTAACCCTCGTATAATATTATTAGATTTTCCAGATCGGGCTTGCGTTTGTGAAGTTAATTTTTAATCACTTTTTTGCTGTAATTTTGCATTTTCAGGAAGTAAAGCTCACTTTAAATAATATTATTGAAATTCTTAAAGCAGAAAAAGTACCAGCCAGACTAAAACGGAAAGTTAAGATTCATTCAAGAAACACGAGAATTTTCACAACAAATGAAATCCTTACAGAACCACATCGGCGTGTCTTTGACGCTGCTTAATTTTTTGAGTCAATATGAATGACTATAAGCACACGGTACGTGTCCGCAAGTGCTGCCAGTCATGTCGAGCTTGTCTAAGCTTCTAAGTTTCAATTACAAGTCATAATATTATAGTAGAATGGTATATAGTTTTACTAACTTGTAGTGTTTTTCTATAGTTACCTCCTTTGCTTCTAATTAATAAAACCAGGTTTTACTTTTATTTCATCCATATATCGCGCAAACTACCTGCTAAATTGTGAGGCAAACGTCACTTTGTCGGAATTGTGTGACAAACGTCGAAGTGATGCATATGACATTGGAGTAAAAATGGCGGGCGTGGCGGTACTCTTTTATATATATACTGGATTTGATATGAATTGGTAAAACAGCTTTAATGGTCGTGACTCCTATAAAATGGTATGCATCCCTTAAATTCAACGGGCTATGCAGCCCCTTACACAGGAGGTCGCCCAAGAAGACTTATAGAATAATTACACTTCGTGTAGTCAGTAACAGGCTCTCAGCCTAAATATAGAGGAAAAATAAGAAAACTAACAAACGCTTTGTGGAAGAAAAACCATTTCTATTATCAACACAACAAAAAGTACTACATTAAAGTTAACAATACAAAACCAATTTTTGTGGCATCTACTAATTAACTGTTCATTATGTGTAAAACATGATTTTAATGCAGCAACATTCACAAACAACAATTATTATTACAACGTGACAAAACAGTTTTACCGAATATCTAAAGAGAAAAAATTTAAAAAGGATAAGGGTGAAGAATGAAATGATTCAGTAACGTTTCTATTCCTTTTAAACTTGTTGGGCAATCATATTATTCTATTTAACATTATCAAACAATTAATTTGATTTGGTTAGCCCAGGAATGCGCTAAAATATCAAGTCAGCATTTCTGGTCTGCAAGGGTTGGTATTACACAACAGTATTCAGCAAATTTTCTACAACATGTAAATAAACTGCTTCGTTTGCTAATACTTTGCTTCATATTTACTTTTAATAGTTAATTCACCAGGTATGATCAGATTAAAAATATATAGATATTAAAAGAATGAGTTTAACCAGTATGTTCAATATTACTCTTAACGATTACTGCTTAATCACCTCTACAAGAATATGCCTTCAAAGCCGTAATTACTTGGTCTTTAAGGCTGGACACGGGCGATTTTCTATTATTAACATCTACTATAAAGTTACCGATACTTGGAATCCAGATAAGTACAGTGTTTGTGCATTTTATTCTTAGTTACGTTAAATTTGTTTGATATTTGACTTTGACATTGTTTCCGAAATTAAGGATATGTATATAGGAGTTGACGAATTATGTGACCCTCTACCCTCTACAAAGTCATTAATAAATTTACTAGAAGTTATCTCAGAATAATTTTATTCTTCTCGTTCTCTCGGTACTATAACTTTCAAATAAGTTTTTTTTAATCACATATTGTCAATTTTTTCGTAAAAAACAAATTTATATTTTAAATTAAAGTTATAGAGACAGTAAGGAGACTTCCACCAATATTAATATATAACAAAATAAGTAAATTATACAAATTTATAAGTAAGGGTACAGTTTCACGAGATGCTTATTGATTTTCAAATATCGGAGTAATTAAAGATAATGAATGATATAGCAAAGACAATTTCTGGATTAGTGTACTTTTAATTAGTGATGGGCATAACCGGACAATTTTCATAACCGAATTGTTCGCATTCGAATCATATTAATATCCGATTGATTGTTTGAATAATCATTCGAATCAATTTCGGCTCTCGATTCGTTTCTATTAAGTCAGCCGGTTTGCCGGTTGGCGGTTGACCGTCATCTGCATCGGCATCGTAACTTGCAGATAGCAGAGGAACACAGTTAATCGTTAATTATAATAATTGTATAAATGAATTTTATTTGATTTGTAAGGAGTTTAAACCATTGAGAATAGCTATATCAATACTAATCATAAAGAAATTATAAATATGCGAATACAAAGTATCTATTGAATCTATTTTTAGTTCCTAAAATGCTCTAGCAGCCACCCTTCCCTTTTCACTTAAAATTTTCAACATCGAAATCCACTTCTTGTCCCGACTGCTCCGTTATTAAAAATTAAATATAAATCTTTTACGATATTGGAAAATATTATTTCGCTTTCTGTTTATCCCTTATTAGGCATAATCAACCGCGTTTCGAAGCAAAAATTTAGGCCGTTATAACTTAATACCAACCTTCGGCAAATCTTATACTCAGCAGAACGTTATCTTTAATAGGAACGGGCCCATAAATTTAACTCGTCGACTGGGAGTATCAAATGTCTTAATAACATCAACAAGCAGCCGCGGCCTCACTTGGGTCAATCAAGTACATACGTAGAAAAGGTTATCAGTTATGAATGCCGTATTATTTACAGAATTTCGATCACTCGCAGGTCGCTGAGACGCGGCACGTAGTACGTATCAGGATGAGGTTATTTTTCATCCGAATACTTGGAACGAAAACCGAGTTACACTGGTTATTTCAATAACCGGATAACCGGTTATTTTTGATTCGAATAAGTCCATCACTACTTTTAATTCGCCACGTTTACAATGATCGTGTACTGCAGATGTAATAATCTTGAATACAACGTAATTATTCAAATTGAGATGGATAATGTTAAAGCTAAAAATGCATTTCCCGACAATGGCTTTTAATTCAACTGTAGGAAATAACTACGATTACTTTAGTTACATTTTTATCGTTATATTTAAGGATACTTCATCTGGTACTGATATGTTAATTTTAATTAAATTTCTGTCGTTTGCCAGTTGTATATAAAAATTATAAACGGCCTTCCACTATCATAACTAGAAATAACTAGAACTACATTTTAGTACTTACAACAGAGACTTCGAAAAAGATTGAAGACAGCCCATTTAATACTGTAAGCAACCACGTTTACAAAACTAAATCTGACAGTAGCAGTGGCATGCCACATATTAAAGAATTGACATATTAAACCGAAAACAATTCGAGATGAAGCAACTTAGTTGTCAATACAACTGTTGTTGATGCGAAGGAAAGTATTGTAAAAAATTAAGAATTCCAAACACCTCCACTAACGTTAAAGCTAACAAATGTCAAATCGGTGCTGGCATTCAACGTTAGAATATTAAATTAACTAAATCCCCAAATGTCACTGGACACGTGGTCTTTTTTGATTCCTCAGTATACGGAATCGATTAATGTTACAAATAAAATTAACTTATAAATTATTAAATGCTGTTTTGTTGTTACTATTCATTTGTAACCAGTTTAATGATCTTGGTTGGAACACGCATCAGTTTACCAGGAATTTAAATGCAACGGAGCGTTTCAGAATTATTAAAGTAGAAATTAATATTGGTTTACATTTGAATAACTCTAAATTTGCAAATAAAGTTTAGGAATTTGAATATTTAATAAGTAATAATTTAGTTATGGGTAAAGCGTAACTGACAGAGTAATTGGATAATTATACATTAATATTCGCAACTTCTGATGAAATCCAGCAATGAAAATAATTTTTGAAGTTTTGCTTCGGAATCATAAAATTATTGACAAAGTTTAAATCTTGAAGCTATATACAGGGTGTTCGGTAAAGAATGGGCCAAACTTTGGATATAGTTAATTTCGACAAAAATAAGCTGATTTAACCCAACTTACTTTTGACTAAAAGTTAATACTAACGGGAGCTACAGGGTGTCAAAGTTGAAAAAAATAAATCAATTTTTTTTAATATCTTTCGATCACTTCCAGCTAATTTCACGAAATTTCGTATCCGGGGTTTTTGGGCATGAAAAATTCAAATTGATCAACGATTCAGTTGTATCTCCTAGAGGGTGCCACATGCGACCATTAGGACACTGTTAAACCGTTGCAACTTTTTTGTGTCAGGGTATATGTCATTTCAGACTAGAAAAATCTTTTTCCCTATCTTTTCTGCTTACAAAAGGTATATCTTATTGAACTCGCTAGAAGTAACGGTTTCCCAGAAAAACGCATCTAAAACTGATCATGCGTGTAAATTATCCTAAAGAAAAGTCGGATTATTGAATAAATACTTTGACATCCTGTATCTTTCTTATTATCTACTTTGATACTAGAGTAAGCTGAAGTAAATCAACTTATTATGGTCTAAGTATTACGTTGTTGCGGTATGGGGGTATGGCCCATTATGATCAGCTTTGGATGCGTTTTTATGGTAAACCGTTGCTTCTAAAGAGTTCAATAACATATACCGTTTTTAAGCAGAAAAGATAGGAAAAACGATTTTTCCGGTCGAAAATGACATACACCGTGGCACAAAAAACTTGCAGCGGTTTAACAGTGACCTAATGGTCGCTTGTGGCGCCCTCTAGAGGATACAACCGAACCGTTGATAAATTCGAATTGCACATGCCAAAAAACCCCCGGATACGAAACTTCGTGAAATTAGTTGGAAGTGATCGAAATATATTAAAAAAATGTGATTTATTTTTTTCAACGTTGACACCCTGTAGCTCCGTTAGTACTAACCTTTGGGCTAAGGTAAGTTGGGTTAAATCAGCTTATTTTTGTCGAAATGAACTATATCTGAAGTTTGGCCCATTCTTTACCGAACACCCTGTATATACAGTAAAAAGCATTAAAATGTACTTTCGCAAAATATATAGCAGCAAAGGATCTCTTAGAAACTATAGCGGCGTGGAACTTTGTATTCGCCGACAATGTTGATTTTAATGGAGTATTTAAAATGTATTTCACTGTAATTTAGATGAATTGTTGCGGCCTTAATTAACTTGAATGCATATGCATTGTGCATAACTCTGCGTATATTCCTGCGCTCTCAGGTTTTAAAGGTTGCAGTTAGTTTAAAGTTTATTTGTTTTTATGGTTAAATCGCATAGAAGACCTTGGACTATCAGTTATTTCTTAATTTCCAGGCTGCTCGCCGGTACAACAATCAAAGTAAAAGCCACAATGTATGTTACTTAAAATAGAATGTTACTATTATTTCTGATGTTGACTATATTTTAGCTAATTGCACACAAGCAAGAAGAAGTGATTTTTGTTCTTCTTGTGTGTTGACTAGTGATGTAAAAAAAGTAACTCTTCGGTACACGAGTACTTGTTACCCAACAAGATTCGAAGCAACGGATATCAACTTGTAAAAGTATTCGTTACATTTTGAAAACAGTTACTGTAGTCATTGAGTAAACAAGTACTTGTTCACTCAACGCTGTAGTTTAATCAAAGAGTATTTAGTTTAACCTTGCTTTTTATTTCTTCGCCATCTTACGGTGCTAAGTTTATTAAGTTTAATATTGTGTTTAAAATTAGAATGCTGTCTGAAAAAGTAGGGGTTTTATGAAAATATTATATTTATGTATGTATGTATGTATTATTTTTGGGGAGACTTACGTCTAGCAAGTAGGCCTCCTTTATAGGCCCTTTTTGCCAACCCCATGAACAAGGTCTAGGCATGCAGAGTACCAGGTACCTTAGTCCTACTTAGAATTTTGCCGAGACTAAGGAGTTCCAACCTTAGCAAGGAATCTTTTACATGCTACACATCGTAGTAACATGGGAGTCACGGCTTTACATCACTTTCGCATGATGGCATTCCTTAGAGGCTTTCATCCGCATTTTTTAATTTTTAAAAACCTCACCGGGATCGGGGATCGAACTGTCGACCCTTAGATCAGTAGCCAGAATGCTTACCACTGAGCTATGGAGCCTGGCAAATATTATATTAATACATTCGAGTAGCGATTGGCGTTCTTAGCTAGGACTTTATTAATGCTCTAAAATGAAATAGGTAATTTCCCGACGAAATGCTTAATATGCTTTAACATATAAACGAGGCTTCCGGGATGTTTTCTTTCATAGCAGTTTTACGAAAAAAAATTAGCTAGCACTTTTAAATACCGTGAAATAAAATAGGTAATTTCCCGAAGAAACTATTATTAACAGATGTTAAAAAACGTGATTAGATAGGTTGCTATGACCTGTTTTTTCATAAGGTTACTTAGAAAACAAAATAAAAACAAACCTCTTAACCAGGAAACCAGGTCGTTTTCTATAACAACTCTTATATATTAAATGCGAAACAAATGCACTATTGCTGTTACGTGTGCATAAGCCATGAGCGCAAAGCTAAATTCTGAAAAATAAAGAAGTAAGCATTCAGTTTTGTTTGTTTACGTCAACTTTTGCAGCTCCTCCGTGTGTGAGGAGTACTCTCCACTCGATCTGGACCAACGGATACTCTCGCTGAAGTTTCAGTTACCCGATCCGAACTGATTGCGACGGTGCCATGGCTTTAGAATAAACGAGTACTCGGTAACAAGTACCGACATTATTAGTGTTGACCATAAGCTTTTCTCTACTATCGTTATCTGCTATTTTAATCTTTGAGCAACTTTTTAATTATTGTGTAAAGAAGTTAAACAGATTTTTTCTCATGTTGCTACTAAGAAATGTAATTCTAGTACCAGAGCCTGTGGCGTATTGAAAGTATACCACCGAGAGTGCGATGAGGAATCCTAATTTTAATTACTTTGTGGTAAACTCTCGGCACGTGTTCAGTGCCTTCGAGCAAGCCCGTGCAGCCTTCCACGGGCCCAACTTCCAGAATGTTGGGCCACCCCGCTAGCATATGAGTACAAATGGACGGGAGAATGCCTGCAGCCCGGTGCATTTTTGGGTAAAGACGTTTACTCTACCCTGCCAGTCCGTTTACCCTCAGTACTCTCAAACTCGAACACCTTAAGATAATATGCAGCGGCTATTAACCATATGGTTTTAGCCTGTCGGGAGAGAGAAACAGCGTTCAGTTTGCAACCACTCTACAAACATCGTAAAGACGCACGTTGGGTTGTTGCCTCATTAACTGTACAGAACTGTAGGAAATTTGCCCAAAAAAAAAAACAATTTGTTTGTTATATGTATATGCATTTGATTCGTAAAACAGATTTTATTAATTTTGTACACTGGAATTAATAATAAACCTTACCTATGCAAGTGGCTCCATTTATTCACTCCAGGCACACATTAGGTTTTGGATTACCTCGTGACATTATAAACAGTTATTAAAATAAAATTAACCGGACGTAGAGGGGCTATACTAATGTTATTAGAAAATTATCATTAACGATTATTAAGGAGCGAAGGCTTGTTCCTCTATGACTTCGATTTAGTTTTACGTTTGCGTTGATCCCCAAAATGACGAACGTAACATTTGGAATGCTCCATAGCTAGGATTAACTTATCTGTTTCATTATAATGCACAATACTCACTTTTTGTGATTTACATTCTCCTATTTCTCTTCTGAATAAACTGCCATTATTGTTAGTTTATATTGTTCACCATTTTTTCTGTTAATGTCAATCTCTCTATACTATTTTTTCTTACATTATTTGTTTCATACGCACTTTTTAAATATTTAATTTTTGTGTATCTACTGTTTTCATTGAATTATTCTTTCTAATATGTATTGAATTATTCTTCACACTTCTTCCTCGGGCTTCCCTTTGGTCTACCCACTTCTACCCCTATTTCCGTGACTATCTTGGAAAACTTGTCTTCATTATTTATAGAATATATATTAAATTATCACGCGCATCGCTTTTCACAGTCGAGATAAAAAACATAAAGGTGCCTGGATTGAAATTTTCGAGCTACCGTTCTTCGAATTGAGCGCTGCTCGAGGGCGGCTGTGCAAGCAGAACATTCACGATCTTCTAAAGAGATTTCAATAGCTTAATTCAAGACGGCTATGCATTTTAACAGCATTTTGTTTCTTGTCAGCAATTGCGTTGTACGCTTCAAGCAGCGTCACTTGCAAATGTGTTAGGTCCGACTTCTATCTTAGGGTAAGCTATTTCCTTGTTATTTTAGTTGTCGTACTAATTAAGCGGTAAATACGCTTGTATCTTCCGGCAGAATATCCTGGTGACAATAGTCCCCTGGAATTTTATGATGGAAGCACGATCGGCACTTGCTCTGAGCTAAGGTCGTTTCCGAAATATATTCAACCCAGGGATGCTGCGTTTAGCAAGATTTATTCGCACCTGGTGATTGGCTTCGAGATCGCCCTGAAGAAGCGTCACAGTAAATGCATACAATTTGCTATTGAGCGTTTTGATTGTGTCGATAACGGCATATTTGCCCGCCATGAATTGCGTATTTAAAAGAAACGCCTTTAGAGGTAAAATCGCAAGTGTTAACTTAAATTCCATAGTTCTATCAAACGCTAATGCGTTATCACGTATGAAATCAGCTGACAGCATGCCTGTACGTGAGCTGTAAATCATTTTTTGAGCAGCGTGATCTTGAGCTCCCGGCTTTTCCTAATTTCAATTTTCAAGGTTTTATAAGTCGGTCAAAGTGGGTTCCTAAATCATTATAATTAGCTGGATGTTTGCATGGCATTCAATTGTTAATATTTTGCTATTTATTATAACTGTGACTTTCTGAATGGGGTTGACTCCCGTCACAATTATGTTATTTATTGCAATAAAGCGTAAGGTTTCACCTGATTTAATTTGCTATTAACCATTTCTGGGTCTGTGGAACAATTGTAAATAATTTGCCATTGCTATTGTTGACATGTTAGTGAAATTAAATTTTATATCTGTTACTGGTTAACCGTTGTTAACTTGTTACTACGTTTCATAAACTTGTTTTATTATCTAGGTGGTAAAGTTAAAAGATTTACAGGGTAGCTGATGATTTGCCTTAGTAGCTAGCTTTGGTTTATGTTGTGTATAACGACTGGCGCCCAAATTGTATTATATTAATGACGTTTTTTGTAACCCTAAGAAGAGCTGCCTAGTCCTTATTCAAGCCATATTCTGCCAAGGGTTAGAGCTACTAGAGCTGTAATACTCCTCGTTTAAGAATGGTGCAAGTAGTATAGTTGGTTTACTTTTCTCATTCCACTTTGTATCTTTTTGTATATATTTCCACTGTATGATATTACTGATACCAAATATTTATGTAACTATCTACGTCCATCATGGTTGTGTTATTTTATTTATTTATTTATTTTAGTGGGTTTATACTGCGGCCAACAGTACAAAACTAAAAATGGGCCACAATGAAACAAACATAAACTGGCATACTAGATTAATTGATATCACACACTTTAAATATAATAATAATTGAAGTCCAACTAACGTGTTGCACTGGTACACACCGAAATATATACTGCAATGGTCTTTAGCCCTCAAAGCAGCTCTGGTAGCAGTGCGAACAAATTAAATCAAAATATAAAAGCACAGAGTTGATAGAATTCACACATCTGTATAATTTTCACATAAGTTGTCAATATGAAATTACATGGACAAATTGAGCCATTATTATTGGAAAGAAATTAAATAAGCTAGAAGGAAATGAAGCTTGATTGTCACAAGGGTGTGCAGTTCTTAATGTAATTTAGTTAAACGTATGGCATTATTTAAAATATGCAGAGAAAAAGCAAGTTCTTACAAAGAGCAATAATTTACTGTGTGTCGCAAATGAATTTGAACTAGAGTAAATAAAATAATAATTTCTTTGAGCAAATTAAACAAAGGTTAGAGAGGCTGAGGGCTTATGAAAGAATGGAGTAAAAGAACCCAAAGGCAGATTTAGAAGGCGAATCATGAATTAAAAATGGATCAACAAGAATTCGAAAATAGCTGGATTTAAAATGTGTATTGGTTAGGGAGTACCTAAGTGAAAGCGGAACTTACATTGAACTCTAAAGTAGCTAAAGAGGAATGAACGAAAGGAGGCAGTGATCAGTGAAATGAGTGAACAAAAGAGCCTGTTAATTAGCGAAACGCGAGTGAAAATCAAAGGACAATAACCATAAACTTACAAAGACAATTTTATAGAATTAAGTTTAATTGTAAAAATGTATTAAATTTAAGATTTCTTTCTTTCTTATGTGTTCGTTCTCTGCTTATCTCTACCACTTTGCCTTTTTTATGTATAATGCTTAGATTTTATAATTATTCTACTACTTATTTCTTATTTTCGTTTTCACCATGCGCTGACTACATTTTCCATTGCATCCTACATTACTAGTATGAACAGTAGTGGGTTCAGGATACACATTGGGGTTCCCCTTTGTACATGTGGAAGCTCTCTGATAGTTCTCCGTTAATTTTGACAGTACCCTTTGCCGTATTAAATAATTTTTATCTGCTTCATATAACTTCAGGCTTATCTCATTCTGAGATGTTGCCAAACAATGTTATGTCTAAGAATACTCAGCTTAACTTCATTCCTTTTTCCAGATTATTTTCTGATATAGTTCGTATGGTATAGATGATAGCTGGCGTTTGTGTACCTAGTCGAAATGCTAAATACTCTTCTTTAATTCTTACTTGTATTATTATATCTTCTCCATGTTTCCTCTATTTGCTCTGTACTATTAATGCGTTTGTTAATGGAAGCTCTTATACTTCTTATCTGAGAAACTTCTCTTCTTGTAATTTTCTTCATCGTTGTCCAGAATTATTTCTTATTGTCTTTATAATAACGTTCTACTGCCGTGCCAAAGCCCTCCCAACTTGACATTTTTCTTTCATTTACTGTATCTCTTGATTCGCTTTTTATATAATATGTAGTTTATCACGATTTTTAAAATCTTTTCTCTTTTTTGATTTTTATTTTCTAAACTGTAATATTTGTTTTCCCTATTTTTTTTATTCAAGTGCATCCTTAATTTTCCATAACTTTTTTATTTTTATATTATGTGTTAATTTCTTTTATACTTTGTTTTTTTTTTGTTTTAGATATTGTTCTCAGTTCACTTGTGTTTCGTTTAAACTTTGACGTTTCATCTCTTAGTTCCCTTAGTCTCTTCGTTTCCAACTTATTGATAGATTGTGTTTTGATGTGTTTTATCGGACTTTTTCCACTGGGGCGTTTATTGAGAAGTATTGAATAAAATAGAATTTTAATACATTTAAAATGAAAGAAGAGGCGTTTAATAAATCCCCCTTCGAAAACGCGTATTTCTGATATTTACTATTAAGGGAGTTTACTAGTTCTGTAAAACTAAAATTAATGCAATAGGCAAATAGGCTTTAAACTCGATTTTTGGTTAAATACTTGTTGTGTGCATTTGCAGAAAGTCTTTTTATGGAATTTTACAATCGTCGAGCGCATATTTTATTGAATTAAGTCGTCCGCTAAAATTAAAAATTTCATTTTTGTTGAGAAGTTTATGTGGACTTACAGTTGGAAATACAAATAATAATGTGCGCAACATATAGAACTTCACAGAACAAATTGAAGAATTGCAACTAAAAAACGACTTTAGATACTTATTAAAAAATTAGAAAAAAAGTCGAAACTTAATTTTCTAAGCTATAAACAAAACAAGATTAATGCATCAACAAAAATACGAATGCGTAGTGTCACTTGGAAGGATTATTTTGCAGAATATAACACAAATTAGTTAAGACACTCTCCTTCGCTGGCAAATGCGTCATCCAAATTATGCAAAACGTCGCAATTTTAAAGCTGCCTACAACCCAGTCGTGGGAACTAATGGAAGAAATCATTTTGGGCATTAGGTCCCGAACTTTCCATAAATCTCAACATCTATTAGCATTTATTACCTTACGAGCGACTGCGTCGTAGAAACTCTAACATGCATTATTCAGAGATCAACGACACAACGGACACAAAACGGGTAAATATAACTAGATCATGTAGTTATCAACGCAAGATCAATTTGAATGGAGCGAGCATAAATCAACGTCGATACTTTTTGATAGTTACAGGGATTTTGATAAACTCTAGATATAGCGACTTGACGTATTAAGTCCGCGGATAGGAGGCTCGTTATTTATATGGGAACTGCCTTTACTTGCGCCATAAAACTATATCTCTAATTGTACAAGTCCATCAAGAAATATCGGTTATTTATGCTGATATCGACTGCGATGGATAGCAGCTTGCTGGATCGTACCAAGAACTGCATAAAATTATGCTTTTTACTGCCGAATGACTTTCTATTTTCCTGCATTGTATTTTTCACTAGTCCGCAGTCGAAGTTGGCGCTGACAATCGGCTCAATTTCCCTGTAACTGCACACTAGCAATTATAGGCCAATAACTGTGCTCGCAAGCGCTAAAAAGAGATCATAAACAAGGAATCGGTCGTGCAAACTTCTAATTTAAGCAACTGCAATAATTTACACTGTTCAAGAGCTAGCTAATTGCTCCTTAGTTAAATATAGGTAGTCAGTAGCCTACTATGATGCATGGGACAAAATGATGGGTAGCACATACACGAACCTATTTTTCATCTCCTAGATGAAATCATTTCAGAAACGTTTCCGTTGAGGCATGAACGGATAATCGAGTGAGTTGTGGAAAAGGAAAAGGACGGAAGAGGACGTGTAGCTTCAGCTTTTACCACAATGCAAATTAACAAGAAGGTGTTGTTTCGACAGATTAAGTTTTTAAAGCTGTAGCAATTTCATTTATCGTAAATATCTGCTGCGCATAGATTTATCATTATAAATTAAGCTGTTTGGTGAAAAATATGAAAATAGTAGATCTGTTGGCTGTATAATTTTCACACTAATATACGAGTGTGTGCACCGTTAGCTGACGGTATAGTATTTTATAACTGTCTTCAATCGCTTATTTACTTTAATCAGAAATACATCCGTAGCGTTATATGTAATTGTAGTAGGTGGTTTAGTTATTGCTTTCGCTTTAATCCGAACTGAATGATATTTAAAACCATTATGCGCAAGTCAGCCCATACACCTATTTCGCTACTTAATGGACCAACCTTTAGTTCTGAAAATAAACCAGTAGTTAGCTCAATAATTTACATTTACGTTTTTTTACAAACTAAATTCGAAGAAGGATAGTAGTTAAATGTAACAGTAATATAGCAACTACCACAATTGTAAGTAGTAGTATCTCTGATAGAAAAATCATGTATAGTGGTGCAAGAAACAAAAAACCATGATTGTGATGACAGCTTCCTTGCAAATTGTATCGAAATGTGCTAAAAACATGTTCCAATTTTCAAGAGGCATCTGGTCCCAACAAGATGTTTCACGAAGCTACTTGGACCTCACTAGAGATTATATGAGGTAATCCCAAATTTGTGGAAGACGCGCTGCCACCCGTTCTTCTCGCTGTTTCTTCTCCTAGCTTCTCAAATTTATTAAGTTTAGTCCCACTCAGTATCCACCAGGTAGAGAAATTCTCGAATGGATATAAGAAGAGGGCCCCCGAGGCTTCAAAAACAAATTTTGTACCCGGGTACTTACTAATAAGTAGAACTGATCTACTGCTCTACCTGACCTAACGCTTTCCTTATTGCCTGGGTTAGTAAAACTGCCCATCGAAGACCTCAGTCTAGATATCCTGTCTGATAAACATACTTTCAAGTCGCAGTGCGCATGTAAAATCATGTTGACAGGCTTTAAAATGTTTTTCTAATAAGTAACGCCCCAATC
Source organism: Agriotes lineatus (assembly GCA_940337035.1). NCBI lineage: Eukaryota > Metazoa > Arthropoda > Insecta > Coleoptera > Elateridae > Agriotes > Agriotes lineatus. Next base: position 59,977,246 of record OW679200.1, read on the forward strand.
CTTAAGTCGCAGAGTGCCTAAAAAATTACGTTGATAGGATTAACAATTTTCCTCCTGATAACATCAATTTCAAGTCTCACGGCTTCTGAAAAATCATATTGTAAGGCCTTAAAATGTTTTACTAACCAGTAACACCTTTGCAGAGTGTCTGGAAGATCATGTTAACAGGCTTAAATATTTGTCCCTAATAACTATATATTTCCTGCTTTGCTTTTCAAAGCCCTTGTCGATTTAGGTAAATAACAGCGTCATGATGTAAATCCGGGTACCATTAGACCCCCCCCTTCACTAGTAGCCGCCGCTTGGAGTAATAACTTGGCCCTAGGTGCTAGTAAAAGGTTTGCCGCAGCCGCCGCTTTGTAGATCGACAAATTTCGCCGGTTCTAGGACTTGCAGCGAACTGCAGATTATCTGCGGAGAGCACGCTCAAAAAGTCCGTGTTCAACATAGCTCGCAGGAGCTTCCAGCCTGCGCTCCGAGTCCGAGCTGCCAGGTCCGTTATGTATTATTCAGGCGGCCCCAGCTTCAGTCCTTGGAACTGTTTTTGACAAACGCATTTGCTCGGTTTGAACACTCCAGATTTCCACTGGCATTGACTTTAAACTATTTCTTTGCCATTGTCAAAATTGATGAAAATAATAACAACCAGCAGTAGAAAACATTCATTTATTTATTTCGCACTTAGCTAACAGCCATTAGGCCAATTATAGGCGTCGCTGTGCATTTATGGGGACTTCCAACTCCACTAACGACTATCATGATGTTGTTATGAAAGCCGGGACCAACTATTTCCGTGACAGCCGTACCACGAGGCGCTCAGAGATACAACCGTGGAACTCCCATCTAAGTTCTGACCAAAAAGAGCGTTGCTTAACTCTACTGATCGAACCAATTACATGGTAACTTAACCTGTGAACCATGCTATAGGCAAAACTTTTTTGCTAGGGTAAGGATAGACAAACATGGCAACTCAATGTCGCAACCAAGCCAGAATAGAAACTTTTGAAACAATAGTAAAGGAGAAGGCACATTTTCAAATCTAGAATCCATGGTCATAATCCAGAAGTTGTTATCAGAGCATTGTAAGTTGTCTTCAAGTTTACCTACCCTTATAGAAGAAACGCCTCATTTCCATCGATTTTCCATTTCAAGGACAGTTCTATAAACACATATTGATTTAGCTATGCGTTCCCATATTTCACCTGCCACTGTCATTTGGGTACCTTCAAGACCTTGGCTCTGGAATCTTCAGAATTGAAACCCCAGTTCTACTTCCAATACTTGACAATATTTTTATTATTTTGCCACATGTTAAACACACTTTGCCGTTTTCTGAAATTGAACACAATGCCGTCAAAGATATTTTCAGAACTCCTTACCCTTGTAATGCTGTGGACATTGGTGAAACAGGACTTTCAGCAAAACTCTGTATTTCTCAACACCAGCGTTATCTTAAGCCAGGTCGTATAACCATCTGCCGTCGAGAAACATTAAGGCGATGATCTTTTTTAATGAAATTTTCATGTATTATGTGCAACACCCCATTTTTGTTTATGTAATGCTCGAAGTAATTGAGATTTACAGACACTTCAGTAACTTGAGTCGTGACTAATGCTATCCTTTTCATGCCATGTTGAAGGCACTTATTTTTAAACCCTGCCTTCCGTCCCATTATTCAACCGCGACGAGTCCTTTATAAAATTTCCACTTCTTCTTTCCAATCGGTAGAAGAGGTATTTTACTTTCACCTATTATATCCAATACATCTGTAGTTGTAGGATATAATCGATACGTTCATATCATTATTTCTTTTTCTTCTATTACACTAATTAGTGATTCCTGATTCACATTATCAGTCTATTTGGGCTGAATCAGTCTACGTGTATGCCCCACGCTTGTTTTGTCTTAGACGTTCAGGCCTATACAATGTCCTTAGTATCGTTAATTGTATCCACTATTGATGATGTCAGGAGCCAGCTAGTACTCGTAGTTTATGCCCTTATCAAAGTATTGATTTACAAATGCTAAATTTTGTCAACTTAGGAAATGACCAAAATCTACATACTACTTAGTAAAGTAAACATTCTTAACATTAACAAATCATTAAAATGTATTCTAAAAGCATACGGAAAGTAATATAGGGGTGTTAAAGCAACGCTAGTAGAAACGGTGCGGTGGTTCGAATAATAATACTTAATAAATCATCAAATAGAACAAATGTATGCGAAGGCAGTTGTTTAGCTGCATTGTAAATCTTGAAGAATATTACAATACAAAGGGCACTATGAAACAAAACAACTTCATTCATTTGCGCTCTTTCAGACTACTTTCCTTCGCATTCAATACAGCTTTGTATTCTTCGAAACCAATCGTCGAACCAAGCCATCCACATTTCGTCTGGGAGCTGGACACACCTGATATGAAACGCTTTCAGCAGCTTCGCATTAATAAAAAATCGTTTCGTCTTAAGTAAGTCGATTTTTTACATACGGGAATAGTGCAAGATCAAGGCTGCAGGGAAGTACCACATATTCATTAAAAAGTCCATAAGAGATGGCTGTGGAAATTCAAACGTATGAATAATATGTTGGTGACACTGTTAAGTCTATGTCAAATTCGAGGTTATCAGGTTAGGTTTTCCATCAGTTTTGACACAGACTGACGCAAAACTTAACCTGCTAACTTCGAATTTGACATAAACTTGACAGTGCCACCAACAGATTATTCATACGTTTGAATTTCCACAGCCGCCCCTTATAAACTTTTTTAATGAACATGTGGTAGTTGAGCTTGATCGTTCCCGATAGTAGACGGTGCACGCATTGGCCCAACGTGCAGGGGTGTTGTAGTGGTGCAGCAGTCAGCTGTTGCGTCATGACTTTGGTGAAGATTTTTGAGCTCCTATGTATGGGTAGGTGCATTACTTAACAGTGACCGTCTTTTGAGTCCCTTCATGCGCTCTAAAATTTTCCTCGTTTTAATTAAGTATGATTTTGTGACTGTTACTGAATCTCTATCATCTTTGAAACCCCACACCATGTTCTGTAATTTCGTGGACACGTAGTAGTAAAGCCACGTTTCATCGTCTGTCACGATTCTATTGACATTGACATAAACAGTTTCATCCGGAGATAAGCTAAAGAACACAGTAAAACTATGCCATAAGCCAAATTCTTATAACGGTTGGAAGGAAATTATAGGCAAATGTCGTTGCGGTTGGATGAAGGGGGCAGCGGGCGATGGTTAGAAATTAGCGTTTTCCACATGGGGGAAAGGAGAAAGCTTTCGTCTCAATTGACATTATTAAGTAGTTTGTAAATGTCAATGGTTTCGCGAATCCTTCTGCCAAATGGGCAGAAATTTCATCGAAAAGGATCTTTTCTCCTGTTCTGTTTTTTTTTTCTAATTCATCTAGGTAGAAAAAAGTACAAATAAAAAGTAACAGCTGCAATTATTGTAAACGTTAGTATGGGTTATGAAAAGAATTAATAAAGTTATTAATAATAGGAGGTGATCAACAAAATTTCACGTCCGAAGTATCTCCATTTAAATTATATGTGGAGCCAAAGCACTCTAGACATGCTATTGTCTTGGTCACCTTATATAATGGATTATATGTAGTGGAATAGAGAATATCGTCCTGCTTTAAGATGCCCTCTCTATTGAGGTTGGCTAATATTACAACAAACTGGTCCCTGTTTTGCGTTGTATGGGCTACTGTGTGACCTTAGTGGTTCGTACATTCTTTGGCAATTTTTGAGCCACGGTGTTTTCGTCTGGCTTACTTGCCCTCTTACGTCTACTTTTCCCTGCATCAAATTATAGTACAACGTACTATGCTATACTATACTATACATTTTTATTCTACTCACCTTATCCCAGCAAATAGTCTAATAAGCGAGAGCTACGCTAATTCCTCGCTCCTGGATCATAAAGTCCAATGAAATCTTGAGTTAATTTTCTTCCACACAATGTAACGTTAGCACCGGCACCAAATTTGTTTAAAGCATGAATATTATATTAGATCTTTTTCAATGGCATTCTACGCTTGCATCTCCAGATCACGCGGATTCCACATAAGACGAACCCAGCTGCGATGGGCGACATAGCGTTAAACAGCCCTCGGTGATGCTTCTTCCCCTATCGCTTTTAGAAATATCCCAAGTAACGGCAGCCAAGACGGTATATAAGCAGAACGCCCGGCTTGCTGATGTCACTTGAGTCTCCGGCCAGCAGCTCCTTTAACCTGGAAGAGCTCTTCACTCTAGGCCCGCTTGGACCTATCCCCGAGTCCTGCCCGAACCGTAACACTTGAGTCCCAGGATCTCATGTCTCCCTGATAGTAGCTTCCAACCCTTGTACCTGGTACAGGCCGACGAGACACGGGTCATACCTTATACATTGCTCCGAACCTGTCAACTCTGGTATCTGATACAAGCCGACGAGACACCGGTCATATCTTGTACACTGCCCTAAACCCTTTAACACCCTTGTATCTGATACAGACCAGCGGGACACCGGTCATATTTTGTACAATTCTGTATACCTACTGAACACGTTCTCTAGATCCTAACCTAGCTAAAAACAATTTAAAGCAACAACTACTTGCACCAAAAAGATTATCCGACCAACGGCGCGATCCTGTTACACAGCCAAAGGCGAGTCACTTCACCTGCAAGAGACGACATTCTTGGCTGGTTTTCCGCCACACCTGCCGGCCAGCGACGCACTTTTGTTGAGAAATGCGGGACGGCGACCGCCTTACCAGCAGTGTACGTTGTGTTGCAGACCGGTCCAGAGCGTCGAACGAGTCACCAGCCTCCAGAACGGATTGTTATTTATAATTTTATGTACATACATTATTAAACCTACTTAGGAATTAGTTTATAAATATTTAACAACAATATACAATTTATTTTTACATGTTATTTTGTGTCTATACATTTGAGTAAATAATTGAATTCTGGGCATCTGAGCTTGCCCTGTGCAAATAGCGAAACCAAACTAAATTTAGTAATTACCAGAGTAAATTTGGTGTTCGTTACACCTTGATCTTGCATTCTTTCATGCACATGTTAATATCTCGCTTTTTTGTTAGACGTCTTCAATACTCTATGCCGTTATAAAACCCCTCTAATTCTTTATCTGATTTTTCTGCAGTGGGAGCATACATTTCCATTATATTAACGTTCCATTATACATTTATTCATTACTCTATCGGTATGTGATACAAAGCTTATTGCGCATTTTAGAACTCTGCTACTACGTAACAATGGTGCCCAATCTGTTTTGACTATGATCTGTATTACTGGAGTAGAATAACCTACCAGCCATATATATATATATAATATATTTCCAGGAACATCCTTATCTAGGAACAAAAATAAGTCTCTCGGAAAGACCAGGAAAAGAAATTGAAGGCAAAATGGTAAAAGGAACAAAAAAGATTGGTGCATTAAATCCAATCTTCTGGAACAGGCGCATACCAAAGAATAGGAAATAAATATAACTTCATCTTAAAAGGGAAAAATTATGGCATATAAAATCAACCGTAGAAAGAAGGCTACAGATAATTTAAATGGACTTTTGGCGAAGATCATCGGATGTATCTCGTTTGGAAGGAGTTCGAAATGAGAAACTTCTTGGGCATCCAAACAACTATCATTGAGGATATACAATAAAAACAACTAATTTGGTATGGACATGTACAAAGAATGGGTGACGAAAGAATCCCTAAACTATTCCAGTGAACCCTCTAGCATGCCAAAATAGAAGACGACCAAAAGCAACCTGGCTAGGCGGTATTCAGAAAGCGGAGATGTTTATTGCTTTGAGCGCAACCTCCTTAAGTTATTTTTTATGAGACAAATCGCCCTGAAGTCGGAAGATGCAATCCTCAAGTTCACTGTTAGCAAGTGCATGCACCGTCAAACACGCCCCGAACGGACGGGAAGAAATACAAGATCTATTAAGATAGGAACACCCCAGTACATACAGGAGGTTATAAAATATTTGCGGCTCCTTTTGAAGAATGATCAACACGGTAGATGGGTACAGTATGTACAATAGGTTAAAAATTTCAGAAACTGTTACCGCTGAGAACATGGCCACACATTGTTGTGCGCCAGTTTGTTACATACGGAATTCTAATTACGAAATAAAACAGGTTGCTACCTAACTACGATGGTTGTAAAACCGAAAATCTGGAAAATAAAAGGATCGTTTGCCCCAACTACTTCACGGTGTCCTGTAACAAAGTTTGCCAGCTAACTCGTCAGGAAGGGCGTGGTTCATTTTGTAATTATTAATTAAGGCAACGACCTGTTAATGTAAGATGTTCATTGCTTTAAGCGCAACCTTCCTCAGTTATTTTTTCTTATGAGACAAATCGCCCTGAATTCGGAAGATGCAATCCTCAAGTTTACTGTTAGCAAGTGCATGCACCGTCAAACACGCAGCGAACGGACTCACCTTGACCTGGGCTAGTTTAAACTACTATATCGAAGTTAAACACAACATTAGGCAAGAACAAAAGTTGCAAATAAGCTAAATAATCATGTTTTACAAGTGTCTAAACGTAACTCGTAGTTTTCCGTAATTATCTAACTTTCATTACTTATTGTGGGACAAGAATCCCTAAACTATTCCAGTGAACCCTCTAGCATGCCGAAATAGGCGATTTCTGTTAGAAATTTGGTAGCGGAAGACTGAATGGATCTTAGGGGATGGCAATTGAGAAACGTAGGGCGTAGAAGGACGCTATAAGGAAATGTATAATATATTGTGATATTCGTTTTTACAGTAGAAATTTAATGAGATAACATAAATAATAACTAACAAAGTTTTATTTGCCCAAGGAAAATTGCTGGCATATGGTAGCTGATGTAAATAGTCACATTTTAGGCATAAGTTGTTTCAAAAGTAAATAAGCGCGTAAAATTTCGAGTCGACAAAAAAGTGGTCATACCAGGTACCGGGTGGTGTAGCTGTAACAAGCGTACACGTACGATCAGTAGAGTTAAGCAACGCTCTTTCTGATCAGAACTTGGATGGGAATTTCACGGCTGCTTCTCTCGGCGTCTCGTGGTACGGCTGTCACGAAAATAATTGGTTCCGGATGTCATAATAACGTTATGACAGTCGTTAGTGGGGGAGTCTCCATAAATGTACAGCGACGTCTACAATTGGCCTAACGGCTATTGGCTGAGTACAAAATAAAAAAAAATAAAAAACACATAACTTTAGGGTAGCTCATAGACAGGCAAAGATTTTTATTGCCATTTTCGGGACCCTATGTGGTTAGGGGTAAATTCAGGGACGCATGCGAATTAAAATGACCTGACTCGCATAGGCAGGGAGAATTTCACTGGTCAGTAGTGCACCCTTAGAAAAGTAAGATATAGGAATAAAGTAATAAACTTTAGTTTTTTTTAATTTTCGGTCGCGTACATAAAAATAAATTCATTACGGATTTTAGCGTTTTTCTTTCTGCATAAATAATTAAAAGTTTAGAATTTAAGGTTAGTACAAAGAAAGACGACTACGAAGTTATCGCATATTGTTAGTTACATTAGAGTACAAAAGAAACAGTCGAGAGATTTCGATTTAATAAAGTTTCTGAAGAACAAGGTTAGAAAAACAGATTGACAAATGCGTTATATTTGAAATAGGAATATGCCTGAAAAAATATTAACAAGGCAGAGATAGCTAGAATTTGAAGCTAGAATGTTTTTCAACTAGAATAAATGACAACAGCAAATACGGGAACAGGAGAATCGATTAGAAAATATAGAAAATAAAGTAGAACAGGGACAGATTGTTACGTTAAAATGGCGCTTTTATTAGATTTGTCGCTTCACTCTCCGTTTTTTGTAACTTCATGGGAAGCGCTCTCAGGATTGTAGCTCTGTGGGTAGATTCAAATTCCGCGCGCTCCTGAGTTAGGAACTTTTGTTCGCTGATAGGGACATGGTTCCGTTCCCCGATAAGTTTTTAGTTTCTTTGGCGAGTTTCCGGGTTACGAGAGGCTCTCTTTGGCATTACCTGTTGGAAACTTGGGGCCGTTCGTAGCAGCTACCATCTTCGAAGTCGTTCAAGAGGTTAATTTAGTTATGTTTGGAAAGTAAACGCCTTCGGCGGATTCTCCTCTAGACGACGTTATTTTGTGCGATTCTAGGCGCCCCGCTTGTTGGCGGATTCTTTTTGATGGTAGCACCTCGTGCACGCCCATACGGGGTAAGTCCTTATTGGCATTCTGGTGCTTCGCTTAGGGGTCAATTTTGTTGTCAGCTTGACGTGCCGAGCCACAATCCACGATCCGGAATTCGGCGGCTGGAAGATTCTTCCTCCGGCGACCTCGTGTAAGTCCAGCTTTGGCTAATCAGGGCCCCATCGTCATTCTGGGCTGTTAACCGCTGGTGCCGAAAGCAGAGCTTCCGTGAATCTCATGAGAGCACACCTAATACTAGGGACATCCATTAAGCCCCCTTTGTGGGCCATGTTGAGCCTATGAATTAAACTGCCCCAGGCCACGGATCTACATTTCAACTACATGTACCAGCCAGGCGATAACTTGTACACTAGCCGAAAGTAAGGCCCATGCCAATGTGTGTACGTCCAGGTATTTTTAATGTGTAATTATAAATTATTGAGAGGCTTTTCCTCCGATTGTACCTAGCATCTTCCATAAAATTTAAGTATTACTGGCTGTAGGCCCTATTGGGTCACTTGTCAACTCCACCGAGACATATCTTATAGTAAACTGTGATATTCGAGTAATTGTATGTAGTTTTATTTATTGTTGTTGCGTAACGTTCTTTTGCAGCTATAGTTCTTAACCCTTTATAAGAACTCAGTCTGCAAATCGTCTGTTTAAGCAGTTGAGATGCCTGGTTGATTGTTAGTTTTGCTGGATTCGCTGGCGCCCCTCCCGGTTTCCATTCATTTAATTTACTGCACGCCGTCTTCGACTTGAGCTAGACGTGCCCTCCAGGTATCTGATTTTGCTTGATTTAGTTGAGAAATATAGCCAGCAAATTGACGCGTTTAAATTATGATAACAAGATGTTAACCGAAGCTTAATTAAAAACCAGTTGTAAACAGCTAGAGAAAATAATGGGAAAATTAGTAGAGAATATAAACTTAAAATATTTTAGTATTAATTATATATGCACAATTAAAAACTAATTGTCCTGTACAGTACCAGGACGTAATACAAGAAATGCTACTGCAAAATATAGGTTTGTTTAAGGAGGGGACGAGGATTACCACCGGATATAAACATAAATTACAGAGGTTAGAGATGAATCGGTACTAAATTGCAAGACGCGGCCAGTACCATTTAAATACTGAAAAAATGTTAGGGAAGAAATACAAGATCTATTAAGATAGGAATACCCCAGTACATACAGGAGGTCATAAAATATTTGCGGCTCCTTTTGAAGAATGATCAACACGGTAGATGGGTACAGTATGTACAATAGGTTGAAAATTTCAGAAACTGTTACCGCTGAGAACATGGCCACACATTGTTGTGCGCCAGTTTGTTACATACGAAATTCTAATTACGACATGAAACGGGTTGATACCTTACTGCGATGGTTGTAAAACCGAAAATCTGGAAAATAAAAGGATCGTTTGCCCCAACTACTTTACGGTGTCCTGTAACAAGGTTTGCCAGCTAACTCGTCGGGAAGGGCGTGGTTCATTTCGTAATTATTAATTAAGACAACGAGCTGTTAATGTAAGACGTTCATTGCTTTGAGCGCAACCTTCCTCAGTTATTTTTTCTTATGAGACAAATCGCCCTGAAGTCGGAAGATGCAATCCTTAAGTTCACTGTTTGCAAGTGCATGCACCGTCACACACGCCCAGAACGTACTCACCTTGATCGTTTGTTGTCGTTAAAATGCTATACACAATAAAAATACAAACGGTGGGTTGGATACAAACACCGTGAGATAAAAACCTGGGCTAGTTTAAACTACTATATCGAAGTTAAACACAACATTAAGCAAGAACAAAAGTTATAAATAAGCTAAATAATCATGTTTTACAAGTGTCTAAACGTAAGTCGTAGTTTTCCGTAATTATCTAACTTTCATTACTTATTGCGGGACAAGAATGAATGTTTTTGTCTCACTATCGGGGCTATGCGATGTCTTTCAAAATTCGTCACTGTTAAATATTTATGCGGCACCTTTCACACCTCGAAACCGGAACAGGCCTAAATACTATAACACCGTACCTTAGAATTTTGTCGGTTTGCATCGGCAAGGGTGGGGGCGAATGCAGGTCGCTATCACTGGCTACCAGGGAAGGTTGATAGCTGCGAGTTTAATCGAACAGCTCGTGACGGGAAGAATGTGAAGACTTCTCCCTAATAATAATTGAACCTGAAGCGGCCTTAACACATTTAACTTCTCACAATGTCACCCACTTCACTCTGCGAGATTCTAAATTAGAACTGACCGTATCTATCAATGTGTTCTTGTCAGCTAGCTAAGCGGCCCCGAGCTCGGTGAACCGCACTCAGGGAGCGAGAAGCGTTATGTATTACAACTGCTAACTGCAAACTGCCGTGTAGAACTGCCACGCAAAACTAACGCTTTGATTATTTTTGAATCTCCAGGCGGGAGTGAGGTGATCGCACCCGATTGGTCAAGTAAGACCTGCCGTGTAGTCGACAACACTGGATTGGTGGAATCCGCACGGAGTGTTCGATCGAGTTCTGGAAACTTCTGAGATAAAAGAATGCTGATCTTGGCGTTCTGCACGTGCGGGTTTATAGCCTTTCGAATTGCTAACACGCCATAATTTGGCACAAAGGGTTTTCGAAACAACTGAATCGCTGTTTGAAGTCGACATAGTTGCTGCCAGGATATCATACCTTTAACGAATGCAATTTGTTCTCACTTCATGGTGACATCCGGTAGCTGCGGGATCAGCGAATCTCCTTGACGCGAAAAAAACTCAAATTTACTCTACTGCATTTATAGCGTATGATCGAAAACTTTTATCCCCTAGAGAGCTGCTTTAAAATTTAATTTATGTTCCCACTTTTAATGATATAGCTTTTACAATTTTGACAGGCATGTAACTTTTAGAGAATGGTTAATACTGAACACAAAGTAGTGCTATGTATGGAGCATGTAGGAAATTACTTTGAACATCTGTGGTTGTTTTTGTTAATAACATTATGTGTTAAACAGAAATGTGTGTATTCGTTAAAATGAATTTACTAATACAATCTTAATCTGTCAGATGTAAAATGCCAATTTCACAACAACTTCCAACATAAATTTAAAAAGAAACAATTACACAGCTTTCTAGAGGATAAAAGTTTTTGATCATATGGTAGCTTGGTGTATCCGGATTTTTGTACCCGATTGCGGTAGCACGAAAAATTCACTTAACAAAACGAGTTGACAAATACATTTACGTTAGAAACACTCTTGATCATTATGAAAAGAGTGTACTTAGATAGACAGTTGATAATACCACGGGTAACGACTGCCATTTGAGCAGCTTGTGGAAAAGGCACGGGATAGGATTACCAAAATTCCCAAAAATACCGAGATGAAGACAATGCAAAGATAAATAAAATTAATTATTATATTATAATAAGAATGTGGGGGCGTAGTTCATACCAATATATTTCCACCCAACTTTATTTATTTAGAATAGATCTAATTCTATTCTTTTCATTTCTTTGATAGAGTTGGCTAGCTTTCTTCATCTTTGTAAAATTCTAACATTCTATGTTGTCATTTTGATTTTTTCCAGGTGTCAAAGGAAAGCAAATGGTAAAGATAAAAAAGGAGGGGATAAGTTGAAGCAATAGAGTAGAGCCAAATGGAGTACCTCGGGTTAATGAGATTCCTTACTTACTCGATGTGATCAAATATTTTCTTAGCAAGTTTTAAAATATATGGAATGAAAAAAAAGCTAGTAGTGGTTAGGTATTTCAGTTACTATTAATAAATTTTCCTTATCGTTATTTCTCATGACCGCTCTACTGTTGTCCTGGTTTTCTTCTATTTATCTTACGATTTTTTTCAATTATCTCTTTATTTTTTTTTAGATAGTTGGCCAAGTTTCACTTTAATCGAATTTTTTTTTGTATAATGTGTCTTGTACATTTTTAACATTTCGATTGGAATCTTCTTTCCTAGCTTTTATATTTTTTGTTGGCATTAATGGATGTTTGACTTTTTTGGGAATTGCTAGTTCTAATGTTGTGAATTCAAATTTATTATTTGAATTTTTTTCATTTGCGATAATAGAACCACCGACAACGACTACACTTTTTACCAAACGTTTAAAGTTTACAAATATGTAATATACTTCATTGTTAATTTGGCTTCAATTAAATTAACTTTCGTTTTTGTTTCTTCTCGAAGAACTTTCCTACTCTTCTTTCGACAACTTTGCTGCTCGTTATAATTCTTATTTTTTTCTTAGGTCTTTCTAAGTCTTCCTAGGATGCTGGTAGAATCATATTTACAAAACGTTGTGTTTTTAATTAATTTGTGTTATCATGCATAAAATAAAAAGTGAAGACCTCAAGAAGTGAACTTGAGAAGTTGCGTCAGTTCGATGAAATATATGCCTGTAATTAAATAACGATATTATACTGTTGTAAATTATAAGAACTCTGTTGATGTTATACAATGTTAATTAAATTGCATAAAAGTTAGAAATGATTACTACCATTCACCTACGTCTATTGCGCATGTATTTCATGTAATCACGACCCCATTTTCAACTGTCTGCAAGTACACAACTAATTATCAGTTTCCATATTTAATTGTTGCTTGATGACCGCCATTACATGCCGCGATTGGTGGTCCTGCCTTTGTGGCTCTTTAACTACTATTTTAATGTCTCAGAGCTGTTGATAAGCAATTTATCATAATTCAGCACGATAAACCCTACTATTTTCAGGAAACCTCAACAGTTTACTCTGCAGGAATGCACATAATTACGCTTAATAAATCCTTTCGAAGGAATTAATTCCGTCTTACGAACTCGTACCATAACTGCAATCACAGAACGTCTCGTGGGTTGCTCCATTTCCTAAATTGTCATGGACTGTTCTTGATTCTTGAATGCACCTAATGAACGCTTATTAAAAGCGAATACATTATGGGCTAAATTGCGTCACGTAGAGGTGAGGGCTTTTTAGAGCGGTATCTTCATCGCCCTAAGGTGGGTGGTCAACCGGTGCGTCATTTCTCCTTGGCTTTTTATGATGCCAGCTATGCCATTAAGCACAATTTCGATAGGGAGCGCAGATAAAATTGTGACTGCGTCTAATCGAATAATAGCGTTTTCGTATTAAGATAACGAGAATGTGCACAAAGGATATTGAATCCGCGCACGACAACGCTTCTCGCGTCATTCAGCACTCTTGAATAGAATTTGCATATAAAAGAAGATTATATTTCCTTAATTTTTCAATTGGGTGGTGTTGCAAGCATCAGTCGCATTAATGGTTGTATTATAAAGGGCTTGAAGTACATTTTTAAATAATTGGAATATTAAGTGTAAATTTATAGTACAGTAACACTAGGGTTTAACCCAAACATAAAAAAGAGGTTCTACCTAGCTGCAAACTGTTTAATATCCTCCTCTAAGTAAATAGAAAAACTTTGCACGATCTCGCGCGTTGGGTTTCGGGAGGAGGGGGTGGAAAAATTGTAAAATGGTAGGTTTCAACAGTTTTTCGCAAATAGCTCGTTTACTATGAGGTCCAGCGCAAACTTTATCCTATACAAAATTAATCTACATTTAATTTACAATAAAAATGGTCTTATGTATTTTTCCGTTCCAGTCAACGGTTATGGAGATAGGGATGGAGTAAAGATGTCATTAGTTTCCAGTTAGCATGGGATTCATCGTACTTACTTGACGCATAAATCTGTGGTGAAAAGGCAAATGGATATAAGTCAAAAATGATCATTTTACAGGAACATAAAAAAAAATATTTTGCTGGAGATTTGAGAACAACATTTAATTCTTTTCGCTGGTAATCAAAAGAATCAAGTCGATTTATTGACTACATCTTGCTTTGCTATTGATTCTAAAACTATTTCTACTAGAAAATAAATAAATGCGGAACTTATACCTTATCGCATTTCCTTTTATTCATTTTATGAAATATAGCTTTTTGCAATTTCCAAAAATATGTATTTTCTGATAAATTATTACTATGACAAAACACCATATGTAGCCATAAACTAAACAAAAATATGTGGTTTCGAGTTCGAATAATGTCAGGTTATATGTAAACTTACCGGTTAAGTTCTTGTTACAGCACTTCTGCAAAACTTCGTACGCACCAGAGCCTGTGCCCATTTTGGCACTTATTCGTTAAACTACTCTATAATAACTAATAATAACACTGGAAAACTGGACCGCTAAAACACGCTATTGCACCTGCATGGAAATGCACTCGTAGTATAAGTGTACATAAGTTATTTGTTTCCAACAAAAACGGAAAGTTATGAAATGGCAAAAGGGTATAAGTTAACATATGCTGTTTTGGCGTTGCAGATAACTTTACGAAAAGCTTTGACTCGGGGTATTAGTACACATGTATCTATTTGCCATTGACTAAATTTGTTTTTTATCAATTTTTAGTGAATTTTTAGGGAATAAGTCTACATATCTCATTTAGAAAACTTGCTGTAACAATGCGGTTATGGTATGTAGACTTATATCTTCTTGTATTTAGATGCCCGATATTGCTCTGGAGACGGGGCATCAATAAAATCAAAAATGAGATAAGTTGACTTATACCCTTATTCCTTTTTGCCTCATAAATAACATAGGAACATTTGTATGTATGTATGGATGTACGTCTATATGCATGTATCTGATAATATACCTACATTACTCTCCTCCTTTGTCATTTTTATCTTCATTTTGCCTATTTTTCCTTTTGAATAATTCATCACTACGTTTTCCTCTTTCCCATTTGTGCGTTTCTAATTATATCTAATTAAATTACCTCCATCTTTCGTTATATTTGCAAATTGTTTTTCTCCACAATACATGCTTTTCAATAAATTCAATGTTCTTCAATGAAAAATACTATGTACAAGATACGAGGTAGTTACATAATAATAAATAACAGCAATCAGTAACCTAAGAAGTCTTCAAGCTCTTTTCATGTTGAAAATTCATCGATGCCGTCGTCAATAATAATTAGTGTATCTCTGTTGATGCACCTATGTCCGGAGCAATTCTTGCACATGTTTAAGCAATTCAAGCACTTTTTCGAAACTAACAGTTCTGCCACACCCCTCATTACAAGTGCAAACAATGAGGGAGAGTAATTTTTCAGGAGCAGCTGCCCTTGTGATTGTAACTGGACGCAGATAACCATCAATCCTTTTCCTTTTAGTGGATCTTTGTTGACATTGACCCATTGCTGCACTTGATGGTAAACTCTATAAGAGTGTTGTTGTGTAGCTGCTGAAGTGGTCTCCAGGTAACATTGATGACGTAGAGTATCCAAATTATTTGCATCTGTTGATGTAAATATCGAAAGGAAGAAATGGTTTCCAGCATCAGTTACTGCATCTGGGTCTACATTTGGGTTGTTAAAAGTCAACTTTGTATGAAGCTCTTTGTCACGTTGCACTTTTTTAAAATGCGTTATTTTTCCTTTTTTATAAATTTTAAAAAAAGGGTATCGCATCCGGTGAAAGCATAAACTGTCAAGAGAACATCCTTCATTTCCGCAATACCACGCTGAATGTCTGCAAAGCAGTAGACTTTTTCTTCTTGGTTACCTTTCTTCGGTACAACCATATGCAACTGTTTGTTGGCTGGAGCATGAACAACCAACAAGACCAATAAATCGGTGTCATTGCCAATCACAATAGCCTCTTTTTCTTTCTTTGATTCGTCAATTGCAGTAAAAACGATCTTGTTGTCAGCATCACCTTCTGCCTGAACCACTTTGCAGCCAGCTTGCTGTAAGTGTACCGTGATAAGAGCAATCAGTTACATATTGTTCTTATTATTAGTTAGAAATTCTGCTTCTCCAAGAGCGACATCAATTGCATCTTCCACTTCCACTTTAAAATGTGTAGTAGTGGATGATCTGCGCAAATGTTCTTCGTCTTTAGTAGTGGGTTCTTCACCATAACCATCAAAAACGTAAATCGAGGGTAACAACTACGCAAAAATGACTGAATAGACGCTCGAGAGTCCGTTATGGGGGCGGATGCGGCCCCACCTGCCCCACAGGCCCGAAAAACTTGGTACGGTTCACGATGGGTGAGTTGTGTGAAAGAACCGGTACATATTATTATAACGTTCTTCCACTTCCCTAAACCCTTTATATAATACACTTGGAGCGAATGGTACCAGTTAATAGGCGCCATTTTTTTTTGCCAAACTAAAAGAGTTACATTTTACCTCCTTCATATCTCCGCAACCCTTTACTGAAGCGGAAAAATGCATAAGACCATTTTTAGTGTAAATTAAATGATAGTTAATTTTGTATAAGTTAAAGTTTGCCCTAAACCTCATAGTTAACGAGATATTTGCAAAAAACTGTTGAAACCGACCATTGTACCAACTTTCCACCCCCCTCTCCCGCCTAAACCCGAAGCGCGAGGTCGTGCAACTTTTTACCACTTACTGAAAGGAGGGTAATTTTTGACCTATCTTTACTGTACTCTTAGAAAATGTGAAGGTTTGGTTTTTGGCAATACTGGTCAAACCTTTAAACTGAAGAAAGTTGAAATGTTTGGATACTGTCAAGTGACTAAAATATGTCTTTTGTAGAGCCATAATGAAACTATAATTCTCTCACTTGCGTTGTCACAGATTAAGTTTTCTATTAACATCTACTAGATAAAATTTGCAAGTAATTAATTCATTATTCTTTCTGCGCTAGTGTAATACAGATCTTCAAAAACCAATAAGACAAAGCGTATGAAGCAAGCAGAAGCGAAAAGGCAAATAACTGACTTTAAACTTTTTTTTTTAATGAAATTCTTAGAAAAGCATATAAGATTAAAGTACTTAGCTGAATAAAATCTATTCAGAGCTCTATGTACATCCAATCCAGATATATGGGAAAATTTATTAACGATACGAATCATACAAAAGGTATCACCCCTAAAGAATAACTTCCTCCTGACATTTATAAGCTGTTGCAAAATTGGAAATCTTTTAATCGGAGAAGAGAATGAATACTATGGGGATACTAAGAAAAACCCATTGTATGATTATAACAATTGTGAAGAAGCTCAAAGTATGAAGCACCTAGTGGCTTGTTCTTGACCAGAGTTCCCCATTCTGCAACTGACCATTTCATTTCTTGGTCTTGTCACATATAAATATAAAATGACGTATATGTGTCTATTTTAATAGTTATTTGTATTTTATACCTCTGTGTATATATTTTTATTTGTTAGCTCTGCTACTTGGATCGATACCATTATATATGACAAATAAATTATTTCATCTCTTAGTTTTCTTTACTTAGTGATAAAACCTATTACGACGTTTCCTCAAAATTAAATAATTCTGAGGAAACACATCGTATTACCATTAATGCTCGGGTTTCAGTAACGTCGCCGTTCAAGCGTCAAATTGTAATAATGCTGCGATTTGTAGTCACTCCGTTTTTGTAAATTAATTTTGCCCTTATTATTACCATCTAGTTCATTAGCTTTTTCTACTTACTGCAGTTTGTGGTTAAGGAAAGCCCCTGGTGAAACAAACCGGAAGTTGATTTGTACTCGTGCTAAACCAAAAAAAAAATTGCTCCAAAATCTACTCAAATGAAAAACCAATTTTCTGTAAAAAAACAACGAAGCCAACCGCCAAGCGAATAGCTGTTTTTATTAAGTATTTCGTTGTAACAATTATTTACACGTACTATAGCTACTTGTATGACCCGTTTATAATACTAGTCTGCTGTGCAGACGTCATAGCACTGCCGCTCCGAACAGTAATATTATATGACTTTAACATCTGCTTCAAACGACGGATTTGTGCTGACTGCTCTGCAATGTCTAAATATGGTATTAAAGCACCCATTTTCAGTGATGACTAACGAATGCCAGTTGCATAATACCAGTACTTGGGCTCCATCTGCTCGCCTCGGTAATGCTTTTATTATTACTTTACTCGGCCCAGCCGCTTCCTTTATTGTATTTTTGAACGTTGCATAAAAAACAGCGTATGCAAGACTTCGACTTTCTTAATATTCCCGAGGCAAAACAATAACTGTCGCTTTTATATAACTCTGGGACATACCTTACTCAATTTGCTGGCTTGGCGTTCACTTCTGCCCACCGACCGAACCAAAGAACCTCGCTCGCCGAAAGCACGGCGGCATTTTCCTGAAGCCCCAACCGAGACTGAGTCACCTTGCCAAATCAAATCGATTCTAGCAACCATCAGTCCGGAGTTGCTCGGTGAACCCGGTCGCGATCGGACGCATTCAGTATTTTAGCGCTATCAGTGACCGCAGCCGCGACTAGTACCCAGACCTTTCTAATATCGAAGTTGTGACTTTGTGCATGAGTGATAAAACAACATTAACCCCAGTGAACAGCTGTTAAAGTTCAATAACTCAGCCCATTTGGGCTGAGTAAATGACCACAGAAAACAATAGTCAAATTACAACAATGGATACTAACAATCCAATCAAGCGTAACGCAGATCATCTATCTCCACCCGCCAGCGACGTCATCAAAAGATATACTTGGAACTGCGAAGATCTAATAAAAAATAACCCTTATTTCCCCCTCGCAAATCAATCACCTACCACTGATAAGAGTCCAACAACCAGTCAAAACAATAATCTAACACAACAAAAATTAAAATTCCACCGATATTTATCCACAAGGCTAATAACCATAAGGAAATTATAACCGACATCAAAAGTATCACCGAAGAGCGAGAATTTACCACATCGTACAGCAATAATTACTTAAAAGTAAGTCTCACAAATTATGACGATTACCGCAAACTCACCAAATTTTACGCGGACAACTCTGTAGAGTATCATACGTTTCAAGATCCCCATAAAAAACAATTATCAGTCGTTATTAAAAATGTACCGATCTCCTTAAGCGACATTGAAATTAAAGAGGAGCTGCTCTCAAAAAGTTGCCAATAATAAGCGTAACGCGGCTAATAAATAAAGACAAAAAACCAATCCCCATATGCGCAGTAATACTAACGCAAATGACGCAGCTTCTGAAATATATAATATCAAAACGCTCTGTTATTCAATAGTCACGGTAGAGTCAAGAAAAAAAACGACAAACATTCCACAATGTCACAAATGTCAAAGATACGGACATACCAAGAACTACTGTGCAGCAAAGCCCCGATGTGTTAAATGCAATAAAGACCACCCTCCCAAGGTCTGCAATAAAACACCAGAAGAATCCCCTATTTGTGTCAACTGTTCTGGAAACCATCCAGCCAGCTATAAAGGATGTCCACACCATCAAGAACTCCTAAAACAACGTTACCCGATAAGAAATCCCAGATCAGCACCTCTGCGAACATATACATTATCAAACACCCCCAATAGCATTCCCTATAACCAAGCCGCAAATTCAAAACCAAATCCAGAAATGCCAAATAACCCCAACCCGGAGCAGCCACCTCTCTTAGATTCCATAGTGAAACTTATTCAACAACTAATAATACCTCATTTATCTCAAATTAAATCCTTTATTTTAACACATATATTACCACACATTTTCAATGTATAACTCCCGCAACAATCTTCAAAACTTAACAATCCTAAATTGGAATGCTAACGGAATCAAACAACAAAGACCGGTATTCATATCCTTTATGGCCAGATATAATGTGGACATAGCGTGCCTAACTGAGACACACTTATCGCAGGGCGAAAATCTCAAAATTAGCGGCTATCACGTTTTCCGCAATGACAGGCCAACTCAGACAGCCTGGGGAGGAGTAGCAATTTTAATCAGGAAACACATACAGTACGACACACCCTTAATCTCAGGTACAAATGGTATTGAAAACATCTCAGTAATCATCACCACCGCCGACAATAAGCAACTGCAGATCACCACTGCCTACAAACAACCCAACAAGACACTCAAAGAGGAAGACATCACCCAATTACTCCACAATAAATTACCAACATTGATAATTGGAGACCTAAACAGCAAAAGTACTTTTTGGGGCTGTCGCGTAGGTAACCCCAGTGGAAGCAAGTTAAATGATATTGCAGTGAAACACCAACTACAAATTTCAGCACCCAACGAATATACATATTACCCTTATCGGACGGATCACCAACCCGATATCCTTGATATTATTCTTACCAAAAACTTTAATCCACCTATCCAACAAACAGTTATACAGGAACTCGACTCTGATCATCTCCCTGTCCTGGTAACCCTCACTGCTACTCCACACAATGTCCCCTCACACCCACGACTAATTAAAGGAAGGGTAGATTGGGAAAAATATCAAAAACACCTAGATTCTTTCCTTATCAGTCCCAGCAATATTAATAGCAAACAGGATATCGACGGAAGCATAGACAAACTAACTAAATCGATTAAAGAAGCTATAGAACAATCAACGAAACCGCCTACAATGCAAACAAAGCGTAATTACAACATCCCACCGACATATATAATCGACTTGATTAAACAAAAAAGCAAAATTCGAAGAGAATGGCAAACAACAAGAGAGCCATATCTCAAAAACATGCTGAACAACCTGACACACACTATAAAACGAGAAATTGATAAATACCGTATATACAACTACAGTAAATACCTCGAAAACCTGGAACCCAACAGTGCAGAACTGTGGAAAGCAACCAAATCTTTAACACGCCAAACTGACACAATTCCTACCATAATAAGCGACGACACTTCGTATGCCTCTGACGAAGACAAATGTAATCTCTTTGCGGAACACCTTCAAACAGTGTTTACCCCGAAAATATCTGATAAAAATCAATCAACTGCTCGTATAATTAATGCTCACATTGAAACTCATGCACCAATCGCCGACGATTTTGACAATCCAACAACTCCAACGGAAATAGAAGGCTACATTAAAGCATTACCGATTAAAAAAGCACCGGGTCACGACCTCATTCCAAACGTAGCTTTGAAACAACTAACAAAAAAAGGCCTAGCCTACTTGGCCACACTATTCAACTCGTGCATGAAGATCGGATATTTCCCAAATGAATGGAAACTCGCCCATATACTTATGTTTAGTAAACCCGGGAAAAATAAACACGACTGCAATAGCTACCGACCTATCAGCCTTTTACCTACCCTGTCAAAGCTACTTGAACGAGTAATAAGTAATCGCCTGAACGCATCGATGGACGAACTTCAAATAATTCCTTCAATCCAATTTGGATTTAGAAAAGAACATTCCACCAGTCAACAGCTGCAGAGAATAGTTGAGCTAGTAGAACAAGGATACGAGAACAAACTATTCACAGTGGCTGTCTTCCTAGACATTACCCAGGCGTTTGACAGGGTATGGATTGAGGGATTAAAATATAAAATTCTCAAAACACAAATTCCACACTATCTAACAGCGACCATCTTTTCCTTCCTAGAAAGTCGAACATTCGCCGTCCGCATCAACGCCACCATATCTAGCATAAAGGACATACACGCTGGAGTTCCTCAAGGCAGTGTCCTGGGGCCCACACTCTTCAACCTATTTATTCACGATATCCCCACACCCAATATGAGCAAAATTGCACTATTTGCCGATGACACTGCCATCATCACTCAGCATAGCAACCTTCTTACAGCTATCAACCAACTCCAATCGGCCATCGATATCATCAGCCAATGGCTCACTAAATGGTGCATCTCGCTAAACCCCAACAAATGTGCTGCCAAAATATTTACGCTTAAACAAATAACAAATCACCCAAAAGTACAGATATCAGGGGCTGATATACCATGGGACCCAAGAACTGGAGCAGTTAAATACCTAGGAGTGCATATGGACACCAGATTAACTTGGAGTTACCACATAAATAGTAAATTAAACCAAGCTTACGCAAGATTAAACCACCTGTACCCTCTAATTAATAGAAACTCTCCCTTACGTAGAGAATGTGCCATCTTGTTGTACAAAACACTTCTTAGGCCAATACTAACATACGCGTGCCCTGTGTGGATCACGACTTCGAAAACAAACATTAAAAAGCTGCAAGTATATCAGAACAAAGTGCTCCGCATTGCCATCAACTCCCCGTGGTTTGTAAGGAACGAACAAATCCACCAAGAACTCGGAATAGATACCATCGAACAGTTCATTAGAAGATTGACAAAGAATTTTATCACGAACACCAAAAATAGCAGCAACGAAATCGCACGACAGTTATGCCGAAAAAATATCCACACAAGACTCAAACGCCAGTTACCACAAGATTTGGTAAACATAGACTAAAATTTCCATAGTGATTAAGCCAGAGGAAATATTATTCCTCCATGTTAATATATAGTCATTTATATATATTGTAAATATTACCAATACCATGCATAACATTGTAATATGTTGATCTGGTACACTACAAATAAAAAAAAAAAAAACCCATCAGTCGGTTGAATATTGAAATGCTATTCTAAACACACAAGGCAAGCCAGGTCAACTTCCTGTTTCCTGCCCTGTGTTATTTCCATTCTTACACGAACTTTCTCGCTAAATTCCGATTATATACTATAGATTCAATTGCATCTTAATTTCAAGTACAGTAGCGGAATTAAAAATCCGAGAGAGTCTTATAGAGGATTTTTGCAATTTTTGGGTAATTTACAGTTAAACAATGCAACGTGAAACCAACAAGCTATTTCAAATTTTCCCCCAAACTGCCATAAAAGAATAAATAAATAGCTGTTTACTCAAATAAAATTTTATTTTAATTTTAAAATATTAATATTTAAATTAAATTCAATATTTTGTAACTGCTCCATTTGTGTTTACTACATTTTGTAAACCCCTAGGCATTGAAGAAATAAGGAAGTAGATATATTCTGAAGATACTAGCTACGTCCCAACTTTCTTGAATTTTATCGAATAGTTCCTGTTTATTTTCTGGTCTAAAATTTGTAGAATACATTTTTTTCACTATATATCCCCAAACATTTTCTATCGGATTTATGTCAGCGCTACTGGAAGGCCATGGTAAACATATTCTATTATTTTCCCGAAACCTTTGAGTAGTAATCCTGGATCTGTGGACGGGACAATTATCTTGTTGAAATACTGAAATCCTGAAGATATATCTATGCTATATGAGATAGAAAATTACCAGGTTGTACTTGAAACTTGTTTTGCCAGTTCATCCATCACTGTTCTTTCTCTCGTCAACATGTAATCTACGGCGAGGCATTTTTGTTACCGCTCAATGCGCTTGACACCGAATGTTTGGCGAAACTAATTATTTGCAATACTCAAAATTTGCAGTAATTACCAGTTATAAATTGACTCGTATTATTAGTCTATGTTTAACTTTCACCAAAGAAATATTGTAATGAGGTGGTGAATGCAATGGTGGAAACGAAAAGCAAAGCAGTGCATATTTAGTCAAATACTGAGTCACTTCGAAACTAAATCCATTGCAATGGTTTTAAGCTCTAGTGTTGTATATTTCCTAGACGTACTCTATATTGCATTTCTTCATTGTTCAACGTCGTAAACAACGTGTAGTGATAATTTCGCAATAAGACTGAATATCTTGGTTGTTATCTAGAGTATTAGTCACGCGTTTAATCATTTGGCGCAGCTTGTTTAGACCCGTAGCATGCCCCATTACGTGTTCTAATCAAGATCTAGTTAATAGATGGCCAGCATTAATGCACCTAGTGGGTGAACTTCCACGGCGACGTGGAAAACCATCTGGCATTCTTTCCACAACCACTCTTTCTACAGTCTCGTGGCGTATTATATGGCCAAAGAATTGTAGAATTCTGGTGGATGTCAGACTTGAAAGGCGACAATCACGTCAGTTCTTGTTGAGTACAGATACACTGCTACAGTGATTTGTCCAAGAGATTCTCAACATTCTACCCTAACACCACATCTCCAATACGTCAGTACGACATCTACCTGCAGCTTCTACTACACGTTTCTGAGGCATATGAAAATACAGAGAATACCAGAGAATGTACCAAGGATTTCTTAGTTTCTATTGAAATATTACGATCTCTCCATATTTCAGTCAACTGACTCATAGCTGTACTAACTAGTTGTATGCGACGCCAAATCTCTACTTCGCAGCTCCCATTGTTTTGTAAAGGCAAACCTAGATAAACGAACTTATCTACAACTTTGCAATTGCCGATCAAAGGGGGCGTAGGCTGCAGTTCAGTTTCTCTATTAAAGATCATAACTTTCGATTTATCGCAATTTATGTTTAGATCATTGTGAATACTTGTAGTAATATAAAAGTTTTTCATTCGCACTCGCTATTATTAGAATGTGGTCTACGTATCACAAATTACAGATCTTCTTATCATCGATTTTAATACGGCCCTTTCATCAAAAACTGCTCGGGACAGATGTTAAAAAGTAGAGGGGGCACAGCCCTGCCGTACTCTACCCGATTCTACCGGCTTCGACAGGACATTTTTGATTTTTATTACTGCAGTGCTGTCTTCATGAAGTGGAAGTATAAGTGTAATTATATGGTTTGGTGCATCCATATCAAGTCTCACTTCCCACAGTATTGGTCATTTGACATTGTCAAATGTCTTTTCATAATCAACAAAGCAGATTGATGTACATAGTATATAATGTTCTCGTGCTTTATTGACAAAGCCGGCCTATACTAGCTTGTGAGATCAGTGCAATAACACAGTTATTGTTATACATGCGCGGACTCCCTTTTTTATAGTGAGGTATTATAATGGACGTCGACCAGTCATTACGCCCCATACAGGACTTCCAAATTGTACAGCCATTGCAGCAATTGAACGCCACGTGAAGAGACTCTGTTTGTGTCGTTTAGAGACAGTATTGCTGATAGTAAATTTGGTATCAATGCAAAATCGAATAAGCCCTTCTTCCCTGTCGTTTCGTTGACCTAAGCCGAATTTTCCAAATACCTAGCGTATGTGGCTGTCATACTTAGTGTTCCCAACTTTGGCGTTAAAATGCACAATTACTATGCAAATCATCTTTTCGATATTGTTAGAGGGTTGTTTTCTAAGATTGCATAGAATTGTTCTAAGTCGTCGTTAGAGGCTGCGGTTGTTGGAGAATATACTAGGAGAACATTGTTGACACAAGGGTTAGAGTTAAATTTGATGCACATTATACGCTCGTTACCAGACTCATATCCTATCACTGACTCATCAGGTTTTTTCAGTTGCAGGAATGCAACAACGACTTATAGTTACCGTTTCACTACCAATGGGTCTTTGTTGCGTCGGATATGTCGATTTTACAGCGTAGATGTTCGTTTTTCGAGGTGGCCATTTTCCAGCTTTCTTAAGGCCACGGGCATTGCAATCGGAAATTCGATGTTGAAGAAAATGGGAATTGTTTCTCTTAGTAGAGAAATTACTGCAATGCCTAGGAGCCTACACACGCACAGGCAGTAAGTAGCACATTTCGCACCGCCTGCCCTAGACGCAGATCAGTGCCGAATGTCACTCGGACCGCGAGACACGTTACCATCCGAGGCATAACTTTAATCTAACATCCATGCATTGAAACCAAGAAACATGTAAGATAGAACACTACAATACAACCACCAACGTAAAATGATGGTCATGGAAAGAGTAAGGAAGGTGGCTTTCCATTGCTTTCTCTATACTCGCAGTTCAGCCTTTCCTAACATGGAGAACAGACGCTGGTTGGCGTCGTCCACTCTGGATCAGCTCCAGTAACTGTCTGATAATTGAATCTGTATCCGCTACTCGCAAGAACCATATGTAAAGGAAGAAAACTAGGATCGAACGTTAGAGGAAAACCAAGAGTGCAATACCTACAACACACCTATAAAATATTTAGTAATATTTTGAGCTTTTTTTAGGCCACGGACACTCCGAGTGGCAATTCTATGTTGATATCGTTTAAAATTGCATACTAACGATTTGTGACAAGCAGAGGGACCAGAGACCAAATAACCGTCGATTACTTAGAGCATCAGACTATGTTTACTGGACAAAATGGCGAAATTTATAAGACATGGGTACCTCACCATATTTAATGTATTTGATGAAACAGCTCAGCTCTATGCACCCAACTCGGCTGTCATCAGAATAAACGATCGAACATCTAATAAATTTACCTTCCAAAAAAGACTCCCTCAGGGCAGTATTGTGTCGCCTGTATTATTCAATCTATACGGCGAGTACATTACGAGGAAGGTACTGGAGAACTGGGATGGTGATACAGCTGTAGGTGACACAAAGTTGAGAAATCTCAGATAGTACTAGTATTGCAAAAACCGATGTTGAAATGATCCACATGAAAACTTGAACGAGAGAGTGAAAACGGCAATAAAACAACAATTATGATTATCGATCGATCAGGCGATTACCAATACCAAATAATTCTCGGGAATGTAGAAGTAATTGATAGCATAATTTACTTTCATCGGTCAGCAATAGATGCACAGAAGAAATTAAAAGATGTACCATTTTAGCCAATGCAATTCAACAAAATTACATAAAATTTAAAAAGATCAGCACACGACTAAAATAAAAATAATCTGAACT
The DNA here is from genome assembly GCA_940337035.1 of Agriotes lineatus. NCBI lineage: Eukaryota > Metazoa > Arthropoda > Insecta > Coleoptera > Elateridae > Agriotes > Agriotes lineatus. The sequence continues at coordinate 60,003,987 of OW679200.1, forward strand.
TTTTCTTTTCCAATAGCTCTTTATACAGCAGAAGCATTTACGGATACCGAGGAGAGCGCACAATATCAGCAAATTCATACTGTAAGAAATCGGTATAATAAAAAGACTGATTACCATTGTACCATTGTACTCCAGTGCTTTGGTCACACTATTATGACCAGCGATGATAAGTTAGCAATCCTATAATACTGCGCCTTTAGAACTTTGGCATTCCCATCTCTAATTTGTTAGTATACCGCTCACACCTTTATTTCCCCAGCGCATCAGTCAAGGAATTTCTAGAGACCCGGTACAAGGAGCAGGATAAGAGATGGGACATGTGAAACCAGTTTCCCAGGATAAACCGATCAATTTCTGTATTTTTGAAAGAATTTTCAAGGTGTTGTCATTACCAAACTGACATTTACCTGAATAGGAAATTTCTACATGTCAAATAATGAAAATAATTGTTTCAAATTTTTATAAAGTATAGTACTACAGATTGTAGCTGGGCATAAAGTTACTTAGTTACATTGTATTACAGTTCCTTTCTAAGTCAGAGTAAAATTTTAAAATGAACTAAAACTGGTGTTAAAGAATGGCACTACGCTGTATAAAGTGCAAAACTCACCCGTTCATATAAATAAGCTTTGCAAAAAAATTACTGTGATTTTGAAAGAACCTGTCGTCAAAAGCTTATTACCCTGCAATAATAATAGTTAAGAAGTTAAACACAAAATCTGTTTTATGGACCTTTAGCTTCAATATTGTTATGTCTCTTTTAATGTCATTTCACGTAGATGATTAATACCTTTTATTTAATTTTGGAATCATAATCTTGTCCGCTAGCCCTCGATAGCGGGCGTAAAATGGCTGTTATGGCCGTAGAGCCTAAGTTGCTAATCGGCATGACAAGCACGAACAATGTAGTATAGTAACACCAACAATCTGCATAGAAACAATAGCACACCAAAAATTCACAGCGCCAGCACAACGATAATGCAGTAGTTTGTAACCAAAATACTTAATTTTGTCAATTTTGAGAATCAAAATAAAATAAAACGTTGTATGTACGACGTGTCTAATCACGATTATAGCTTTCGGAAACATTCCCTCGTGCTATAATCTATTAATTATGCCCTTAATACATAAATAACTATTTCTTTGTGTTTTCAATTTCGGGTTCATCTCCACAATACTTCATAGATTCTTTAAATGTTGCTAAACATTTTTATATTGATTTTCTGAAAACGTTTCACTTTCACAACTGCACAAGTGGAATAATGATAGTGCTGCGTTATATTTTAGTTTCCTAATTGGGATTTACCTTGTGAGTAGTTAAGAACTAGTTTGGCGTAAAATGTTCTTTGCATAATCTGTAGGATTTTCACACTTCAAGTTCTTGATAGATAGCAGACTTTTCTATCCATATTCGCCTATAAAGGTCATTTTATCAAAACCTTAACCAACCGCTAAACAGCCGGTTATTCAAGTTAAATATATAGACAATAACGAATAAAAACATAGTTTATCAATCACCCAAAGGAAATGTCACTTGTCATTGCAGCGACAATTAGAAACGTCAAACGGCATTAATCATTTTAGCTATGGAAATTCATTCCAACCAATCGGCATTTATCATCTACCTCTAATCTTAATATACAGGGACTCTAAGAATTTGAAATTGCGAATGCGCGCGCCTTACGTCTTACTGTAAGGCGCGCAGGTTACCAGATGTTTGGAATGCGGGCGCTTCTCTCCGACTAGCATTTGAAGTGGGATGTCGTCTTCGCGTAATTCCACTCGTAGCCGACAGGGGCCTGTCTCCCGACATCAAGTAGGCCTTGTATTTGGCGATGACAGGATGTTTTTGCTAAGCAACGTCTTGTGCAAGTAGAAAAATTAGACCGCACACTTCGGCCCGTTATCGATCGTTGAGGAAGCACGCTCCTAGATGACGTGACTCCTTGAAACACCTTTTGCCCGCTGAACTTCCTGCGTTGAAGATGCTTTGCCAGCATTACATGAGAGCAGATATCCCTCGTCGGCCACATTCCACCTGGTGGAGGCCTGAGTCAAAGCGTTCCAAATCGCCACGCAGTAAGTACACGCTGTTTTTGCTAACTTCAGTGGATTTGTTGACTGTACAGGCAGTTTTGCTTGCAATAAATTATGCGATCAACCAAAAACAAAGGCATTTGATTTCCAATCGCAAGCTGGGAAAATAACTTATTAACTTTCTTATCAGCCACACTGGTGATTTCAAATTGGAACTATTAAAATCACGCTCGACTTCGATCGCCAGGCATTTCAATTCAAACAAGTATTTTAAAGTTTTATCATAGCAAGCGATAGGGCCGCTTTGTCAGCGTATCCTAGGTTTCAGTAATTCGTTTTACCAAATGTGAATTGTTTCACATAACAATGTTGGGGTTTGGCACCAATCACAATTCGTGACTATCTTGCTGCTATACTGCGCTAATTTTTATTTAATATTAAATAATTTAATTGATTTTAGGTATAATAATGCTTAATATTTGTGACATCTCTAGGTGATAATTAAATCTACTTTTACTGCTACTGGTAAATTTTTTTTATCTGTTCTTATAACTCCTCATAAAGCCACCCGTTCTTTTTTGCATAGGATTGTAAAGCGATGGCATCCAAGGTGGGTGGTAAAGTGAATAATTAGCTGGACTGGCGCGTCATTCACGCCACATTCTACCGATATTTTGAGCTAGCCAGGACTATGTTCACCCCTCGTTTAAGAGGGTTAGAGTAAAATAAACAGTTGTGTAGTGTAGAGTGTAGAAAAGGAAATGAAGATTTTGGAATTATTGTTGTTACGTCTTCTTCAAGCCGAAGAAATAGGTAGGATGTTTTATTATATAAAACTACTACTAACGTTAAGTGAAGTAAGCGGGAAGGATTTAGGAGGTAATGACAAAAAAGAATTTTACGTAAGGTAGGAAGGGCTCGGTGTAACTATTTCATTTCTATGAATTGCAATTACATCTAATATTGGTAATAATTAAATTTATAAAGGTAAGAGAGAGTCATTAAACAAATTAAACCTACATTTGAGAAAGATTTCATATTTAGATATTTTTGATATCTCAATAACTTTTTCTAAAGAAAACTTTCAAGCGTACTTTGCCATTGAGATGCTTCTGCTCTTTTTAATTATCTGCAATCAATTATTATTACTATTATTATTTAACAAATAATAAGAGCAAAAATTATATGAGAAAAGTTAACACTATGAAAAAAACCTTAAATTAATATATCTTACATAAACGTGCACACATAAGAAGCTAATACACATAAGAAAACACGTTTACATATTTACTACATATACAGCACTATCCAAACGGTTTTTAAAATTATTAAGTGATGTGGCCGACACAACTGAATTGCACTGGACAAACTCTCGATTTGTTAGAAAGAATTTTCTAACACACCGACTAAAGTTTGCACGTTGTAATTTATACTCGTGGCCTCGAAGACGGGTTCTCTGTTTAAATAAAAAAAGCTTTAGTTATTGTTGCAAATACAAAAAATTGTATTTCCATTAAGGAGTCCACTTTTCGTGGACAATCCAATAGTAAAAACATAAATCGAATATATCTTTTTGTTTTTTTCTTTTATAGCATTTTTTAAAACATTATCATTGCCTCATTAACAACTTGTTGGCTACCCTTTTAAATTAAAGATATTTCATTTAGTACAAATAAAATTGATACCTTCGTTGTCTATATAGCGTATGCAGCTTGCGATGCTATTAACTTCACTTCTTGTTCTTTCTTGTTTAGATAATTTTAGTACACCTGCAATAATTTTTAAAACGTTTTTGTTTCAGATTTCTCTGTTTGTATGTATTCTGTCGTATATATTTTCACTTTCACTTTTTCTCCAATATCATTTTGTTTCGTCTCTTAATTCTTCCTGCAACTGTTTTTTTTAAATATTTAGTTAACAATGAGTTGTTAAGCTATGTTGTTTTTCTTCAATTTTGTCAGTGTTTGTAACACTCTAAAAAAATCATAATCACTCCTAAACATAAGTCGATCTAAACGAAAGCATTTTGCACAATGCATCTTTGTTTGGTCATTGTAATCTATTTTATTGAGATGCATCATTCTAGCACATTCTTAACAATTTTAGATATTTTTTCATTTACAAAATAACGCATTATTTTGCTGCAAAATGTTTTACCATTTTATCTGTATTTCACCTTGTTAGGGAAGTTTGGGGCAAAATGTAATAACAGACGTCATAATTTGTTAATGTTTTAAACAACTAAACAAAACGGTATACATGTTGGGGGCTTTACCATACAGATGGAGCAGCAAATTCACCTAATTGATACAATTTACTACTGAATCCAATAGATAAGAGTTTCAGGTTTAATAACTTGCACATTTTGCGGAATCCTATGGCGTCGTCGAGGTGAGACGCACAGCCGTCTACAATGATACATTTATTCGAAACGACTACTTTAATACACTGATAACATTAATAACATCAGGTTCATAAATGCAAAATGCACCAAAAATGCAATCGAATAGTTAATATATAAATTATTAGAACGAATTTGATGTAAGAATAGTACGCCGAAACCGTGCAAATAAATACAGTTGATGTAATAAGAGCGCACGTAATCGATTGAACGAAGTAGTGCACCCTAATTGAAGTGAGTTCCATCAGACACAAGACGAAGCTACGCGAAGAGACGCTGATATAGATAAAATATCAAATTATGTACCAGTTTACTATTCTGAACAAAAAGAAGGCTACATTATAAAATTAGAAAACTAAGGTCCACTTTGAGGCGCCTTATATATGTTATGTACCTTCAAGTATAGTGATATTAATATGTCTTTTTTTGAATAAAATTTTTATTTTGTCAAATTAAAATTGCCTTATTTATGTTCGGAATATCAATAATTATTATTTGTGTTAGCTCCTGAAAAATCAGGGGTAGATTCCTTTATCTAGATTGCTTATTTCTGAAAGTTAATGTTTTAAATTTTTTAAATATCATTCCCATAAGTCAAAATAACTTATGTCAACTATATGTCAAACAGATTTGAAATTCGACAAATACCAGATTGTTTCTCTAGTATACAACAATATTAAAAACGGTAATTCCTTAATAACTAATTCACTTTTATAGTCTTTATTTTCTTTTCTAGTAATTACCTTGTTATTCAAGTTACCCACCTTTCAATTGGTCTCAACAGTGTTCAGGATGTCAACTAACCTGCTTATCGCCCCCTACACCTTCCCTACAGCATGCAGCCAACAGACCAAATTGCAGACACCTACTTCCAATGCTGCCCCTGTCAACTTCCTGGAACGTGCCTTCTAAACTTATGGTCCTCCTCTGGAACTCTCTCTTATAACCAAACAGCTTGACGTAATCCAATCCAATTAATGTATTATGTCAAAAGTACTTTTCCAATAAACTTGACTTATTATCCTTCTCCAGTTATTCACATTTGTAGATTAATTCTACTTGCCATTAGTTTTACCACATACTTGTAATCTTCCTTAGTTTTATGTATTTAATTATTCTTCCTGGTTTATATTTCCTTTTAACTTTACCACGCAAATTTTATTATTACCCTTTTTATTATACAATCGGTTTCTCAATAAAATAGGGTTTATTTTTAATATTTTAATCACACAAAATTATTTCTGCTACATTTTTCAAAATTTGTTACTTTTTAATAATAGAAACAAAGTCCTTAACTATCTCAATTATTCTACTTTTACACTCTATCTCATAATAATATTTGATTTACACCTACTAATTTTATAATTTTATTACAATTTAGTATTTGTCATTCCCCCCAAACCCTAATTTTTAAAATATTTTATTATTTTCAAATCCATTGGTTTTTAAATAGCTATTTACCACTCAATTATAAATTCTCTTTTACTTTGTAATTGCATAATAATTATTCACATTCCCAATTTAGATTGAAATAGATCTAATTTATTTTCAACCACTGTACTCCTTTAATTCTTTCTAAAATTGATTCTAACACCCCTGTGTATATCATTAAAGTATCTTGTATATTTTAATGGATTTACAGCCAGTCTTATAAAGGCCACTAATCTGACGTTAACTTTAATTCGCTGTTAAAATAAAAAAAAGTGCATCAACATTTGTTTACTAGTGAATAAAATGTCATAAGCACTAACGTTTTGATGGGCTTTGGTTTATTTTAACAGCGAATTAAAGTTAACGTCAGATTAGTGGCCTTTATAAGACTGACTGTTAGTGTAAGGATTCGATATCAGATTTAAAAAAAAGGTTAAAATAATACAGTATTAAATAACAAAGGTGAATTTAAATATTAAAATGATATTAAAATCATTAATATGTATTTGGTGAAATAATGAAATAGAATTTAAAATGCAATTGAACGATGCAATATAAGAAACAGAAAAGTTCGAACATAATTTAGTTATTATCTGAAATAAAGTGGAGGATTAATATAAAATACCCATTCGAGAAATATCATTCAATGTAGTGGGTGTGTAATAAATATGATACAGATTATATAGAGTGCTGAACTGTAAAAATATGCTAAAAAATGTCACTAAGAAGATCTTTTTAAATACTTTATGTACAAATAAATTTTGACTTGAAAAAATGTAAAACGTTTGCAAGCTATCGAAAATTTTAAATGAAACCCTTTATTACATGATTTAAATCTATGTGGTGTGTGAAGAGTTGTATATAATAATAAATTAAACAAGTAGAGTATAAGTGAAATTTTAATAATAATTGATATGGAGATGTTATGGAGGCGAATCGATATGGTGAGAGTACCATATGTTAAACAGTAATAATCTACAAAAGCAATTTCTGGAATTGGATGCAGAACTAAGTTTATTATCAATTAATTACATCATATGTAGGGGCAGGTTTTTACTGGAAGTAGATTACATCGAGTTTGTTAGCAGGGTGAACGTCTTATAGTATAGATAAAAGGGTTTTAATCTACTGGAATTGTACTTCGCCAAGCTTGTTATTGAAGGGACGTTTTATAACTTGTATCTAGTAGAGGTTCGTGGTAATAGGTTGCCAACGGTTTGTGAATTTTGGTATTGTAGCCTGTTCTGGCTAGTTTAATTTAATTTTAGCTTAATTAAAATGCTTGCTACAATCGTCGGGGTGAAACCGGCTTCCAGGAAGCTCAGAATGCCAAAGTACCACTAATAAACTCAACCTTAATTACCCAGGAGAGAATACAAAATCACTTTTCTAAACGTATAATAAATTCTAATTATACCGGGTGTCCATTCTCAAAGTCGAACATAGGCAATTAACATTAGAGCATTCACTCGTTCTTCATTGAAATAGTTAATTTTTCTGTAGATAATTTTAACAGAAGTTGACAGAAAATACCTGATTTACGCCAAATAATTACCAATTTTTTTGACAAACGCTACCGAACTTGAAAAACAAGGCATGGCATATCTAAAAATTCCCAAGTTTTAAATTAGTATTTTAAAATAAAAATAGCATCTTGAATATTATTATTGGTATCATTTGATGCGTAATAATTTTATCTTTCCATTGATACCATTACCTTCCCTGTAAGTTGAATTGGCGAGCAGGAATCGGCAAAAATGTTCAATACAATGTTAATCGCCTATGTTCGACTTTGAGAACGGACACCCGGTATACATAGTAAATTATATTGTATTCACAACAGGAAATAAAAATGTAACAATGCTTGTAAAATTCTGTCTTTAAATTGTTGAAAGTGCGGGCAATATCAAGCTAAATTTCATGCATACCTGGTGTAACTCGTCTTTATCGACCCCTGCAGGTGTACCGCGTGTGGTGAGATTACGTGCGTCCTGTGTATTTAGCTGGTTTATCTTCTTCTGGACTTTTGGAAATACAGATGAGCGGTGTTATAATTAAATTAAGTTCGAGCCATACATGCGACGATTGCCGGGGATAATATGAGTTTTAGGCCGCGGTTCGCTACTGACATGCAGTGGGAAATGGCCCGGGAATTACACCGTGCCAAATTATTAATGTAGCCTCGTCGGGATGTCTTGCTTTCGCTACGTTCATATACATGCCGGACCTTCGTAGGCGATTCTTAATCCGCCCTCGTGCTGCGTCATCTAGGTCGTAATTAGAAGTTTTAGGGCCGGCTAATTAAGTATTTTGATTGGTGCAAGTTAGCAGCACGTATCTAAGGCGTCGGATGAGCGAATGGGACCTGGGGGGGGGGGGAGGTTATTTATAGGTGTCTTGCTGATGAGCCTGCGGGTCGCCCGAGCAAGGCGGTTTAGGTATCGATTATTTAGTCGGATCTCTAGCTGATGAGCCTAGAGACCCTCTTGCTAGAGGGTCTAGATATGGGTTATCAGGAAAATTATGTCTTGCCATAACTTCGATTTCTCCTTTTATACCCTGGGCTGGCGTAATCAGCGGTTCACGCCAGTTCGTTGGAGCGGGGGATTCTTGCATTAGGTAAGTAAGTAAGTAAGTAAGTAAGTCTATTTCATCATAAAAAAGATGTTTATATACATAATAACAAACGCCTAATTTTATACAACTTAAAACTTATTTAGTGTACATCCCCATCTTTTAATTCAACCTTATTGCTATATTTGAAACAAGTTTTTAACATATTTCAAGCACATTTTTTTAAATTGTTTCACATTAGTTAGTCGTTTAGCCTCGTTTGGGAGGTTATTACACATTTTAAATCTTTTATAATAGAAGCTGTTTTGTGTGAAAATCTTTGTATTTGCTGGCAGTCGGAAACTGTCTACTATTCTAGTTCTATAATTATGAACATCTTTATTATAAACTACATGATTACTCATATAACTAGGTAACATATTTCTTACTAGCTTAAAAATTAAAACCATCGTATTGAAATGTATCCTTTGTTTAACACTAAGCCACTGCAACATTTCTAGCATATTGGCAATTCTGGTCCGCCTATAACAACGCAATTTTATTCTCATCGCTCTATTTTGTAACTTTTGCAGCTTTTCCAGGTCTCCTTCCGTCACTAAAGATAGCACAGTGGAACAGTATTCGAAATGCGGAGCAATTATACACTTATAAACTAAAATTCTAGATCATACATTTAATTTACTACTAATTCTACAAAAAAACCCAGTCTTTTTAGCCGCCTTTTTAACAATAAAATCTATATGATTCCTAAATTTTAATCTATCATCAATAACTACCCCTAGATATTTCATTTCGGCAACGTATTCCATATTCGCACCGTCTATCGCCACATCTTCTACTGGTTTGTAATAATCATGGCCTTTGTTTTCATCGTATTCAGCTTTAGTCTGTTATTTTTTAACCACTTTGACAATTTTATTAGTTCAGAATTCATTTTACATACAGCACTGTTAACATCACTATCACTCACTGTAATTAGGGTGTCATCTGCAAAAAGGTTTAATTTACACCTTTCGACAATTGTGTCCATGTGGTTTATATATAAAATAAAAAGAAGTGGTCCCAGTTAGCCAGCACCATATTTAAAGCTGTTTTGGTTTTCTAAAACCATATTGTGTTTCTATTAATAAATTTTGTTTTTCAAGGTGCTCTTGTAGTTGCTCTTTAGCTATTTGTTCTATTATTTTTTCTAATGTCGGGAGCATATTTATTGGTCGAAACTCAGAACACTTTTTGATGCCAGCAATTTTTGGAATAGGTGTTATTAGTGGAGGTGCGAGGAGGTGTCCCTGCGTCTCCTCGCGATGACCTCGGCGCGGCGTTCCGATTCATAACGTGGTGCAAGCCTAGGGAGAATGCCCAAATTAATTTTTAATTACGAAATCGCGTTCACGCTGGACGAAACGTTACAGTATGAAGACGTGAATGGCGTTTGATTTTGGTCAATCTTGACAATTCTGTTGGAGAAAATAGCAGGTGTCTTGTAGTGCTTGTGTGAGAGATGTTTGCTGTTCCTGGTGGTTGATTACAGTTATACTGGAATTTGTGTGGATTTTGGAAGACTTATGTGAGTGTATTGGATGTGATTTGCATTGATAAAGGAGCATATCAGGGTCAGTGACAGCTGCAGGTATTTATAGAATTAACTGAAAGTAAAAAACAGTGAAGTGAGGTAATTATAAAAGAGATTACTTACTATTTTATGTTTATTGGGTGTTTCTTAAGAGTATATGTTTTCTACCAGATCTAAAGTTATTTAATAACATTCATAATTCATAATCTATAAAAGGGTAAATGAGTTACTTATATTCATTTTAAAAAAGAATTAGTTAAAAATAAACTAAAGTATAAGAAAAGTCAAACGTAACTATTATTAAAGCATAATAAATATTGTTATAACATAAAACCATTTACATACATAAATACCATTGCGATATAGACAATTAGAACAATACATTGCAATAAATACTTTTAAAGCCTCTGAAATTATGATAGCAATTAATAATATTTCAAGTAATGCAAATATTATTTTGAAAACTATTCAATAATTGTGCTGGTTTAATTGTTACCAGTTGTATGAATAGCATTGACTTTCTCAGTTAATTATTTTTTTTAAAAAGCATTACAAATGGTATTAGCATCGTTTGAAACTTAAATTGTAATCAAAGCAGGCTTAGAAATAGTGATTAACAATGTAAGATGAATGAAAACAAAAAAATAAGAAGAAGGGGGCAGCGAAGCGAAGCCGTGAGGTGTGTTATTTTGGCTTCCCCACAAATAATCTATTTAAAAGCAAATAAATATCCATTTTCTCCAATTCAGTGTTTTATAATTAGTTTAGTGTGGATGTTTTCCTGTTCTCAAATGTGGTAATTGTGGTAGTTAGTTATACCATGTCTGGGAAACGTGGTCTTATCGGTATATAAAATGTTCTGTATACATTCAGCATCATTTCTGTTTTGTTCTAAAAGCCACTCACAAAACTCTACTCTTCTAGCATAATCAACAGGTTCCAAAGCCTGCACAGACAGAAGATGATAAGGGTATAGTAGATTTTCTTCGACCATCTGAAGAATTTCTTCATTCCCATCAATTATTCTATTTGTTCTTTGCCTACCACAGTCTCTGAAATGAGCCTGAACAGTTGCACTCTCGCGCAAACGCTGCTGAAGCCTTATAAAGGTCTTCGCAGATGGTTGTTGACAATTAGCATTAGCAAGGTTCTAGATAACGTCTTACCGCTTCTCTAGAATTTCCGTTGCACTGACCGTAAATAAAATGCATATCTGCCTATTCTGAATTTGTGAAAAACCTGTTCATCTTCTGTTCGAATATTTCGACACAACTGTAGTAGTATTTGTAGACCGTTTTAAGACTCACTTTAAGTTTAATTTGTAATATGGCAATTGGTAACTGTTACTGACTAAAGCTCAAACAAAGTTATACCAGCTTGCTAGTTTTTCACATTAACAAACAGTGGAACTTAAACTTGAGAGTAATGTAAAGAGATCTTCTTTAAGAGCTGAATGAAGCTTTAAATAACAAAAATGTATTCGAGTTGGTTTCTTGCATTTACCTAAACTATCCGTCCCGAAAGTTTGGGTCACACTTTCGATAATACCCTGTATAAATAGTCATTCAACAACTTCGGAAAAGATGCTAATCATATTATGCAATAAATATCTTTTATCGACCGATTGGTTTTAATCAATTCCCTGTGTTTAAACATCCGCGATTGACCGCCGTGTTACGTGTTCTTTATAAGGCAGCGACAAGCAAGCATGATGTGTACGTCTTTGTAAATGGTTAAAGAGTTTGACAAACAATCGGATTCCCCAGGTTCGAATCCCACTGAGAGCAATTTTTGTCGTTGTGAATTAGTGTAATTCGCATTGCCAAGTCTTTTTCATTGTTTTTAATATATTATTATCAGTGTTAAAAATTTTTACCCATTTTTTATATAATTTTGAATACTCTTTCTACATTAAAGAAGCTGAAAAAGAAAATTCTGTAACTTTTTACTTCCTTTTACAATAAAGGAAGTATTGGATTCACCCCAAAAAGTCGAAATTGAGTTTTCAATAGATCTTCACGTTTTAGAGTCCCCTGAACTCAAAAAACATATTTTTTTTCATTGGTCTGTCTGTGTGTCTGTCTGCCTGTGAACAGAATATCTCAAAAACGAAAAGAGGTATGGCGTTGAAACTTCATATATAAGTTTTGTGTACTATGTAGATCCGACAGCAGGCGTTTGAAGATAATTTCATAACCGGAAGTAGGTGTTTACTCTTGTGATTTTTCAGTTTTTTTCGATTTTTTCAAAAATGGCTTTAACGATTTTTTTTCAAACTTTACATTTTTATTACATTTTTAATGTGCATTAATGTGAGATAAGTGATTTTCCAGTTGAATACTTCTAAAATGGGTTTCCTTTGTCTATTTTTTTATTAACTCCTATTTTAGAACATCCGGTGTATTATTACATTTTTTAATTCAGCTTAAAATTCTAGAGAAAATTTGTCGCTTCAACTAACGCTTTATTTTGCAAGGTTTTTGTAGAATTTGTAATTTTTGAAAATTTTTGACAAATGCTTAAAAATTTAAAATCAAATTTTTGGCTAATTATAAGATCACTGTAAAAGGAAGTTGTGTGCGTGTATCACACCAGATTTTTTATTTACAATTCAATTTAAAAAATGCAAAAACTCTTTGAAGTAGATCAAGGCCATCTATGCGGTGGGCTTAAAAGCTAGTTAAATACTATGTTTCTGATTAATACATTTTTGTATTCGAAAACTCTCTAGTACAGTGCTCCGATACACACCTTGATTGCCTCCTTTACAGACCATTAAGACCCATTAAAAAATAACAGTAGCGTCTAACTGTAAAGCTTCATAAACACAGAGCCACGCCTAGTAAAATAAGAGGATTGTTTAGCAATGATCGCTAAAAATTCCGGATGACTGATGAGGCGGCGGCTTGAGAGGTGTAAACCTTAATCGCGATATCACACTTTCCATGGAACACGATCGAACTGAATTAATCGAAGATCCATAATGCGGCAGCTTTTTTCGTTTTGTTGTCGGCGTTTTATTTTTAGACTGCAGAGCTCGACCTCTTAAAGCAGTTGCACATCCAATCATCCGAATAACATCCAGCGAAGTGACTAGCCTGAATTAGATTAAATAAGACAGTTAAAAGTTGAATAAAAAACATTTGAAAATTTGATTTCATCAGTGGTTTACTTTAAGTTTTTTTTAGGGACAGAATGTGGTTTACAATGAATTTTTGTTTAACTATAGATATTTAATTAGAATTATTGTCTACCATTTTAGAAGTACTAGGTTTTCGATAGCTAGAGCAGACTCGTTATTTTTAGAAAATATTACTAATAAATCTTGGGAGATGTCAAAATTCCAACATCTAGAAGAGCTTACTGCTGGAGACCTTACTGGAATCTAGTAACGAAAAACATTTTAACACGAGATTCCTTCTAAAAGCTCATGACATTATTGCTGTAATAATGACGAAGCAAAACCAAAGGAAAATTCAATTTGAGCCTCTTGGCTGATAATCAGAGTGTATAACGACAATTTAATAAAATACTTGACAACAAAGAACAAACAGCTTATTACTGCAAGACTGACATTAAAGGATCATTACGACTACCACAATGCACAAGTGTTACCAAGAGCGAAGTTAAGTTGTTATACAAATAACTGTTATTGTGTGTCGTACCCGAAGCAAAAACGTTTATAGTTTTTTGTTCTTTGCCATTAAGTCTGATGCTGGCACTGCAAATCGGTATTAAATGTATAGTTATACCTACACAGTAAGTGTACGTAGTGGCGTTATTAGAATGGTTTGCGAACACTTGCACTGCATGGGAATAAGTCCAAGTTTATAGATGATACAGCATTATTTGGAAAGTAAATAATTATACTGTTAAAACATTGAAGTGCCGTTAGAGAGTTGCACAACAAAATAATTGATCTTATGCTCTGAAACACGTATTTGTGATTAGAATTTGTTAAAAATAAAGCAAAAGAAGAATGCTTTCAACACTACTTCCGCAGCTAGATACATAAAATTAATTTATAGAAATAATTAAGTTTTTGTTCAATTGGAATGACAAACCAAGCAGTAGCACAATATGAATTCACTTTTAGTTAGTATTAAAACATTATTAGAAAATGTTGGCTTATGTTTATTTCAACCAAATTATAATTTGACATAATAAGAGTCCAGTATTCGACTGTATACAACATTAATACACAACAAACTAAAGAAAGCATTGAAAAGAAAGACAGGTGACTATCAATATGGATTCAGGGAGAGCAGGTCAGTAACGGACCAAATCTTCACCCTAAAGCAAGTAAGCGAAATAACAAGAAAACCCAACATATGGCACGATAGTGATAAAGCACTAAATACAGAGAAGAACGTAATGAGATGCCCCCATAGCATGTATCTCAATTCAATTCAATTAAAGAAGAATCTTTTGAGTGGACTGCAAGAAGAACAAATGCTTCCATACTTGAGAAACTGTTGTACTAATCGACTGTACCTTAGTTAGCCATAAACAATTTGTAACGTAACTATTTGTAAGGTAAAATTTTGTAGGTAAATTTGTCATACAAAAGTTACAAGGGGCGGCTGAAAGCCGGTATTTAGAACGTGCCTTTCTCATGGAAGATGGAAATATTTCAATCTCACTGCATAAGCAGGGTTTACCTCGTAGCCCAAAAACTTGAGCGAAGCTAGGTTATTAGTTCGTGATCAGAAGCGCAACAATTGCTACTCGGCCATAAAAATTAAGTTAAAAATACATGACGGTTAGAGAAAATTCCTTCAGTACAGTTGTAAACTTTATTAAAGATCATTTGCGACTTGTAGACCGCTTGAAAAACTTTGGCGTGTAAAACCTACAATTTTCAAGAATAAATAGCAGTATGGAGCAATTATGCATTGTCATCTTCATGTACGTGACTTAGAAGTCCTAAACTAAGAGGTGCTCTGATACACTTACTAGAAATTTTCGTCTACCGAGTTTTTTTTTGTCAAACTGAAATGAGAATATAGTAGTTAATAAGTAACCTTTTAGGACTTAAGTGTTTTTATTAATTTCGCAACAGTAGTTTTAGTCTTCGTATACAAGTGTATTTTGACTAAAAGGATTGTCAGACTTTAGACGAATTCGCGACAATATACACGAATACTTAAATACTTAGGGAATCTAATGAAAATAAATTAATTAAACTAAGGGAAAGTTACTGTCCAAAGGATTATAGGGGTTACCAGATTAAGAAAAAAAATTATCGAAACGAAGGTGGACAGATCAAATAAAAAGGAAACTTAGCACTGCAGTCTACAAAGCCACACGAAGTGCCAGAAATAGGGAAAGATGGCGATATATGTATAATAAAAACAGCCATACACAAGAATGAATGAATAGTAGTCACAATGAAGAAGGAGACCAGTTTCTATGGTTTTGCAACAATTAAAACCCAAGTATGACCATTTTAGCCATATTAATGTATACAGCACCTACTCCACAGGTCTCTATAGCCGGAATCATACGACAGTTTATCAACTTGTTGACTGATTGATATACAACTATATTTGTCATTTCCAGTGCTGACTTGATAAGTTCAATTACGAGGCAAATACTTAACCATTGAATTGTGCACCACTTTCGTTCGGATATACGACAAAAGAACGCGGAAAAAAGGACGCGCGACATAAGGATGAGGACAAAAGGACGTGCGACAATTGGAGGTGTCCTTATAAATTACCTGAAATTTTAATTTACAATAAGAGTAAGTTAATTATTAATAATTATTATATTTCAACTTGTTAATATAAATTTAATTTTACATAAAATGATAATACGTACAAAAAATATTTAAAAATATATATAAATGAACACTTGCAATTGAAAAGGTTACACTTGCAATTGAAAATTGTAGGCAAATACTCTAAAATAGGCCTATTCGCGTAGTCCGCAACTATATTTTTAATTCGTTGGGCAGTGTCTTTATACACCCTTTTTTTTGTGGTGGCGCCACTCCTGCAATGTACTGTTCTATCCGTATTCTATTTAAACTATTTTCTTTCTTCAACGGTTTTATAAATTTCCATATGTTCGGATGGGCGCCGCTGAGAATTGATGAAAAACTGTTATGCCACCCTTCAACCGCATTATTTGTTCTTCGGTACATCTGCTAACAATTCCATAAATTCAATCGGAACAACGGTGGTCTCCTTCGTCTTCTTCTGTCCAGATGACCTACCTAGGTATCCTCAAGGTAATTGGTTATAGGCAACAGTAAATTTTAATTTGTCACATAGAAATTGCTCTCCATTAGGTCTTTATATGTACTAATGACATTTTCTTCGGGGATGAACGAAAGTGCTGCCAGTTGTCTTAGGTGTAGAGCGAAATCAGCATTTTCCCTTGAAACCATTTTTCGGCTTCACTCGAATGTTTTCTCAGTATACCTATTACTTCAGCACTAACCTGTATATTGTTTTCGAATAATAATCAGATTGTATTTCGAATTATTTCAATTTATTAGTTCGTTCATTTCGTACCGATTTTGGAAAGCCCCACAAACATTCGCTGGCTTTAAGGCTCAGCTTGTAGCTGTTCTCACTTTAATTGTCCGAACGTGAAGGCATTATATTTTGGTACCTCAAATAAGCCATTTGCTTGCGAGGATTTTTCTTCGTGCTAATTACGCCACGACGATTGTGTTGGAAAGCTGATAAATTTATTCAGGTACGATGGGTTTTTCTTTCTGTTATCCTCATATTAATTGCATTTCTTTAGCTTTTGCCAGGAAGTATTTTCACCTGGAATTCTCAAATTGCATTTGGGATTAACAATTGGAGTCCAGTTTCCTGTCCTAATTCGAAACGAACACCTGCTATTTTCTGCATTGCTTCTGCACCCATGTTGCGTAAGGTTGATTCCTTGCTGTATGCGGGTTACCAGTGATAGCTGCTCCCGACTAGCGTTTACACCCTAAACTTGTGGGGGCCTAGAAGGTCAGTTGGGTCGTTTTTTATTACAACGCCAATCGAGGACGGGTTATGTACCTACCAAGTTAATCTTGTGCTGGTGATACCGGATGCTAAATTTATTACTAACATAATAGTTCATTCACTCAGTAAATTTAATTAAATATAGCATTTAAAACTATTGAATTGTTAGGTGTACTTTATACTTTTTTTTTGTAAAAGGACCACCCACGTTTTTTCTCTCAGCAACGCAGAAAGAAAGGTTTTTATGAATGACAGCGATATGCATATCTCTAGATTTATTATGCAATTACAAGTAATTTAACCACCAAAAAATCGGATTTTTTGTGGTAATGCGTGTGGCCACCTTGAATTAACTTTGGCTGCATAGTGTAGCAAACATTTTCAAATAATTTATGAATTACATAGATTACATTTGGTGATTACCAATTTATTATGCCTTTAATAAATTCTGATTACTTGTAGTTAATTATATTATTCGAAATCATCTGATTTCTGGCGCTCATATATTGTTGAAGACTTTGCAGGGTACGCAGCTGGTGGTTAGAACCCACGACCTTATCGCCGAATGTGAGCTAGTTCGGCCTTGCGCGGTAAGTGAAAATTTTTAAAGCTTCCGTGTAGTACGTACTTTAAGGAGGTTAATCTGCGATTTTTACTACCACTGATTATCTTATCTAATTAATCGCAGGTCAGCTTCTTTATCGTAACACCCTGTACTGAGCTTGTAAACCTGCTTCTTGGATATGTCTCGATATACTTTACGTGAAATGAAAGAAGCACCCACGTATCCTAGCTAGGGGGAATTTCTCAAAGTCTACCATAATAGTTTGTGGTCGCAGTCCTGGTTGAAGTCTTTTCAATTCTTGAAAAAGACGGGTGTATGTGTGCTCCGTTTTGTTTGGTAGTAATGCGTACACAGTGGGGATTACATTGCTGTACTGGACTCCATGGATTGTGTACAGTCGTGTGCAAATAAATCTGGGACAGTGTTTTTTTCACATGCAGATTCAGTTAAGAATTGAAGAATATCTCCATGGATTTCCTGCTATCAGAAAGAGTTACATTAAACTTTAACAGGTACTGAAACCCATAACTCTCTCTGACAAGTGGAAATCCATGGAAACATTCTTCAAATTCTTAACTGAATCTGCATGTGAAAAAAACACTGTCCCAAATTTATTTGCACACGACTGTACATTTGATTAAACAATAGTGGTGTGGTGTTAAACGTTCCGTCGGCATACCAGTGGTCGCATCGTTGTATACAGTCCAAATTGCGTTCCGTCGAAAAAAAAGAATTCTTTGTTCACCTGGACCACTATCAAACAGAAGAAAAGGTTCTCCATCACTGGTCTCTTTATATTCGTCAGGAAAGTCGAGTTCTTCTAAGTTTCTAGGGTTGACAGGAACAGCTTCTTGGACGTTGCGGACTCTCTGTATGGTTCGCTTTATAGAAGATACAGTTGGTAACTGTGCAGCCGAAGCAACGGAGATTTTCTCGGATACAGTAGCCACAATGGCCTGAGTAGATTGTTCTACGTTCCTAGCCACATTCTTCATGGACGTCACAGCTTTCTTTGCTTCTACACTTGCAACATCAGAAAAGTGGTTGTGATGAGTGGTCTTCACTACCTCATTACCAAGTATGAGCTCTTTCAGGACACTTACACTTGTTATAACACTTCCAAATAATTTTTTCGTCGATCATAACATTATTCCCATTTGTAGGTAATGCCCATCATTAAGATCAGGAGAGATGTCGTTGGTATTCTGGCAGTTTTCAGTAATTTGTTTGAAAAATGAAAAGTGCATCATTGTAAGCTATCTGCAGAAGTAATTAGGGAAGTACTGAGACATCTGGACTATTATAACAAAGGTAAGGTTAACATTCTTTCTTGAATGCAATAAGGCTAGGCATATTTAACATTTCGAAATTGCACACAAATACCTTATTTGCTGTTTAACAACCTCTTCTTGTAAATGGTCTCGGTTCCTTTTAATGGGTCTCACTTTTTATTGCCTAACACGACGATTTTTTTGTTTTATTTTAAAAAATAAAACGCTGCAGCAGCACCTCCAATTATTCTCTAAATTTGGTGAATACGTCTTATGATTCGGATCATCTTTCTAGTGCGGTAAGAGCCGTACCTTATGAATCGTAAAAACGCAAGTCAGGAGAGCGTCGTGTCTGCCGCAGCGTTGAAGTCACCGCATAAATCCGCAGAGCATTATGCCGCCCGCATGAATTTCTTTAGCTGCATTATCCGTGGGCTCCGGCGATTCAGATAGAAAATCTCCTGTGTAAGTTAATTTGCAATCGCTCCTGGAAACAACAAAAGCGGTGCCTTGTTATATTATGGAAATTACCACACGAGCTCATTTTTGCGCTCCGCCTGGAATTCTGCTACAGATTATTCAATGCTGGAGATTACATTGTTCGAATGATATCGCCGCTCGTTTTTATCACACTGTAAGAATGGATTAATTCAGCTGTTAAAATAACGGTTAACCTGGCAAACCGTTGTTGCCTTTACACGCTTTAAGGGACATGAAATTAAGTGAGCTCTGATTCTGAAAGCGAATAGGAATTGATTTAAATTATTTAGTTTTGCAACCGTTATTACTTGTGTAATAGTATGTAATATAAGTACATAAGATAATGTAAATCTACAGGTGTAGAGCATGCGTTTTACATATTTTTTATAGTAATTTCTAATGCTTAGTTATCTTTATTAACCTTCAACAAGTATCGTCGTTTCACCGTACTTAACTGGTGTCGTGGGGTGTTATAGCATCCTAAATGTAATAATAATTTTCTAATAGTTACAAGTAATATGTGTATATATATATATATATATATATATATATATATTCATTTATTTATAGTATGTTTTATAGATTCAAACTGGAGAAAAAATAGTTTTCTATAAAAAAAAATGAAACTGGAATTTTCTTGATGCAATGATCCTCACAAATTTACAATTCCTGTTTTAAAATTATATGAAATATATATTTTCAAAATAAGACACAAATATTTATTGCAATCATACTTTAAACAGCCCTAATTGTCAGAACATTTCTATAGCAGTAATTCAAGAACATATGACTTGACCCGTTACATGATCAACAAACTACAAAAATGTAGAAAAACATTACATCATAGTAATTCTTATAGCAATAATAATTTAACTGTAATAACACAACCATCCCATGTCTTTGACTACAGAATCAGCTGTAAAGTTGAGAGAAACGGAGAACAAAATAGTAATAATAATGATACTAGCATTATCACTGAGATCACCTTCTTGCACAATAAAACCACCCCTATCCGAATGTTCACATTTGTTATTATCAACAAAGTTAGTAGAAGGCCGCTCAAGTTCATTTTGCTTAGTTAACGAAGCATACTGATAACCAACGACAAAAGAAAAAGACATCGCAATTGGCATGGTGAGATTTTTGGACACCCGCGTGCACTTTCATAACGACAGTGTTTTGTTGCAAACAACTTTTCTACTGGTATGGTAATAAAATACCTGAAAGAAGAAAGTTGTAATTAAACATGTCGAAACGCCTCACGACACCAATTGAGCTTTTTAACATTAGATCATAACACCTGTTACATAAGTTTTGGGAAAAACTTATAGAAAGATATCATTTAAATTTAAGAAACCTTTATCAAGTAAACATAGCATAACAATAACTAATGGGCCTTAGAGTTTAACACCTGGTTGCTATATTGCTGCCAAGGGTCCTCTATCCTCAATAAGACGAAGTTTCTGTCTTACGTGTCGCATCAGCGTCTGGACGCCTTCTAAGCTCAATTCCCTAATTTTTTGAAAAATTATTTGCCGCAAGTGTTGCTGATTCGGTGCTTCCCAACCATTATCATATCCTTTTCCTGCCAATACACCCCAAAAGTTTCAATTAGCCTTGCGTGGGGGACATTTCCAGGAGGCTCTGCAGGGCTAAAGGTAAAATATTTTTCGTCTTCCATGACAATGATAAGGTTGTTGGCGAAATGATGACGTCTCAAAGCACGACAACGACCAGAGATTCTGGCCAATTGTGCAGCGGTATTCTTGGGAAATTGTTTGCGTTTTCTGTATTTTAAGCCTCTTCTTGCGATGTATCGAGAAATTGTAGCATTCGGAACATGGAAACGACGGGAAAGCTTACGGGTGGACACCCCAATGGTGTTTTGGAACGCTCAGCTAGCCTATTGACCTGAACTTCCGTTAATTTACGTAAACGGCTTGTTTTTGGTAGGTTTATACATGGAATACCCTTTTCTCATTCCCAAATTGTACGATATAAAGCACTTCTTCAAATATTTTACTAGCGAAGAATGTTTACTATATCTCGTTTCGGCAGCTGTCCAACCAGGTTGTAGACGGACTTTCGAATTTCAAGTTTATATGCCATTTCTCAAATGACAAATAAAAATGTGAATTGTTAAACAAATTGACAATACCTCCAGCAACATGTTTCTCCATAGTTGACTAGATGTATTAGCTTTACTATGTCACAGAGGGCAGTATAAGTTTTTCCCAAAACTTATGTAACAGGTGTTATTAGATTACTATTGATTATTTTCCCTGTTATGTTTTTTAGTTATCCGTCCTACACACTGGATAGCCTCACTGCCCAGGCTAATTCGAATTCTCGTTTATTATGGTCATAAGTATTTATGGATTAGAAAAAATGCCTTTATTGTTTACTAAATGAAAACAACATGGAGGCCAGTTATTATATAGCGACCACCATAACTTCAGACTAATCAGCACACTAAATCAACTTATTGTTGAGTGCCTGATCTCGCACCTATCTATTCAAAAAGCGAAAAGTATCACTATCAGTATCAGACCAGTAGACTGTATTTAACCCTTCGGAGGTACGGTGTGGTATGAGCGCGGAAAGGGATATTATTAGAATATAAATTCATGTATTTACATATTACATGAAGAATACTACAAAATGGCTTATAGAAATTAGAGAACTGAAGACTGATTTTTTTATTGTTTAGCTTTAATGTGCCCTATCTTTAAATACGAAGTAGTTCTCATCATCTACTTTTCGGTATTTTTAGTGTTTATTACCTCTGAAGTATGAAGCATTTAAACACTTTTGAAATAATGGTATTATGATTAATTTTGACCTTCATTGAAACATGAAAGCAAACAAAATTAAGTCACTTTTATAATAAATGAGAAATAAATATAAATTGAACAATTATTCTCAAAATGTATAACAAAAATGTATTTGAAACACGTACATAAATTATAACCCAATAACAAAAATTATGAAGGCTAAAAATGGAATTATTCAGTGTTGTCTTTGGAACAAGAATCACAGGTAATCACAATATGTTCTAAGCATATATTGCAATGGTTTACTGATCACAGCAATTCTGGTTGCCTAATTAACACGAAAATTAAAGAATAATTCAAGGTGAGCACAGAACTAATGTTTTGTTTAGTGTAAGATAAAGTCAGTATTTTACACTAACAAATGCACGTGATATGAGTAGCAGTAACTATAATTTGATTGATGAAGGTTAGCATTAAATATGGCAGAATCAAAGCGGTTACGTTTAACGTTTTATTCATAATTGATGTTTGGAATGGCAAGCGCAACTTAATTTATGTAGCTGGCAAATTTGATTTGGTAACGTCGATACAATAATGTGAACTTAGAATAATACAGAGATGGTTTTTGTAGTTACAAAAATTTTATGAGCATTAGTAATAAAAATTCTATCACCAATAAACGGTAAGACAGCTGACGGGTAAAGAAACGGTGCAAAGCAGTACAAGGAAGCAAAGATTGCAAAGAGCTATAATGAGGTAACCTATTATAGAACACAGACAAAAGTGAAGCAGTGCATTTAAAAACTAAAAGCAGAGTAAAGTGTTACGATTGACAATTCCAAGAAAAAAAAACAGTTCAGTTTCTAAGTAAAACCATTATATCAAAACTTATTTCATAAAACAGTTGTAAACATTGTTGCTAGGAAACGAGACATTCAATTGAATAATAACTAAACTAGCTTGTAAAATTTGTGCTGGGTGCAAGAGTGCTTCCAGTTTTTGTAAATTTTCATATTAGAAAGTTTTCTGTATAAACCAAAAAATGGTTTTTCATATTCACCAATCTGCAGACAATCTATATGTGTAATTTTTATCGTGGTGACGCATCCCAGTGAAAAGGGATCAGCTCTGAGAAGATTCGCCCCAAGAGCGATTAACATCGAAGCCAATTTTCGCATAGTAGAGACATCGGCCATCTAGAAATTTATGTGCTACGTTTGGAGCAGTCCCTCCTGGGTGCCTAGGTGCAGAAATTTGGAGCAGGAAGCTGTCACCAAGTTTGTAATTGCCGGGGCGTTTCTTCATTCTGCGAGCCGACATCAGGGCTGCCCCTGCAAAGTAAATTTCACAAGCAAGCAGATGCAGAAGGCCCACTAGATTTGGGTTTCATCACGAATAAATATCGTACAAGGTCGTGAACGTGGTTCCAGCTGCATTGATCCATCCAGGGTTTTATAATCGAGGTAGCGTCCTTTGATTTTGGGATTTGAACCAGAGATTTGGAGGATTCGACCTCCAGCGGTCGAGCCGTGCGGTCGCATTATTATAGCGCATTCTACGCGATATTGCCGTTTAACAGCAATTGTTTAACTTATTGTCACAGTTGTGTACATAATAAAACGTGCTCATAAAATTCGTTAATTCTTAACTGCCCAGCCCTCTGAGGGCTGGCAGCAGCCATGACTTCAACTAATAACTCGCCCCAGAAAAGGAAATCCGACAACCTCACTCCACCGATACCAGAAACAGCCAAACGCTACATATGGAACCCAGAGCACCTGATAAAAAGTAACCCATATTATCTATTATCAACTCAACAAACAACAGACAGCAACGAACAGCAAGTAAGTCAAACTACAGACACCACATCAAATAAAAATAGAATACCACCCATTTTTCTTCACAACGTTAATAATCATCAAGAGATAATTAAAAATATAAAGTCAATCACCCAAGATCGTGAATTTACAACTGCTATCAGTAGCAAATATGTTAAAATCAATGCCACCTCTATCGAAGACTATCGTGCACTCACAAAATTTTACATAAATAGTGGAATTGAATATCATACCTTCCAAAATCCTCACGATAAACCAGTTTCCGTTGTAATTAAAAAGGTGCCCATTTCCATCACAGAACTGAAAATTACTAATGAATTGCGAGAAAAAAACTTAACCATAACTAGCGTTACACGCTTGTTAAACAAAGAAAAACAGCCGATTCCTGTATGCGCTGTCCTGCTCCCAGCAGGCGAATCTGCACACGATATTTACAAAGTTAAAACACTTTCTCATGCAATTGTTACCGTAGAGGCAAGACGCAAACCAAATAACATACCACAATGTCATAAATGCCAGCAATTTGGACACACCAAGAATTACTGTGCCGCCAAACCCAAATGTATAAAATGTTTGGATGACCACCCACCAAATGCGTGCCAAAAACAGATCAATGAACCGCCCCGCTGCGTAAACTGTGGCGGAAATCACCCCGCCAGCTACAGAGGTTGCCCACGCCACCAAGAGCTTTTAAAATTGCGATCACCTATTAGACAAACCAGATTAACCCAATCCCCGCACCCCACCCCTAAAAAACTCTACAGCGAAGTTGCACAAGCTGACACCTCAACCTTCTCTTCTCTTCTTGACAACATCCTAGAATTTGTAAAGCGCTTAATCATTCCCCATTTAAACCAAATTAAATCCTTCCTAATCGAGCAAATACTTCCTAACCTTCTCAATGGATAATTCACACCACTCCCTTCAAAACATAACACTCCTTAATTGGAATGCGAATGGTTTAAAACCACAAAGATCAACATTCATATCTTTTTTGGCAAGGTACAACGTGGATATAGCGTGCATAACCGAGACTCATCTCTCAGAAGGCGAGATCTTCAAAATAAATGGCTATCATATTTTCCGCAAAGACAGGCTGTCAACCACATCATGGGGTGGAGTAGCTATAATTGTAAAGCAAAATATTCAACATAGCACACCTGAGGACATAATTACCAACAGTCTCGAAACAATTTCAATTAACATCAACACGAGTAATAATAACCGAATAAAGATTGTCAGTACATATAAGCAACCTAACAAAAACCTAAGCGAGACCGATATCATTACGATCTTCAATAGCGCAACGCAAACACTTGTCATAGGCGATCTCAACAGCAAAAGTACCTATTGGGGATGCCGTGCAAGTAACCCTAGTGGAACTAAGTTAAACAACTTTGCAACAACTCACCAACTGCAAATAATACCACCAAATGAATTCACGTATTTCCCGTATAGATTAGATCACCAGCCTGATATCTTGGATATCGTAGTCGCAAAAAATTTCGCTTATCCAATTCAACAGAACGTAATTTCAGAGTTCGATTCCGACCACTTACCCGTGCTTATAACCTTCACGACTGCACCGGTTTACAGACCCAAGCTACCTAAATTAATCAAAGGGTACGTTAAATGGGAACTATTTAAGGAGAAACTTGATGCTCAGCTAAACAATCCGCCAAGGATTGACTGTCCTCCAGTAATCGACTATCAAGTTACAGCCCTAACTACAGCCATTACTAAATCCGTTCAGCTGGCAACGATTCCTAACCGCAAACGCAAAATTAATAATCCCAACATCCCCCCAACTTACATCCTGGATTTAATTAAACAAAAAAGCAAACTTAGAAGAGAGTGGCAAAGAAGTAAGAATCCACTAATCAAAAACCAACTAAACAATATTAGTCATCGAATAAGACGAGAGATTGACACACACAGAATCAACAACTATAGAAACTATTTAGAGAATATTGAACCAACGAGCCTCGAACTATGGAAAGCCACGAAAAATATAACCAGACAGCATGACGTAATTCCTACCCTAACCGAAAATAACTCCTCATACACGACGGATGAAGAAAAATGTGGGTTATTTGCGGAATATCTAGATAAAGTATTTACACCAACAATAGCCGATGAAAATCGAGTGCATGCCAACACAGTTCAATCATATATAGAAACTCATTTACCAATTGTTACTGATTTTGACGATCCCACTTCTCCTAAGGAACTAGAATCTTACATCCAAGCTCTTTCATTAAAAAAACTCCTGGACACGACCTGATATCGAACATCATTCTAAAACACTTAACCAGCAAAGCACTTGCATTTCTGGCAAGCTTATTCAACGCCTGCATGAGAATTGGTTACTTCCCTGCAACCTGGAAACTTGCACACATTCTTAT
Source organism: Agriotes lineatus (assembly GCA_940337035.1). Lineage (NCBI taxonomy): Eukaryota > Metazoa > Arthropoda > Insecta > Coleoptera > Elateridae > Agriotes > Agriotes lineatus. The sequence goes on from OW679200.1 coordinate 60,030,310, forward strand.
GTTTTCTAAACAAGGCCAAAACAAAAAGAATTGCAGTAACTATCGTCCAATAAGCCTTCTCCCTACCTTATCCAAATTACTCGAAAAAGTTATCGCACAACGATTAAAAATATCCTTAGACGAAAGACAGCTAATACCACCAGTACAGTTTGGATTCCGACAGGGGCAATCAGCAGTGCATCAGCTTCAACGAATCTCTGAAATTATCTCGAAAGGATTTGAAAATAAACAATTCACCGTCATTGCCTTTATGGATGTCACCAAAGCTTTTGATAAGGTTTAGATAGAAGGCCTGAAATATAAATTGCTACGCATTAATATCCCTCAGTACCTAGTTGCCATTATTTTTTCTTTTTTAGAAGATCGGAAATTTATAGTACGCATAAATAGCACCATCTCTACCGTGCGAAATATACATGCAGGAGTCCCCCAGGGTAGCATCCTGGGACCGACACTATTTAATATATTTACGCATGATATACCTAGTCTCAATCCAATTGAAATAGCGCTATTCGCGGACGATACAGCTGTAATTTCCCAACATGCAGAACTTCTTACAACAATAGATCACCTCCAGACCGCAGTTAATACGTTAACGCAATGGTTAACCACATGGTGCATTAAATTGAATCCTGCCAAATGCACAACAAAAATATTTACGCTGAGACGAATCCACGATCATCCCAACATCAAAATTCTTGGAACAGACATCCCATGGAACCCACGCAGTGGAGCTGTCAAGTACCTAGGGGTTTACCTGGATACCCGTTTGACATGGAGTAATCACGTTAATAAAAAATTAAATCAAGGATATGCGAGGCTACTCCAGCTATATCCATTGATCAACAGGAATACCCCTCTTCGGCGTGAATGCGTCTTGCTTTTATACAAAACCCTACTTAGGCCAGTTATCACTTACGCCTGTCCGGTGTGGTGCAACACTTCAGCTACCAACTTCAAGAAAATGCAGGCTTTTCAAAATAAAATTCTCCGATTGGCCATTAATGCTCCTTGGTATATGCGCAATGAACAGATTCATTATGAATTAGCAATGGACAAAGTCGACCAATTCGTATCCAGGCTTACTAAAAACTTCTTTGACAACATGCAAAACAGCAACATAGACATTCTACAACAACTAGGCCGGAAAAATATTTACACCCGCTTGAAAAGACGCTTGCCGCAAGACATCATCGCTTAGATCACGGATCAGTGAACACTACTATATCAAGCAAACTCTTTTAGAGGACAAATTCCTTCAGTGCCATTTCCAACAAAGACATTACTATTAAGATTACTATATTATACCAACCATGTATAACATTGTAAAATGTTGATCTGGTTAGCATCAAATTAAAAAAAAAAAAAAGAGAGATTTGGAGAATTGCACAAAGTTACACAAATGAAGATTTTGGCGTGCCCTACGTCACTGAAATAAAACAGGTTAGCCGGAAATTACGTCACAGTAATTACATTGCATTTACCTGAGGTTCTTTTCTCATTTTTTGGTGTTTGAATTACGCTATTTTCTTGTACCAGCAGATCATCTTTGTGTACAGTCAGTTTTAAGGTTAAAGCTGTCAGACACAAATTCTAGCAATTGCCGTACATGTTAATAAGCCCTGCTCAAAAGTAATTGTAATACCGAGTGTTGAACCTATACCTTTGAAAAACAGTTTTATTTTATTGATTGCAAATGAAGAAAATATAAAGAGCACTAACCATTTATTTTGCAAATATTAATTACAACATCATTTTAATAAGCACTAAGATTGACACAATATTGAATTCCTGTATTAAAGCTGTGTAATTTGTAAATTGTGGTGATTTGCCCTATTTGATTATTTTTGTTTACTAAAGCCCTTATAGTTAAGAGCATCATTACAATATACTGCCCACAAGAAATACAATTGTAAAAAAATACTTTCGATATAGTCTGCAAACATTTTGAAGAAAACTGAGCCTGTAGGCTAACAAAACAAAGCAAGAGTACGGTGGGGTATGGCTATAATTCGTTCTTTTACAGGATTGGTACGATGGGGTATTGTGTATACACTTTTATTCTAATCGATATGATAGCCACAACGCACTCACTACTACTAACCATGTTACGTATTTACTTAGAGAAAGAATCAATTCGAAGGTACACGGAGTCTAGCGGAGGTATTACCCAGTGAGGCTCCGATATGTTACTTTTAAATGCATTGGGGCATACTATACCCCACCGTACCTCCGCCGGGTTAAAATATGAGAACAGATATTCAAATATTAACCCGGTGGAGGTAGATTGTGATATAATATGTCTAAATGCATTTCAAAGTAGTGTATCGATGCGTCCGCGAGTAATAGCTTCGTTAAACTCCGTGTACCTTCGGAGGGATTCTCTCTCTAAGAAAATACGTGTTACTACTACTGTGGCTCTTGTAGTTAACATATCGATTATAATAGAGGTGTACAGTGTACACACCGTAAACCACTGTACCAATCTCGTAAGGAAACGGATTATAGCCATACCCTACCGTACTTTTTGTTTATTTTACGATTTGTGATTGCTTTGTTAGCGTTCAGGGTAAGTTTACATTGTAATTTTTGCATTATTTAGTGAAGATTATCATTTTTAGCATGTCACATTACGAAAAGGAGCAAGCCCGTTTGTTAGCTTTGTGAACAGAGTTAGAAGATGAAGAAAATGGCCAATTGGACCAACAAGATTTACTATTTGGCTCAGAAGGAGCAAAAGATCATATAACCGAAAGATCTGAGGATTCAGATACAGAGCAAGAAATAGATGAAGATGTTCCTAGTTGCAGTAACCATTAAAATTCTGGGGCGGAAGGTGAATATTTTGGTAAGAATGGAATTATAGAGTGATCTATGAAACATGGCAACTAGGTAGTGAGAACAGGAACGAAAATAGTATATTACACAACGAGAGCTGTAGGAAGCATATTACACGCGAGTTGGAAAAGTTACGCACAAGCCGCGTAGCGGCGCGTGTGTAATTCCACGAGCGTGTAATTGCTCTATAGCCCGAGTTGCGTACTATACTTTTTCTACGGTCACACTCATTTCGTTAAACGAAAAAGAAATATTTTATTAACTGTCAAATCATCTGTCACACCATTTTAAAAATTAAGCGGCTGCAGTCACATCCCTACACCGCTTCGTACAAACAACAGAAGCTAACTGTAACGTAATAAAAAAAATTACGTGTTAGTCATTATCATTACGTAACACTGTTTGTAACAACGAATTTACTAATCAAGTAAACAGTGCTTAATGAGCAATTTACTAATAAAGGAGTAGAAAAATATCTTTACTCATCTACCAGGTGTACAACGACCTTTTCAGACATTGACGAACCATGTGGGTGTTGGAAACTACTTTTCACGTATGTGATGCTGTTTGATATTGTAAAGTTTACAAATAATTATTTTATCTATTTGCCTGCAATACTGCTGGTTCTAACAATGAGGCAACATCTGAACAATCCGGCAAAAAACAGAAATTGTGAACGGCGAAGATCATTTTACAATTGTGTGTCTTGCGGTCAGTATACCGACTGTTTCACTTGAGGTGCTAACATAGGAGAATATCATAGGAAATCGTATATATATGGATCTTGAATTGATAGGATTGATAGTGGTATCAATCAAAAGAAAAAAATGCATATAATTTGATACTACTTACTTAATCTTGTTGCTTGTTTAAGATAGAAATAGCTTAAAAACTGTAATAAATATTTTGCATTTTATTCACAAAAAACAGACCAGCGACCAACAAATTTGTTTATGCCAATAAATGTTATTTTCAGTCAGTTATCAATTCACGTATTTAACTAATTACTATGATAAATGAATATTCTATTGAAGAGAGGGTATTTATTATCAAAACATTTTACAGTTGCGTCAGTTTACGCACAGTTCGTGATTTATTCTCGGTTAAATTTAATAATCGACCTCTTCCATCTATGTCAACAATTCACAACTTTGTAAAAAAACTTGGAACTACAGCAAGTGTAGCAGCAGATGATTCAAAAGGTAGTTTTAACATTGCAGTTTAAACACATATCCAATCGATGCATTAACATTACAGGCAACGGAATAAAAGATCCAACGATGAGCTGGAAGAAAGAGTTTTGGGGTTGATAAATGCGGATCGAACAACCAGCATAAGATGTATTGCTCGAGAGTGCAACGTATCGACACGGTCAGTGCATAAGGTTCTGAAGAAGCATGGTTATCATTCTGTGCAATAGTTGAAAATTCTAATTTGCATTCTTATTTAGAACTTTTAATAAATCAAATTTGCCCTGCATTAGGAGAAGTGGCAAGTGAAAATCTGGAGATTTGGTTTCAGCATGATGGCTGCCAAGCGCATTATGATTTGAATGTGAGGGAATATCTAAGTGATAACTTTCCTAATTAGTGGTGGTGGCACTATCAACTGGCAACCAAGACCTCCTGATTTGCCATCATGCGACTTCTTTTTGTGGGGTTATCTGAAAAAGAAAATTTACAAAAAATGCCACCTAAATATTGACTCTGCGGAAAGCAATCGTTGCGGACTGTAGACTAATTACAGATAGACAGTTGGCTAATCTAAGGCAGGCATTTTATAACAAATTGGGTTATAGTTTACAGCAGAATGGAGAACTTTTTGAGTACTTGCCCTAAATTTTTGCACAAACTTGTGAATTGTTGATACAGATGGAATAGGTCGATTATTAAATTTAACCGAGAACAAATCACGAACTGTGCGCCACTGTAAAAGGTTTTGATAATAGATTCCCTCTCATCATTAGAATATTAGAATATTCATAGTAATTAGATAAATACGTGAATTGATAACTGACAGAAAATAACATTTATTTTGGCATAAACAAATTTGATCATGGCTGGTCCGTTTTTTGCGAATAAAATACAAAATGTTTATTACAGTTTTTAAGCTACACTACACCGCAAAATTAAAGGATCAGAAATAAAAGTGCAATATTTTTTTTGTGGTTGAAAATATTGTTAGGAAACTCGTACGCAATAAACATAGCACTATTTATCGCTACATACGTATATTTTAGGGACATTCACATCTTAAGATACCACAAAAATGCTGCTTGATAACAAATACTGCAGAAATCGCAGAAATCTTGTAATTCAAAGTTGCCTGTCAGGGTGTTCTAAACAATTGATACAGTGATATAAATAAAAATAAATGGCGGCTGATGTCCAGAGAAACTCTCTTTTGCAGGTAGATGTATCTACAGTGGCCACACTGCTCAAGGAAGGCTATACACAGAGAGAAGTTGCTGCAAGGCTTTTGGTTGCGCAGTCAGTGATTTGCAGAGTGTCTCGGCGGTTTCAAATGACATGGAATTATACCAGAAGACCTGGCCAAAATCGTAAAAAGAAAACCACCAGGCGTGAAGGCCGGTATTTGGTCGTAACAGCGAGATGTGGAAGGTTCATCACTGCTCGATCTCTGAGGAATGATCTCCAACGGTCCACCGGAACAGTCATTAGCTGCGATATCGTATGGGGAGGCTAAATGATGCTGGTATGAAGGCAAGACATCCTGCAACCGGTTCAATTTTGGCCCCCCTTCACGGTAGGCTAAGTTTAGCATTTGCTGATGATCATTTTAACTGGAAAGGAGATGAAGAATAGGCATCAGTGATGTTCACCAACGAGTCTAGATTTTCTCTAAACAGCTATGATCGAAGTTGTTATTAAATGTTTATTAATAGTCCTATCTTTATTGCATATGAGTTTCATAACAATATTTTCAACGATAAAAAAATATTGCAGTTTTATTTCTGATCCCTTAATTTTGCGGTGAAGTGTATTTCTATCTTAAAAAAGCAACAAATTCAAGTAAAGTAGTATCAAACTAAGCGCATCTTTTTCTCTTTTGATTGATACCACTGTCAATCTTATCAATTCAAGCGGCAAGCAGGAATCTGCATACATAGGATTTCTCATGCTGTTTCCCTATATTCGCATCTCAAGTGAAATACTCGGTATATGTGCTGTGATTACCTGTGATTCGTGTTTGAAAGAAACCACTGCATAATTCCATTATATGATGTCTTCATTTGTTATTGAATTATTATTTGTGTTCTTTACGTATTTTATATACAGTTTTGTTATACATTTGTAGATTAATTTTTCAGTTTATATTTGCTTCTTACTTTCTGTAGAAGGGTTTTAATTAATAATTATGTTTGTAGTAATGTTTTAATAGAAGCCGAAACCAATGATAATGCTATTATTTAAAACTGTTCAAATACTTCATACTTCTGAAGTAATAAAAACTAGAAATAGCTAAAAACCAAAGTGTGAGAATTCCTTTGTTTTAAAATATTACGCACATTAAAGGTAAATAAGGAAAAAATCATTCTTCAGTCACTATCTCCAAATTCTTTCGACGATTATAAAATAATCTTTATTCAAAATGTAAATATGTTTTCATTCTAAGAAATCTCTTACCGTGCTCATATCCCATCGTATCACTGGTGTGATAAAAATACACCGTACCTCCGAAGGGTTAAGACTTTAATAAAATTAACAACCAACCACGAATGGCAACTGTAGCAAATAATATTATAAAAGTGGAACAACCGTTAACACAAAGCAAATATTAAAAGCAATTAAAAACAAGCACAGCTAAGAGGATTACATCAAAATTGATCTTACACAAATAACAATAACTTGGTCGTCTTTAAAAGTCATGCAGAACTTAAATTTTTTATATAGAAATATTAGAAAAGTTTCGTCAGATTGGAGCAAAACTGCATTTCAAGTTACTAATTCTATATAAAAATTTAAACGGGGTTCTTATACACAGAGTGTTAGGGAAATCATTACCTTACATTGTAGAGATGGGAAACCATGAAAATGGAGTCGAAAGTTTCTTAGACAGTTTTGGTTAGATGTACAGGATGTATCATTTTCGATGGGATTAAATGGAGATCTTCATTATTAATTATAGCTAGAAAAAAATGATCCGCAAATTGGGGCCAATTTTTGTAGGGCAACACGATGGTGGAAATATAAGTCGACTAGTTTTGTTGGTTGAAAAATAAAAAAATAAACATATCTATTCGATGTCACGGTTTATTTGTTTCTTCAAAATATAAAAAAGGTAGGAATTATGAATTCTCTTTTTATGTAGGTAAATTAATATAATCTGCTTAATATTAATTTCGACTAAATTATGTTGATTTACGTAGAAAGTGCATTAAAAATTCCTATTTCGTTTTTCCACATTTAAAAAATGAATTTACTGTTACATCAGATAGACATGTAGAATTTTCAGATTTTCTCCTGTAGCTCAGAAACCACAACAGATATTCGAATTCTGTTTTTACTATCGTGTTGCTTTTAAAAGGTCAATCCCATGATGTATCACTCCGGTCAAAAATATATACATAAACGACACCAAACACGATATGACTTGGCGATTTGTGGGATTTCTTAGCTCTAGAACGCCATTTTGAAAAATAGCCTCCAATTTGAATACTAAAATACATTCCGAATGCCTCTCGTTGGTAAAATATTCTCCTATGTTCCAGTGACAACTATACAAAGCGGAAATTCCCATCAACAATTGTAGGAAACGCTTCAATTAATAGTATTTAACATTACTAGCTTGGTAAGAGGGTTTTTACTGGTGAATAGAAGGATATGACTGCGAGCCGCAGGCGAGCCAGTCACCTTCTTGAGCCAGTAAAACCTGTTACCTTGCGTGTATTGTTGAATATTTTATTTGTTCCTCACTTGTATATAACTAGAAATTTACCATTTATTCAAAATGTAAAACTGACAAGCAAATAAATTCATGAATATGACACATACTAAGTAAGACAACTCTGGCTTTGCACGCTATCATTTATCTATGAGCACACTTGTAAAACTGACAGTTACAAGTTAGTAACTTGTTAAAATAAACTTTCTTGATTAATACAGTGTTTTGATAAATTGATGTACTTCTTTAGCAACTAAACTCCCTAATGGAAATTGACACTTTTTGTGTTAGGTTAGGTTGTTTTCAGTTTAAGGTTATATTTTCTGAATAGGTACATTGTTGCAGGATCTCTGTTTAAATTTAGGATGATTATTCAACACTATAATGAACAAACCAATGAAAATTGTTCAATTTGTCAGAAACGGCCAATCAAAATTGTCTGTCATTGAAAACACCTAATTCACAGTGTTTTCACGCGAGCCCTATTGGTTTTAATGATTTCAATTTAGTGAGTAGCCTTTGACTGACATTTCACCAAAATGTCAAAGTCATCTACACATATTGTTAAATAATCTTTCCAAATACCACTCAAGGCAAAATTTTTTAAGAGACTTTTTTTCGTCAACATGCAAATTATTGCAAATTTCTCTAAAAAAAAACTGCTCAAATTCCACTTGACCTGCGGTCTCGCGGAAATGAGAAAAGCATTCAATATTAATGTTTATTGCAATTTGGATAAGAATTGTGTACATGCTATGAATATGCCACTTTATTTTACATGCTTGGTGCATGTTTACCTGCTTGCTGGTGTGGAAGAATAAAGACGTTACAAACTGATGCCAAATAAATTTATTATTGGTATTATAGAAATTAACATGTGAAAAATTTAATATCTTGTCAAATGGATGGCTTGCTGATTATACTTATGTTGATTTTCGCATCTGCCACATAACATTTCAACACTAGAATAGAATAAGTAGGTAGGTAGTAAATTATTATACACTAGCAAGATGCCCCTTCTAGGGCGCCTCTCTAACCCTCACTCATACGCTAAACTAACAAACGCCGCAAAACAATATCGTAGGAAAAAAGGAAACAAAATTCTTCCGAAAAAATTCCTCCACAACTCTTTTATGCTTCATGTACCCCCTGGAAATGTGTAAGTATTTATTGTTCTCCTTGTATATATTGATAAAACTATAGTTTTAGTATAACAATGAGATCAAATTAAAATATATATGTACAAACTAAATGTATTTATAAATTATAGGAAGATACCCATTTCCATCACTTGGGGGTGGAATTTCAGAAATCCTATTTATTCTGAGACATTGAGTCACTCGTGAAAACACAGTTTACTCCTTTTCATCTCTTAGGGGTGGAATTTTGAAAAATTCTTTCAGCCTATATTATCCTGAAATAAACCCACAGCGATAAAAAAGAAACTAATAAATTTAACATCCTACCCCTTTTCACCGCTTTAGGGGTAACATTAAAATTCCTTAAACCCCTTTCTAAATATTTTAAGAGTACATCTGTATGCCAAACAAACAATGTTCTAACTCAATAAACATAGGAGATACGAAGGGTTCTTTAATTCACCCCGAATTCAAATTTGTACCTTTAGGAGTTGATTTTGGAAAATCCTGAAACGTGTTTTTAGACATTTGTATTTGATACCTATGCAGGAAAACGCCAAGTCTATATCTTATCGGGTCTAAGAGATATTGAGGAATTCGTGAAAATACAGTTCACCTCTTTTCACCCCCTTAGGGGTAAAATTTAAAATCCCTTAAACCGCTTTCTAAGTATTTTAAGAATACATTTATATGCCAAAAAAGAATGCTCTAGCTCAATAAATATAGGAGATACAAAGGGTTCTTTAATTCACCCCGAATCCAGATTTGAGGGGTTGATTAGGGAAAAATCTTGAAATGCGTTTTTAGACACTTGTATTGGATACCTATGTAAGCAAACACCAAGTCGATATCTTATCGGGTCTAAGAGATACTCAGGAATTTGTAAGAACACAGTTTACCCCTTTTCACCTCCTTAGGGTTAAAATTTTCAAATTCCCTTACACCACTTTCTAAATATTTTAAAAATACATCTATATGCCAAAACAGAACGTTCTAACTCAATAAACATAGGAGATACGAAAGGTTCTTTAATTCACCCCCAATCCAGATGTGCACCTTTAGGGGTTGATTAGGGCAAAATTCTAAAAATACCTTTCTAGGTATTTGCATTGATAATCTTTGCAAGCAAATACCAAATCGATATCTTATCGGGTGTAAGATATATTGAGAAATACGTGAAAACACATTTTACCCCCTTAAGGGTCGAATTTAAAAAAATTACTTCTTAGCACTACCTTATGTAACAAATTGAACCTTGCATCTAAATTTCAAGTTTTGAGTGCCAGTGGTTTCGGCGCTGCGTTGATTAGTCGGGGTTGTGACATTCCTTTATATATATACTAGCAAGATGCCCGTTCTTCGTACGGACTACAAATGTTTTTTCTTCTAAATCTTAAACGAATTATAGAATGCTCCCCCCTCAATGCGCCAAACTAACAAACGCTGCAAAATAGTATTGTCGGTAAAAAGCAAACAATATTCTTCCGAAAAAAGTTCTCCATAACCCTTTTATGCTTCACGTAACCCCTGGAAATGTGTATGTAGTTGTCGTTCTCCTTGTATAGATTGATAAAATTATAGGTGTAGTATAAGAATAATAATAAATGTACTTATTAAATGTTGTATTCATAAATTGTAGCAACATACCAGTTTCCATCACGTGGAGGTGGAATTTCGGAAATCCTTCTATTTTATTCTAAACTGAACACACGAAAAAAATCAATAGCTTTAACCTCTTTTTAACTTCTTTTTACTTTTACTCCGTTTTTACCCATTTCACAATGAAATTTAGAATAAAAACTTTAAACCACTTTTTAAAGTTTTAAAAAACACACATATGCCCAAAAAACATGGTCATCAGAAAACATGGGAAATACGAAAGGTTCTTTTATTCACCCCGAAGCCAGATTTGCACCTTTAGGGGTTGATTAGGGCAAAATCCTGAAATACGTTTATAGGTATTTGCATTCACAATCTTTGGAAGTAAACACCAAGTCGCTATCTCATTGGGTCTTAGAGATATTAAGGAACTCGTAAAAACACATTTTACCCCTTTTCACCCCCGTAGGGGTTGAATTTCAACCTTTTAACCCATTTTATTGTAAAATGGAAGTCACGGCGAAAAAAATTAATAATTATAACCCCTCTACCCCTTTTCAGTTTTTCCTCCTTTTACCCCTTTACGGTTAAAATTTTCAAGTGCCCTTACACCCCTTTCTAAATATTTAAAAAATACATCTATATGCCAAAAAATAATGTTTTAACTCAATCAACATAGGAGATACGTAGGATTCTTTAATTGACCCCCAATCCAGATTTGCACCTTTAGGGGTTGATTAGGGCCAAATCCTAAAATACGTTTCTAGGTATTTGTATTGATAGTCTTTGCAAGCAAACACCAAATCGATATCTTATCGGGTGTAAGAGATATTGAGGAACTCGTGAAAACATTTTACCCCTTTTCACCCCCGTAGGGGTTGAATTTCAAAAAACCCTTTTAACCCATTTTATTGTGAAATGGAACTCACGCCGAAAAAAATGTATAATTTTAACCCCCCTACCCCTTTTAGGTTTTTTCTTTGTTTACCCCTTTAGGGTTAAAATTTTCTAATTCCCTTATACCCATTTCTAAATATTTTAAAAATACTTCTATATGCCAAAAAAGAATGTTTTAACTCAATAAACATAGGAGATACCTAGGGTTCTTTAACTGACCCCCAATCCAGATTTGCACCTTTAGGGGTTGATTCGGGAAAAATCCTAAAATACCTTTCTAGGTATTGGCATTAGTAATCTTTGCAAGCAAACACCAAATCGATATCTTATCTTGTGTAAGAGATATTGAGGAATTGGTGAAAACACATTTTACCCCTTTTCACCCCCTTAGGAGTCGAATTTCTAAAAATCCCTTCTTAGCACTACCTTACGTAATAAATTGAACATTCCACCCAAATTTGAAGTTTCTAGTGCCAGTGGTTTCGGCTCTGCGTTGATTAGTCAGGGTTATGACTTTCCTTTATATATGTATAGATAACGGGTGTTCATAAACAGTCGTCATCCCAGTAGGTTTTGACTTCAAAAACGTATGTCTATTATAATTGAGAAAAACTGCGCTATGACAGTACTCAATGACGTTTCATTGTCTTGCACGAATCAATCAAAGATATAACATTTTGTTTTTCAAAGCAACTGGGATGACGACTGTTTATGAACACCCGTTAGATAGATTATGCTGGATTGTTTTTACTTTCCAAAATTTAATTTTTTAACGTACAGCAAATATACTCTCTAGTCTCCACATCAACTCGTGTTCTTTTAAATCTGGTCTGTTCTTTTTAAATTGGAAGCAGCATCGTTTAATGGACGTTTTTTGTTGTAACAAAATTATTTTGGACATTTTGACGGAAGTTAATAGTTATTTTTGGTTCTAGATTGCGAAATGCTGCTTTTACATTCAAGAATGCAAAAGAATTTCACAATCGAGTATCAAACAACGTTTTTTCGAAAACTGCACAGCTCCACATTAGCGGAAACTCAAAAAAAATTTTGTCTACATTGTGACCTCTTCTTTAATAAAAAATTGCTGAACGTAAAAGTCTTTTTTGTTCTAGATTGTAAAAGGCTTTTACATCCAGTGAACAAAAAACAGTCACTTTGTCAACCGATTTAGGTCATAAAAGACTTTTACATCTAGTGAACAAAAAACAATCACTTTGACAACCGATTTAGGACATGTAAATGTAAATTTTTTTAATCAGTTTTCGAAAAGATTGTTTTTACACACTTGAGAAATCATTTATTTTCTTACGAATATTAATGGCAATGTGGTAGCAAAAAAATGTCTAACTGACACTGACAGAAGAGAAAGTTGCATCCGCTACATTACCGAATCAGTTAGTCCAACATGAAAAGATAAAATCATAGCCAACTTTAAAAATCAAAGATAACCCTAACTAAGAAAGTCTCCTCAAGCACTTCAAAAACCTATTTCCTGTAACATAATTTGCCGAGGCCACGCGTATCATAGCTGCCCTTAGATAACGAAGCGCATTATGAGCACACGCTTTGTCAAAGAGGACAGAAGCCTTAGTGGAGTAGATCTGGGTTTGGAAACGAACTCTCTCGTTTTGAAAATTTTTGTTTGTGATTTCATAGAGTCGGGGTCCCTCTTTCAGATGATCACTATGGGAAGACTACCGGAGGTGCGAAGGAGGGGAAAATTACCGTTCAAAGATATAGGGAAACGGGTTTTTCGCGAATAACTCGCTGAATTTCATCCCTATCGGAACAGTTTATAGGAGATGAAATAAAGGACTCGCAAATACAAACAAAATAAACTTTGGTTGGTCGAAATCGGTCCAGCTGTTCGCGAGATAATGCGTTTTGAAGGTCGAAAAACTGCGCCCGGAATTTCGCCGCGGCGGGAACCTTCCGAGGGCCGTGTTCACATTTTTCGCAGAGAAGATATTGACCTAGTGACTTTATATTTTTTTTCCTGTTAGGTAATCACAATCAAAATAGTTTGTCCAAATTTCAAGTCGCTAGGTCAATTAGGAGGGGAGGGGGAGGGAAAACAATAAAAAAACTTTGATCGGGGCGAACTTTTTTATTTATTGGCCGATCCGGGTAATCCAAACTGAAAAATCTTCGTTAATTGTTTTGCTACAGCTGAGTCGGGGGCGACCAAGATTTTCGCGAAAATGGGGAAATGGCTGGCAATTTTCCGATTTCGAAAACTTTATTTCTTCATTTTCGCGATGAAGGAGTAGAGTAGGAGACAATTTTTTTCTGTCACTGGATTGAAATTTTTTTCCCCTTGAAAATGAGCCCCCTAAGAATCCGGTAGGGCATTTATTAAGGGAGGGAGAGAGGTGGACGCGTTTTGCTCTGTAGAAGGGCAAGGGATAGGGCTAGCGACTTTGGGCAGGGCTCATTCTCAAGGGTAATCAATTTCCTTTCATGGTTTTTTATCGCGAAGCGCTATCTTAATCAGGGGCTACACGCACGCGTGATATGTTTATCAGGAGTTCCCGCTCACCGGTACACACAGACGAGATGAGCGTGAATATGGATTTGTAGGAGAGTAGAACGAGGAGAGGGAGCGCTAGGCTCTGCCGCCGGCATCTCGCGCTCGCCGTGATAAACATATCACGCGCGCGTGCAGCCCCTGATCAAGGTAACGCTTTGCGATAAAAAAAACATGAAAGGGAATTTATTATCCTTGAGAATGAGCCCTGCCCAAAGTTGCTAGCCCTATCCCTTGCCCTTCTATAGGGCAAAACGCGTTCACCTCTCTTCCTCCCTGAATAATTGTCTTACCGGATTCTTACAGGACTTATTTTTAAGGGAAAAAAAATTGCAATCTGGTGTCAGAAAAAAATTGTTTCCTACTCCACTCCTTCATCGCGAAAATGAAGAAATAAGGTTTTTTAAATCGGAAAATTGCCCGCCATTTCCCCATTTTCGCGAAAATCTTGGTCACCCCCGACTCATCTTGTAGCGAAAAAATTAACAAAGATTTTCCAGTTTGGATGACCCGGATCGGCCAATAAACAAAAAAGTTCGCCCCGATCAAAGTTTTTTTATTGTTTTCCGTCCCCCTCTCTTCCTAATTGACCTAGTTACTTGAAATTTGGACAAACTATTTTGATTGTGATTACCTAACAGGGGAAAAAATATAAAATCGCTAGGTCAATATCTTTCCTGCGAAAAATGCGAACACGGCCCGCGGAGGGTTCCCGTCGTGGCGAAATTCCGGGCGCAGTTTTTCGACCTTCAAAACGCAATATCTCGCGAACCGCTGGACCTATTTCGACCAACCAAAGTTCATTTTGTCTGTATTTGAGAGCCCTTTATTTCATCTCATATAAACTGTTCCGATCGGGATAAAACTCAGCGAGTTATTCGCGAAAATCCCGCTTCCCCATATCTTTGAACGGCAATTTTCCCCCCCTTCACACCTCCGGTAGTCTTCCCATAGTGATCATCTGAAAGAGGGACCCCGACTCTATAAAATCACAAACAAAAATTTTCGAACAGAGAGAGTTCGTTTTTCGGGTTTTTTTTTCGCCAGATCTACTCCACTACCTTGCTGAACGCCATGAACGTTATCTGAACCAAAGG
>OW679200.1:60045337-60111173 GCA_940337035.1 Agriotes lineatus
AGACGTTTCCAGGTTGTTTTGTGTTACGGTTACGCGCAATTCGCTATTTTCGCGTGGCCAATCCAAGCGTGTCACAACAGTTGAAGCTTTTGTAAAAAACCATCGGTCCATCAGTGACGTTTGTAATCGTTGTTACTCAATATACTCGTGTTTGTTAAGTCTTGTTTCACTCCAACAACTAACTGAACCCAAGTCAAGGGTTATTAAGTGGCAGTTCCCGGCAATCCCATTGAACCGGAATTCGCAGCGGATTAACTGGGGGCCCCATTCGTGGAAGCCTCTTATCAAGTTAATCGTACAAAAAACATTGGTCCTTCGAGCCGGATTTGGAAGAAGCTAAAAAACGCGAGTGTACAAGTTTCCAGTAGCTGGCGGATGCAATCGCTCCAACATCGTTTCGTCGGAGAGCGTCAAGAAGCTTCCCCAACACCAGGAAATTCAACCATCGAGAGCCTACACCGAGTCCAGTTCCCACGTCAAGCGGCAGCGATCGGCAGCGGGTTGGTTTTCTGTTCGTCAAGAAGTTACTACGTTCTCAAATCAAAAGTAAGTCCTTTTCCATTACACCTTCGTTTAGTGTTGTTTTTTGCTTGTGTCAGTCATGGTGGAAACTCGTTCGACATCAGCGGTCATGTCGGAAACTCGCGCTTTAACCACTCGTTGCAAATTCATAAAAGCCAAAGTAGATCGTTTCGAAACTCTATTTCATAGAATTTCTTCGTCCAGCCCCGTGAAGGCTCACGAGGTCGGCAGCTTGTCAAAAGAGTTTAGTTGTTTCCAAAATTTGTTGGATGAGTATGAGAAGTCAATGGAGGGCCTAATGGAGGCCGACGCTGAACACTTTGATGAACTTTTCAATGAATTCGACTCTTTTATGACTCATTTTAGCGAGATTAGTAGCACAGTCGAGGAATTCTTATCAAAAAATAAGATCAGTCCGGGTATAAAACCGAATCTAGGTCAAAATTCTTTGCAAAGTGGCCCTTCAGGAGAGCTCGCTGGATTAAGATTACCACCCTTAGATTTGCCTTCATTTTCGGGGAAATTCGAGAATTGGGTTCAATTTCATGACTCCTTTACGTCGCTTATTCATAACAACGCTAATTTGACCAACGTTCAGAAATTTTACTATTTGATTTCTTCCCTTAAGGGAGAAGCTGCTAGTTCAATCTCGTCGTTAAAAGTTACCAACGATAACTATACCATTGCTTGGGATATCCTAGTCAAGCGATTTGAAAATAAGAAATTGATAGTAAAATCAAACATAAATGCGTTATTCAGTTTAGAGAGCGTAAAAAAGGATTCACATTCGTCTGTTCAAAGGCTGCTCGATAGTGTAGTTAGAATTTTGGAAATTTTAAAGGCGTACGGGGAACCCACAGTCGACACCATACTAATACATATCATAGTTTCGAAGCTCAGCTCAGCAATGCAGACTGACTGGGAATTATGCAAACATGCCGGACAATTTCCTACTTTGCGAGAGTTGTTAGATTTTTTAGAAAGCAAAAGTCACTTATTAGGTTCGCTGGAAGCTGCGAAAATAGGTTCGAGTTTGGGAAATCAGGGATCCGAGCAAAAAAGTCATGCACGCGCTCATGTAGCCAGAGAGCAAGGTAATCACTCTTGTGATTTTTGCAAAAATAGTAATCATTCGATTAGCGCTTGCGAATCATTTTCAAAATTGTCGGTAAACGCTCGTATCGAAGAGGCGCGTCGTTTGAAATTATGCAACAATTGTCTCAAGCCCGGACATTTCGTGGTAAAATGCACATCGTCGAGATGCCGCGTATGCAGAAAAAAGCACCATACTTTACTGTGTTTGCGTCCAAAGCGTGACGCGCACGAAAATATTCCGTCGCCGCGTCCTGGACCGCCAGAAGCCAGCAGCGGCACAAGGGAGGTCGGGGCCGTCGCCCCGAGCGAGGCACCCTTCGCATCCGTTTCAGCAGCCTGTAGCCGTCCTGCAATCGCGGCGCCAGCGCAAGTTTTATTGTCCACGGTTAGCGTATTCGTAGAAGGATCCTCCGGGTCATTTTCCCGGGCAAAAGCTCTTTTGGACCCCGGATCCCAACTTAACTTAGTTAGCGCCGACTTGTGTCAAAATTTGAAGATTGCGAAACGAGGTAATATCACCTCACTGTCGGGTGTTGGTGCCAGGGCTCTGAACGCTGAATTCAGAGCAAACGTTCGAATCCGCTCCCGCAACGGGAAATACGAGGACATTTTGAGCTGTGTTGTGTTAGACAAAATTACGGACCCTCTGCCGGTCCTTGCTTTCTCGTTGAGGGATTTGAAGATCCCACCAAACATTGTGCTAGCCGATTCAGATTGTAATACACCGGGAAAGATTGATCTTTTATTAGGCGCGAATGTCTTTTGGCAAGTGCTCTGTCAGGGACAGGTGAAATTGGGCCCAGAGAAGCCATTCTTAACAAAAACTCTTTTTGGTTGGGTTTTAGGCGGAAACATGAATGTCGAAAATCGAGCGCTCATTCGTTCAAATAGAGTTCATTTAAGTGTAACCGGCATCGAGCACGGCATTCAGAGATTTTGGGAAATCGAGGGGGCGTACGGTTCATCAGGCCGACTCTCTGCTGATGACAAATTTTGCGAAGACCATTTTCAATCGACTACGAAACGGGCGTCGTCGGAGCCGCGTAGGTTCATCGTGAGCATACCTTTCAGGAAAGATGCTCCATCGCTGGGAGACTCGCGCGGTATAGCGTTAAAGCGTTTCTATTCATTAGAAAACAAATTGTCAAAAAATCCCGAGTTGAAAACCGCGTATTCCGCATTTCTCAAAGAATACGAGTCGCTTGGTCACTTGAGCAAGGTGGACGACGAAGCGAGCCTTCCTCATCCTCGGTTTTATTTACCACATTTGCCAGTCATAAAGGAGGACAGTTCAACGACCAAACATCGCGTTGTTTTTGACGGCAGTTGTGCGTCCTCCTCCGGAGTATCGCTTAACGACCTTCAACATAAGGGCCCAGTGGTCCAGCAGTCGTTGTTTGCAATTCTTTGTCGCTTTAGGCAATTCAAGTACGTGCTGAAAGCAGATTGCGCCAAAATGTATAGGCAAATTCTCGTGGACCCCTCGCAGACGCAATACCAATTAATTTTATGGCGTGACGACAAAACCTCAGCGGTAAAATGCTTCAAATTATTAACGGTCACCTACGGTACTAAATCAGCCTCGTACCTAGCAACTAGGTGCTTGATACAAATCGCCCAGGAAATCGAAGCATCGCTTCCAGAGGCCTCATTAAGAATTAGCCGGGATTTTTATGTAGATGACCTACTGACTGGTTTTGAAAATAGGGCGGAAGCCATAAAAACGCAATTCGAAATTAGTAGCGCTTTGTCGGGGTACGGGTTTGAATTGCGAAAGTGGGCATCCAACGACAGTGAAGTAGCTAGCGCCATTGGTGTGGATCGCGGCAGCGTGGAGCCCATTTCTTTGACGGAAGACGCCACGGAGAAAACTCTCGGCATTTTTTGGGATACTCGGCGGGACGTGCTAAGTTACAGAGTGAACCCTAGCTGTTGCAAATCAGTTACCAAGCGGGCTATACTCTCTAGTATGGCTCAAGTATTCGATCCCTTGGGACTACTTGGTCCAAGCGTTCTAACTTTGAAACTTCTCGTGCAACGGCTTTGGCAGTTGAAGTTGTCATGGGACGAAACGGTGCCCATGGAGATGCTCTCCAGATACGACGAACTCCATTCTTCATTACGCTCTTTGGGCTCGTTGGCAATTCCGAGACGGGTAATTTGCGATGACATAAATTCGATAGATCTCCACGGATTTGCGGACGCGAGTTCTGTAGCCTATGGGTGCGCCGTGTATATACGTTGCGTTGACGCGCGCGGTAATGTCACCACCAATTTGCTTTGTGCTAACTCAAGGGTCGCTCCATTAAAAACAATATCCTTGCCTCGTTTGGAGCTTTGCGCAGCCTTACTGTTGGCTCGTTTGATTAAAACTATACTCGATTCCTCCGCATTTAAATTTGACCGCGTGTACTATTGGTCGGACTCCACCATAACTCTGCACTGGATAAATAAGGATGCGAGTAATTGGAAGACGTTCGTCGCGAACCGGGTGTCCGAGATTCACGAACTAAGCAATAGGGAAGAATGGTTTCACGTGCGTACAAATTGCAACCCGTCCGATATAATTAGCAGGGGAATGTTACCCCAGGAGTTACTCAACTCACGCTTGTGGTGGCACGGGCCAGAATTTTTGTCACAGGCGGACTTAAAACCCCAGCCCGTTAAAATTGATTCGGGTGAGCTAGCAGCCCAAGAGTCGCGCCCAGTAGTGGCCACTCTTCACCATCGCGTCCCAGAATTTGAACTTTTCAGGCGCTATTCCAGTTTTACAAAATTACAGCGCGTAGTCGCGTACTGCCTGCGTCTCGCGAGAAACAGAAACACCGAAACGCGCTGGTCGGGACCTCCAGCCATTGACGAATTGAAGGACGCGACTCGCCGCCTGATCAAAATTGCCCAGGCGGAAGTCTTTTCCGGAGAAATAGCAGTTTTGTCTAAAAAGGCGCCATTGCCGAAAAATAGTGCGCTGCTTTCTCTAAACCCATTTCTGGACGATCAGGGCCTACTGCGCGTGGGCGGCCGTCTAGAAAACTCCAATCTAAGCTTTGATCAGAAACATCCCCTTTTGTTACCAGCTAGTCACCCTTTGTCGTTGCTAATCGTGAAGCAAGAGCATTTGCGGCTCTTGCATTGTGGACACTCGGTGTTACTAGCCTCATTGCGGGATAAGTTTTGGATCGTGAGGGCCAAAGACCTAATACGTAAAGTAATACACAATTGCGTGATATGCTTCCGGGCCAAGCCTAAGATGAATGAACACTTGATGGGATCACTACCCGAAGCTCGTGTCACACCCTCTCCCCCTTTCAGCAATTGCGGGATAGATTACGCGGGTCCCGTGTTTATAAAAAACAAATCCGGGCGAGGCGCGAAAGAAGTAAAGGCTTACGTAGCCCTATTTGTGTGTTTAGCCACGAAGGCTATTCATCTTGAACTCGTGGAAGACCTCACGACGGAGGCTTTCATCGCATCGTTGAGGAGATTCATCTCCAGACGCGGTTTACCCTCCAACATATTTTCTGACAATGCTACCTGTTTCACCGGTGCCAGAAATCAGCTATCGGAATTAAAAAATATCCTGTCAGGCTCTAGTGAGCAATGCCTAAGGGAAGAATTGTCGAAACATAACATTACGTGGAATTTTATTCCGGCACGCTCTCCGCACTTTGGCGGCATTTGGGAAGCGGGGGTAAAGTCATTGAAATATTATTTAAGGCGAATATCTTGCAATGCAAAGTTAACTTTCGTTGAGTATTACACCATGCTGACTCAAGTGGAGGCGATACTAAATTCCCGCCCACTCTGTGTTCTCCCTACCGACGCCTCATTCCCCGAAGTCCTTACTCCTGCCCACTTCTTGATCGGTCGGAAGCTGACTTCGTTTCCGGAAGCCCAACTCCAGGACATACCGGAAAATCGTCTCAGCCGCTATGGGCTGGTCCAGCGGCTGTCCCAGCAGTGTTGGGATCGCTGGTCCCGGGACTACCTCCACCTCCTGCAGCGCCGGCCTAAGTGGAAGTCCTCCAGCACGTCTCTAGCCCCCCAGGTGGGCGACGTGGTACTCGTCCACGACGAGGCATCTCCAAGCTACCGTTGGCCCCTGGCAATCATCTCGGCCACATATCCAGGAGCGGATGGTGTTGTGCGTGTGGTGCAGGTGCGCGATTCCCGAGGGAATCTCCTGAAACGCTCGGTGCGTAAAGTGTACATCCTACCCAAAGACGATCATTGCGATCAAGGGCAATAAACATTGACTTTGCTCTTAGTTGGTAGTTTTCGCTAATTGAACATTTTGCTAGGTTTAGTTGTTTCTTTGCTTGTATTCATGCTAGTTGTAAGTTATCTGTAAGGCTCTTGGATTATCATCTGTCCTTAGTTCTTGTTATGCATTTGATTATTTGGTAGTGTCAGATTTCAGTTTAATTTTGGGATTTAATCACGTCGTGCCATAGTCGGCACTTCGAGGGCGGCATGTTTGATTCACACAGATGCGTGCATCAAAACCTTTTTGATTATAATTAATCATGTAATTCAAGTCATAACTGTTCTATCTCATTCAAAGGTCGTGGTAAAGCTAAATTTGCATCTTGCCGTATTTGTTTGCCTCTGTTAATATTGGAAAGGAATTTTAAGCTTCCCTTAATGTCTTTTAAGCGGATGGATACATTTTCTACTAGAACTTAAGCCGACTTAGCATATTTGGGAATCATTGGTTTATGGATTTCGTTCAATTGCCTCATTGAGAGAGCTTAGCATTAAGGTTTCTTAGAATAAGCATTTTTCCTAAATAACGTGCGACGCTCCGATTGGCTACGCAGGATCGCCTCAGCCAATAGTGTTTGAGCTTGCCCCTCCTTGAATTGGCGAGTTCGCCTCGTTGTAAATTCAGAGTTAGTTAGATTCAGAACCTCGAGGAAGCCAGTTCAGCTATGCTTTGTGCTAGTTTGCGTTTCGGTCTAACTCCCTGGTAAAGACGTTTCCAGGTTGTTTTGTGTTACGGTTACGCGCAATTCGCTATTTTCGCGTGGCCAATCCAAGCGTGTCACAACAGTTGAAGCTTTTGTAAAATACCATCGGTCCATCAGTGACGTTTGTAATCGTTGTTACTCAATATACTCGTGTTTGTTAAGTCTTGTTTCACTCCAACAACTAACTGAACCCAAGTTAGGGTTATTAAGTGGCAGTTCCCGGCAATCCCATTGAACCGGAATTCGCAGTGGATTAATTGGGGGCCCCATTCGTGGACGCCTCTTATCAAGTTAATCGTACAAAAAACAATCAGTGTCTATCAAGTCGCCACAAATGTTATTAGTGAACTGTGCAATTACCATACAAACATTTTGAACGTTCATTTCCAACAAGGTAATTTTTACGAGTTAATCACACCTGCCCAAATCAAGCAAATCCTCGCAAATGCAACCAGTAAACTCTCGCCAAACTTAGAAATTTTACCGACCCCAATCCTAAAGGTCGACATCGGACATGATGACATCTACATCAACGTCCAAGGATACTTTATCATAGTAGAAAAAACCGAATATACCTTAATCAAGGTAACACCAATTCCTCTCCAAATCAACAATGGGTCCTACTGGGTGATCGACGTACCAAAAGGGATCTTCGCTGTGGATTACAACTTACAAATATACTTTCAAGAGACAGATGAGGAATTCAAAGAAAATCTCCAAATTACTCCAAACACGTATATCTGCAGTCCGACAGTCGTGAAAGGAATTGAAAATAACCCAAATTGCATCATTGATGATATATATCATCGAACGGAAGTTAGTCAATGCAGCCTACGAAGACATCAGATCCAGTCCATTATTTGGAAACAACTATACATGGAAAACACCTGGATGTTCGTAGTCAACAAGCCAACCCGAATAGCTATCACTTGTAGTGGCAATAGGGAAGAAGTCACTGTCAACACTACAGGTGTGATTCAGATCTCGTCAGACTGCATCATTCAAACTACAAAGAATACGTTAACCCCCAGGCATAGCAAGAAATTCAAGATCCTAGCAGGATATTCCAAGGCCGTCAGCATCAATTTTACCAACACAATAACACCCAATTCCTTTTCAGAAATTGCAGAGGAGCCAGTACTAAAACAGTCAGATCACTTCGAGGATCTACAAACTTCGCAGTTGGAATTCCAGCAGCACCTAAAGGACATAACTTGGAAAACCATCCGCCACCACTCCTATCTATCCAGCGGGATCACAGGCAGCCTATTGGGAGGGGCTATTCTAATAGGAGCCTTCTACTACATTCGGAAAAGGATCAACCGAAGGAAGCATCAATCCAAACAACGCCAGTCCGCCGTAGAAGAATATCCTCTAAAAACCCTTAATGTGGAAGAAACAATATAGTTTTTTCTTTTTCTTCAACCTAAAATTGGCAATATGTTTAAACTTGGTTTAAACACACATAAATTTTAATAACAAAATTTACGAAACCAGTCAGAAGTTCTAAATGTAATTCTGATTTCATAAACAAACAGTTTTAACCTCCAGTTTTACTTCATAATTTCACAAGTTTATACTTAATTTATATCTGTTTTAATCTTGAATTAAAACAGGCAAAATTCAGTTCCCAGTTACGAAATCTTAACAAACGAATATTGTTCCGCCAACATTGAGTAAAAATGCAACTCGACATTTCGCTTAATAAGCGACCTACAAAGCCAAGTTCAACGCTTCAGTTTGCAAACTCATGCGGAAATATAAAAGCTTATCATGCTGAGTTGCGGTCTTCGGACCTTTAAACGCATTCTATTACACTACACTATTATGAACTTTGATATTGTTACTTCGTTAAGCATTTTCGTTTTATATAAATACAAGTTTATTTTTATAATAAAACAATCTGCATTTAATGTTTGATTCATTCACTACCCCTTCTAAGCCATAATATTTATGGGGCATGAGGCTGTGCTCCAGGGGTTAGTTTGGTTTTACTGTCGTCCGTTCAAGTACCATTGACTACATTGGTTTAAAACGTAAACACAGTCTTGTTTACGTGCTTGACGGATAGAACTAGCGCAAAGTAACGGAATCCTGAATCAGCCTCTCAGGCAATTCTGTTCATTATCAGACATATGTTGTACAAAATTTTATCTACAACTGCCTAAAATTGAGAAAAGTGCATTAAGAGAAATGTCAGATCTGTCATTTTCAAAAATATTTTAGTAGGCAAGTGTCATTATGTCATTCATTTGACACTATTTCAGTTAGGTAATGAAACCATTATACCACTCAGTTAGGTAATGAAGCCATTACATAACTGAGTGGTGTAATGAGTTTCATTACCTAACGGAAATAGTATCAGAGGAGTGACGTAATAAGTTACTTATCCCACTGTAGTAGATAAAGTTAATTTAAGACATACTGTCTTGGATTACACCCCTAAAAAGTATCGTGGACTGAAAGATGATGCAATTCCTACGTAAAATTTATGCCAATCCGTTTCATTGCCTTCGACATCTGGGGCTGGTGAACAGCGAAAACTTGTTTATAAGAAAAGGCAAACGGATCAACTTATTAAAGACATACTGACGACCAAAGAGATTAAGAAGTCTATACATGGTTAATTTTAATTTTCATATACAAATAATAACTTAAATTTTGTTTGTAATTTGCTTATGTTTTTATTTTAAATATGTATTTTTTTATACATATTTAATGTTTACTGTTTAGTTTTAAGGTCTTAATCAAGTTATAGATGTTTTTTCTAATGTTTAGGGCATCTACATTAATTTTTTTTGTGTTTGCAAATTGTATAAGTTTTATTTTTGTGCATATTATAATACCCTTCAATAGACTTTTTTGTAGTAAATTTTTGCTTTAAAAAATAGTGTATGTGCAATTTTAGTCTATCTTGCACCGGTCTCCCAAGATTCGTGGCGAAAACCTTAAAGAAACAAATTTTGCAGTAAAGGTAATGCATTTAGCAGCACAGTTACGCGCAATTAAGACATTTTATATTTTTAAGTTATAAAATAAACCATAGCAAACATTTTTTATATTAGACATTTTTGTGTAACTGTGAAAATAAAAACGTCGCAGATAAAAAACGCACAAAATGGGTATCCCCGTAATGAAAATCACTCTGTGAGTAACGTCATGCGCGGGCCGGACGAAAGCTGAACACGGGAGCATCCGGCCCTGATTGTTAACGCTGGCATGGCCGGACGTCGGCTGGCTACCAGCTTAAGTAAGCATTTTTATTGTTAACCGTTTCTTTACGCTGGCAGGGCCAGACGTAGCCTGGCCAACGCGTTCTAGTATAGCCAATAAAGTCTCAACACTACAGTGATCTGGAATGCACATGTTGGAATTGCTAAACAATAGGGGTTTCCACTTTAATTTTTTTGTTGCCAAAAGTATTATAATTTAAAACTATAAGTTATACTGACTATTCAACACTGTAACATATAAGCCAATCATATTGCAGACATTTGCTTTTTTCAACCAATAACAGCAGTATATCACTGAATATTGGGTACCATGCAAAATATTCACAAAATAATGTACGTACTCAAAAACTAAATAGCCTTGTTGCGAAATATCGCTTAGCAACGATGTTCTGTCCTTAGCGATATCGCTAGGTTACGTAAAACTAAACACCAACAAACTGTGTGAACAAAGTTTGGCTTGCGTTATAGTATATTACATACCGAGGTGGGAAGTGTTTTATTACTGTCGAGAGATTAGGTAGTTTACCGAGACGCGTAGCGTCGAGGTTAACTTTATCTCGAGACAAGGATGAAACTTTCCACCGTGGTATGTATACTATTTTATTTGCAATCATCTAATTTTAAAAATAACTACAACTGAATTCTGAATAACAGATATCTTGATGTAGCTAATATTTTTGTTACCATGAAAACAACCCACTCAATGTTTTGTTACCATGGAAACACCCCACTCTTCAGGTATGTAATATTTTTCGGGGTATGTAATAATTTCCTGGCTAGTTTCAAGTAATCATCTAGTTCCCAGCTGTTGTCATGTCATGAAATTGACACACTACAATGTGATTGCGAATAAAATTTTTTTAAATGTTGTGTTTTGGAAGTATTCTGCTGAATTTAATTGAGGATGAATATTAATTGTTGAATTATTTTTCAATAAATCTAATCGTTATGTATTAATATTGTTAAATAGTCGTCCCAAATACCACTCGAAGTGGATATATATATTTTAAATATTTTGCCATTTCCATAGAAATCATTGCAAATTTCACTCAACAAAATCACACTTAAATGACACTCGCCTTCTGCTCGTGACATTTTTGATATGATTTTGTTTCGTAAAATTTAAACGCAATAATTTACATGGAAACGGCAAAATATTTGAGAAAAATATATCCACTACTTGCGGTATTACCCTTGACTATATTATTGCAAACAGAAGCATGAAATATATCATCCTGATAGTTTAATTAAATAAACAAACTGCGGAATAAGTTTAAAATTATCATGTGACTGCAGATGTGCAGCATTGGTTAAAATCTTGCGTGACGTAATCAACCTTACAAAATTAGCCCGTGAAAATGCAAAGCAAGTTATGCACGCAATCGCGCATCTATCTCTGTTTGTATTCAGCGGAATACTTCTACTATAAGACTCTCTCTCTATTTATTTGTGTTGTTTGAGATTCGGCGTGCAAGGTGTAAAGTAAAACGTGTGTAGTTCATAATTTCGTATTTCGTATAATTTTGCCAGTAGAAACCCAAAGGAATTCATTAAGGAAACAAAAAATAAATACATAGACGAATACCTGAGCGGGTTGGCCGCATCCGAAGATACAGAATACTTCCTTTGGAAGGCTACCAATCGCCTCAACCGACCACAACATCAAGTTCCCCAATCCGCAACAAAAACGGTCCATGGGCACGCACCGATATGGACAAAGCTGAAGTTTTCGCTACTCATCTCCAAGAAGTTTTTCAACCATTGCCACCTGGCGATAAACAACGTGACGATCATGAAGTGGAAAATTATCTGACGGTTCCTTTCCAACTCTCTCTACCTATCAAACCTTTCTCATTTGCAGAAGTTGAATCAATGATCCTTAGAAACACTCACTGTAAAAAATCGCTAGGATATGACCTAGTTACTGGACCTATACTGAAAGAAGTGCCCCCCCCAATGCTATAAAAGTGGTGACGATGATCTTTAATAGCATATTACGAATGGGTTTTTTCCCGGTCCAGTGGAAAGTCGCGCAGGTAGTCCTTATCCCAAAACCCGGAAAACCGGCCAACGAGCCTTCATCATACCGACCCATCAGTTTATTACCACTCTTCTCCAAACTTTTCGAAAAACTTCTACTGAAACGGCTTTATCCCATCCTTGACAACGAAAACCTGATTCCTGATCACCAGTTTGGGTACAGAAGCCGACGCTCCATCGTAGAACAGATGCATAGAATAGTAGATACCATTAACGCAGCATTCGAAGAAAAAAACTACTGCTCAGCCATTTTCCTTAATGTCAGCCAGGCCTTCGACAAGGTCTGGCATGAAGGCCTATTGTTTAAGCTAAAGCGGATCTTACCACACCCATACTACTTGATCATTAAATCATATCTAGAAGAACGGTATTTTCAAGTCAAGTTCGGAGAAGCAATCTCACATCTTTGTCCCATCGAATCCGGAGTTCCCCAGGGAAGCGTTCTGGGACCAGTCCTGTACGTCCTATATACAGCCAATATACCTACGAATCCCAATGCAATTACCGCGACATACGCTGACGATACGACAATTCTTGTAACACATCATGACCCTGTCATCGCCGCACAAACTTTGCAACAAAACCTCGATGACGTTTGTGATTGGTTTAAAAAATGGCGCTTTAAACTCAACTGTTCCAAGACCGTGCAAATTACGTTTACTAAACGTTGAGGCGCCACGCCGAACATTAACATGGATGGCACTCTCTTTCCCCAAGCAGACTGTGTTAAGTTTTCTTGGTGTGCACCTCGATAGAGCACTAAACTGGGGAACACACATTTGGACAAAGAGGAAACATCTCAACCTAAAACTAAGAAAATATTACTGGTTACTTGGTCGCAACTCTAAGCTCTCGCTTGCCAACAAACTACTTGTTTACAAATGTGTGCTGAAACCAATCTGGAGCTATGGTATCCAGTTATGGGGTACGGCATCGCACTCAAATATAGAAATCCTGGAACGTTTCCAATCTAAAACGCTCCGTATAATCACCAACGCACCCTACTTCGTTCCTAATAAAGAAATACTTAACGACTTGAAAGTGCCATCAGTGAAAGAAGAGATAGTTCAGTGCAGTGTAAAATATCTTCAGAGATTAGAAACACATCCGAACCCGTTAGCGTTAAACTTACTCGACAATAGTGCTGATGTGCGCAGACTAAAACGCTTTAAACCGCTAGATCTACCCACACGTTACTAATTATTCAATTCATTATAATTATTTATATAAGTTAATCACAACGAGGAACGTCATAGGACGTTCTCTCGCACGTTACTTCTAGTGTAATGTTACATTTCTGTATTTATCTGATTTGCTTATTGCTACTGTAGCAGATTGCAAATAAATGAGTCTTGAAAAAAAAATTTGTAAGGTTAGTTACGTCACGCGCAACTAGCCTCGCAAATTGTGTGATTTTCTAGCCTCTTACGCGCGGCAAAGTTTATAACGCTTTAATTTAAATAAAAGATCAACAAACAAAATAAAAAACACATACTACAGATGAGTAGTTTTATATTACAGTAATAATACAATTGGAGTGTAAATCCCTATTGTGACAATTGCGTTTCACAAACGGGTTTGATGTTAACAAACGTCGAAGTGAGGCACAATTGTTATAGTCTTTAAAATTATAATATTTTCCTGTAGAAACTGGAGCACTTGCTTTTTTCAACATCTTTTACATTTACATAAATGTCTTCGAGTCTTCAAATTATTCCCAAAAATAGCAGCACTTCTGCTTTGCATCGCATGAAACTAACGATAAATTGTCATAATCGTTATCACTAACCACGTGATGACTATTATTAACTGCAAGAGACGTCCAACCTACCAGCATTTTCGCAAATTATTTCCTAATATTTTTCAACACTTGGAAAAGCAATGACGTCAAGTAAAGCATATTCCATAAAGTTAAAAATAAATTAATTAGTCTAGGTGCTTTACTTAAAAACAATTATACATACGGGAATAATTATGAAATAGCTGATATTAGAATTAATTTCAGCTTAGACCGCGTCGTCTTTGTAGATAAACACCCAACATTTGTTGGCTTAATGTGCCTAACACCTTGTGAACTCAAGCAAGGGTTTGTATAACGGTTATGGTGGCTCGTGATCTCTTACAAGCCACCCATGATTTGGTCCGGTTAGAGAAACTCTGATGATGCAATCTGCAATGTCTTGCGAAACGTTAGTCTATATGGGCGCAGAAACAGTAAAAATGCCAAACATGCCTTAGTGTCCTTGTTCACAAGGTACTCTAATAACACTGACCAAATCATGGTTGTGTTAGACACATTAAGCCAACAAATGCTGGGTGTTTATCTACAAAGACGATGCGATATAAGCGTAAATTTAATTCTGAAATTGAAAATTCGAGTAACCGCGAAAGCCTCAAACATTACATGAAATAGCTATTTGTGCAACAAGTTCTAAAATTGCATGTTTATGCACGAGATTGCATAAAATATTTTTTCTACGATCTTAAATTTACCGTTATTAATCCATAAATGTTTGTAGAACTATTATTGAGGGAATGGAAAAGAAAATGCATAGGAATGGGTATGCCAGTAAACGACAACTTTTACACTTAATTTTGCGGACGATCAAGTACTTATGGCTCAAGATTAATTCGATCTGGAATTTATGCTGAATAGACTTTACACCGAATATCAGAAGTTGGGACTGCAAGTAAGCCTACTGAAAATCTGTAGTTAATAGCGAGACGCAATTTCAAGTCCTCCTAAATGAGGATGCACTTGTAAAACAAGTTGAAGAATTTAAATATCTTGGGGCCGTTGTAGATCGAAAAGGACTAGAAGGAGAAATAAAACACAGAATCCAAAATAGCAGAATAGTATATTAAAGAACTAGTTTCATAAGGCCTTTTCTTAAAGCACGAGTCCAAGTTTGAAAAACGAGACGAGAAGCGTCGAGTTTTTCAACGGACTAGTGCGACAAGTGGCCTTATGAAATGTGTTCTTTATACTATTTTTTCTATTGAGGAAGTTTAAATAAATTTATGTATAAAATTTTACACCAAATTGATTACTAGGGAGTTTTTAGAAACACTTATGAAAGCACTGACAGGTGGCTGAAAACTGACATTTCAAACTTTCAAATTCAAAGCTATATTTAATTAATTTAGTAGTGAATAAAATAATGAAACATGAGCAAAGATACAATAAATTGTACTCCCCCTGAAGTGCGTGAAGCAGCTCTTCTTCTCTAGCAATTAATCGTCCAACTTTGGACAAAGGCCTCTCTCATTTCGCGCAATTGAGTTCTATGTTACGCGGCACGTTTCCAGTGCAATCCACCCATGATACTACTACTACTAAGATAAACCCACGATCGAATTTCGTAGCACGTTGCGCATGACGTCATTCGGTGACAATATAATATAAAATTTTACACCAAATCGATTACTAGGGAGTTTTTAGAAACACTTATGAAAGCACTGACAGGTGGCTGAAAACTGACATTTTAAACTTTCAAATTCAAAGCTATATTTAATTAATTTAGTAGTGAATAAAATAATGAAACATGAGCAAAGATACAATAAATTGTACTTCCCCTGAAGTGAGTGAAGCAGCTAGAGAAGTCTAGCAATTAATCGTCCAACTTTGGACAAAGGCCTCTCTCATTTCGCGCAATTGAGTTCTATGTTGCGCGGCACGTTTCCAGTGCAATCCACCCATGATACTACTACTACTAAGATAAACCCACGATCGAATTTCGTAGCACGTTGCGCATGACGTCATTCGGTGACAATATAATATAAAATTTTACACCAAATCGATTACTAGGGAGTTTTTAGAAACACTTATGAAAGCACTGACAGGTGGCTGAAAACTGACATTTTAAACTTTCAAATTCAAAGCTATATTTAATTAATTTAGTAGTGAATAAAATAATGAAACATGAGCAAAGATACAATAAATTGTACTTCCCCTGAAGTGAGTGAAGCAGCTAGAGAAGTCTAGCAATTAATCGTCCAACTTTGGACAAAGGCCTCTCTCATTTCGCGCAATTGAGTTCTATGTTGCGCGGCACGTTTCCAGTGCAATCCACCCATGATACTACTACTACTAAGATAAACCCACGATCGAATTTCGTAGCACGTTGCGCATGACGTCATTTGGTGACATAAGCCTACTTGACGGTATGCAAATGCATTGCTTTAAAGCGGTTTTTATTAATGTTTAGTAAGTATATTTTATTATACTATTGATATATTACATTTTATTCAATATTATAATAGTACAAGAGATATTTCTTTTACGATTTAATGTTGGATTTAAGGTCCATAATAGAATAAGCCCTTAAATAAAGTAGGTACTAGGTAGGTGCTAGATAAAATAAATTATCTTCAAAGTTTAGCATTGTATAAAGGTTTACTTTGTAAAAAACGAACAATAAACGATTTTGAATACTAGATAGAGTATTTAAATTTAAAAGTAAAGGAAGATACCAACATATGAAGAGTGTGAAAAGTTTAAGGCTTATTCATTATCAAAAATTATTACTTTAATCCCTAGCGCAAACTGTTTGCAAACTTGTTTGTCCCTTGGAAATCTAAAGAAATGGCAATCCGAAACTTTCTTGCTCCTTTTGTTGTTGTTGCTTAAACCACCCATTACTGCACAGTACACCATGGTAATAAATGTTTAATGCAATGTTTTAATTATAATTTATTAAATTTCACGCACATATATCTGCAAACAAAACGAATAACACATTAAACACCGAACCGAAGCCTTTAACCGTCATATCAAACTGGCTGCTGTTGTGGAAATTTGTCACCGAGTGACGTCAAGCGTGCGAGAGAGATGGGTTTATCCCATGCGCGTGGATTTATCTTAGTGGTAGTAGTATCATGCAATCCACCTATTCTCTTCAGGTCACCCAACTAGCGCATTTGTGGGCGTCCTCTAGTCCGCTGTCCCATCCATGGCCTCCAATTTTGAATTTGATTATTCCATCATCCATCTGTGCGTCGTGCATTATAACCTGCAAAGGTTCATTTTAATGTAGTGACATATTCTACAACATCGCTAACTTTCGTTTTGCTTCTGACCCATATATTTGTTTTTCTGTCTGTCAACCTGATTTCTAACATAATTCTTTCCATGGACCTCTGTGTTTTTGAAATTTTATATGTGTTAGCTGTGGTAAGTGTCCACGTTTGGCAACCGTATGTAAGTACTGGCAATATGCAATGGTTGAATACCCTGCTTTTTTGATATTGTTGTAGCTTGGGATTTTTTAGTACAAATGCTAATTTTGCGAATCCTACCCATGCTAATCGGATCCTTCGTTGTATTTCTGCCGTCTGGTTGTCTTTACCCAGCTTTAGGATTTGGCCGAGGTATATGTATTCATTTACTTTTTCCAGTGTGCAATTATTGTCAATCCTTACGTTTCTATACCGAGAGAAGTTAGTTCCTCAAAATCAAGAAAAGCGTATCTTAGAGAATTTGATATATTTTCAACTTGGTGTGCTCAAAATAATGTCCTGGGTATAACAGAATAGTATATTATGATATAAGTATATAAGTACGCACGTGCGACGAGTTTAAGAGCACGACGCGCTAGCGGAGTTGGGTGACACTTTTTCCGTCATATTGTGTTAGATATTCTAGGTTATGTTGACATTAAAATTTACGGCAAAGCGTGTTTTAATAAATTATTAAAACACGCCTCCAACGGCAACGTGCAAATAAGACGTATTTTGGACGCTAATATTAAGAGTGCTAGAAACGTCGCTTTTGACACTAGACACAGTGCAAAAAATTGTCATTTTGACACGATCGTAGAAAAAATGTACCAACAGCATATTTTTAATCAATGTATACCAACAAAAAGAGTTCTACTTTTTGGACTATATACTCAATGCTTAGAACTGTGATTATCCTGCGACACAATATTGATATATGGAAGTATCTGCGACTGATAGCCTTACTTAAGCGATGTTCAGAGAGATATGAACCAAAAAAATCTAAAATACTAGAATCCTTTTACATAGACCAGTATATTCCTGAAGCTTGTCGCGATACGCTTAAAGTCGGGGTAACTGGCAATCCTCCAAATACACTTGTACACGAAGACCAAAGCTACACTTAAGAACAAATACTTGCATTTATTTTTCTGCCGTTACAGAATAACTTAGGTTTAATACCGTTACTTCTTAACTTTACTTATTAAGATCTTCTTATTAACTAAGTAAATTCTAGGTCCAGTTTGACCAAGAAAACTCGGTAGGCGTTTACAAATTTCCAAATAAGCCTATCAGAGCAGGTCTAAATTTTGAACCTTTGTACGGACGTGACAGTTTATAATAGTCCTATAAACTTGACAAATTTAAAGCTTTCACATACTAAAATTTGTTAAGCTAGATCCCTCGCAAATTATCGCTAATAATGTTTTACAATTTTGCTAAAAGAATTTGCTCCCGCAGGCACGTAATTTTTATGATCGAGTTGCAACAGTTGCACTTCTGACCACGTACTAGCCATATACCTTCGGCCAATATTTCGGCTTACGAAGTAAACCCTGCATAAATTTACTCTAATCTATTCGTGAGATTGAAATATCTCCAGGTTCCCAGAGAAAGGCAAGTTTCTAAACATCGGCTAAATATTTGCTTCTTGTCATTTTAATATACCATTTTGCATACGAAATTCTACTTTAAAATATTTATGATACAAATTGCTTATAGCTAACTAAAGTACAGTCTATTCCTACAACCGCGTGTAGTTCATTTCACTAAAGAACGGAAATCATAACAAGCTCCAAATAATACCTACCTTGTAACAAAAGTAACTTTGTCAGCTTATTAAAAAACTTTATTTTTACAAATTGATGTTTACATTTAGGTTGTATTAATAATGGGTTATTGCGGTGCTTGTTGTCGAGAGTAGCTAACTAATATGATGACTAATCATATAGAGTACAAAGCTGGTGTAGTTTTAATAAATGTGCCAAAAACAAAAACTAACATTCCACGACTTTTTGCTGTAACAGATGTAACTTGGATTAACCTTATAAAAGAATATGCCAGTCTTAGACCAGAACATACAAACCACCAACGATTTTTCGTAAACTATCGTAATGGACGCTGTACAAGCCAGCCTATCGGCATAAATAAAATCGGGCAAATGTCAAAGTCTATTGCAACTTTCCTGAAGTTGCCAAATCCAGAGATATACTCTGGTAACTGCTTTAGACGGTCGTCGAGATCACACTTGGCTAACCGTAGTGGAGACCTACTTACTATCAAGCGATATGGGGGCTGGAAGTCCTCAGCCGTAGCCGAAGGATGCATTGAGGCATCTCTAAAACAGAAAATGGAAGTTACCCAAATGTTATCCACACATACTGAGACTGAGGTTTCCACTTCAGTGCCACGAGAAGGTTCCGATTCATCCATTTTGCTTGAACCTGGTTGTTCGACTGCTCAAAACACATTTGTAACATGGAAAAATCGACCTACGAAATACCAAATTTGAAAGTAAGTACTGGCGCCCACTGCAACATGACTGTTAATGTTTACAATAATTATAATTCCAAAAATTAAACTGTTGAAAGCTTTAGAACGTATTTTTATTTAGGTTTGAAAGCTATCACAACCTACAAATGTCGACATAGGCGCATCACGCGGGCTGAAGTTTTTAATGTACCTAACTTCTGTCTGAGTTAGTATCTTACAAAATTTTTTGTTAATATAATATTACTTAGTTCTTAGTTGTGATGTGTAGAATTATTATAAGTATAAATAAATACAGTGGTACCAAAGAGCATAAAATTATATGCTTTTCGGTGATACACAGTCATTAGGTAAGAAATTGCAATGCAACGCCAATGAACTTGAACAGTTCCTATAAATCTTACCAACATCGTAAAAGAAACAAACTGAAAA
The DNA here is from genome assembly GCA_940337035.1 of Agriotes lineatus. Taxonomy (NCBI): domain Eukaryota; kingdom Metazoa; phylum Arthropoda; class Insecta; order Coleoptera; family Elateridae; genus Agriotes; species Agriotes lineatus. The sequence goes on from OW679200.1 coordinate 60,065,118, forward strand.
CAGTACGATTAGAGGCCTCCTTAACGTGCTGTTTTTGAGCTAAAACAGTTCGTTTAGAACGGCTTTATAAAACCGAGAATAGAAAAAAGTAATAAGCTGTCTCAACTCGCTATGTTGGCATAAAAACATCCAAAAAGACAAAGAAAAAAATACGCCAATCAATGGTATAATCAGTTCTCTGTTATGGGAGTGAGATTTGGGTGATAAGCGCAGAAATGAAGAGCAGATTACAAGCAGTAGAAATAGATTACCTGAGACGTAGTGTCAGGATATCTAAGTTTTAACACATAACCAATGAAGAAATCAGAACAAACAGTTATTGATAGAATTGAAATGCGCGGTTTATGCTGGTTTGGACAGTTAATGAGAATGCCTGAAAATCGATGGCCACTACGAATATTTCGCATCCTCCAGGAAAAAAGAAACGAGGACGACCAAGACGTTTCTGGAATGAAGGCATAAGGAAAGCGAAGACGAAGACATGACTCAGGATAGAGAGGATTGGAGAAAGGGATTGAGTAGGCAGCGTTTGGCTGAATAATGATAATGTTACATGTATTGTAATTATCTAGCTCAATACATATATATAATCCATAAATGTCGATTTAACAAAGGTTTGCATTTATGACAGTTATAATTTATGTCATAGTAGAGAGATGGCCTTGACGCGCAAGCGACTGTTTCTGTAGCCGGTAGTTGTCAAAGTTAGTTATCAAAGGTAATTATAATAGTACATATTTTACTTTATTCATTACATAATGCTTTAATTATAACACTTTACCTCTAACTAAAGAAGTAACTAGAATAACTTTATAGCCTCACTAGAGTTTAAAATATACAAATTCAAAACCAGCTGTTTACTTTTAGCATGTTGATGTATAAAACGTCATTTTTAGTTCAACGAGCTAGTGCTAAAAGGCCTACTTTTAGTAGTGGTCCTAGAAAATAGTAGTTTGTATACCAAGGCACTGACGTTTAGCTTTTTATCACGAATGTGGGTTTAGTTGCCGAGACCCGTAGGGCCAAGGCAAATAAACCACTTGAGGGATAAAAAGGAACTTCAGTGCCGAGGAGTACATTATGTTTTATTTGAAATCGAGGAATCGTGAAATTACAACATTTTAACCAAAACTTATAGGTTATCTTAACATTGGTTGACGTTTATCTGTCGCCTCGCCACCTACAAAAAAGTCGTAAAACAATGGATTACTTTACTGCCGATTTCTCGTATTTTAATGACGATTTGGAGGTACTTTAATGCCGATTTCAAACGAAAGCTGTTTTTTCAATAACAATAGTTTTAAGAGACAGTTGTTTTTTCAAGAAGTACCTACCTAATTGAAACTGACTTCAGGGAAAAACAATTAAAAAGCTGTTAATCAATCAAAATGTGACCTTGAGCTGTCAAAGGTACTTCTACTATTGATGTTTCGAATAAACAGTAGAGTTTTGACATGTATTCAAGAAGAAGGCAGAACATTTGAACATTTATTATAATTCTTACAGTCTTTCCAGCCCTATCTCTAAACAATAAATTTCTGTTTTTTTAACACACTCCTTTATTTTGTTCCCCAACTGAATTCGCTTCGCTGCAACGCACCGTGATTCCAAAGGGTCAATAGAGTGGACATTTGTATTAAAGTCAAAATTTTGCTTCATTATATATTTTTTTCGAATGATAACATCCCCTCAAATTAATGTAATTACAGATTTTCTGAAAAATTTCGTTTTCATGTTGGAAAAATGTGTATTATTACTATGGAAAGAATATATTTTTTATTTTTTCTATCAAGATCTAAAGTGCTAATACTGGAACTTCCCAATGTGATTGAATGTATTATGATTTTATATATGTTGTTCAGGTCGGGATCCTGATGAAAAATCCAAGTTTTCGACCTTGGAGGGGCGCCGCGTAGTGTAATTTCTCATTTTCAAAATTTCTCTTGTATTATTACTGGCTATTCGTTATGTAGTTATAATAATTTGATAAACGTATAGTAATAGTATTTAACATTACAAGCCAGGTAAAACAGGTTTTACTGGCGATAGGATTGGGATGACTGGCGAGCCGTTAGGCGAGCCTGTCATATCCTTGAGCCAGTAAAAATGGTTACCTGGCGTGTATTGTTGAATGTTTTATTTGTTCCTCACTTGTAAATAACTAGAAATTCACCATTTATTCAAAATGTCAAACTGACAAGCAACTAAATTAATCAATATGACACATACTAAGGAAGACAACTCTGGCTTTGCACGCTATCATTTATATATGAGCACGCTTGTAAAATATAACTGGCTAGCCAGTAAAAAATTTACTGGCTAGCCAGTTAAGAAACATTTTCAAGGTGAATACAGTGACTTGATAAATTGATGTTTACAAGTGAGGAACAAATAAACTCATTTACACATCACCATGAGGTAGAGTTAATGGCGCTTTTTTTTATTGTGGTATCCCCAGTAGGCCTAATCCACAGATGCTCCAGTTTAGTGATGTTTCATGTTCACGATTATATTATTTATTTTTTTTTATTTTTGAAGGCCCCGGTCGGTAGATGTTGACGTCTCCATAAGATTCTTTATTCTCAATGTTATCTTCGAAGTCATTGCTCCTGATACTTGGGACTTCCATTGATGAAATGTCCTCATCTTTGTCCCCACTTCTGGTGCATTTTCGCATGATTGGCCATTACAGAATCTACACAGAATAGAGCACTTCATCCCACTTTTCATGCAGCCACATGCTTCGCCGCATCCTTTTTTACAATGGCACGAAATTAATTTTAATAAAGTCTCGGGTGATGGATTCTCTGTCATTGTTACTGGAGTGAGCCCATTCGTGCCAACTTTCCAGCTCCAGTCTTGTGCATTTTTTTCGTTCCATACCACTATTGGACCTGGTCCTAAATGCGTGATACCGTGCAGCGTCCTTTGTTGGTGGCAAAGAAGCAAAATTAAATGTGTTTCTTGCACTTGATTTTGTTGGTAGCGGACTTCTTCCAAGGTGTTTTCTTCCATGTAGCCACCAAAGCAACGAGAAAGCGTGCTTCAGCATCTGCGATATCATCTGGTTTGGCATCGTGATGTTTGAATATGCCTATAATGTCATTGAGTCTTGTGCTTTTCTGGACAAGCGAAAACAAACTTTTTCCTTGGTTGTAGACGGACGACGTTGTGTCGCAGCCACTAAACGCATAGAGAAACAAAATGTTCTCAGCTGCTTTTTCATATTTGAAACTATTTGCAGTATACACTCTTTCGACAATTTTGCCTCTCATAGGTTTGCGAAGGTAGATATTGCTAATACCGTCAGCAGAACTAGAAGATCGACGTCTTCTCCAATGGCGAAAACAGCATCAAATTTTGAGCACAAAGAAATCGTCGTGTTGACAATCAACACATCACCATCTTCTTCAGCCTGCTTAACTGTAATACAGTAATGTTCGTATGTTTTTACAGCATCGAAATCACACGGACTTTATTCTTTTCGTTTGCTAGAAATCGTTCTTGGGAAACTAGAACCGGCGTTGTTTCATCCAAAATAACATCCGCAGATATCTGCTTTTTCGATCGGAGAAGCCTTTCTGCAGTCTTGGTATTTTTTTGTCGCCATCAAACGGATATCCATCAAAAACAACGACTGCATGTGCGAGAATATAAGTGACTTATAGTTGCGTTTATATATTAAGAATTATTCCATAGCTATACTAGATGAAAATAATTTTTGATCATACTTTGTATTTCTCTATAGAACGTTATTCTGATGTAGAAAAATATTACGAACAATATAGTGTAAGTTGTTCTTACAAAATGTATCAACAAAAATAAAGTTTAACGATATTTTGGTGAAATGTTCAACTTTCAGCTGCTGTAACTCTTTACATATTACACTTACAACAAAAATTAATATACAAAAAATGTCAACAATCTTGTCTCCTTTAACTGTATATTGAACTTTTTTGACGTTTGATCAACCGTTGCGGAGCTATTTGGATAACACCAGTTTTTAGCACCTTTAATCCAAGATGGCTGCTCGCGCGGCGCCCCTCCAAGGTCGAAAACTTGGATTTTTCATCAGGATCTCGACCTGAACAACATATATAAAAACCGTTCATACTCCATTTTTTGTAAGGCAAAGGCCTTTTTTTGTCCCTACAGACTGGACTATATGGTTCTCGACATAATCTAGTAAGTTTAGATGCCGCCTTGGGAGCTACTGTACTTGAAAGTTCTTTCCCTGGAAATTAGGTATCTACAGGGTGTATTTAAATAAAGTAGCGTAAATTATACGGGGGAATCCTTGGGTCAAAATAAAAAGATTAAGCCAAAGTCTTGATGACTTGCAGCCTCTTAAATATCAAGACGCAGCAACCTATTTAAATTCATTAATCGAGAATGCCTTGACATAGACTACTCATATTTGGCATCACGGCCTGCTGAATTGTGTGACAAAAGTCAGTGACGTTTGTCACACAATTCAGCAGGTCGTGTTTGGCATACACATCTATTGTTAGTAATGCATTCTCTTAATGGTTTGAAAATGATGCACAGGGTACGTTGTTGCAGCTATATGTTTTTGTCGCAATATTGTGTCTCATCTTGCATCATAATTTTTTTTAGAAATTACGTATATAGTTTTCAAATTCCAACATTAAAATATTTGTTCAAAAATTGTTTTTTCGTTAATGTCCAATCAAAACGTTATTACCTGCAACAACGCCCCCTGTGTATCTATTTCTACTTAGACCACTAAGAGGGTGCATTACAGACCCACGTATGTCAAATATGAGTACTCTGTGTCAAGGTATTCTTGATTAATTAAGTTAAATATATTTTTTCTTTTGATTTAGCGGGCTGTGTTACAACTTTGTATTACAGTACAGTGATTTTTTAAAAACTCAATTGCAGCAGGCCCTGGATAGCCTGAATCAGTTGGCAGTATTGAAGTGTATTGTCAGTCTATGTCAAATTCGAGATTTGCAGGTTACGTTTTGCGTCAGTCTGTGTCGAATAACAAACTGATTCAGGCTATCCAGGGCATGCTGCAATTGAGTTTTTAAAAATTCACATTGTATGTTTGGCTTAATCTTTTTATTTTTACTTTTTGAAAAAATAACCTTAATTTGAGGGGCTGTTATTATCTTTTTAAAAAAGTATAATAGCCCACAGTTTCGACTTTTATGCGAATAGTCACCCTAACGCCCATTTGGAACCATTGTGCAACGGTCCCAAAAGAGGTTAAACATAAGCAAGGTTAATAGTTATTATTGTGGCAGGTTTAAACGGAATTATAATTCTTAGGTACTCACTTTTATTATAAAAGCATTTTATATCGAACAAAACTGAGCATGTTCTTTTTAAAAGTTAGGAATATCTTTGACAGTTAGTTCTGAATGTGTCCCCGCTACCGATTCCGGATCAATATCACGGCCTGCTCTAATTCCCTTTTTAGATTTAAGCTAAAAACTCATTTTCTTCAATGTCAGACACTTCTGTTGGTGGGTTACACTACAAATTGATTAAGAGAAGGGTTTTTATTTTTTTAATAACCATTAACGTTTTCTTGTCAACGTTCACTGCTTTCATCTTCTTGTGGTTTAGCTTCACCTACATTAATAAGCGTTTTCAGATTTGAACTAATAGGTACGACACCAAAAATTTGTTAGCGTTTAAAAAACAAAAAAGACAGTATGTGCAACCAAACCACTGATATTTTCTTCAGCCTTACGAACTTCTCTACTGCTAGAGCATTATGACTCTAAGATTGCGTACCGGTTTGCAAAGCTAGATTTTGGTGGTTAGTAGTGATATTAATGTTAACAATTAACAATACGTTATATTATTTTATTGATTTATTTAAACATTTTAAGTGTTATTAATTATTCTTAATATGTTCATTAATAAAATCTATAAAAAAGCTAACGCTAGTGAAAACTGTAGGGGCGTTGTCCAGTGCGCAAGCAACGCTACCGAATGAAGTTATACCAAGCAAGGTTCCATCTTGGGCTAGAGGGCCTCCACTGTCTCCATAGCAGCCAGTTTCATTCAAGGTAGGGGGAGCAACGCAAACCATGTTATCTAGTACCTTGTACGTTTGAGGAACCTTGGTGAACAATTCTTCACATTCTATATAAAAAGAAAAACATTTTAATTTCTGCACAAGTGTAAGATGTAAAAATGACGAATTGTAGTCAGAAATGGATTCAGCTCTTGAAACTTTAATACAATGACTGCGAGCAAAGATGATCAAACTAAAGATGATAATTGAATATATTGATGCACCGTTTGAGAATTATAGTTTTTTTTTTGTTGGAAAACCAACGATTAAGCTGAAAGCGACCAAGTGAAGAGAAAAGCTTTATACTCATATAAAGTATGATCAAAAATTATTTTAATCTAGTATGGCTATGGGATAGTGCCTAATATATGAATGCAACTACGTTTATACTTAAATGTCAAACTTGACATTTGATTTTAAGTGAATTATAGTTGCATTCGTAAATTAGGAAATATTTCATAGCTATACTAGATGAAATTAATTTTTGATCATACTATATTATAAGACCATTTACCTGTTTTCGTAATTATGGGCATTTCGAGACACTGCAGTGTACCGGGCTCTGTTGAAGGTAACAGATAGACACCCCATCCAGAGAGCCAAGCTCTTCCAGAGGGAATTGCCTCCGCTGCAGGGAGAGATGCGGGTTGCACAGCCGCTGTAAACGTTAGTGGAGAAGCCAGCTTCAGCAAAGATATGTCGTTGTCAATTAACTCATCTGGAAGATATAATTTCTCAATTTAAAGTTTATTTTGTAAACAAATTATATGCTAGTCTTGGGCTTAAATGGGTTGTACTTAAGTATCCCATGCTGTCATCGTCGCACTGCAATTTAAAAAGATACTTTCAGGAGACCTGATGCTTACCAACTATGTATATGTATTCAGGGTGATTAATAACCTGATCAACGGGGATGGTTTGTACGTCTGGATGGCTTTCTCCGAAATGGAGCAAGCCAGCAACAGCTGTTAAATTTGTTTGCTGTTCAGGAGTCTCGTAGCAGTGTGCTGCAGAAACCACCCAAGTTTCAGCAACAATCGTACCACCGCACCACAGACCACCATTCAGTTGAACCGAGACCATGTGGGGAAACTGCCTTCGTTTGGCATCAGATCCTCCTATAATTCTTTCTTCGGGATAGCGGTGATACCGGGCAGAACATGCCGCTGCAATGTTTAAAAACTGAAATTTTTCTCAGTGCATGCTTTTTCAGAAATATGACATGCTTCTCAACTATTGCATACAACTTATTATATGTTAAGGTAAACTTACCAAGAACAGTAGCAAACAGTACTACAACTAAAACCTTCATGGCGAATGATTGCAGATGAAACTGCCGAGACCCGTGATTTTATATACCCGCTTCAAAATTGGGAACACTTGAACTTTGGCTTAGTTTTGTAATTATCTAGATGAGATTCTAGGAAACAGATCAGGAATTGTTGAATTTATTTCGCGCTATTCTGAGGGCATAACATGGTTAAAAGTTCGAGTTGTTTTATTAAGGTTGCGGTAATCAATAAGATAAGATCATTTTTATTATGTTTTATGAGCGATAATAATGCAATCATTAAACGTCTGCTATAAGACTAATTTTTAGTATGGTATTACAACCTGTTGTTAAAACAAGTAAAATTTTCAAGTATTTACTCTATTCTGTCAGTGCAGATATTAACATGCATTACATTATAAAATGTTAAGTAATGACTTTAGTGCAAATAAAACATAATTTTCTGCAAAACGCAGAGCTCCAGGTTGGATGCAGGCTAACAGCTGGAAACTTTACCAACCGTGAGAACTTGCAGCTGGTTCAACGCTCATAATGAATTCATAAATAAGACGAGCTAGGAATTTCTAGTGTCGGAAAAATATACGAAGCAGACGAAAAAGTACGATAACGTAGAAGAAAGTCGAAAATGGTCGATAAACATAGTAAAGCGGTAGGAAAGTATTTGTTAAGTACTTTGACGCTTTGACGCCATGAAATTGATTTAACCCTTAGTCGGTGTTCGGGCTTATAAGTGAAATGTGTAACCTTCAAATTTGCATTCTAGAATGTGGGCGATGCCTCTTAAAACAGTAGTCACAAACGCATTGTCACTACTCACTACTACAGTACAGAAATTAAAAAGGCCACTTTCATTTAGCAAGATTCCTTAGAAACTTTTCTGTAGCGTTTTGTTTACCTAGCTTTTGTTTTTCACCAATAAGTAACCAGACAAACGAAAGACTGCAAAAATAATCTAATCCAGCGTCAAAATTTCCTAGCAATTTGTAATTGCAACAATATTAACCCTATATAAATTCATTAGACTTGAATATAGAGAAGTTATGTTGTACTTGCTATATAGCAAGGTTGGCTAATGACAAAGGCCGCCCAGGAATGAATTTATGTCATTACATATTGCTCGACTAGCTTGTGGGAGGGGTGAGCCGTTTCCAGAACAGGGATTCGCTGGCGATAGTCAAAACAACAGCACCTGAAAAGATTCGGTGACAACTAGTTATTTCTTGGATTGGACCTGGTGTTCGTTAGCTGGTGATGCAGTGAGAGATTTTACCAGGAAAACGTATCTTACTTCAAAGGGAATCAAATAGTATGGAATTTAAGACAGCTATATTAAACAACACACCAAATTAATAAATTTATTGTCGGGTACAGCTATAATGCTATAAATGCTGAGCCTCGCAATAATAAATAAGCAAAATTGAACTTAAAGATACTATAAGTTTGAAATTAGATTATTTTCTGAGACATTTGCAGAGAAGGAAATATTATAGACATAAAACAAAAAGTTATGAATGAGTATATCGTGCGTAGTCCAAAAGTAAAAAGGTAGGTAAGTATATAAAAGATATGTGCATATTAGATGCGAAGTGTTAGAAGTTGTTTAGCGAGAAGAAATAATGAAAAATGTATAAAATGTTGTACATTTGGCACACAACAGAGAAAATTTAAGAATCGAGCATATAAATACATACAGTGTGAAAATTAAGGAAGCATAAATACGGTAACTTAATGTTCGTTTTCAGGAAAAACTATAATTTTTATATCCCTTGTTTTAGATGTTATGGCGTTATCACTATTTTTTAAAATGACAACCTATATTTAAAATAAATCGCTGCAGGTTTTAATCTGTTTTCAACGAAGGAAGTATTGTAATCGCGATAAAATCACCTTCCGAGATTTCTTCAGATCTTTACGTTTCAGGGTCTCTAGATGACGAAAAACAGGTTTTATCAATTCTGCCTGTCTGTTTGTTGGCGGTATAATTCAAAAACTATTTGTTGGAGGATGACAATATTTTGAAAGCAGATTATATATTTACCTGGCATGAAACCGTAAAAATTTCAGACAAATATATACAGGTTAAGCACCTTAAAAAAATACGTTTTGTTTATTTTTGAGTTAACTTTGAAATAGATGGTAGTATGTAATAATTTTCACATAGCTCAGGCTTTACATTTGCCGAAAATAGGACTCAGCAGATACAGAATAATGTCACAAAAGAGTCAAAACGTTTCAACAGTAAGACCGTTCTGTTCAATAGATCGCCGCATTCGTTCCAATAAGTTTGAATGGCGCAGTACGACAAGACAACGGAGTTCAAACCCCAGCCGGCTACATTTTTTTTAAATTTTCAAATTGATCTAATTCTCGCGAGGGAAGTTTCGTGTAAACCCGTTTACAATTTTTACTTCCTTCGTCTTTCAGACGAAAATTCCGTCGGTTTGTCTGTCTGTATGTTGGCGGTATAACTCTAAATCTATTTGTTGGAGGAAGGAAATATTTTGCATACACATTATATATCTACCTGGCATAAAACCGAGAAAATTTCAGACAACTATGTACAGGGTGAACACCTTAAAAAATAAAATATTGAATATTTTTTATTTAACTTAGCATTAGATACAAGTAATAATTTGTACATATCGCAGACTTTATTCTTGCCAAAAGTAGAACCCAATAGATACAGAATAAATGCTGTACGATACAAAAAGGAGCAACGAATTAATGCGGGACATTAAATATAGCTGGAACGCAGGAATTCGAAATGATGCGGTGCTCTAGAAGTGATAGCGTAAACTACCTCCAAACAAAGAAATCGAATGGACCGGTTCGTTCGCAAGCGCTGAATTCGGGTCGCATCACCGGTGATATTTTTATTTTTGGTTTAACTGAGTTACAGGAAAGTAACAATTTGCACTTTACTTTTGACGAGAATTCAACAGATACAGCTTAAGTGCTCTTTCTGCTTTACAGCGTAAGTCAACGAAAAGAGGTTGCATTTAAGTCAATGGGGACGCACGTAGTCACGTAGTGCTCCCTGGTGCAGGTAGAAATAGCCGGAACCTGGACATATCGCCGAATGGACAAAACGCAGAATCTTAATTTAATGCCCAAAACGCCGAATCGTGCCAAATCGCAGAATTCGTTAGCGTGGACAAGACGCCGAAAATGCCCAAAACGCCGAATGCTGCCGGTGGACAGATCGCCGAAAATGGACAAATCGCCGAAATAGTTACCGTGGACAAAACGCCGAAAATGACCAAAACGCCGAATTCTCTCGGTGGACATATCGCCGAAAATGGACAAATCGCCGAATTAGTTGCCGTGGACAAAACGCGAAAATGCCCAAAACGCCGAATTCTCTCGGTGGACATATCGCCGAAAATGGACAAATCGCCGAATTAGTTATAGTGGCTAAAACGCCGAAAATGTCCAAAACGCCGAATTCTGTCTGTGGACATATCACCGAAAATGGACAAATCGCCGAATTAGTTAGCGTGGGCAAAACGCCGAATCCTTTGAGCGGGCATATCGCCGAAAATGCCCAAAAGCCGAATTAGTTGGCTAGGACAAAACGCCAAAAAAGCCCAAATCACGGAATCCGGCAAATATAAGGACTTTTCCAGGATTCCAGGGTTGCTGATATTTTAATTAACTTTTTCCAACGGCAGTACCAAAGTTTTAGTTGGTGATGCAGAAAATAGTGGATAATATGTGTGTTTTGTGTTTGCTCTCACATACCATGGAATCGTGGAGCATATACTAGCCAAGATAGAAATTACAGCAAATTTATTTAAAATGTGCTTTCCTATCTAAATACAATATTATGGCTCGAAATTTTGAAGAAAAAATTATAAATGTTGAGAACACTGGATAAAGAAAATCAAAATTATTTTTTGCGAAAGTTAAAGTTAGCTCAAACTAACACACGCTAAAAAATCTCATTGAAATTTTACTTAATTTCCTAAAAATAGCACTTTTTGGATTTTGACAATTTTGAAAAACGCCATTTGCTAACTATGTAAAAATAAATCGGTATATCTGATAGGAGAGAAATAGGTTTTCAAAGAAGCACAAATTATTGCCATAAAAAGTTTTTGAAAAATCAAAATAAAAATTTTTCCCGTTTGATGCCGACTTTTTGGTGGTCACTGTATATGAGCGACAGAGATCATGAAAATAGACATTCTGGTTTTAAAACATACTGATTTTATTTGTATTTTAAAATAATACTTTATCCCCAAATTGCCCTTCCGTCATCCCAGTCGTGGGTTCCAGTATAAGGATCAAAATGAGACCAGACCTAATACTGAATCACAAAAATGCGCACGAGATATAGAAAATTGTAAAGGATGTCAAATTTAGAGTGACCCCATTATAACAGGTACATGGAATACATTATACGTTTTTTTTTGTTGGAAATTGAAGAATGGACATTCAAGTTTTATTCTTATTTATTTTGAACTTGAAAACGTAAAAATGACATGGACCACATGACCTCCATTGCGTGAACGTGCGATGCAATAATAAGCTCATTACACGCTGACACATTTCAGCTGCAATCTCAGCAATAACTTGCCGTATGTTATTTTTTAAGTCTTCCAGAGTTTCAGGTCGGTTCTGGTACACTTTTGATTTAGCATAGACCCACAAAAAGTAATCTGGAGCCCATAAATCAGGAGAGCTGGCAGGCCACGACTGATCTTCACGTTGAGATATCAGACGACCCGGAAACATCCCTCGCAGAATTCCCATAGATAAATTTGATACATGAGGCCTTGCACCGTCTTGTTGAAATCATGTAGCATCTAGTGGTATCTGGAGTTGATTGATGGCATCCACTAAAAATGTTTGCAACATTGCCACATATCGTTCACTGATAACGACTACTGGAATTTTAATTTGAAATTCGAAAAAAAAATATTCCCAAGATTCCAGCTGAGCAGATGCCGCACCAGACAGTTACCTTTTGAGAATGCAGCTCTTGTTCGAATATAACGTCCGGATTTTCAGCAGACCAATAACGTAAATTCTGCTTATTTCTCTCGCCATAAAGTTGAAAATGTGATTCGTCGCTCATAATAATGTTATCAGCCCCTCCATAAAAAATCCAGCGACAGAATTCTAAATGTGTGTTTCGGTCAATCGGAAGAAGTTTTTGAGTTTTCTTCCACTTATAGAGACGAAACTGTAAATCTTTCTTTAATATTGTTCTTATGGACTCGTGTGAAATTCCTATTTGTTGGGATAACGACGCAAGGATACATTCGAATTTTCTTCAATTGAATTTCTAACTTGTAAGATACTCCCGTCCGTTCTTATTCGCTTTACCTTCTCCAAAGGTTTAAAATCTTCAACTGATCCCCTATGGCGATAGTTTGTGGCCCATCTTCAAATTGTCTTGCGAGATGGAGTCACTGCAACATTAAGTTCTTGCAGGAACTGTCGCTGTGTTTGAATAATTGAAGCAGCTCTTAAAACGTGTTCTACATAGAATATTCTTTGAGCAGTCGACCAGCGCTCCATATCTAACAAAATTTGAGATATGACAAAAACATTGTATAGTTACAATCATTGCAACTTGATTTTCAACATTTTTGTAATTAATTAATCAAATGGGATCGCTCTAAATTTGACACCCTTTAGTTAGAACATCCACTATTAGATTATCGGTGTGTTATTTATGCTGGCAGCAATTGCTGGATAAATTTATTATTGTTGTAAGTTAACTACTTCAAAACAATTCTCGTAATTTGTTTGGCCGTAAATAAATATTCCGCAACCTTAATTTTTACCATATCCACCCCAGGATTGCGTGATTTGGGCTTTTTCGGGCTTTTTGTCCAAGTCAACTAATTCGGCTTTTGGGCATTTTTGGAGATATGTCCACTCACAGGATTCGGCGTTTTGTCCACGCTAACTAATTCGGCGATTTGTCCATTTTCGGCGATATGTCCACCGACAGAATTCGGCGTTTTGGGCATTTTGGGCATTTTGGGCATTTTCGGCGTTTTGTCCACGCTAACTAATTCGGCGATTTGTTCATTTTCGGCGATATGTCCACCGAGAGAATTCGGCGTTTTGGGCATTTTCGGCGTTTTGTCCACGGCAACTAAATCGGCGATTTGTCCATTTTCGGCGATATGTCCACCGAGAGAATTCGGCGTTTTGGACATTTTCGGCGTTTTGTCCAAGGTAACTATTTCGGCGGTTTGTCCATTTTCGGCGATATCTCCACCGGCAGAATTCGGCGTTTTGGGCATATTCCGCGTTTTGTTCAAGCTAACTAATTCGGCGACGTGTCCATTTTCGGCGATCTGTCCACCGACTCAAACCAGCGTTTTGAACAAACTCGAGCGACGCTAACTTTGCGATCAATGTGGCGTCATTTTACACGGTTCGGCGATTTGTCCATTTTCGGCGATATGTCCACCGACAGAATTCGGCGTTTTGGGCATTTTCGGCGTTTTGTCCACGGTAACTAATTCGGCGATTTGTCCATTTTCGGCGTTTTGTCCACGGTAACTATTTCGGCGATTTGTCCATTTTCGGCGATCTGTCCACCTACAGCATTCGGCGTTTTGGGCATTTTTGGGGTTTTGTCCAGGCTAACGAATTCGGCGATTTGGGCACGATTTGGCGTTTCGGGCATTAAAATAAGATTCGGCGTTTTGTCCATTCGGCGATATGTCCTAGACCCAAATAGCCCGTTCCCTTGCAATATCCCGCAAAACGTTGAGACTGCATACGTGGTCCGGCTGCCCTTCGAATTCGACCACCGGTAATGTTTTTTTTTAATTTGTAAAATTTATTTAATTTATTAGAAACGTGAAGATATTTTTACTCCTAGCTTAATTTCATTTTTAATAGTATATTACATACCGAGGTGGGAAGTGTTTCATTTCTGTCGAGAGATTAAGTAGTTAACCTCGACGCTGCTCGTCTCCGTTAGCTTTATCTCGAGACAGGAATGAAACTTTTCACCATGGTATGTATACTATTTTATTCGCAATCATCTAATTTTAAAAATAACTACAATTGAATTCTGAATAATAGATATCTTGATGTAACAAATATTTTTGTTACCATGAACACAACCCACTCAATATTTTTGTTACCATAAAAAACCCAGTCTTCAGGTATGTAATATTTTTCGGGGTATGTAATAATTTCCTGGCTAGTTTCAGTAATCATCTAGTTTCCAGCTGTTGACGTGTCATGAAATTGACACATTACAATGTGATTGCGAATAAAATTATTTAGTGTCACAATATCGACGAGGGAAGTTCTGGGTAAAGCCTTTTACGGATCACCTCCCGAGATTTCTTCAGATCTTCACGTTTCAGGGTCCCTGGATGACGAAAAACAGGTTTTCTCAATTCTGTCTGTCTGTCTGTTGGCGGTATAACTCAAAAACTATTTGTTGGAGGAAGACAATACTATGCATACACATTATATATCTACCTGGCATGAAACCGAGAAAATTGCATACAAATATATACAGGGTGAGCACCTTAAAAAATAAGTTTTGTTTATTTTTGATTTAACTTAGCAATAAATACAAGTAATAATTTGTACATTGCGCAGACTTCATTCTTACCAAAAATGGACCCGATTAGATACAGAATAAATGTTGTACGATACAAAAAGGAGCAACAAATTAGTGCGTTACTTAATACAGCTGCAACGCAGGAATTCGAAGGGTCGGTACTCCGTAGCTCAGATAGAAATAGCCCATTTCCTTGCAATATTCCACTAAACGTTAGAACTGTATACACGTTTCGCCTGCCTTTCGAATTCGACTACCGGTAACGTTTTTTTAAATTGAAAATTTATTAGAAACGTTAAGATATCTTTGCTCATAACTTAATGTGATTTTAAAAATTATTTAGTGTCGCAATGTCGACGAGGAAAGTTCTGGGTAAAGCCTTTTACAGATTTTTATTTTCTAATGTAACCTATTTAAAATTGAATGTCGTTGACAGTAGATTAAAACTTGCTACCAAAAGATATGAAAACAATGTAAGTCGTAATTAAAAAAAAATGATGTAATAACATTTAAGACATATGATATAAAAATCTGAAAATGACTTTAATACCTACGTATACTCGCTGCAATTTAAATCGCTATGCCCCTTTGAGATTTTTTCCTGAAAACGAAGATTAACGGAGTTCCCGAATTTATGCGCTATTACTTCATTTCCACACTGTATAATGCGTAAGTCGCTTTTATGTAATTGTCGTATCTCTAAAACAATAATCAATTGAAGTTGGAAGAGGATAGCATTCCGTAACCTCTTAGTGTTACCATTTGTAGTCTGATTTTCATTGCTATTAATTTTCGTAGCACCGCATACAATGTAATAAAAAATCCTATTTTTGAAAATACTCAAATCATTTCTAACTTTTATTACAAATTCAAAATAGTAACATTAATTAATCTTCACATACTTATTTATAAAATCTAGAAAACTGCTAACTCTGGTAAAAACTGTGGGCGCATTCTCAAGGCCGCAAGTAACGCTGCCAAATGAAGTTATACCGAGTAGGGTTCCATTTTGGACGAGAGGGCCACCGCTGTCGCCAAAACAACCTGTCTCCGACATTATGGGGGGCGCAACGCAAAACGTGGTGTTCAGCACCTGGTACTGGTGTGGGACCTTGGTGAATAAGTCTTCACACTCTGTATGGAAAGAAAAATTTATTTATTATAAAGCTACATAGGGTACAGCAATAAATGTTTAGAAAATATAAACTGCGGACGGTTAAGTAGCCTTATTATACATTCGTTTATTCATTATCTTTAATGGAATCAGAAATACGAAGTAATGCAACGAATAGACGCTGTTAGAGATATACTGGGCATTCAGATGCAAAAAAGAGCAAATAATACAGTACATCAGATCCTTCGACCATTTATTCGCAAAAATGAAGAAGGAGTATAGGCGCCAAACATGAACTTTGAAAAACTGTCTTATGCTAAGTAAATAGTTCTTCCTATTTTGTATAGTAAGATCTTTTAAAGAATTTTGTAGTAACTCAAGGTGCGTAGAAAACTTCTAAAATAAAGAACACAAAAAGTTTTAAAATATACAGGTGAAATCACTAACGATAAGAGAGAAATGAAACAAAAAAAAAAGAGTTGCTTAGATGAATGTCCAATAATGGGCTTGGCATTGAGAGGTCGCCAAACCAAATACGCTAAACTAACTAGACCGTAAGGGAACAAATGAAAGTACAAGATGTGAAATGAGTAAAAACATGGAAAAAGAGTACAGCGATCATATGAACCACATGCGCGGGGAAAGACTTGCAGAGACTTGTAAAACCACCAGGCCGGTTACTCAAAGGATAGACCCAAAACTGGATTGTCTTATTTGTCAAATGAATGAGATCAGGCAAACAGGAAGAATTTCCTAACCCTAAGAAGAAGCAGAAAAAGAAAACTGTTTCTAAAATAAGAGGCACCTTTGTGCCCTTCGATCAAAGAGATTTATTATACGAGTGTTCTTGTTTAAGTAATTTAATTACTTTTAGCAAGATCAGAAACGTGAGATAATGGCAACAAGAAAAAAATGCTGAAGATAAATTGGGGACGAACAGCCTAAATAAAAGGAAATGCATCGTTATATAATACGGATGGCAGTGGCTAAATAATTTGTATAACTTAATAGGTACATTTGAAAATATGCAAGAAGCCAAGGATGCGAAAGAGAAACAATTGAAGAAGACTGTTTTCTTCTTTCTCTTGCATTAAGCCAGTGGCCTGTTTAATTCTACAACCTTGTGGTTCTGCGAGTAATTTTTGCTCGCAAGACGGGTAGGAACTTCCTTGTTAAAGTTTAATGATTATCATAGGTGTTAGCGTGGTAACCGTGCAACGTTCTATTACGTTGCTGATCCTTACCTTTTTTCGTAATTATGGGCATTTCGAGGCACTGTAGCGTCCTGGGTTCTATCGAGGGTAATAAATAAACACCCCATCCAGACAGCCAAGCTCTTCCCGAGGGAATTACTTCCGGTGGGGGGAGAGCAGCGGGTTGAACTGCCTCTGTAAACGTTAGTGGAGTAGCCAGCTTCAGCAGTGATATGTCATTAGCAAGCAGCTTTTCTGAAATAAATAATTTAATTTGCAGTGCACCTCGTAGACAGGCATTCGGGGTATGTAAGTATGTAGAAGAAGAATACTAGTGGTTCTAAAGTAAAACAATAACTTCACGATGCTTACCGAATACGCGTATATAATTAGGATGATTAATAACCTGAAGAACGGGGACAATTTGCACGTCTGGGTGGTTTTCTCCTAAATGGAGCAAGCCAGCGACTGCTGTTAGATTTGTTTTGTGCTCGGGTTCGCCGTAGCAATGAGCTGCAGAAACCACCCAAGTTTCAGCAACAATCGTACCACCGCACCACAGACCACCATTCAGTTGAACCGAGACCATGTGGGGAAACTGCCTTCGTTGGGCATCAGATCCTCCTATAATTCTTTTTTCGGGGTAGCGGAGAAACCGGGCAGATGATGCTGCTGCTGCAATATTTAGCACGTTTATTTCTGTGCTTATTGTCATAAGGTGATAAGTTTAAAAATGGATAATTATGCATTAAGGGAGATATGAATATGTTTTTCCCTGAGGTTGCCATGTGTCAACCGCAGGTAAAGAACATGAATATCTCCCGTGGTGCATACAATATTGTATTTACTAGCATATTAGTAAGAATAGTATGGAATTTCAAGATGTCAGAATGACATTTAAAATTAGAATATGTAAGTACAATCAAGGATTGCCTTATTGTACGGTTGCTAAGACGTTATTTGTAGTTGCATGGTTATTATGAGTTTGAGGGAGAAATAATTTCACAAGCCCCTTTAACGGGAGAGCCAGTGGCAATTCGAGCAACGGATGTTCTGTAAGGCAACAATTTTTTTTTGGTGATGAGTCATAGCATGCCAAGTACATATACAACGACCTGGCAGACATTAGCCCTGCACGGCATCATCCCTTATATTTTTGAAATTGTCAATAAAATTTAAAAAAAACAACTTGTCGCTGTAAGCTTCAAATTTTAATATGTTTTAGTTCATGCATTGTGAAGTAGGAAAAAAATTGACAGGCGATTTCGATGAGCACTAGTACCTGACAGGTGAGTCGAAAGATGTGCAATTTTTACACATGTTTAAGTGAGCGATTTAGAAAACGTTTGTACAATGCCAGGCGGTTCTGGTTAGCATATGTCTTTTGACAGGCGACGGAGAAGATGCTATGTGAGCGAGAATGAGAGACGTAATGTCAACTCAATGGCGCGAGTGAGACAGTTTGTCTAACGGAAAGTTTGAAGGGTCGTATACCTGCTTCCATAAATAAACAGATTTTAAAAGAAAAATTTAGTCAGTTGCAATTCATTCTTGTAAACTGTACAGTCGTGTTTTGCTTTATTACTACGAATTACTGCGTTCTATGTTATATATTATTTTAAATTTTGTAATTTAAACTATATATTAATATTAATTGTGAATTTAGTGTGTGCATATCAAGTAGATATTGATATTTTAAAAAAATAGTGTGCAGGATGGAATCCGAAGACGTTGTTTGTGTGATTTGTAACCAAAAAACTAATGACAAAACAGTACAATTTACAGTGACTACTTTGGATAAAAGCAAATTGGAAAATTTATTGACGACAGTGGAATAATTAATATAGCTGTTGAAAGCGAGATCATTGCAAGTGGTTCAGTAGATGGATTTTTAAAGGGTAAACATTTTAATTGATGCAAGCGACTACATCCATTAATGGCATTAGGGTTAGAAATATTATGTTTCCAATCTTTTGTTGAAAAAAAATATAATAATAAATGAAAATGTGAACAATAACCTCTCTACATTTATCGATGATCCTGAATCGTTTGGGAATATAATAGAAGATGACAAGATATCGACATTGCTGACTCAATACCAATCGTACAAAGAAGAATGTAGAAATGGAACTCTTGGGAAAACGCCCCAATTTTATGTTAATTATATCGATCTGATCCATTATTATTAATTGCTGAGTCGGAGCATAAGAACTGGCGACTTTACTTTGTATAAATATATATTATAAAAAATAGCAGGTATTTTTTTTGTGACTAATCAACCCAATTATTCAAAATGGTTGGTAAAATACCACGAGAATTTATTAAAAGTTGGAGTTACACATCCATCTATTGCAAATTCCATGCAAGAAGGATACTTCGGAATTAATCAATTTTATCTCAATGGTATGTCATTTGTACCATTGCCTTATATACTGCACATCTTTCGACTCTTTCGTCTCTCACTCGGGGTCACATAGCATCTTCTCCGTCGTCTGTCAAAGACATATGCTAACCAGAACCGCCTGGCATTGTACACACGTTTTCTAAATCGCTCACTTCAACATGTGTAAAAATTTCAAATGTACAGAACAAAGTTTATTTTAACCCTATATACTGCACATCTTTCGACTCACCTGTCAGGTACTAGTGCTCATCAATCAATCAAATATTTATTGGTATCAAATCGAAATCGCCTATCAATTTTTTTTCCTACTTCACAATGCATGAACTAAAACATATTAAGATTTGAAGCTTACAGCGACAAGTTTTTTTTTTTAATATTATTGACAATTTCAAAAATATAAGGGATGATGACGTGCAGGGCTGATGTCTGCCAGGTCGTTGTATATGTACTTGCCATGCTATGACTCATCACCAAAAAAATTTTTAGCCTTACAGAACGTCCGTTGCTCCAATTGCCACTGGCTCTTGGGCTACTTGAGAGTTATGAGTAGCTTTTCATATTTTGTTTTTATGACGAAAATGTATAATATCATGTTGCTAGTAAATAAAATTATAAACTTACCAAGGGCGAATGCAAATAGCACTGTAACTAAGATCTTCATGGCGAACGACTGCATATGGAACGGTTTAGACTTGTGCTTTTATAGCCACCTGTCAAAATAGGGAATACGCGATCCATGGCCCACTTTTGTATTTCGGTAGATGCAGATTCTGTGAAAGAAAACGGAAATGTCTCTGTTTATTTTGCGATATTTTAAGTAGGTAGTGTTGATAAAAGTTTAAGTTGTTTTGTTAATATTGCGATAATCAGCCAGATAACACGGTTCTATTTATATTCTAGGAAGTGTAATAAAGTTGGTCCATAAACGGTGTTGTTACTTGTTGACTAACTGCTCATGGATTTAATTTGCAAATTATAGATAAATCAGAAAATATTACTAATGCACAGCAGGAAGCTATCAATGGTTACCACAGACGTGAAAAAAAACTGATAAAGATAGCAAAAGAGTACACAAAGTAGAAGTAGAATTATAATTAAATTATTTACTTATTGGTCGGAAGAGGAAAAAATATATTAGGAACAATGCAACGAATCCTACGAATTACTGTCACAAATATAGAGGAAAAGAGGAAGAATATATTAAAAACGATGAACAGAAACAGGGGTGTAATGGGCGATGGCGCCTGAAGATCTGGCCAAACCAAAAGGTTATATACACTCAGAAGGAAAACAAGCAAAAAAGGCTATGCAATAACAACGAATGCTGAGATTAAAAACTATAAGCACAGGAAGGGATCGTACAGATCTATGCTTCAACGGAGGATGCAGATATAAGGAATATGGGCATCTTTTACTAGAATTTACAAATAAAAGAAAAAATACTTTGGAGCCTGGAATGACCATAAGGACACAAAAACGAACATCGATCTCGACATAGAGGATAGATACGGAGGGGAAGAAACACTGAGCAATATTGTGAAAAGATATATTTCTTTGTTGTAAATCAGATCTTAATTGGAAAGTCCTATAATCATAAATGAATTCATAAAATAACATACAAAGCAACGAAGCGGCAGGAAGAAAACAAAGTCAATAATAGATTATTCTTATAACATACATAAAAATAATGACATATGCCAAAAACTATGTGAAAATTATTGATGGCGAAGAAACTATGAATAGACGATCGACTATTGATAACAGATACTTCATTCAAAATATTTAGTAAAGAACAACCTAGAAAATACAGAAGAATCAGGCTAGAAGTTTTGGAAACAGAGAAACTAGAAGAGTATAAAAATTAAATACATTTTCAAATAAAAAAAAACCAGCGGTCGAATTCGAACGATAGGCGAACCGTGTATGCAGTCCCAACGTTTTGTGGGATATTGCAAGGATATTTCTACCTGAGCTACGGAGTACCGATCTTCGAATTCCTGCGTTGCAGATATGTTAAGGAACGCACTAATTTGTTGCTCCTTTTTGTATCGTACAACATTTATTCTGTATCTATTGGAGCCCATTTTAGGTAAGAATAAAGCCTGCGCTATGTACAAATTATTACTTGTATTTATTGCTAAATTAAATCAAAAATAAACAAAAATTTATTATTCTAAGATGCTCACCCTGTATATATTTGCCTGAAATATTCTCGGTTTCATGCCAGGTAAATATATAATGTGTATGCAAAATGTTGTCTTCCTGTGACAAATGGTTTTTGAGTTATACCGCCAACATACAGACAAACAGACAGACAAACAGGCAGACGAACGGAATTGAGAAAACCTGGTTTTCGTCATCTAGGGACCCTGAAACGTGAAGATCTGGAGACATCTCGAAAGGTGATTTTTTCGCGTTTACAGTATGTACTTCCTTCGTCTTTTAGACGAGGGAAGTAAAGATAGCTGAAAATCTAAATTAGGTAGAAGAAAAGAGCAGAAATGAAGAACAGGATATGGATTTGAAATAAAGTCGGAACAAGATTACAAGGAAGTCAGAAAAAACAAATAAGAAATGCAAGAAATACAAATGGCAGGTTGAATACGGCAGCAAAAGATAATGCTACAAACCTGGCAGGCATACAACGAAGACAAGTTTAAAGAAGTGATGAGGAAAAACAAACAATCGAGATGTGAAACAAGATTAAAAAATAAAACACAAAAAATAGAGAAAGCACTGAAGCACTAATGTATGAAACTGAATTATAGGTACCTAATGTTAAATAAAATCCAAATCAAAAATTACATCAGTAGAAACTAATAGAGGTTTTAGGTAGAATGAGAAGCGATAGAGTACGGAATAAAAGAATAAGTGATGAGTTAGAGTTACTTCCTTTAGTGACCGCAATAGGGAAGAAAGAAATATGTTGGTACGACCATTTCAGAAGAACAGACCAAAGGCGAATACCCAGAACAATAACAACTATAGAAAGAAATAGGAAAAAAAAGAAGAGGTGGGCCGAAAAAAGGCAAGACTACTTAATAGAAATAGTACAGGATAGAAGAAAAAACGTTGAACTATATAAACAACATGGCACGATACAATGCCAAATTGGAGAAAACTATAATTAATGGTTTTCCTCAAGGTGTAAGTTGGAATAAATATACCGAGCGTAAAATTAGGTTTATTCGCAACCATATATGTAATAAGATCATTACTGACTTTTAAAAAGTTCCCAACTTGTAACTTTCCAACCGGTTGGGAAAGTAATTACCGTCGCAGCGGTTGGAAATGAATCCATTCCCGACAGCTGTGTAGGTAGGGACACTGGAAATCTCGTTCATCCATTCATGCGCGTCGCAACCTGTCGTATCATAATATAATAATTTTTCCAATTATTGTTTAGAATAAAGTGGTTGCGAATAAAATAGTATACATACCACGGTGAAAAGTGTTATTCCTGTCTCGAGATAAAGTTGACCTCGACGCTACACGCCTCGATTAACTACTTAATTTCTCGACAGGAATGAAACACTTCCCACCTCGGTATGTTCTATACTATTTCTTCTGCTGTGTATATACTACTATATACTACTGGGAGTAGAATGACAAGAAACGAGTATTTCAATCATTTTCATAAATAAGGCGTTACAGTAAGTGGGAAATAATGTAAAGTAATATTTAATAGCCTTTAAGTCGTAATAAAAACGATAAGAAAAGATTAACGGATCTATGTGCAGAGCAAACAAAGAAGGATGGTGAAATTGGATTAATTGCTGCAAATTATTAAAGAAAAGGAACTATTGGGTACAAACCACAACAAGCTATTGAAGACTAACAGAAGTGGCACATATCTGAGGAAAGATGTGAAGCGACTAAACGAGCACATAAAAGATAAAAGCTTTTATATAGAATAAAATATTTGCATTAATTGAATGATCAGATGCAAAAGTTCAATATTTGATTTGGAATTTACGAAGATGAAGATCCCAGACAAACTACCATAGTCGAGTACCCAATATTAATCAATTGATGAGAGTTGAAAAAACAGCTGAGTTAACATGTTAAGATAATCGACAACAGCCGCCTAACAAAAATAGTAAAGCGAAAAAGGTTATAAAGAGAACGAATAGGGGACAGACCACCAAAGAGTTAAAAGGGATTATTGACGTCCTCACCTATAGAGAAATTTAGAAAAACCGTATACTATCTTGTAATAAGAAGAGAACTTGGAATGAATAAAACAAAATTTTAAGAGCAAAAGACAAACAGTTATCAGTAACTATTTTAAATGTGGAAAAGAAATAGGAAACAAACGATATAGCTTCATAAACATAATTAAGCTAGAACTGGATTACTTATTGGCGACAATGGAAATATTAGAAATGGAGAATTAGAAGTTATCATGGAATTGGAAAATAACTGAAAACTGATAAGACAAGTATAGAGGTTAAAAAAACTGATATTGGGTGACTGATTGCAGTTTGTTCGGGAAAATCAAGTTCAACAAAATTACACAAAGAACCATTGAAAATGAACAGGGCTATGCAACCAACATTATGGCCCCATTCAACATTTCAGAAATATCGGGCTACTTTTATGAAACCGTGTGCATTAGACGAAGTACTTTTTGGATAACACGATTATAGTAGCCTTCTAAAAACGTTGTTTCAAATGTGTAACATGTGTTGCATAGCCCTGTTCATTTTCAATGATCGTGTGTGTACATTAGGCGAAATATAATAAAAAGGAAAGGTAATGGAGTTTGAAAAGCTTATAATATTTATTGCTTTCTTTATTTTATTGTAGAAGTTATTCTAGCGTTTTTCCATTGCGTGGAAAAACTTGGATTATCTATTGAATGTTTAACTCCTAAATATTCTTATACTCTAAAATGTGTTTACCACAGAAAACAAAGCCAAAAGTGCAGGCAGTGGGTCACGGGCAAGGTTTTACTCTAAAAGTTTTCGTGTTTCCTCCTAAAGTTAATTCAATAGGAACTTATGAAATATTTATTAAGAAGTTTTTGGGCGTTACCACAGGAGTGACACTGAGACCTAGGAATCTGCAACAAGAAAGTTTATGGGGCACTCCATCTGGTCGGGGCGAGGAAATTTACAACCTGTATTATACGCAGTCGCAGACAAGAATATCGATTTTGACGTCACAAAACCTTGCGCTTTTCAACGTCTGATTTGTTTGCTTGTTGAGATTAAGTGCGTCGCTTTGCTAGTTAACAGTAAGTATTACCTATATTATGTTTAAATACTTGTTAATTTTAATGTCTATCACTTTGATTCAGCTCCTGAATTTATATTCTTAGTTTGTTTACAGCGACATAGCTAAAGAAACATCCATAGTTAATTTTGTAATACCTATTGCGTCATCTACCCATTAACTAAAATAGTTAAAATTTTTCAGTTATTAATGTCCTTTGCACGGTGCTAATGGTCAGCACGAAAAAGTAGTCTACCTGCGTTCCTGGCTGCAACAAATTAGTACTACAGGTCAGTGTAAGCATTTTCATAAATTTCATAACCGTGTTCTTTCACTTCCGAAGCATTAGAAGTAATCGTTAGGTATTCCTGCAAATGTGGTAGAAGCTAATACAGTTTTATGTTCATGTTATGATCAGCCTTTGACAGCTTCAAATGTATGTACATGTTTTGACGTATCAGCTAATTTGTTTCCTTGATAAAATAATGAAATAAGCAACAGTAATAATTTTCATTAGCAATATAACAAGGGTGCGATATACTTACCGATAATTTTTCACACGCCAAGGGTTGAGTGCTGGCTGCAATAAAAACTGTTCGGAGGGCAGTTTTCTAAGGGCAACCAGCCCGATGACCATCGGCATGGGCAAAATTATATGTAAGTGTGTTGCCCGCGTTTATATTTTGAAGATGATATCAGTCATGACACAGTTGTGTGTAATAATCAACGTTAGATTTTTTATTAAAATTATTTAGAATTATTTATATGCATTTATTTCTGTTACCGATTTTCAATCTACTTTGGAGAACGAGCAGTTCTACAAATCATCAATAGGTTTTGGAGAAACTGCCCTGATGATGCCCACACCTTAAAATTTGTCAAGGAGAAGCATAAGCCGAATACCTCCATTACCCAAGAACATCGGAAGAAAATGGCTGCGAAGTAGTTTCTTATTTATTCTTTATGTTTATAAATAATACGTATATTTATTTAATTCGATGTTGTTTTATAAGCATTTATGTTTGTTCTAGAATTTAATATTTGTTGTATTGTATATTATTTCTGCTGAATGTATTTACTACATTAATAAAGTGTCTTTACTAGTGCTGTCCTTAAATAATTGTTTTATTTATATTAAAAATTGTACTGATGTAATTTGTATTTAAGAAATAATTTGTAAATTTGAATTGATAATGCCTAATTCAGCATTAGCAATTAAAGTTTATGAATTATTTTTTAAATCAAATTTTATTCACAAAATATTTTTTAAATTAATGAGATTGGATGGTTGCCGTTACGCGCTAGTTAAATTTCGCGCTGGCGCCGTTTAAATCTACCGCTCATTGTGTAATTGGCCACCCCGTTACCATGGTGCAGCTTTGTGAAAAAATGGTGGCGTGTTGCCAACGTTTAGCATGGGGGATTCGGTTCTATTAGTTATTGTTTTGTGGGCGTTACTGACTAGGGTATTTTCGCCTAAACATTTAGGTGGCATCCCCAAATCACAAGAAGATTACTGCATTAACTCACTTTGCCTCCACCTGTTCGGTGCTTAATTCGCTCATAAAGGGAACTGTATGGTTGTACAGGGTACATGTAAACACAATGGCACAATTAAAACATTATTTTGAGCATACGATACTATAGCTGAAATAATCAGCGGACAGCCGAGGCAACCTCGTATTATTATAAAGGAAAATGTCCTAACGGCGACGTGTCTATATTATATGCTATGATTACTGGCTTCTAATTAGGCTGGCCCCAACTCAGCTGACTTACTTGAATGTACTTAGTCTTCCCTTATGGGGGAGAGCATACACTTTTCAGCTAAATACAGACTTTATGAAAACACAGTAAGAGCTTCAATGCTAAATCCGAAGAGGTATAATTATTCTAGCTACGGTGCATAACGTGAAGAAAATCATTGACAGACAGTAAAAACATAATTAAAACGTAATGCAGTTATTACAATGCCAACATGAAGGAAAGCGAGCAGTTTGAAGCGGCGAGGTTTGGAAAAGTTTAAAAGGTTTTCTTGGTGCGATAGAAAAACGGACCTACGGGCTTCCGCAGCAAAAATAATCGCTTTGTGACTTTAACATCGATCCAAATTGAATATAGAACACAATTAGTGTGTTTGAATTTGAATGCCGCATGCCGTTAACTTCAGTCACAATGTAAGCCCAGCCTCCAGAACGCGGTAAAGAGCAAATCACTCCGCTATGCGCGAGTTATCATGCAAGTAGTTGCAACGCAACCCCACCTAGACCACACTAGAAGATAATCCAGCCAATAGACGATCAGAATGGTATAAAAGCAATATTCTTGTCTGTGAAAAACACTTGAGTGTAGCGTTCCCCAAGGAGGGGTTTAAGCTACGAAGCCTGGAACCGGAGCAGACCTGAGCTTTATCAAGTTCGCTGCCCGCCAGTTTTGCCACACCGATCTGGACTTCGTCTTGCCTTGAAAGACGAGCCACCGCCTGCCTGTCCGAGATGAGTTCTGATCCCAAACCTTTCTAGAAACTTGACCAGTTCACCTAGCATCCATGTGTGATGAGTTTTCCTACAGCACCTATCCACTCACCAAACTGCCACCATTGGTGTGACTTCCTGCAGCATCTATTATACCACCAAGCCGCTATCGACGATGAGCCTTCCGGTAGCATCTACCCGCTTATTTAGCCCTTCCCCCCCAAGCAACTCCGCCGCCTCTTGCAACGAGACGAGAAAAACACCTGGTAGCGCGACCAAAAGCCGTATCTCATCACAGTCCTTTAGGGCGACCCTGCCGTCTCCGCCGCCGAGTAAAGGCAGTGTCTCAGCTTGAAATTCCAGGCCGTTACGGACTTCTGGAGAGCGGCTCCATATAAAGATAGAGCCACTCTTATTCAGAGAAAAAGGGTACCTTGACTTGCCACCACCACATTAAAACGGCAAAAATCGACTTTTAGACGAAGAAGTCTCTTTTCCAAAAGAAAAGTTCTACCGCCTCTCTAGGCAAGCTTATAGCGTTCTGCAGAATCCTTAAGAACGCAAGTCGAGGGTATGCACGCAATCACGCGGTCTTACTTTAAGGTAAAATTTGTCTTGTAGAAGGTTCTTCTGGCGTAAGCATGATTTGCGGACACCAAAAAGAACACCCATGGGGGTGTTAATCACTCTTAAAATATACACACAAGAGTATGTCTTGTTTACATGTAAGGCACCTTTAGTAAGTTTAATTCCAGAAATCACCGCCACGCACGCAGTGCCGCTTCGAGAGTTGTTTGACAATCAGACTAGGTGGGCGGCCTATCTCCGTGCATTATTGATCTGTATTATAACGAGCAATAGAGGTACTTTATTTAGACTGTTCTTAATTTATTTCACTCGACTAATAACGAACTTTTGACCTATCTGAGCTGCCAGAAAGGGCAATTAATCGAGGAAAGTAACATTCAAGTAATCGTACATTTAAAAATTCTCAGCTTTCTATCAGCCTTTCAGCTGGTATTCGGGACTGTAGAGCGAAGAGCTGCATTTGCCCGCCGCTTACTATAATAACAATATTACGACAAAGGACAAATAATTATACTTCAGAATTTAAGCTTTTTTATACATTTGATAGAAAATTTGTGTTTATCAATTTGAAATTACAGTAAATTATAATAGATAAGCACCAATTGCCTTTAATGTGTTCATATATAAAGTCTATGTAGTTACTAACTCTAGTGAAAACAATGGGGGCGTTAGGAAGTCCGCAACCTGCGCTGCTAAACGATGTTACACCAAGCAAAATTCCGTTCTGGGCAAGTGGGCCTCCACTGTTTCCATAACAGCCAGTTTCATTCAAGGTGAGGGAAGCAACACACACCATGCTGTTCAGCAACGGGTAAAACTGGGGGACTTTGGCGAATAGCTCATCGCATTCTGTTTTGAAAAAGAAAACTTAGAATCATCTGATGGCAAAGTCGGCCAAACACAAAAAGCAAAGTTTTTGTATGTTTAGAAATAATGAAGAAAATATGTAACTAACAAGTGACCTTGTACATATACTACTACGTCACCTCACCTTTCTTCGTTATAATAGAAATTTCGAGACATTTTAAGACTGGAGTTTACTTAAACCGAACTTCAAATTCTTGTATATTGGGTTGTCTAACGACCAAATGTAATTTTGTTCACTATGCTAGAGCTATGCTTGCAGGATAAGCCGATTACAACAGATTACAACCGATTACCTACCCTTACAACTCGACGTATACTATCTACCTGGCTAATGGTGCTCAAATATTTCAGACTTATTTTCTGTATAAAGCATATAAAACGAACACAGGCAGTTCTGTATTTCAAAAATAATCTAACTTTTCAAAATTCTCTTTTATTGGTATATTTGTTATATAGGGTTAGCTATACGGTAACCAAAACAACCATTAAACTAATAATAAATATATAAATTCAACAACAATGTTTTTACATTCTTGCTAGTCATCGGTAATGATGTTATAATATGCTCATTATTGTTATTGCAAAGCTGTTATCTACTTACAGTGCTTGCCTAAATGCTTTCTAAAAGTTATCTTATTTAGAACTTCCAGGAAACGGAAAATATGTTGCTTTTATGGATGAGTAATGATAATAAAGTTTAGTATGTCGAATAATAAAATTAATGAAGTGCTTATGCAACTGGTTATTGTTTTGCCCCTCCTCAAATTATCAGTTGCTTAGTACGCCTACTACTGCAGTATAAAATCCCAAATTGTTAACCCTGATGTCATTAGCAATTTTCGTTCTGTCTTGATTGTTCGTAATTTGTGTTGTCACTTTTAAATTAAAAAAAAAGGGAAATAAACGTGGTGCCTATTTGTCGAAACCAAAAAGTTGTAAGATGCAGTTAAAACGGGCGCGTTTTGCAAAGCGCAAAAAACGGGTTGATGTGTTGAGTGATTCAAAAGATTCAAGTGATCGTGTTAGTGATTGTTCTATCAGCGAAGATGTCAGCGAAAATATTGTCGATACTACTTCTGTTGAAAATGAGAAGTCACCAGCCATTCTCGAAACATCCGAAGAGTTTTCTGATGAATTGCCAGAGTTGGTCATAGAAGTAGAAGAACCTCAAGAATCGTTCGATTTTACTGGACGAAGAATAGTAGATATACAGTACCTACTGAAAACTCTCCAATCATTTAAACACAATGGTTTTGATTGCACATTTTGTGATGTGGAAATTATTAGCGAAAAGAGGCTTGGTTTTCGCAGCATTTTTACACATCAGTGCAAAATGTGTAACAAAGTAGATACTGTATTCACGGAAGATCCAGCTACAGATCAGGTTGATGTTACAACGGCTGCAGTGTTAGGTAATTAATATCTTATATATAATATATATATACAGGGTGCCGGCTTTTCGAGGCTGAACATGGGCATCTCGCTTATTTGAATAGATACGAAGAAGGTTAGCTAGAATATTGTAGCGGTATCAAAATTTTTACACAACGTTTCAATTTTTCAGAATCATAATCATGTTCATTTTTGCTGATAGGCGCTATATTAGATTTTTTACAGTTAAATAGATATTTTCTTGCCGCTTTCAACAATGTATAACATGACAGCTTATGTTACGCAAACTGCGATTATTTCAAAAAAACGTTAAATGCCATGGGACCCATGGAAAAACAAATGCAAACAAAATCATAACGTTTGTCAGGTCATTTTGGTATTTTAATTAGCCACCTAGGCTTTAGGGCAGCGTGCCCGTATGCTAAACCCTTTTAGTTACTTATTTGGCTTCATCGCCTAATTCCATAATAATGATTTTGCACATATTTGGCCCCAAACGCAGTATTTCTCGTCAGTTGGAGCACCCCCTTTGCTGGTACTTTGGCAGCCGGGTGTTATCGCTCGCAAGAATTCCGAACCTTCTAGAAATCACGCCGTTGAGGCGACTGCGAGGTTTCGTGCTGTCTTCGTCACCGGCACTTATTTGTTTCATCTTATCGCCTCACGATTGGCTGCCGAGAGATAGTCACGTGGGGACGCGACTAATGTGTCATGTTGCAGCGCTTCCCTCTGGGCAGTTGATCGCAGCCCGTTGCAGAAAGCGTTTGTTTGGTGGTTGTGTTATCCAGGCGGCGTCCTTTGGCCCCTTAGGTGCCCGAGGACGCCTGCCGCTGTTAATTAATATTGTTGCCGTGGAGGCCCCCTTTGGTGTTGCCCGTTTCGAGGTGTTGCAGCGAGCGCTGCTAGAATGGTTTCACCTTCGAGAGGTGTTGTGTTTGTGCGTGCTCCGAATTATTTCGGCGTAGCGTGAGTGCATCTTGAGTCCAGTCTCTGCTCCCGTAAGTAAGGGGTCGTCCCCTTCATCTCGACATTCGAGGATCTGTCCCGCAGAACGTAAGTGGCCCATTTTCGTCGTCAAGTTGTACGCGTCCTGATGCGTCGCACGTCGCCATTATGGCGGATATCCACTCATCACCATCACCGTCGAATATCGAATGTACCTACCGCCTTAGACTGCAGCCTGTCGCAACTCAACTGTACAAGGCTTCCCGATCGCCTACGTATTAAGGTATGTGAAACTAAACATCTTTGAACTGATTACTGTTGTGAACGCGAGTGTTTACGACCCGCGGGGAGCATTAACGTCCCGTGTGCGAATTGTTTTGGATCGCCGCGAGCGAGCCAGTCAAAACTCTTGTGCCTACAGGCATTGTCGTCATATTTGCCCTCATTTCCAAATTACCGATTTTCTATTTGCAAGGGCTTGCGTTACTGTATGTTACATAAGGCGTCGCGCCCACATGCTGCTCATTCATTTCAAATTTTAGACTGTATCTTTGCACGGGCTTGCGCCTAGTGCTATCTTGTTTATTCTGTACATCTGTCGCTAGGTTTAGAACTTGCGCCAGCTGGTGTTTTCTTAGATATAATATATATATATATATATAGGGCGACGCACTCCGCTGCCCCATTGTAACCCGTGATTCAATATATGACTTGTTAATTAAGGGAACTATTGTTTTGTTTCGACTTGTGCATGTTCTGTTTCAGATAAGCGCCCCTACAGTGTAACGATTATTGTGCGACGGGACGAGGGAGCCTTGAGCGTACAGGTGGGTGAGAAAGCTGCGTAGTCGCGGCCCGATTGGCACCTAATTACAATCTTTGCATAAGGCAATCCCGAAATTGTTATTTGAACTTGCAACTCATGAGTAACCCTATCGACGGAGTGTCTTGAATGCTTCGCCCCGTCTAACCGCCCAGGCCCGGTTAGTCGGGTTAAGACAGGCTTGGTGGCGCCCTCATTATTTTACCGTTAGTTACCGACCTTCTGGCCGTTACCCTCAGATAATCTCGTTAAAGGACCCGCCCATCTCCACTGAAAGTCTAGCTCGGCCTAACTTGTTGCGGCTGGGTAGCGGCCTAGGAGAACTTTCGTCCCGATTTCGTCCCTTACGGCACGCGCCGGCCGTTTCGTTATTGTATGAGCCGGTGCGGTGTCGTGAAGTCAGTTTAAGACCGTAACACGTTTGAAACTCCGCCAAACGGCATGAGGCACACAAAGAATCAAAGCAGACTAACTCTCGCTCGGATTATAGAATCCGAAAAACCGTGCAAGCTGCTAGCTTCGCTGTAAAAATGAGACGAATGCCGAAGTGCCATGAGTTTGCAAAATCCGAGCACCACCAAAAAAAAAAAAATAATCGCCAACCTAACAAATTTCGATAGGCGCGAACCGAATATCGGCACTAAAGGTTTGTTCACACAGTATCAACAGCTAAGAGATCATTTACACCGTAGCACCCTTTGGGGGTGAATTATAAAAATCCCTGGAAATGATTTTGTCTATTTGAAAGACGATCTAATATGCAAAATTTGAACTTCCTAGCTGTAGTAGTTCGTTCGTTAAGGTACTCTTTAAAAAACAGATCTATCTCATTTAACTCTTTTGAGGAGAGGCATTCTGCAAAACCCTGAAAATGGTTTGACATGATTTGTAAAACGAACTAATATACCGAATTTCGACTTCCTACCTGTAACTATGTCGTGACGATCTTTAGAAAAACATATCTACCCCATTTAATCCCTGAGAGGATACATTTCGAAAAACCCTGACTTGACTCGATGTGTAAAACGAACTGGCTTGACTCGATGAGTAAAACGAACTACTGAGCCGAATCAACTTTCTGCTTGCAGCAGTTACCGTATTATGGCGATCTTTAGAAAAACACGTCTATCCCATTTAATTCTTTCGGGAGTTAATTTCGAAAAGCTAAATTGATTTGACCTAATTTGTAGAACGATTTAATATGCCGAATTACAATTTCCTGCCTGTAATCATTACTTTGTGGCTATTTTTAGAAGAATATTTATGGTCTATTTAACCAGTTTGAGGGGACATATTTCGAAGAACTAAAAATTATTTCCGATTAGTAAAACGATATAAAATGCCGAATTTCAACTTACTGTCTGTAGTAGTTTTCCCGTGGCGATATTTTGACAAACAGATTTGTTTCATTTAACCCCTTTCGGGGATGAAGTCTCCAAAACCCTAAAACTGATTTGACTCTATTTGAAAAATGTTCTAATATGCTCAATTTTAACTTCCTGTACTTGTAGTAGTTTCCTTGGAGTGATATTTAGAAAAACATATTTGTCCTATTTAACCTGTTTCGGGGATGAATTCTGCAATTACACCACTTTGTAGATCTTTACAAAAACAGGTCTACCACATTTAGCTCTTTTGGAGGAATGAATTTCGAAAAGCCTGAAAATGGTTTGACCCTACTTGTAAAAAGAACTAATATGGCGAATTACAACTTCTTACCTTCCACCAGATTTTATTATGTAACGATCTGTGAAGTAGAAGTCAATCCCGTCGAATAGCGGGTAAAAGCACTTTTTTGTAGACGATATTGGATGTTTTTCCTTCTGGTTTGAGCACTACTAAGTTGTTTGGAGAACTGACCCCTAACAGGCTAGATAAAGTTGATCGAGAAAAAAACAGTCTTCCCTCAAGTCGACCCCAGCCTGATACAGCGACTGTCTCTGCACCATATTGATCGTCATGGCAAAGCAGGTTTTTACGGGAAATTGCAGTCTCTTAAATTGAAAAGAATAGTCTGAAAGAATAAGGGTTATTCGAGGAATGAAGACTGTCTCCCCTTCACCAAAACCTATGAAAATTTTGGCCTCAGTGACGTTACGATGCGGAGCTTTCAGCAGCAGTCTTCACGTTTCTCAGTAGTATAGTAGTATAAGTGCTCTAACTTTCAAAGGTAGGCGATTTGGAAGAAGTCCGGGAGGGTAGAGCGTGTGGAGAAACTCAATGTGGTAGTGCACTGTGTCATCTGCCTCCACCACAGTGTTAATCGATTGATAGATCTTTTCCTCCGAATGAAAGACCTTGGAATATACTCTCACGTGAACCCTTATGTAAATTCAAGACAATATGTCCTTATTTTACGGATACTGCATTTTTAAAAATCACTATTATAACACGTATTTGTCTTGAGAGCAACTGCCATTTAAATATCATCGTCGAGCTGATAAAACCACAGTAAATAAAAAACCACTAATGGAATCCGTTGAAAACCATTTTGCAATTTACAAAACTTCTTTGTAGACAATGTTTAATGTATCCATCAGGTAAAATTGAATTTTTAAGTTTTCAAAACGACTCTCACGTGACATTGCTACATACACTTGACCATAGCTAAATACTGCTTGTGTCAAATATTATATATTCCTACTTTATCCAGAGTTTGTCTTTGTGGTTTATTAAATGTCATCGCACGTGCTAAGAGCACAGCGAAAATGGGAAGGGTACCACAAAGAAGAGCTAGGAGAAAGCCGAATAGAATTTTGAAATAATAGATTACAAAAGCGATGACTGAATGCAACTTAAACGAAAGAAACTGTGAGAATGGAAGAGTATGAAAAACAGGTGTCGGATAACGTCGAAATACGTTTTAAAAATATACGTATGCTTGTACCAACAGGGAAAGCAATGAATCACTGTGTAAATAAGCACATCCACATAATCATAATACTTAAGCAGAAAAAACACCTTACAGCGTATGAGCAATACCGATTTTCGTCTGTCATTTTACATGTATTATGACTTTTGTCTCACGAATCAGCAGACCGTTGATTTCAAATAAACATTTAGTAGTTACAGGAGTCCATTGCAAACAATCAGCAAAACGCCGCAGGCTGACTTCGAGAATACACTTGGTTGACTGCTACTGCATGGCCGGCTGCAGCCACTTGAAAATTACAATATGTTGGTTTTACTCTTAAAATTATCCATTTATTTTCAATTTAGGACTTTTGTGCACATCTACACGGTAACGGCTTTCATTTAAAAAAAGAATTATCGAAATCGGTCCGGTGGAAGTGTCAAAATAGATGTCGAAAGAAAACGCTTCACGTTTTAAATATATAGATAGATGCCAGAGACAACATTTTACATAATTAGAAAGCTAACATGCTTACCAAGAATTGATATAAACCCTAACGTGATGGGAATCTGCATGATGCAGGATTAGACTGTAGTTGGAGTAGTCGAGTTACGAGTTTTAGACATCTGGCAAGATGAGCATCACTTGAATTTGGTACAGTTCTCTGCTTATTCAATTAGGAATCTTGTAAAGCATAATATCGGAAGTGATTTTAGAGACTACTTGATCTGTTCTTCTTCTTCAGGTGCCATCTCCTTTCAATGAAGGTTGGCGACAATTTCGGCATACTTATCGCGGTCTAGAGTTGTATGAATTGGAGATGATGTGTTCATACCAGTCCAGTAGCGTATATTTTTCAGCCATGAATGTTGTCTGCGGCCAGGACTACGTTTTCCTTCGATTTTACCTTCGATTATCAGTTTCAGGATATCATACTTGTTGTTACGATAAATGTGGCTTAGATAAGCGGTCTTTCTTCGATTTATTGTAGTAAGTAGCTCCCTGTCCATTCCCATACGTCTAAGCACTTCCTCGTTAGATGTATGTTGAGGCCTGCAGTCTGTTCATAGTATTCACTTTAGTGTCCATGTTTCCGCTCCATACAAGAGGACTGAATGTACGTATGACTTCACGAAACGGTATCTCAATTTTAAGTTTAGGGTTGGGCTACAGAGTAGGTTTCTCATCTTTAGAAATGTGGCTCTGGTTTGTTCTATACGTGATCTCACTTCTATCTCAGGATCTACGTTTGTGGTTATGCAACTGCCAAGATATTTAAATCTGTCAAATTTCTCTATTGCGGTGCCATAAATACCGAGTGACTATAAATGATTGAATTTTTTTTTATTAGGTTGGCACTGTTTATGTTGGTAGAACTGTAAGTCTATGTCAAATGTGAGGTTAGCAGGTTAGGTTTTGCGTCAGTTTTGACATAGAATGACGCAAAACCTAACCTGCGAACATTGAATTTGACATAGACTTACAGTGCCACCAACATAAACAGTGCCAACCTAAGAAAAAAAAATTCAATTATTTATAGTCACCTGGTATTTATATTCAGTTGTGGGTTTGGAAGTCTTGTTATGGCCATTATTTTTTTTCTTACTTTAATTTTCATGCTTAGTTGATCTCCTACTTCTACAACTTTGTTGATTAGGCGTCGAAGGGCTTCTGGATTGTCCGCAATGATAACCGTGTCGTCTGCATATCCTAAATTGCTTAATGTTCTGTCGTTAATTTTTATTCCATTCTTGTCGTCGCCTATGGCTTGGTTAAATATGTGTTCGGAGTAGGTACATATTAAACAGTAATGGCGACAGAACACAACCTTGTCGTACTCCCTTTTCTATACATACAGGTTCTGATCTGTACTATTTTTAAACTGGAAAATGATTTTGTTTAAGTTAGTGTGGGGGAATTCCATAGAACATTGTGTAACGAAGGATGGCGAAGAGCGACCCTTACCTGTTGGTGTATTAGGTATTTTGCCAGCTGGTAAATATCGGCCTAGGTTGGCTAACTCGTCGTGAGGGTCGAGGTTCCAACAAAGCTGAAAGAGATACTAACCGAAATGGCGCCAGGTCCTCGACGCAGACAAATCATTGGATCAGACCACTCCCAGGTTAGAGATATACGAAGCCAATCAAAATAACACCATAACCCATAACTAGTAACGAGATTTATTTCTGGTTCTATAGTGCACAACCATACACAACGCATAAAAGACACATACCAACAATATATGTACATATAAACCAAATCAACAAACATTATAAATATATCACAGAGGGGATATCCAATCACATATCAATATTACAAGTTCGACCTATATAAAAAAAGTAGTGCTGCGTAATTGAAAACCTGCCCGAAGGGCGTTGGATGCTACGCAAAGACCAAGTTAAGCGTCCAAATAATAAATCAAATACATAAACGCAGAAGCGTGTCTGACTCTCTACACAGTAGCGGTCACCGTGAAGTGGAGATCGACATCTGAGATCAAAACCAAAAAACCCTAAATATTCAAATGGACTCCGTTAAGCAGAGTGCGCTCCAAGACGGGACTTCGGGTGCGAATAGCGCAAGCATAAAGAAAGGCCATCGTTCAACTCCGAGAGTTGGTTTAGTTAATTGACTTTACTGCAAACGAAATTTAGATGCAAAATGAAGTTTACGAGGTTAACGCTCTAGGTTGTTACGTGTACGTGCGAAAGTAATTGTTAAATCTGCCGTACAACATATTAAAGCAATCTAGAGTGGCAGGCAAGTACATCAATTAGTTAAAAGCATAATTACGCGGATAAAGCACCAAAAACGTTATACACAAAAAGCTATCATCTCAAATTCAATCATAGGTCAACTACAAAATTAAACAAGGTTAAACTACTATATAAAAAAACCTTCCAGATGCGATGCTCGAGATGCTGTGCGGGTGAATGCGACAGTTATGCGATTCACAGAGCAGCTGGGGCTAAAAGCGTGCCCTGAAGGAGGTTCTCAGCTGCGGGAGCCTCTCGTCTCCGGAACAGAGATGCCATGGGGCATTGGCAGCCAACAGGTATCGGTACAGCCAGCGCGCAAGCTCGCACGTGCACAGCATGGACCCATGCAGAACAATTGATCCCAAATAGCGACAGTGGTCCCATGCAGTAAGATAATTCCACACGGTAAAATAAAAAGGCTTGGGTTGAAGGGTAGCCAAATAGTGCAGTCTAGAACGAAGCGAGGCCCGCAATCAAATCCATCAAAGACTCACCGAACGCCGACAGCATTACACAAGCCACCAAGCCGTTCAAAGCGGTTACGATGCCTCACAAATTCTTACAAAATGGAGTTAGCTATAACAAAAGCTGACGAGACAAGGCTCCCATGAGGAACGACCAACTTATTCGAAACAGGCCTGGCATAGAATGGCCGAAAATTTGCCAAAAACAGTCTAATTCAACTTATCAAAAGTTCCAAAATTTGAAAAAGGACCATCAGAAGAATTAAGGAATGCATGATAAGGATAACTGTAGCTTGCTCAAAAATTGTTAAAGACGTTGATAGGGTTGCCTAACCAGTTAGGTAAAAATGTACTGGATATTTAGGGATAAATGGTAATAGTGGAATCTAATTAATTATTTGAAATGTTGCATGCGAAACTACAAAATGAGTCTCACAATTGTTGTCTGATATTTGACTAATAAGAGTGATTAATCATTGATCTCAGACGGAATTAAATGGAGTCAAACAGAATTGGAATGTTTGATACTGTTGGCGGTCAAATCAGCACAAATTAAAATGTTTTATAGTTTTCACGTGGTTTTTGTATAGAAAGAGCCAACTCTAAAATTGTAAATGTGAAAAATGTTGTATATCAACCTGCTACACGAAGAATTTTTATATGAAAAATCAAATCATATTCAATAATGTTTTACAATAACAAAACACTGACTCAGGAATTGTCTTGAGGTGCAGCAAAGTTTTACCAGCTAGATCCTGAACAGGATGGGGCGGGTTGTCCGGAAGCGTTATCAATTCGAGACGGTCCAAACCAGAAGACCTACATCTGTTGGTATAAATAATACCTAAAACACATAATATTTTCAATAAAGAAATAAATAAAAATCAGATATTGCTGTAACCCACTGTTTATTTACATTATACCGGGTGTTTTAAAATGAATTACATCTAGTATGCTTTGAATTTCCCATAATGCAATCTAAAATTTTACTTGAAATTGGCAAGGCTGTAAGTCTATGTCAAATTCAAGGTTAGTAGGTTAGGTTTTGCGTCAGTTTTGACACAGACTGACGCAAAATCTAACCTGCTAACCTCTAATTTGACATAGACTTGCCAATTTCAAGTAAAATTTTAGGTTGCATTATGGCAAATTCAAAGCATCCTAGATGTAATTAATTTTAAGACACCCGGTATAACTAACGTTGCATAAACTCAAATATTCTGAAAGGACAAAGAAAAATGGCGAAAATTATACTAATATAAATTTCAAATAATAAATTTAGTGATATCTACAAAGTACAAAGGATGTTATCTCTGCAGTATAATCATAAATATTTGTAAAGGTATATTTTAAGTTTACAAAAGCAATCTCCTTGATTGATTTCCTGCCACGATTCGCAGGATGGCAGGTTTAAATATACTCGCAAATAACGAAACACATTGGAAAAGAAATGTGTACGATAGTAAATTTATGTAACTGTAGTCTACACAGAGTTAAGTTGTCCGTTTCCATTCTAGACAAGTAAAGGATGATTGTATATTTTTTTTTTTTTAGATTTTGGAGAGGCTTCAGCTCTTCGTGCCCCTCTCCTGGCTAGTTCACTGAATGAAACTAATCTCGTAGTAAAACTACTGAGTTGGAGTTTCAACAG
This sequence comes from Agriotes lineatus, assembly GCA_940337035.1. NCBI lineage: Eukaryota > Metazoa > Arthropoda > Insecta > Coleoptera > Elateridae > Agriotes > Agriotes lineatus. The sequence continues at coordinate 60,104,758 of OW679200.1, forward strand.
AATTGGATGATAAAATCAAACTAAATGTTCAACTAAAAACTAAGCAGCAATCAGAAATAGAATCCGAAAATTTACGAATATTATATAGACTGCTGATGCTGTATGGAATAACACCAAAGAAATAGCTCACAAAACAATACATAATTAATAACTATCTAATATAAACGGTGGTATCCAGGCAATAATCGAAATTTCAATGTCCTAAGACGGGACCGGACTTCACGAGTACCGCGAACCTCACCTTCCTGGCGAGCTAGCTGTAGACGATCAGGGACTTAATACCGCTGCCTCCCAACCTGTGATAAGTGCGGTCCGGTGTGGTCTTAAAATTTCGATTATACCGTAACAAGTTTATTTACTATTAAACAACATGTTGGGGAATTGTAATTTGTAAATTTGAATGCTTATTCAACACTATAGTGAACGAACCAATAAAAATTGTTCAATTTGGCAGAAACGGCCAATCAAAATTGACTGTCATTGAAAACACCTAATGTCACAGTGTTTTCACTCGAGCCCGATTGGTTTTAATGATTTCAATTTAGTGAGTAGCCTTTGACTGACACATCGCCAAAACGTCAAAGTCAAAGTTTGCAAATCAGCATCGTTATAGAAACTCATAATAATCGTGCTGGAAGCTCCAGTATTGAATTGATAGTGGAAAACGTTAAAAATGTGTGCTGTCGAACACGGTAAAAGTCATCTACCCATATTGTTGAATAATCTTTCCAAATACCACTCAAGGAACATTTTTTTTAAAGAATTTAGTTCGTCAACATGTAAATTATTGCAAATTTCTCTCAACAAAAACTGCTCAAATTCCACTCGACCTGCGGTCTCGCGGAATTTTTAACGCAGTTTTGGTTTCGAGAAATTTAAACGCAATAATTTGCATGTGAACGAAAAAAAATCTCAAAAAATTTTCACCTTTTGTGGTATTACTCTTGATAATTTACAAGAATGCTTTATTTCCAAATTATTAGGAAGCATTGTAAGGAAGTCCTAGAAATTGCTTTATTTCGGTATTCTGTGTTAAGTCCATAATAATATTGTAAATATTAGTAGTAATATTGATTTGTCAGTATTTTGTAATTTTAACTTTATTGTATGCATTCAGGTTAATATAAACCTGTATTTATATTTATGTGTATGCGTTTCATTAGGTTATTTGTACTTGTAAGGTAAGTGCAATTTCTACAGCTGAGGTATCAAAGGATTGATCATATCAACCCTGCTGACGGACCACTTCTGGTGGTTAGCAAGTGAGGTAAGTAAAATAAACTCATTGAGTATTATTATAAACAGGAATACATTATAATTTTCATCTAAACTAAACCATACCCATTGAAGTCCTAAAATACGTTTTCTAAATTATACAGTGTTACCGTCACTTTGACTGTAAATAGGGACAACTAAAGGCAACCGACTTCTCAGTCGGAGCTGGTCGTGGGTAAAACAAAAGACTCACATCTTTAGCTGTAAAATAAAATATGAGCGCCAAGTAGCAAGTAACCCAGCATTTTGCTAATCAAAAGGTACATTACTGAAGGCGCTACTAATCAAACTTGAAAATTACGGGTAACGGTAAAGGCACAAATCAGATACGGTGGGATAGATGTCAAGGCAGTATAATATCAGCAATAGGTAGTACATATACAAATAAAATACACACACATGCCAAACCAGATGAAAATATCACATTATATATTACAGTAGCATAAGTTGTAATAAAATCTCACCAAAATATTTATACGTGATTTAAATAATTAAAGCGTGAATGTGCGAATGTTTACTGCAAATAAAGAAACTATAAACTGACTGTCAAAGTGTCAAATTGCATTACCAGAAAAGTACACGGTAAAGCTCATGACCGCGGCAAAGTTATTAATAGTTAAATTTTGCTTCAGGGTTGAATATAACCCTAAATCCACAAATGCAAGAATTCTTCAGATGTTAATATTAATTAGCGGCAAGGTCCTACAGACCGAAGATCTTGTTTCAGGGTAAAGCATTATATAACCCGTAATACGTGTATTAAATAATTAATATGTATCATCAATTTCAATGTGTCACGCAAATCGATTCAATTAAAACAATATATTGCAAGTACGGAACTAACGTGGGTAATTCAACTATGTTAAAAGGTCATTAGCATGACGTGATTATCCAAATCTTAAATTTCGCAAACAGCATGCAAAATTGCTTCACAATATCCACAATTACAAATAATAATAACTTGAATGGTGCAGGAGACACATCCACAAATTACTTTGACAGATAAAATTCTAAACAGCTAACCGAGTTACTATTCCAGATAATTTTATCAACAAACTCTACTAGGTAAGTACCACGTTTATGCTAAATTCATGTCATTATGAAGCCAATCTAATGTTTGCCAAATCAATATAGAACAAGAGATACAAACATATAAAAAACGAATTCCGTCACTACAGGTTATGTGAGGCTAATCCTAAGGCAGGCAGGGTAATAGACTAGTTTAAATACACCTCTACTAGCTCACAGGTCGCAGGCGTACAGGAAAATCTCTCAATAAGCCTCAAGAAAGCTAGGTGATGGTTTCAACGTTCGACGACACGAGTATATGATTTCGACGCTGCGGCCCCAATTACTACAAACCTGTTGCAGGAATGTAGTCCGCACGGTCGCAAGAACAAGGCGGGACGAACTTGCAAAAGCTCAAGAAGGAGCTGCGTTCTCCCATCCAAAGGTTTGCGGAATTCAACCGTACGAGAAGAGGGAGATACAATTAAATGCAACACAATAGAATCCTACGCATGAGGTACAAAAGAAAGTTAGGCATACCTCTTCGATGCAGATAAATCCAGACGAAGTCTGATTTTGAGAAATTTCCATAAATATACCTCAACGGAACGTCATCCAAATGTTCCAACCAAAATGGAATCAAAAACGGAATTTTCCAATGTAAGATTACTATTTAAAAACCCAGATCATGGTACGTATCACAAACGTAGATCACTCAGCAACCTTTCTGCATCAATGCACGAAGACCCAAAAATTTTGGAAAATGGAGAAAACACTAAGTATGCAACCAAACTAGGATGAGCATCAGGAGAGGCCTAACCTAACGCAAATTAAATAGGAACATAAATACATGGAAATCCGAAACTTGACTTATAGTTTAAATAAAGTAGCAGATAATATTTAGATTTATCGAAAATAGGGCAATTAAATATGTAAATACTTATAAATGACTTTTAGCCCGCAACAACAGTTTGCTCATTAGCTAACCGAAATTATTAATTTTGATCACAATTAAAATTCATAAAGTATGTTTAAATATCTAAACAAGTAAACTGTTCCGTTGCAAGCCTTTCATCGTTTACATTTAAAGAAATGTAAGTTGCTGTTATATCTCAGAAAGTAATCATATAATCAAAATGTAAATACTACTTTTCTGTCGTCTAAATGACTACAATTTGCTCCTATGCACTTATTATTGTGATGGTTCAGTGCTTCGAAAACTAATATTAAATGAATAATTACATTAAAAGATGAGGACAGCCATGACTAAATTTACACAATTTCTTTTCATTGAAAACAGACGCTGAGACATTTTATTTTCTGTTCATTCTCATAACATGGTATATGGTTTAACGAAGCAGACAGGCATGCGCAATAGCCGAATAACCTGCGAAAAACATGAATAAGGTACAATGAAATTAAGCAAGGAAATTGTTCAGGTGGAATTTGATTGGACAAGATACTAATGGACATGAAAAAGGGTGCACCTCTGGCATGTGGACTTTTAATGTGCAGAAAAGAACAGGAATGTGTAGATTTGTTGTATTAAAAGGTGCAATGGTTGGATTTGGAAGTGACAGATAGACTTATTCTGAGCTGAGATGTTAATTTCGAAGAAAATTTATATTTTAACATTGATTAAGTTAATTTAGTATTTTTAATTCTGTCAATTTAATTTAAGAGATGTCAACATTTAGACTAACTAACCTGGGTGCTTAGTGAAAGGTTTTATTTAAAAATAACAGTGTATTGAGTTTAAACGGAAAAAGTTGTTACACATCTATTGTAATTATAAATGCATGTCACAACCAGAGAAATAGAGTTTCATGTTTTAAAAAAGTATATACTGAGTTAGTATACAAAAGTGATTAACTAACATAATTGGCGCACAAGGTAATTTAATTAAATAAAGAGGTACAATATATATCATTAAATCAATCTGACATTTAAAATATTTGAGCAAGCATATGTGGGAAGTAATTTTAATAACAGACATAATTCAAATATATAAAATTCGTTTATACATCCACAGAATAGCTATTTATGCAACAAGTGCTAAAAGTCGACTTTTATGCGCGAGACATGAAAATTATGAAACGAAGCCGAAGGCTGAGTTTCATAACATGTCTCGCGCATAAACGACTTTTAGCACGCGTTGCATACAATATTTTATCTACGACCTTAATTTTACCGTTATTAATCCATAAATATCGATTTAAGAAAGGTTCGCATCTGCGACGTTTTTAATTTATGTCATAATGAATAGTAGGCCTGCGCCGCGGTGGCGATTGTTTGGCCACGCCCGTGCTGTCAAGGTGAGTTACGAAATGTAATTATTGATACTCCACATATGACTGTATTCATTACATAACGCTTTAATTATTTCAAAAACGCTTTACCTGTAACGCAAGAAGCAACTAGAATAGCTTTACAACTTCACTTGCAGTTCGAAATTGTAGTTCGCTTCACTTTTAGCACATGTGCTAAAGGTAAACAGCTGATTTCTTTAAACACGGTAAACTATAAAGCGTCACTTTTAGTGAAACAAGCTAGCGCTAAAAGGCCTACTTTTAGTAGTGGTCGTAGATAAAAATTATTGCATGATGTACCACTAATAATAGGCAAATTACAGTAGTTTTTTCACATCGAATGAATATATCATTCAATTTCTCCATTATTTAGGCAACTTTTGTCTTTTTTAACCGAGACTAAGGCCGATTACACACTGGAGAAACAAATTTCGTGAAACTTTGTTTCTTGTACAATTCATACGATTCGACATGTAGTATGCAAATAAGTCTTCCGATGAGGATGTGGTTTTGTTATGGTGGGTAAACCGTCGGATTAATGAATTAAGAAAAAAAAACGATTTTGGATGCATCCTGTCAATTAATTCAATTTGCAACATGGTGTTTCTGTTGTTGGTAGCGGACTGCTGCAACTTTCTGAGAAGTCCAAAGAATTTTTATGAACAAGCCAGCCTGTTCATACTACTAGCCACTATTATTAAGCATCAAACTTGTATACGCAACAATTTTGTTCTCCTGTTTCAGAAACACTTGTGTGCATCATCTCATTTGGATACACGTGCTATGCGTTAAAGGCAGGCTGCACACTGACGAAACTGGTTTCATGAAACCGGTTTCATGAGAGATGAAACTCAAGTTTCGTAAAACCAGTTCATAAGAAAATTGAAAGATGAGTACACTGAGTTTTAAGAAACTACAATTTCATAACGTTGCGCAACTGCATTTCACGCAACTCCGCTAGCACGGTTGCATGTAACTACAGTTTGTTGTAAACCTCCGTTGGCGTGAGTTGTGTATTTAATATTTGCAGCAAAAAGCGATGCCTGAAGATCAAGTTTTCAACACAAAACTCGTGGAAGCTGTAGAAAAGCATCCGTGCTTGTACAATTACAATTTGAAAGAGTACAGTAATAGAAACAAAGTTCAAGCTGCATGGGAGACCATAGCGCAGGAAATGGAAAGTACAGGTGAGTTTTATTATTGAACTCCTTTTATTCATTTTTATTAAATGTTGTCGCTAACCTATGTTTCTACTCCATTTTCCTCTAGGCGGTTCAAATAAAACACGAATCACGGCTTTTAACAAAGCTTTATTTTCTCAAGGGCTACATACACACAATATATGTAAAGACAATTATTTATTTTCATTACTATTCATCACCACGCCCTGCTATATTATTGATCCACTGTGATGGTATAGCTACGCCAGGCTTCAAAAAGTATTCACAAAGATATTCGCGGAACGATGCGGCTGTCGTTAAGTTAATATGGCGATTCAACGGGTGCAAAGGTTGATTTGGAATGTTCTGAACCTCATCTGCAGCATTCCTTGGCTTATACATTTTCCCTTCGGTTTTGCGAATGTAGTTATGAAGAACACATGCGCATTTTATAATAGATATCACCGTTGCTTCAGAACAAGCTATAGACGTTTCAAAAACTCGGAACTTAGATGTTAGCATTCCAAAAGCACATTCCACAGATTTACGAGCTAGGCTTATTCTATAATTGAAAATTCTTCTCCTATCCGTTAGCGTACGTTGAGGATACGGTCGCATTATGTACGTTGTCAGAGGGAACGCTTCATCTCCACAAAAAAAGTAT
>OW679200.1:60111273-60332943 GCA_940337035.1 Agriotes lineatus
CAATTAGTTGTTTCCTATTTTTTATCTTGTCTAATTGTTCTGTAACTGTTTGATAAAAGTCGTCTTTCAATCTTCTGTTGGAGCGTACAGTACTAATATTACTACTTCGTGGTTGTTAATCTTTATCGTTAGTCTTAAGCATCTTTCTGATACTGCGTCACAATCGCTTTTGCGTGTTCTGATTTAGGAACGCCCAACCGGTATAGTTCATAGTTATTCATCGTCTTTTTCCCTGTCCTTTTCGTTTGGTTTCTGTTAGACACACTATATCCATGTTGAGCTTATCTATTTTTCCCCAGATTTCTTGTTCTTTATTTGAGATGCCTTGAATATTCCAGGTGCCGATTTTCCATGTTCATTTGTCATACATACGTCGTGCACTGTTAGATCGGTCCTGTGTCCGAGGCTTGGTGTTTGGTTTTTTAGCGTTTTACAGTTTTTATAACAAACGATGAGCTGGCCCGCAGTTAACCCTCAACCTGGAGGACTAGAATTTTTATTCAGGGTTTATTCCCTTAGTCGAAAGGTTCCGGTTTTATTGAGATCCGAGCGTAGATTTTTCCCTTTGGAGTGTACCCAAGACTAAAAATTGCGTGCACTCTGGAGTACCCATAGACACTGTGTTTATTTTTTGTTTTGTCTGGGTTTTGGTACACTTTCAAGCTCTTTGTTTGTAACAGTTCAGCTTTTTAATTTATTGAATTTATTGATACTACTATTTTTATAGGTTTACGATTTAAATTAAACAAAATACTGATAGGGGAGGGTGGTGCCAGTCTTGAAATATACCCTATTACCTAGCTGACGTAAGTTATGTAGCTAGACCTCTTTCCTAAGCAGACGTAGATCAATAATAAATATATTGACAAGTTTTTAAAGATCGGACCTTCTATTCGAAAGTTATAAATCTTTAAACAAATTTTGGTGGTCAGTTTTTTACCGTTGGGTGTGGATTTGATAACCAGCTAATACAACGTTACAGCTGCGTTACGGAAGTTTAAGTTAATAATCGTAATATTAAATATTTAGAAATATCAACATATAATATGCGCAGCCATAAGCTGGGCATAGACACGCGTTCAAAACCTTCACGAAACACTACATTCGTGGCGGTTTTGAATGTGTGTCTATGCCCAGCTAATGATTCTGCGGATACTACCTAGATCAGGGGTAGGCAAGTAGTTTTAAGACGGGTCCCAAAATTTTTGAATAAAATTTTCGAGGTCCAGAGAAAAAACTCATATTACATATTATTTTTTATTTTCACTGGGAACATACTATAAAAAATCTGTTGTGATACACGCACACAACTTCCTTTTACAGTGACCTTATAATTAGCCAAAAATTTGATTTTTATGTTCAAGCATTTGTCAAATTACTAATTCTACAGAAACCGTACAAAATAAAGCGTTAGTTCGAGAGACAAATTTTGTCTAAAATTTTAAGCTGAATTCAAAAATGTAATAATTTGCCGGGTTTCTATTTGAAATAGGAGTTAATAAAAAAATAGGAAAAAAAAACAAAAGAAACCCATTTTAGAGGTATTCAACTGGAAAATCACCTAGTTTACATCAATACACATTGAAAATGTAAAGTTTGAAGAAAATCGTTATAGCCGTTTTTGAAAAAATCGAAAAAAACTGAAAAATCACAAGAGTAAACACCATAATTCCGGTTATGCGATTTTCTTCAAAAGTTTGCTGTCGTATCTAGATTGTACACAAAACTTATATATGGATTTTCAACGCCATACCTCTTTTCGTTTTTGAGATATTCTGTTCACAGACACACACCCAGACAGGCAGACCAATGACCAATGAACAAAAACATGTTTTTTGGGTTCAAGGGACTCTAAAACGTAAAGATCTGTTGAAAACTCAATTTTGAATTTTTGAGGTAAATCCAATACTCCCTTTATCGTAAAAGGAAGTAAAAATCAAACGAGTCACGCTATTACTTGTAACATAATAACATATTAGAAACATTGAAGGAACAAACATATTATTATCTGTAGAAAAATATTTTTAAATCATTTATTTAAATTGAATAAGTTAATTGTTATACCAGGTTTCAAAAAAAACTTTTGAAGGTCCTATTTTCGACCTTCCGCGGTCCGGACTTGGACCGCGGTCCGCCAGTTGCCGACCGTTGACCTAGATGTTAATCGCATATAAGTATATTTCTGTCTAATAACGCATACAAAGCCCATAAACTGTATTCTAGTACATTTGATTACCTATGTTCACATTTTCCTTCACCAATCTGTATGTTGACTTATATAATAATAATAATAATAATAATAAACTTTATTGATGCGGTCATACAAGAAGCAAATACACATGAGTACACAAAAAAAAACTAATCTATTGCAAAAGCACATCAACCACAAGGCGAGATTCAGTTTTGGTTAACCCTATTCCTGTTGTACCATCTAAACCTTGAGAAAAAAAAAAGAACAAAATAACACAGAATGAATTCCTAACCCTAAAACAAACCTTATAAAAACTAAAGATATCGTGTGAAGATGAAAAAAAAAAAAAAATATTTAACGCTGAAAAGATGTACTGCTATCCAAACAAACAAACAAAATATGGCATTAACTTGTGGACAGTTCGGTAAACAAGTTATTGTTTTTGCAAAAGGTCTAAATACAATTTTGATTTAAATAATTTAGAACTGTAGACTTTAAGATTAAAAGGTAAACTGTTATACATTGCATATATCTGAAACGAGAATGACCGCTCGAATAAGGTTGTTTTATGGAGAGGTGGTGAAATTTGGCCTCTAAATCTAGTAGAAATATTATGAACATCAGTTCTAAAGGTAATCTTATTGTATAAATAAGGAGGTTTCTTGTTTGATAAAATTTGATGAAAGAGACATTGGGACTGCAGTATTCTACGATTTTGCATTGTCAGCCAACCTGCATCAGCTAGCTTGTAAGATATACGCTCATATTTTCTAATGCCGTATATAAATCTCAAGCAAGCATTTTGAATCTTTTGGATTCTATGGGTGGTAATGGCGTCTAATGCTGAGTGATACACAGGAACACAATAATTGAATTGCGAAAGAACAAAAGCTTCGCCCAATTTTTTTTTAGTTTCGCAGTTTAAATATGACCTATGAGGATAGAGCTTTCTAAGATGTTGGTAACTCTGAAAAATATATTTGGATATTTGATCTCTATAACGGAAAGTATTGTCTAGCGTTAAACCTAGACTTTTGGCATTAGTCACGAAAGGAATTTTAACATTATTAATATTAATGTTAGCAATATTAACTAAATTATGGCAGATATTTTTATTACCGAACAGTAACGCGGCAGATTTGTCGGGGTTTATCTTAAGTGAGTGTTTAACGGAAACATCATAGATATACTGCAGATCCAAATTTATTTCATCAACAGCATTCCTCCAGTTTGCTGCTTTAAATGAATGGTATAATTGAGTATCATCCGCATAGATATGAATTTTTGAGAATTTAACATGTTGCATAAACACAGATGTATATATTGAAAACAACAAGGAGCCCAGAATTGATCCCTGTGGAACTCCTTGACTCACTGATAGTGAACTAGACATATTATTGTCCAAACTGACAGATTGAAGTTTTAAAAAATGCCTAAAAATAAATGTGATAAATTATAAGTTCCGAGTTTATTTATTTTCTAGTTCCAATAGTGTTAGAATCAATGGCAAAGCTAGGTTTAGTTAATCAATCGACTTCATTCTTTTGATTACCACGGAAAAGAATTTAATGTTGTCCTCAAATAATCAGCAAAATAGTTTTTTGACGTTCCTGTAAAATTATTACTTTTTACTTATACCCTCTTGCTTTTTCACCACAGAATAATTATGGTAGCCAGTAAACAGGCCACGTTTCGAGGAACCCTTCAAGTATCTTAGTGGTTACGCCGCTGGTTTGAGTGCGCATGCGTAATGCGCATAAAGTTTAATTTAAAGCTAACCAAACTTCTGTGGTCTAAGTTCCCGCATATTTTGTTTTTGTGCCCTGTCATTTATTGATTACAAAACATTTTAACACTAAACCAAGTGATACCATGACACAATCGATAGCTGCACAGGAGCTGGAGCAGTTGCTCGAGAATAATTTGCAATCGCAGCTTCCACCCTTAACTGCAGAAGAGTTGAAGGTTTGCTATCCATTAATGCAAAAAGAATCGGTTGCATTAACAGTTATTGCCTACATTAATAAACTATTAACAAAAGCAACTAACAGAAGCGAAGGTCTTGCACTTTTAAACCACGTGTTGGGGCAATGTCCTTCATCAATCTTGTTGGAAAACGCAATATCATGGTTGAACCTATGTGTTACTTCTCCGTTGAAGTTTGGAGGTGATGTGCGATTTAATGTATTGGGTAAGGTTGCCTAAATCACTTAATTTCAAATAAGCCTTTAAATCCTTCTCAGGAAAGATTATGGAAATATGTAGTGGAGTTCAAGATTTCGATAAAACAATCCCAAGTTTGCTACCTAAAGTAATCGAGATGTGCATATCGACCACGTTCAGCAAAAAAGGCACGAGTGAAAACGTACTGCAATGCCTTATAGTATGCATGTTGAAGTATCCAGGTAGCACTGGACCTTTTAAAAATGAAATAGAATCGTACTTGAGCAAACTTATGACATGCAAGTTGCCATTAACAACTATACAACAAGCAGGAAATGCTTTTCATTTCCTGCAACAGGTATGTAAATGTGGGATGTGGTTTTTGCCATGGTTTTAGTAACATTTACGTAGGTGGGCAGGCCGGGTTCTGGAGGAATAACTCACAGCAATAACTGGAGCAGTCAGTTAAGTAAATTGTGTGCGACATTACATAATTTGTACGATAAGTATTTTGAAGACGAAATCGAATTTGACAGCTACGATGATATATCTACGACTGTGTTTGAAATTCCATATGCTTATCTAGTTAATAAAAGCAGTGCATATTTTACTTGCATTTTAAGGAACATTTTGGTTTTTATCAACCAAATGTTAATGTAAGTTGCAATCTTTTCTTAAAGGCATAAAGTTATCTACATTAAATATTTTAGTAAGCGTTATTCCGCTGCCAAAAACGCATCAATTTCTCAAATTTTGGATGTCATTAAACGAGGGCTCTCAGTGGATGTTTTTGAAACATGTGATAAGTCTTTGGAGATGTCTCTCTTTGCTGTGTCGCTATCTGAACATCAAATTGACTTATTAAAGCTGCTTCGGTCGGTGATCGCTTGGTAAGGAACAGTGCTAATGTGGAAATGTAAAATTAACATTTAATTTTTAGTTTCAAACAAAATTTAATGCCGTTATCTTTTATAATCACAAAACTGTTGATGGATTGCCTGCAGCGAACACAAAGGGATTATTTTAAAAGTGACTGGTATGATAGAAGCAGTGTGATAAGTAGTATTATTGTTATTATTGTAATTTTCAGTGAATATCAAAAAGCTGTGTACCAAGTATTAAGATATTGGATCGTTATAGGCAAGAATAAGTTGAATAACTCAAACTTCCACAGTAAACTACTGGATCGTATTGTTGTAGATATTAGTCCAGCAAAGAGTAATGTCAATCTGTGTGTAAGTTAGTGTTGTTAAAAACCCAAGCAAAGTATTTTTTGCCTCGTTTTCAGCTCAGCGATAATGCTTCTAAGAAGAAGTCTCCTAAAGCTAAGAACAGAGCCATTCAACAAGTAATAATAGCAAAATCAAATGAGAGTTCAATGTAAGTTATTAATTAAATAAAGGTTCAAGCCGTTAAATCGTGCGTTTGCAGGAGAGAGCCGCTGAATTTACTGGAAGCTCGAGAAGTTGTTTGTATGGAGGCCTTAAATGTGGGAACTACATTGCTTCAAGAAGTTATTTCGGATTTGGACCGCAATATGTATATGGTAATAATTATTCTTGTTTTCTTTAATATTTTTTTTGTTTTATTTCTTTGCTTCCTCGATTTTTAAGTTGATGTTTAATCTAGTTTTTTTACTTTCGGATATTAGATCCTTTATCATTGTAGTTATAGAGGTTTTCTTCCTGCTAGTAATATGAGATCGTCTGCAAACCGTAAATTGGTCAACTTTCCTTCATCTATTTGGTGCCCATGCTCTTTCCAGTTGAATCTTCTAAAAATATCTTCAGTACTGCTGTGAATATGTTTGGAGATGAGAGATCTCCCTGTCTCTTTTCTTTCTTTATTTTAAGCTGTTTCCTTCTCGATCGAGTCTTATTGTAACTATTACCTTTATATGTCTTCATTATAATTCTAATATACTTTGGTGATATTTGCGTGTTCCAACATCAACAGTTTTTCAAAATCTATTAAAGCTATATATTGTGATAGTTGCAGATCAGGACTGCCATATTATCGTTAAAAATTAATTACTAGATAGAAAGGCATTTTGGATAGAAAAACTATCTAATTATTAAAAGTACAAGGTTGAAATTAATCAGAAAATTACAGAATAGCTATACAAAAATAAGATTCTAAAATAAAATAAAATTTATTATCTTTGGATTAAGATGAATGGTTATTGAAGTTAACACAGAGCAATTTATAATTAAAAGGTAAAAAATTAAAACAAACTATAAGTTAGTCTGAAATAATATGAAAGTTATAAGCTGAATTAATAGTTGAATAAGTGGGGCCTGGACACCACCTAGGATGGCAACCATGTTGGCCACAACGTCCACCGCTATTTTTGGTCATAACGTCCACCCTGGTCACAAAGTCCACCACCACAACGCCCACTCTGGTCACAACGTCCACCGTCGCATTTGGTCATAACGTCTACCTTGGACACAACGTCCACCGCCACAACGCCCACTCTGGTCACAACGTCCACCGGCGCCTGTTGAGAATAACATTTTACGGCGTTGGTCGTAACGTCCACTCTGGTCACAACGTCCACCGCCATAACGCCCACTCTGGTCACAACGTCCACTTTCAAATTTGGTCACAACGTCCACCTTGGACACAACGCCCACCGCCATAACGCCCACTCTGGTCACAACGTCCACCTTCACATTTGGTCACAACGTCCACCTTGGACACAACGTCCACCGCCATAACGCCCACTCTGGTCACAACGTCCACTTTCATATTTGGTCACAACGTCCACCTTGGACACAATGTCCACCGCCATAACGCCCACTCTGGTCACAACGTCCACCTTCGCATTTGGTCATAACATCCACCTTGGACACAACGCCCACTTTTGTTTAACTTGTTGTTTATCAACATTTAACTGCCTTCTTTAATTCTTTTTGTCTAATGTTGTTTAAAATTTGAAAATATTGGTTTTAGGCTATTTTATGTATTTTTTAATCAATGTATAGTTTCAACATTTCCTCCGCATTCTTAACGATTTTATCTCTATTTTATGATGGTTTTTCTCTAGCGTATGCATTTCCCGCATGCATTTCCCGCTCGTTTCTTATATAAATCGGTAGGTATACGAAGGATAAGAGCCATATAATAACACTAAATATACCTAAACATTCATTGGTTTGCGATACACCTCATTCGAAAAAAACGTCTCCTTATTGTTTATTGTACCAGTAGGTAAGTACAATAGAACTCGCTTTTAACGATCACGGTTACAGCGAATTCACGTTTATAACGAATAATGTTGAAGGTATATTTGAATTACATTTGATTTAATGCATGTATTTCATGTTTATTACGAATTCGTTTCACGGGAATAACGAACCAAAATTTAAGAATACATTCTCAGAACTGATCCTTTTCATCTCCTAATAAAATGTAACTGAAAGATATTAGGTATTTTGTTGTGGCAACATTATAATAAGGAAGGTTTTCTAGGAAAATAGTGGTCAGTTAAATTTTGTAGTAGGCCACTTTCTCTAGCACTCTGTACAATAGCGCGAGATAGTGGGCATTGTAAGCAACTCCGTTTTTCTTAAAATCCGGCAGCTACCTGCAGGATCCAGTTCTTCGAAAAGCGATAATGGGTTTCGCCCGATGTTATGGCTCAGTTCTGTTATCGCATTCTGCAAAACGAAAGTGTTGCGTCATAGCCACGTCTTAGCTATTGTATTTAACAAAACCCTTTACAGGATTAAAAATACAATAGCTACAAGACGTTGGCCTATAACGCAACAAAAAGAGTTGCAAACATCTTCAAGTGGATGTATCTTGGTCGTTCCTTTACATTCAGTATGTACCTACGCATTTTCTAGTTGTGGAAAAATGTCGGGAGTCAAACAGCAAATTTTATCGGTTTCCGAAAAAGTAGAAATTATACGGAAATTGAAAATTTGCTCAAATTATGACCTTCTTGGGTATAACGAATAACGGTTATTACGAACAAATATAGCGGTCCCGTGGAATTCGTTATAACCGAGTTCTACTGTATTTACAAGTCCCTAAAAACTAAAAATAAAAGAGAAGGTTGACGTCACTGAAAAAACGTGGTTATACAGTCGTGTTCAAATAAATCTGGGACAATGTTTTTTTCATATGTAGATTCAGTTAAGAATTGAAGAATATCTCCATGGATTTCCTGCTATCAGAAAGAGTTACATTAAACTTTAACAGGTACTGAAATCTGTAACTCTTTCTGATAGCAGGAAGTACATGGAGATATTCTTCAATTCTTAACTCAACCTGCATATGAAAAAAAACATTGTCCCAGATTTATTTGAACACGACTGTACATGTTATCATTAGTAATATAACAAGGGCGAGACCAGCACGATAACTCTTTTGAAGGGCAAAATTATTTGTAAGTATGTCGCCCGTGTTTATATTTTGAAGACTAGTATATAAAAACAGTATACGAATTATGATTTAGAATTGACCTTATAACGCAAAAAGACTCAAGTTGCTTGTTTTTTGCCATTCTACTTCCAATAATGACACCATCCACGCTGTTGATAGTCATCCCTAGGGCGCTTATCGCTTGATAGCATCCCTAGAGTGTTTATCAGGTAATCAGTTGAGTATTGGTCAATTTAAAAAAAATGCATGGTTCTCCTTGGATGCTATCAGTTATGTGACAGTTGAGTGTAATATTCCAACTAAATAACGTTCGTGTATTCCATTAATTACAAGTGGTCCATTTGTTTCAATCTTTTACCACAGACTTTAGAATACCAATGCTTATATGATTTTAGTTATTTAATGTTACATAGGGTCTAATAATGACCTTGACCAATCTGACCAATGTGTTTATCATGGATATATATATATATATATATATATATATATCTATGTATAAAGTCTATTTCAACTACTGGCGCTACGATAGTTATATATATATGTACCGTGGATTTTGCCTACTTAAAATTTGCTTCTTCTATAAAGTGTTGGGATCTTGGATAAAGTAGTCAAAACTCACAGTACATATAAAATTAACACTGTTGTATATCTAAAGGTCGTTTTGACCACATATTGTCGAAAAGGTTGTTATCTAGGATAAATTTAAATGCAAAATTTGGTTTTTGGTCAGTTTTTCAGGTAAACAATGATAAAAGATATTTTACTAGTTAGATATAACATCACTAGACAATCTGTATTATAATGTATTATACTATTTTAATATAGTTGCTATTGTTAATATGAAAATCTCACTTTTAAACATATTTTTATATTTACCATTTTGTGTAGCCAACATACTACACAAGAGACATTAATTCTGGACACTTATAACTTCTTCATTTCTTATTTATGTTGGCAAAAAATGCTTTTCTGGTATCCTAAATTAACGCTCGTTTTATATTAAATTTATGGTGTCTTAATTCAATATTTAAACATGTTTAAAAATTAAGAAATGTATTAAAACCCACTTTAAAAATTAATGTGGGTAGCCTATAGAATTTCAGAATTAACTTTATGAACAGTGAATCGAGCAAATTCATTAAAAGCGTCCAGAATGAATGCCACTATACTCTATTTTTTAATGCTTATCTTATGACAGTTCGATTAATGTCATCGATTTGTTTAATGTTAATTATAAAATAAGAAAATAAAACAGAATTATAGTCTATTACTGTTGCGACGTGTATATTTCCTTCTAGACAGTTTTTATCTATAAATTTATGAGGTGCAAAGAGCAAATGACAAGTTGACACCATCAAACAGAACCTACGTTAGAATCCGACCCCTAAAATTAAATTTAAAAAAAATAGTATTAAGCTGACTAGTATAATGGGTTGCATAACTTTTTCCAATGCATTAAAAATTTAGTTTAGTGTACTAATAACTAGTATTACGTAATTACTATGTACTGCAATATTAACTTCTACATCACCACACACTAATTCGTTGTATCTCAAATCATGGTATTAATTTACACTCATATTTATCGAAATACAACAGCGGTATTCAGATAACACATAATAATTTCCAACAAGTTATTTTTATAATTCATTTATTAAATTCTTAGATTTTAGTATTACATACATTTTCGACTTACATAAAACAGAACAATATATCATTGTATTCGGCGTTTTTATAGTTATTTATTATACAAGACGATAGTTAAATTTTATTGAGGAGTGAATCCTTTTAACGTCTAGATGAAGTCGAGACGTTAATGATTCAACAGTGGATAATAATAACTTGATCGTCGTGTATAATACAAAATTTTATTCAATTCTTATAATTTCATTAATCAATAAATACCTAAAAAAAACAAATTTTGTTATTGACAGCCATGAAAAGTCATAGTGACAATTTGGAAAGTGATTCATGTTATACGTTTGGCAGTACTGAAGTGTATTGTCAGTCTATGTCAAATTGGAGGCTAGTAGGTTATGTTTTGTGTGTTGTTTGACACAGACTGACGAAAAACTTAACCTGCAAATCTCGAATTTGACATAGCTTGCCAGTGCTACTAACAATGCAGTGGTGACATGGTTTATAAATAAATAAAATAAATATGTAGATAAAACTCCATTCTATGCTACTGAAATGAATAGTTAAACTACAACTTTAACAGTAATAATTGAATTAAGTATTATTTTAAATAGTAAATAAAATTAACTAAGCTTAATTAATTACCAATCATTAAGAAGCGCTTTAAAAGCTAATATATGAAATTATGATAGAGGGTGTAAACATTAATTTTTAATATTATTGGGATCATCAAAATGATAAGATATAGATGGTACGTAGGCAGAAATTGCAGAAATGTGTAAGGGTGTCTGTTATAATACGAATTTTTAAAATTTTTAAGTTTACCTAGGATTTCATAGATTTCAAAAAGTTTTATGTATGGTATTTTCTATATAATATAATATGAAATCCCGTCAAATAAACATCTATCAACTTTCTGTCTGTTCATATTTTCACACACAATAAAACGTACAAAAAAAATGATTTTTTTCACAAATTTCAAACAGCTTGTGGCAGGGTGAAAAATAATCTGATCGAGATGAATTAATGAGCAAAAAACTTCATTTCCTAAATGGAAACAAATAAAAAACTTCCATAAAAATTTGAAAAATCTGTAATATAACGGACACCCTAAAATGTGTGGATAACTAAATATTACTAAACAATTAATTTTTGCACTGCTAGTGAAACAAATAGGAATTTACTGGTTGTGTAGTCGGAATATAAAATAGGAGTAGGGATAGGGATAGTCAAGTTGTTTTCACTTTGGTGCCAAACTGGATGCTTCTCTTTAGCATGGAATTTCGGCTTAGACCGCGTAGTATTTGTATATGAACACCCAGCATTCGAGTAACCGCGAAAGCCTCAAACAATACAAAACTGGATGCTCACAATTTTAAATAGTAGCATTTTTTGTTTTTCAACAATGCACAACAATTCTAGTTTTTCCAAGATAGTCATGAAACCTCTGACAAGGAGTTCTTTTTATGTAAAATTAGATCTCTTATCTCGTCATTATAAAAATTATTTTAAATATGTCACAAATTGTAATTGTGTGTATTATAGTTTTCAGTGGCTACCCACTTGAAATGAAGTGACGACCAAGTGATCTACAACAGCATTAGATCAAGGAGTAAAAAAAGGAAAAGCAGCAAAAGTAAAATGAAATCGTTTTCCGTGTTTTCATCTATACCTACTCCAAAATATGGCAAACAATGTAACCATCCACGTCAGATTCCTACTTGAAAAGATAGCAGCAATTGTTTCTTAAACAACTTTCAATGAAAAGTGTTTTCAATTATTTTATAGTATTGTACCTACTTACATCAATAACCAAATTATAAAAGCTGTTTAAAATATGAACATTCAATATTGCGGTCATAAGAAATAAAGTTTGTTGTCGGCGTTTAATGGCCTATTAATTTTTCGAAACTATTCAAAATAGTAATGACAAACTGCATGCATTCATTCATTCAAAAAACGAAGGGTGAATAACTAAACAAATTTTTACAGCAGATTACCAATTACGACAGCTACATTATAAAAACGATTTTTATAATTCTGGAGCTGAGTGCAGGTACTATAAGACAATATTTTTCATGAGATAGTAATGATTGTAGAGTGATTGTAGGAGTATATTCTGAATGTGGCTGGTTTACACACCAGATTGTGAAAGTTATTCACCCTTCGTATAGAAGTACCTAATCATACTTGTTTTGTTAAATTAATGTAATATACGTCAAGTCGATCAATTACAATCAATGCACACAAATAACAAACCTAAAAATCAATGGAACAAAAATACAAAATCAGCGTAAGTTTATCCAAGAACAATATTTTATATTATGTCTTCTTCTCGAACGACAATGCGTTGAAATTTCTACTGTGGGCGCTGGGCGGTGTACTTTGAAGATGCAGCAGTGAAGTATTATTTTCTTAGCTAACTTGGACGTCTTACGTAATTCCTGTAGTATATTTAACTTCAATTTGTCTATGGAATGATCATATGCTGGTGATGGTTGGTAGGTAACTGAAAAAATAAGACAAATATGAATACTTTCACTTATAATACCATGAGTAGTCAAAGTTATGCCGACTATTTTTGCAGTGGTGTCACGAATGTCCATTGCGCTTTTGTACGATTAGGAAGAGTGCGATAGCACGAGTCCTAATCCCAAGCGCAATGGACATGAGTAGTGATACTACCGCAAAAATAATCTACTTAACTGTGACTAAGAATGGCATTCGAGGGACTATTCAATGAACCAAACTACTTTTTCAAATTAGTTTTCAGTAAATCTAGCAACAAACTACGCAATTTCTATAGTAACAGAACACTAATATTGACTTTTTCTAATAAAAATCGCATTTGTTTAAAATAGTCACTTGAATACCTTCTAGGAAGATATATCCACTGATATTTTTTTTATTGGTCAAGAAACTTCAGAATTCTGGATTTTCATTGGTCACTTTTTGACAGGTGACAGGTGAATTGAATAGTCAACATAATTTACACTATTGAAGAATCCGTTTATTGGATTCTTACTGTTTACTGATCTAT
Organism: Agriotes lineatus; assembly: GCA_940337035.1. Lineage (NCBI taxonomy): Eukaryota > Metazoa > Arthropoda > Insecta > Coleoptera > Elateridae > Agriotes > Agriotes lineatus. The sequence goes on from OW679200.1 coordinate 60,124,698, forward strand.
TTTGTGGTACCTAATTGCGTACTACTTTTAGGAACAGGTATTAACCCTACTTGCGCAAATAAAATTTGTATATATGCCGCAAGGTTAATAACAAGTAATCACCATTTTGTCGCTAGCTAACGATAAAATTAAAACATTTTTTTCTAAGAAATTAATATAACCGAAGAGAGAAACTGAAAGTATTTTCTATATTCTTAAACGTATTGCTTATTCCGATTGAGTGAACTAGGACAATTTACGTAGAGAGAAGTAATTACTTGATAAGAAACAAAGTGCGACAGTTCTTTTTTTTTGGAGCGAAATGAATAATTATAATCCCAGTTTTTTTCACAATGTCTAATAAAAATATATTTTTAAATTTCTATAGCTTTTAACACATGTAAACTATAAATAACTATATATTTCTGTACCAAATTAATTTAATGAGCTGTCTGATAAACGTTTTAAAACCAGGTAAAATATAAAGAAACATTTTACTACCAGAATAATATTTAGAAAATACCTACGGGAAAATCATTTTTTAAACCATTTGCTCAAGATTGTTCATTCGGTTTTTTGGTATTCTGCCATTATTTCCAAACTACATCAGTATTATTTCATGGGCAATAACTTTATCTCTCTATTGAGACCATTACCTTTCCTGTAAGTTGTATTGGCGATCAGGGCCCCATTTCATAAAATAACTTGGCAACTTTTCACTTTGCACTTTGCAAATTTCAATCAATGTCTGCTACATAAAAATATTTTAAAAAGTTGAAAACTAAAACCTCATCAAAATAATGCAAAGTGCAAGTAAACAGTTGAAAATTAGCAAAGTTATATGTTATGAAAAGCAATTTTTTCAATTTTAAAAATTTAAAAAGTGTAAAGTGACAAGTTGCAAAGTAGTTTTCTGAAATAGGCCCCAGGAATCAGCAAAAACGTTAAACTTAAAAAACAATTTTAACAAAACACGAGCATGAAAAAAAGTTGCACTTCTAACACTTGTAGTGTAAAAGTACTTTTACTTAACAAGAACTAAAAGTAAGTTCTAACTGGTCACCTATGGATGCAGTTGTCATAACAATTCTTTAAATAAAAAACGTCAAAAGCAATCAATTATCTAAAATTTTGAATATTTTGTCCTTTCTAGGTTGCAGAAAAAATAATATGTACTGTTAGGATTAAAAGTGGCTTTGTTTCACTTGCAATTTTTGCATTCGCTTGGCTGGGCTACGCTTTGTCTCGCAATTGTAAACATAATTGCTTGTCAAACAGAATGACTTTTAATCTTAATCTATATCTATATTATTATACTAGCGTTCTGCACCCAAATTGGGCGCGAAATAATTCATTTAATGCAATTTGTACAAGAGTGATCCATTTTGTGTGTGTCGAGTTAAAATGTGAGGTTAGAAAATCCACATAAAAAAAGTCACTTATAAAAATTTGAAAACCCTACTACTGGCTTACTTGCGTCGCCCTGAGTCGATTGACCCCAAAATCAGCCAATTCGGCCCACGGGTTCGCTCTCAAAGTGGCGTCAAGCAATCTAGCAATGAAAATTATTGTCGGATGCAAGGGGAACAACAATTATATACCTACGCATTTCCAGGGGGTACGTGAAGCATAAAAGAGCTATTGAGAAATACGGTTTCCTTTTTACCTACAATATTGTTTTGCAGCGTTTGTTAGTTTAGCGTATTGAGTAGGGATGTCGGCGGGTACCCGGGTATATTTTCAAGACCCGGATACCCGACTAGTAAATTATATGTAATTTCTAGAAAACCAGCCTCTTTCGGAGAAAATGATAAAAAATTAAAAACAATAGGAATAAGCTCTAGAAAAACATAACCCTACAGAAATAACCAGAATTACCCCATCCCATACCACATAATGTTCCTTGTTTCATATAATAAATCCACGGAAATATTCAACCCGTCAATAGTACCATTAAATCGCATGAGTATGGGATAAAGTAACATAAATATCCTCTGGGCGATTTTGATGCTGCTACGCTACAAATTTAGAATAAAAAGTTACGTACTTGAATTTGATAGCACTTGGAAGTGTGAAAATATTTACAAATAACAGACGACTTGCAGTTACAATTAGGGAGTAGGTAGTATTTCAATTTAGTTCAGTTTAAAACTCGAGGCATAAAGAAAGAAATGGTAGCTACCTCATATGTTCCGATATACGCTAACATTTTTGTTATATATTTCGGGTACCCGAGGGTACCCGGGTTTGATTTTAGACCGGGTACGACATCCCTAGTATTGAGTGAGGGGAGGGGGGGGGGCACTCTAGAGTTGATTTCAGATTTAGAAGAAAAAACAAACATTTATAGTCCGTACGAAGAACGGGAATCTTGCTAGTAAAACAATATACCTACTATTTTCTACAACCATAAAAAAGGTGACATTCACGCATCACTGTCGATACTGGAGGTTGGTCTTTTTTATCATGGCAAAAAATAGCTACTTACAATTTTTTCACGTAAAAAATCTAATTTTTTATTTCGAATTTTTGTCTAGAATTTACTCTAATAAATCGATAGTAACAATATTGATATTCTTTTTTTGGCGGTTGTAGAAAAAATGTTTGTATTTGGTCGGTGAAATCAGTATAATGTTGGGGTATTAGAATAATTGTTTTGTCTCGACCTGACGGTCTCTGCTAAAAGTGACATTCTCATGTACTGCAAAAAACACTAATTTCATGCACTTAATACAAAGATAACTAATTTTTATTTCCACAACCTTAGCCATATTTTGTTAGCTGTAATTAACAAATTTTTCTGAAGCAAAGCATAGGTTTGAGATACATTTCGTGTTCTACAATATGTTGTGAATGAAGATATAATAAGCAAAAGATGTTTGGAGTGTAACAATGCAAAATTTACCCTTGAAAAACGGTATTCAGTATTACTACATTAAGCAAGTTTTTTGCTCATTGAGAAATCCAAAATTTTTTCATAAATGTCGCGAACAAAATTAATTTATTACACGCTGTAGAAAGATTAAAGTAGAAATTTAGTAAAGTAACTTATGAGGAGCAGCACCTAGTTACAAGTGGTAACAAATATTCACTTAGAATACGGTATCATTGGACTACTTGTAAGTTTCGTACATTTCTACTTTTTATGAAAATAATATCTGCTTGTTGCTCACCTCTATACACATCGCAATGTTCAATGCACTCCATCCACACAACACCTACGATCTGCATTCCACGATGTTCTAATAGGATTTAGTGGACTACCAAGTTGGAGTGCTGACAGGAGAAGTTGGCTAAGAAGCTGACTGTGTAATATTTTGAGGCACCATTGTTCCTAGAACCTCCTCGATCATAGCAATAATGGTATCAGGATCGGTGCAACTGTAGCATTGCTGGGTTTAAATACTGCAGCACGGTTAGTCTTAGTAAGAGAATGTGGCAACTGTCTAACAGCAGTTGAATGCAAACTGGACTTAGGCACTGCAGCAAGTGGTTGTAGTATCACATAACGCTAACTAGCTAATTTTTTTGCTGGCAAAGTGTAACACATCTTGCGAATCTGTAACAGAGAAGATTCAATTGCCAAAATATTTCAATAAATAGGAATTTGATGTTAATCGTGCCTTATCAAACAAAAATAGACATTTCCCTTTACATTAACTACACTTACCATCTGCAGGAAGAAGACGGGCTTTATTCTATCTTCCATCTTTCTATCTTGCTTTCACGGCACACCTTGCTAAATATCATTTAGTATTGCTAGTTGGACATACGTGGTATATGCCATCATGAACTGGACCAATGAATACATAATGTTAGTTGCGAAGTTTGGCAGCGTTCCTTTGGGTCGCTATCACATGCAGGTATGATTTCCCAATACTGATAGTCCAACAGCACAATCGAAATCGATAAACAAACCTCTCTACGAGCTTCGGGCTTGTTCTACACGTTTTAAGGTGTATTATGATACTGGTACCGGTACTGGTACTGCACACACTGTCCTAAAACAAGCACCAATCCATTAATAGTAATAGTAATAATAATAGCCTTAGGTATACCATCCCGTGATCTACAACTACAAAAAACACACGTATCATCATGCCAGTACCGTGATTTTGGTAGCTATAAATAGGCTTGTAAATGAAAAGATTTGTTTTCATACAAAATTAGTTTTGTTATACAGGGTGTCATGGAAATGAGTGCAAATATTTTAACCAGTGATAGAGCTCACCAAAATCAACAACTTTTCTATTTATCGTTTTTCATTTAATCGCATATTTTTTCAATCAGTTATCTCCGATAAATTTGACGAGCCGCTTGGTAAGCAAATTTAAGTTAAAGGTGAACGACACAAGTATATTAAAACTGCAAAGTTCTTGCACAAAAATATTCGGTCAATAACTTATCTACTTCAGTTGATAAAAGTACGCTAGTGACCATACATGAACTAAAGGTTTATGAGTACCTATGCAGTTTTTGTTGGTTTGTATATCAAAGAAATGTTATCTGCGTTTTGCGCATTAAATTAAAATATTCCATAGGCGGGGATGCATTTCTAGATTAAAATTGTTTTGAATTTTAACTCAGTTTTGAGAGCGTTTTTGAAAAAATGATAAATGGAGAAGTTGTTCAGTTTAACGAGTTCTATTACGGGTTAAAATATTTGCACTCATTTCCACAACACCCTGTATAAAAACCATACAAAGCTGTTGGTTTTTAATCACTTTTTTGGATTTTTCAGTTCTGAGAAAGCCTTTTTTCAAATAACAGTAAAAACACAGCAGATGAATATACTAATGAAAAATGACAATGACGTTTATGCAAAGACGAGAGCCCCAAATACAACTAAATAGTGTCATTTATCTGTCGAAATTACTTGAAATCTAATACTGAAACAAACAATATATAGTTGACAAAATACTATGCTGAAAAAATCGTTCTTTTACAACTCGAACTAATTTATAGTTATTTAAACTTATTTTCCCTAAAGCAAACGAAATAGATACGTTTCATATTTTAACCCTTTAACGGGAAAAATTAGTTTACAAAAAAAATCGAAATTTTAATTGATTGATATGCTTTCTTTGAGATGCCAGGAAACCGAAAAACAATGTTTTTATCAAAAATCTATTTTCAGTTTCACAAAAGATACTGGTAAACGGTAAAGCATTCAGGACAAAATATGTTGTGAATATTCACTGGTATAGCACTTCGTAATATTGTCGAGTTATTTATTTAGATGCTCACTAAATTACTGAATAACATATAGCATTTCCTACTCGCGATGAAATACTATTTTTTCGTTCGTGAAATCAAAATTTTCTATTCATGAAAAAACGGTACTTTGATCTCTTGTAAAATATACTATTTTCTGTTATTTCTTTCGTCTCAGCAACGCATACATTTGCGTACTGTTAGTTCTTGTTATCTAGGAACCACGTAAGCATACCCAAATCATGCATTTTTCGGCCTGGAAACACGACTGAAAAGTTTTTTTTTTGTTGTTCAATCGGAGAGCAAATATGTATCTTTTGAAAAAAGCATGAAAACTTCCTATAAATAAAAATAATTTTTGAAGTAGTCTCCTGGTAAAATTTCTATCCAAGAATTCAATTACATTGTCATACTTTTTATTAGTATAGTTAGTAGCGACTATTTGATCACTTACAAAAAAACCTGTCTTGAACAGAAATAACATACACTTTTCAAGAGGTTGCAAATAACATAAGTTACTCAAATGGGCAAAGTAAAATAGTTTTTGAAATTTGAACTAAATATATATACACACTTGCGAGTGGAACACTAACGTTCTGTTGAAAATTTATGACTACTCCATCGTAAACAATACGGGCTGCCGCGACCTGCCCCAAAAACATCTGCTAAAATGCGACCAGGATTGGTTTGAACGTAAATATTTTCCTAGCGCAACATAATGGCAAAACTAATTCGATTATATCTTCAGTAGATAACTTCAAATATAAATACTCGAAACACAAAAATAAATTGTATAAAACGTACGTTATTACTAAAAAATTGGACATATATATTGTGATGGTATTAAGCCCACGACTCGACTCTGCTAGCAGTGCAACATAATGAGCAATTCAATAAGCACAGAGTTAAATGTTAAACTGAAAATTCAAACTATAAATGCATTGATAATGAGATGCGAGGAGTAATAAAGTAGTAAGGAACGCAAAAGGCAAAGCCTGTTTTTCACAGGGGTCGAAGTTGATTTTTAAATGAAATAATAGGTTTCTGCATAGTGAACAGCCGAACCGAAAGAAAGTAATAGACACAAAAAGGTTTGCTATGTATGTGCATGTAAAAGAAGCGTAGATATCAATAAAGCTAGTCAGTGAAATTTGTGAGGAATCTAAAAGGTAAAGAAAGCTAAAATAAAATAACAGTACATTGCAAAAGAGCAATTTGAGAAAGCAGGCAGCAGGACATGAAAGAGCAATTTGAGAAAGCAGACAGCAGGACAAGAAAGAAGTAAGTGAGAAGGAATGAACTCTAATTAATCGGTGCATTTAAAGTTAGTGAAAAAGCAGAGTAATTAATAAAATGTGTTAGTGTGTGTGGCGCAAAGAAACGATTTTAAATATAAGAAAAAGACAATATTTTAGTTTGTAAGAAATTTGGAAATTTAAATTTATGTAATCAAACTTATTTCTATTATGTACTAAAATTCATCAAAACTTATTTCTGTTAGCTTTGTAACTTAGCAACCAGATTCGTCTTTGCTTTAACAGAGAGAACAATTGAAAAATAAATTACCTCAGGGTTGTTGAAATTTGTGCTCCATATTATATATATTTTTATTAATAAAAGTGTTTTTCAAACGATAAAAAGTATACCAGTTTATTGCATATGTGTCAGAGTACAAGTGGGTGTGTTTTCATCGAGTTACGCAGCAAAAATTTTACAAATTCCATCATCGCAATTACGAGAAGATCGGGGCCGATTCAACTACATTTTACGATCTTCGCATGCGGCCAAGAAAAGTATCCGAGGCTTCAGATTAGCAGTCTACGGCAGAGAACAGGTCTGCAAGAGCGTCCCCGGCGGATTTGGCAGCAGCAGGAGCAAGATTAGCGGTGATATTAAATCGGCGTCATCTCAGCAAGGAACCCGAGGCAGTCCAACGAGTTTACAAGGTACAAAATTAACCCTAAAAATAAGTGGGTGCGTCCGGAAATCGAGTTTCATACGAGTCCAAACCTTGAGCAAGAAAACCAGAGCATTTCCAAGGCTGCAGTTAAGCAGGATTTCGAGTAATTAGCAAGGCGTCCCTAAAATTTGTGGTTATGCGGAGGTTTCGAAGCTGCCCAGAAACAATTGCCAAAATTTAGCCAGCGTCGGTCTGACGTCACAAAATACGTAACTGCTGAAACGAAAGTTGTTATTTGTCGCCAAAGCGCGAAGATTTGAATAAATACCATGCGAATTTTCATAATCTCACTAGCATTTTAACTTCAAGCACCGCTGACTTGCACGACACAATTCATTTTGTGGGATTTTGACAGATTTGAGAACCTTGAGCTACCGCGTTTGAACTACTGACTGTGTACAGTACCGTTTCAGATCAATTGTAAATTACAGTCGGCTTCTGAACTCACCTGAGATTAAAGAGCTTATGTTGTACTTTGAGCTAGCATTTTCCAATTAGTTGCAGCTAAATAAAATATAAAGAGGGGCATACAACCATTTAATTTCTGCAGTAAATAAGTACATTTCATATTTTAACCAGCCTAATAATTCAAAAAAAGGCAAAATTCAAACGCAGTATTAAAATTAGAAACAGTGAATTGTGCATATTGGATTTGCCCATTATTTTCACTTGTAATTAATTAATTAGAGACCTAGGAGAGGCTATATTCCCATCCCAATATAGACTATTTTGCGACATAAATAAAAGGTTTCCAAATAATAATTTATTTTTCAAAATCACGACAAATAATTTCTTTTACTTATCAATATTACAATCCTTACGTATTACACTAAAACGCTTACCAGCTCAAAACTTTTAAAGTAACATCCACAAAATAGTGAGAGAGAAAACTTTACTAATTTGCGTACACACTTCAAAGTGGAATACACGCTGGTAATACTGTCATACCAGCTATACATTTACACCAAGGTTTATTGGGGTAGTTTTATAATTATAATAATTCTAGAAAATATATAATTAGACAAAGAAACTGCAATGTCTGTAGAACGAAAGCAAGACGTTTCAGAGCAGTATTAAGTTTCAAAACCAGTATTATTGACAATTATGCACAGTGGTATAACAGCCATACCAGAGAGCGTTAAAGGGTTAAAAGTGTGGAACCCAATATACAGTGCGAGTGTAAAGTCTGGAACTACCGAAATAACACTTTTATCAACATGTTTTTGCAAGAAATCTCGAACACGTCAATTTTCATTTAAAAAAACACATATTTTACTGTAATTGTCACTTTTAGATTGTCTTTTGTTTTAGAGTTATGACGTTTGCGATAATTTTTTTAAATAGAAACCGAAATTTTTATGATGAATTTGGACAGAGCATGAAATTCTAAGACCAAATACGCCAAAAAGAAGCATGATACTGTATTTTGAAATTTTCGAGAAAATCGTACGATTACCACATCCCCTCAATACTAGAATTTCAATTCGTCCATTTTCACACAAATATCGCACCATTATTTATTTAATTAAGAGCACACAACAAAAACAGATAAACAAACTATGAAAAACTGTTATAATTTTAGGGCTAACTCATTGTTTCATGGCTACTTGATTTTATTCGATTTCTGTTTTAATACTTTAAAAGCGATTTTCTCGAAAATGTCAAAATACAGTATCATACTTTTTTAGCGTATTTGGTCTTAGAATTTCATGCTCTGTCCAAATTTATCATAAAGATTTAGGGTTTCCATTTAAAAAAATTATCGCAAACGTCATAACTCAAAAACAAAAGATAATCTAAAGGTAACAATTACAGTAAAATACGTCTTATTTAAAATAAAAATTGACGTGTTTCGGGATTTCTTTCAAAAACATTTGATAAAAGTTCTATTTAGATGGTCCATACTTTACACTCCCACTGTATATCCAACATGTGTTTCCACTACCTATACGTTCAACATCTTATTTTTCACTACTTATATACCTCCAAAGGTATTTCAACTACCAATTGAATTTTTTATAACTCAATAAAAATAGCTTGCTTTCACTTCTAAGGTTGGCTATATTTTAGTAGCTATAAATAGGGTTCTAAATGAAAAGATTTGTTTTCATACAAAATTTGTTTTTGTTATATAAAAACCATACGAAGCTGTTGGTTTTCCAGTCACTTTATTATTTTTTTTTTCAGTTTGAGAAAGCCTTTTTTAAATAACAGTAAAAACACAGCAGATGAATATATTAATGGAAAATGACACAACGACGATTATTCAAAGATGAGACCACTCAAATATAAAAACAATAGTGTCGTCCTTTAACTGCAGCAATTATTGGAATTCCAATGATGAAAAAAAAACAATAATTTAGGTAAAAAACCATACGAAGCTGTTGGTTTTTAATCACTTTTTTTGATTTTTCAGTTTGAGTAAGTCTTTTTTCAAATAATAGTAAAAACACAGTTTTGTATAGCTGCAATGTTAAACTGAAAATTCAAACAATAAATGCATTGATAATGAGATGCGAGGAGTAATAAAGTAGTAAGGAACGCAAAAAGCAAAGCTTGTTTTTCACAGGGGTCGAAGTTGATTTTTAAATGAAATAATAGGTTTCTGCATAGTGAACAGCCGAACCGAAAGAAAGTAATAGAAACAAAAAGGTGTGCTATGTGCATGTAAAAGAAGCGTAGATTTCAATAAAGCTAGTCAGTGAAATTTGTGAGGAATCTAAAAGGTAAAGAAAGATAAAATAAAATAACGGTACATTGCAAAAGAGCAATTTGAGAAAGCAGGCAGCAGGACATGAAAGAGCAATTTGAGAAAGCAGACAGCAGGACAAGAAAGAAGCAAGTGAGAAGGAATGAACTCTAATTAATCAGTGCATTTAAAGTTAGTGAAAAAGCAGAGTAATTAATAAAATGTGTTAGTGTGTGTGGCGCAAATATCCAAATGTTAATTTATTTTTCAAAATCACGACAAAATAATTTCTGTTACTTATCAATATTACAATCCTTACGTATTACACTAAAACGCTTACCAGCTCAAAACTTGAAAGTTACACCCACAAAATAGTGAGAGAGAAAACTTTACTAATTTGCGTACACACTTCAAAGTGGAATACACGCTGGTAATACTGTCATACCAGCTATACATTTACACCAAGGTTTATTGGGGTAGTTTTATAATTATAATAATTGTAGAAAATATAAAATTAGACAAAGAAACTGCAATGTCTGTAGAACGAAAGCAAGACGTTTCAGAGCAGTGTTAAGTTTCAAAACCAGTATTATTGACAATTATGCACAGTGGTATAACAGCCATACCAGAGAGCGTTAAAGGGTTAAAAGTGTGGAACCCAATATACAGTGGGAGTGTAAAGTCTGGAACTACCGAAATAACACTTTTATCAAATGTTTTTGCAAGAAATCCTCGAACACGTTAATTTTTATGTAAAAAAACACATATTTTACTGTAATTGTCACTTTTAGATTGTCTTTTGTTTTTGAGTTATGACGATTGCGTTAATTTTTTTAAATGGAAACCCAAATTTTTTATGATGAATTTGGACAGAGCATGAAATTCTAAGACCAAATACGCCAAAAAGAAGCAGGATACTGTATTTTGAAATTTTCGAGAAAATCGTACGATTACCACATCCCCTCAATACTAAAATTTCAATTCGTCCATTTTCACTCAAATATCGCACCATTATTTACTTAATTAAGAGCACACAACAAAAACAGATAAACAAACTATGAAAAACTGTTATAATTTTAGGGCTAACTCATTGTTTCATGGCTACTTGATTTTATTCTAAATGAAAAGATGTTTTCATACAAAATTGTTTTTGTTATATAAAAACCATACGAAGCTGTTTGTTTTTCAATCACTTTGTTTTTTTCAGTTCTGAGAAAGCCTTTTTTAAGACAGTAGAAACACAGCATATGAATACATATACTAATGAACAATGACGTTTATGAAAAGTTGAAAGCCCTCAAATAGAAAAAAGATAGTTGTTATTTATCTGTAGTAATTACTTGAATGCCAATAATGGAACAAAACGATGATATGGCTTGTTCATGGAAAAAGCTGTTTCTTTAGTTGACAATAGTATATTACTCTGCAAGTTCAGAAAAACCACTTTTCTAACGTGTTGAGTATACTATTTGATCGCATCACATAAGAAATGTAAAATATAAAATTTTTACATACAAGTAACACTAACGCCCGTATTCATAGTCGTTCGCCAGCGGATTGCCGGCGACTCGCCAGAGTTTCGTTATGAATAGTATGTTGGCGGCACTGTACGTCTATGTCAAATTCGAGGTTAGCAGGTTAGATTTTGTGTCAGTTTCTGTCAAAACTGACTGAAAACCTAACCTGATCACCTCGAATTTGGCATAGACTTACAGTGTCACCAACAACACACTTCAGTATTGCCACACCGACCCATTAATCCAACAAACACAAAAGCTAGTAACCTCCGTCACTCGGTCAAGAAATAAACTAGTATTCATGTGGGTGCCTTCACACACAGGTATACCCGGAATTGAAAAAGCAGATAAGTACGCAAAAGAAGCGATATCATCCGCAGATGTTACTCACCTAAACAACGTGACCCCCTACGACATCAAAAACCATCACAAGGAATCATCAAGTCCAGAACTTACTGATAGAAGACACCAGGTTATACTCTCCAGGCTTAAAATTGGATGCCCCGCTTAAAATCAAATCAGCGAACGGCGAGGTCTGACTGTATGTCCAACATATAAAGTCTGTTTCAATTTCACATGACACCGAGTAGGCATTGAAATTAAGAACGTTTTTTAAAACAGTGTAGAAATAGTGGCAGTTTAAATGTTAGGTTATAAATGTTTGACACATCAGCTTTAGCTTTAAGTATTGAAAATGCAATATATATATTTTTGAGATTAATTATTAATAAGTATATACTTAAGCTTGCTAACCCATTTTTTCAACAATACTTTAATGTTGATCCAGAAGATACATTAATTACAAACATGTGAACCATTATCTAATAAACTAACACCAGAATGTTATTACAGCACACAGAGGCAAGATACCAAGGAACTTATATTTGTAAAATGTTCTAAAAACTTATTCAACTACTTATCTACTAAAATGCAAAATATAACAATACAAAATGTAAAATATAACATTCTAAATTGAAGCGAAAACGAACAATAAGTAAAAAATCATTGAAGAAACAAAAAACCCAACTGCGGAAATGTTAATTGTAATCAACAAGAACCAAACAAGATTAACTAAATCATTATAAAAACAAAATTATTAAAATTACTAAATTATTATACATACTATATACAGTGCTCATTACTCGGAATCTGAGTCAGAGTCGTTTTCATCAGAATCATGTGGCGTTTCTGATTGTCCTACAGTTGGGGATGATAGAAGTTGTACCTAGTATTTAACATTCGTTTTTACTCAGATTCAGAGCCCGCAATTTCGGATTCACTGTCCGAATCTCCAAGAGAAATTATAATAGGAGGAAAGTTTTCAATACTGCTGCATCCCATGTATCTGGTCCAATCGTCGCGAATTAGTTTTTCACAGTGTTGTATGCTTTTGGTCCAAAAGTCAGCGAAACACATAGAAATTGATTCGCGCCATAATTTCTCTGCTTCTCCTTTTGATGATGCGCGAGAAGTTACATGCTTGTTGAAATAATTCTTACATAATCCCCATGCCAGCTCAATGGGATTGTATTGGCAGTGATACGGGGGCAATCTAATAACTCTATAACCACTGTAAAATGTCGTCTACCACATAGTTTTTTTTGTTCGGCAGTCGAGGTCGTATTAATTTCCACAGTTGTTTTTTCGTCAGTTTGTTGTCAAAAGTTACGTCGTGCTGTATCAACCAATCCTGTAATTGTTTTTTCTTACTTGAAATAGTAGGTTTCTTATCTAAAAGAACTGAGTGGTAAGGAGTAAGGAGCGTTATCCATAATGATAACAAAATTTTTGTTTAATTTAGACAATACGGAAATTAGCTGATTCTGTACCCATTTTGTAAAAATGTCAGAATTCATGGTTTTATGATAGTCCCGGTCGTTATTGCTAGAATCCAGTAGTAATTCACAACCTTCTAAAAATCCATTAGACCATCCCGCATGCAAAATTGTGTACCGTTTTCCTTCTTGGCGAGTTTGACTTGGATTTCCTTTTCTGCAATCATCATTTACCCAACGTTTTCTAGAACTCCCGTTTTTATATATCCACGTCTCATCTAAGTACACAAAACATACGTTATCACTAGAATCTATCATTTGAAGGTACTGCCTCAAGAAGGAAATCTTTTTAGCGACAACGTGTTGCTGTTCACATATTTTTCGTGAATTCACGATTTTAAATTTATAGCCCATGCTTTTGATTCTCCTCCACAATGTAGTACGAGATCCATTGTACTGTAGTTCCTCTTTCGCATAATTTAATAGATCTTGCACAGTAAAGTACTCATTTTTTTCATGAAAATTCCAAAATTTTGATTGTAGGTCTTCTTTAAACGTGAAATTCCAAAATGTTGTGTTTTTTAAATTATTTCCCGTCTTAGTTGTAGCCAAATTGGGTTCATCTTGCATAATTTTGCACACCTCTGCTCTGGATACCTATCAGCAAAATAATAAAAATCTCCGTAGAATTGTTATGAATACTTACTGAAAAAATCTCTGCTACAGCGTTTATTATTTCACTTTTTGTAAGTGTACGGCCATTTTTTTCGGTCGATGTATGAAAGCATTTGTAAACTGCTACTTTGGTGTCTTTATAAATCTTTTTTGGCATTTTGACAAAAGGCAAATTGTCAGAATGACTTTAAGGTGTCAGTCGCTCAGTACACTCTAAAAAAAAATTTCAATTCAAGATTTACTCGATGTCATGTGAAATTAAAACGGACTTTATTTCCACTGCCTGTATGTCCCAACATCTATTTTTACTGCGTGTATGTCCAACATGTACTTCAACTACCTATCTATATATGTATATCCAACGGCTATTACGACTACCCACCTATCTCCCAACAGTATTTCAACTAACAATTGAATTTTTTAAAACTCAATAAAAATAGTTTGTTTTTACTTCTAAGGTTGGTCATATTTTAGTAGCTATAAATAGGGTTCTAAATGAAAAGATTTGTTTTCATGCAAAATTGTTTTTGTTATATAAAAACCATACGAAGTTGTTGGTTTCTTAATCACTTTTTTTTCAGTTCTGAAAGCCTTTTTTTAAGCAGCAGTAAAAACACAGCATATGAATATACTAATAAACAATGACGTCAAACAGAAAGAAGATAGTGTCATTTATCTATAGTAATTACTTGAATGCCAATAATGAAACAAAACAATGATATGTCTTGTTCATGGAAAAAGCTGGTTCTTTAGTTGACAATAGTATATTACTCTACAAGTTGAGAAAAGTGGTGTTTTTCTGAACAGGTATGGTGTGTTTGAGTACGAGCGTTAGCAAGTACTTAAACGGTCATACAAGTTTAGAAAAACAACTTTTATAACGTGTTGTGTATACTATTTTATCGCATTTCATAAGAAATGTAAAATATTAAACTTTTACATACAAGTGACACTAACTGTCAAAACATAACCAAGATGGGCATAACTCATTCCTATGTACTAAAGCACAATAAGCAGCTCCAGTTGATGTTATGCGTTTGGCAGTACTGAAGTGTGTTGTTGGTGACACTGTAAGTCTATGTCAAACTCGAGGTTAGCAGGTTAGGTTTTGCGTCAATCTGTGTCAAAACTGACGCAAAACATAACCTATTAACCTCGAATTTGACATAGACTTACAGTGTCACCAACAACACACTTCAGTATTGCCAAACTGTCAGGCCATTTTTAATTACAATAGTTCCGTGACCATTTGGAGCCGTTTGGGTACCGAGTTGACGAGTTTGCCTGTATATAGGTTCCTTTTCAGTCATATTTTACAGTATAACCCCTCAGCTAATTGCATCTAAAATTCTAAAGTTGTCACGCACGCAACTCCGTACCGCTCTAATCTCTACGCCGTTGCAATTACAGCGGCAGTTTGTTTCTTCCCGTTTACTTCAATTTAAAACGAGGCCCTGCGAGTGCGATAGAGAGGTATTCGCCCCATCGCATTCTTTCGTATTCAGGCTGTCTCGCCTGCCATCGCCACGCGTGGTTTATTGCGTTCTCATTGGCTACATCTGTTAGCGTGATCGCGCGTTTTACGCGGAAGTTGGCTTCGCTTCGCTTGGGAGTGAGTTGATTTCCGGCTGGGGTTTGAGGCGCTTGATCTGCGAGCCTTGGCTCTTGGTGGCCGCCGTGCCTTCGTGCAAGGCGTCTTATGTTTGTGCTTTTACAGCTTGCCGCTGTTTGTTAATTGTTAGAGACTTCTGATCGGGCTGTCAAAGCGAGAGGTGGTTTTGCTAGTGGAGTGAGCTGTGGTGCCTTGTGTCAGGATAACCGCCAGTTTTGCATAATTTCGTCGGGCCGTGAAGAGGCCATTCTCCCAAACTGGGGATTAATATCGCAGAGCTGTACAAGTCTTCGCCACGCTGGTGGAATATCTGCAGGTGCCGTTCGACTCCCACGCCTTCGCCTGTACGTCTGTTGCATTGGACAAGCCGCTAGCCGCCGTGACGCCATAGCTCGGCGGGCCCAATCAGGTAGCATGTGTAATTTAGCATTAATAATTAACCTGTGTAATTTAGCATTAATAATTAAACTCTTGTAACAGTAATTGCTATAAACGCAGTATCGCTTGACCGACGACATTAATATCCAAATTCAATAATCTGCCTACCAAGGCCTGTTGTATAACTACATTCATTCATCTGCCTACCAAGGCCTGTTCTATAACAAAATTCATAACTGCCTACCAGAGCCTGTTGTATAACTAAATTCATTCAGTCGATCGCGCTTAATTGTGCGTTATTTGTGAGAGCATTCAAGAATCGCTAAGGTCGCGGTGAACTGAGTTCATGTGATCATTTAATTATAGTTAACACACGTCACAGGTAAGTTGGCGACGCTTGCCGCTGCTGAAGGTCATGAGGCTACTACTATGTTCCTTTCCCGTTGAGTTCTGGATTTTGGCCAAGGTGCAAAGTTAGAAGGTAGGCGCATTTGATTTCCCCGTTTTCTCTGGGTCTATCCTTGTATCTTCGTTTATGTCAATGAAACCGGGTGGCGCGCTATTAAATTTGATCGATGTTTACCGCCCCTTTGGCCGTTGCTCGTAGGTAATCTCGTGAAGGACCCTCCCTCGCTCCACTGATGTTTAGTCGGCATATCTTGTTGCGGGTTGGGCAGCGGCCCTAGGTGAGTGTTCGTCCCGATTATGTGAAATATCGTCCGCGCCGGCCGTTTAGTTTTTGTATGAGCCGGAGCGGTGTCGTAAAAATCGTTTTAGACCGTAACAAAACGTAAAACGAATCGCCGTTGCTAGGCAGAATAGTGTTGCTAACGATAAAAGTACCACATTTCTTATCTTATTTTGAATGAAGAAATGTAGTACACTTTCCAATGAAATACGATAAAATACTTTTCTGAAAATACCGTTGTTTTACAACTCGAACTAATTTATAGTTATTTAAACTTATTTTCCTAAAGCAAAATAAGTAGATACATTTCATATTTTAGAAGTGTGGAAACCAATATACAGTCAGACCTCGTCGTTAGCGGGGGTTACGTTCCAGAAGAATGCCGCGAAGCGCAAAACCGCGATGCGCAAGTAAACACATAAATGATAAAAAAGGGGTAAGGTTCCATAAACTAATTTATTTACACTATGCAACTTCAAAAAATTCAAAAATACATAAACGTGCGTATACAAACATGCAAATACGTACATTTTCAAAACATATGCAAATACGTACATTTTCAAAACATAAAATATAAAGCAAAAAACACTAAAACAAAACACATTAAAAAAGCATAAAACTGCAACAAATAAATCAAGTTATAATTTTACAATTTATTTCAGGTCCGATTTCGTAATAAGAGATTCAAAGAAATGGGCTCGATAAGTGTGTTTACAAGTTCGTGATAAATAATGTTATTTACGTGTTCATGACAAACCCCATACGTCTGCTTTATTTACTTACGGCCGGTCTTATAAAGGCCACTAACCTGACGTTAACTTTAAATCGCTGTTAAAATAAACAAAAGCTCATCAAAACGTTGGCGCCTATGACATATTATTCATTAGTAAACAAATTTTTATGCGCTTGTTTATTTTAACAGCGAATTAAAGTGAACGTCAGATTAGTGGCCTTCATAAGACCGGCCGTTAGTGTGTGAAAGTTGAAACAATTAACGTTGGCAATTCCATCCGCAAACGGCAAAGCAAATATCCGCGAACGGCAAATAAAAGGAAGCACAAAGATGCCCCGCTTAAAATCAAATTAGCGAAACGGTAAAGCCGCGAACGGCGAGGTCTGACTGTATGTCCAACATGTATTTCTACTGCCTGTATGACCCAACATCTATTTTCACTGCGTGTATGTCCAACATGTACTTCAACTACCTATCTATATTTGTATATCCAACGGCTATTACGACTACCCACCTACCTCCAACGGTATTTCAACTACCAATTGAATTTTTTAAAACTCAATAAAGATTGCTTGTTTTTACTTCTAAGGTTGGTCATATTTTAGTAGCTATAAATAGGGTTCTAAATGAAAAGATGGTTTCATACAAAATTGTTTGTTATATAAAAACCATACGAAGCTGTTTGTTTTTTAATCACTTTGTTTCTTTCAGTTCTGAGAAAGCCTTTTTTAAGACAGTAGAAACACAGCATATGAATACATATACTAATGAACAATGACGTTTATGAAAAGTTGAAAGCCCTCAAATAGAAAAAATATAGTTATCATTTATCTGTAGTAATTACTTAAATGCCAATAATGGAACAAAACGATGATATGGCTTGCTCATGGAAAAAGCTGGTTCTTTAGTTGACAATAGTATATTACTCTACAAGTTCAGAAAAACCACTTTTCTAACGTGTTGAGTATACTATTTGATCGCATCTCATAAGAAATGTAAAATATACAATTTTTACATACAAGTAACACTAACTGTCAAAACATAACCAAGATGAGCATAGTTCTTTCCTATGTACGAAAGCACAATAAGCAGCTCCAGTTGATGTGCGTTTGGCAGTACTAAAGTGTGTTGTTGGTCACACTGTAAGTCTATGTCAAATTCGAGGTTAGTAGGTTAGGTTTTGCGTCAATCTGTGTCAAAACTGAAGTAAAACCTAACCTACTAACCTCGAATTTGGCATAGACTTACAGTGTCACCAACAACACACTTCAGTATTGCCACACCGACCCATTAATCCAACAAACACAAAAGCTAGTAACCTCAGTCACTCGGTCAAGAAAGAAACTAGTATTCATGTGGGTGCCTTCACACACAGGTATACCCGGAATTGAAAAAGCAGATAAGTACGCAAAAGAAGCGATATCATCCGCAGATGTTACTCACCTAAACAACGTGACCCCCTACGACATAAAAAACCATCACAAGGAATCATCAAGTCCAGAACTTACTGATAGAGGACACCAGGTTATACTCTCCACGCTTAAAATTGGATGCCCCGCTTAAAATCAAATCAGCGAACCGCAAAGCCGCGAACGGCGAGGTCTGACTGTATGTCCAACATGTATTTCCACTGCCTGTATGTCCCAACATCTATTTTCACTGCGTGTATGTCCAACATGTACTTCAACTACATATCTATATATGTATATCCAACGGCTATTACGACTACCCACCTATTTCCCAACAGTATTTCAACTACCAATTGAATTTTTTTAAACTCAATAAAAATAGCTTGTTTTTACTTCTAAGGTTGGCCATATTTTAGTAGCTATAAATAGGGTTCGAGATGAAAAGATTTGTTTTTATGCAAAATTGTTTTTGTTATATAAAAACCATACGAAGCTGTTGGTTTTTTAATCACTTTTTTCAGTTCTGAAAGCCTTTTTTTAAGTAACAGTAAAAACACAGCATATGAATATACTAATAAACAATGACGTCAAACAGAAAGAAGATAGTGTCATTTATCTGTAGTAATTACTTGAATGCCAATAATGAAACAAACAATGATATGGCTTGTTCATGGAAAAAGCTGGTTCTTTAGTTGACAATAGTATATTATTCTACAAGTTGAGAAAAGTGGTGTTTTTCTGAACAGGTATGGTGTGTTTGAGTACGAGCGTTAGCAAGTACTTAAGCAGCCATACAAGTTTAGAAAAACAACTTTCATAACGTGTTGGGTATACTATTTTATCGCATTTCATAAGAAATGTAAAATATTAAACTTTTAGATACAAGTGACACTAACTGTCAAAACATAACCAAGATGGGCATAACTCATTCCTATGTACTAAAGCACAATAAGCAGCTCCAGTTGATGTTATGCGTTTGGCAGTACTGAAGTGTGTTGTTGGTGACACTGTAAGTCTATGTCAAATTCGAGGTTAGCAGGTTAGGTTTTGCGTCAATCTGTGTCAAAACTGACGCAAAACATAACCTATTAACCTCGAATTTGACATAGACATAAATTTTATCGATGTTTACCGCCCCTTTGGCCGTTGCTCGTAGGTAATCTCGTGAAGGACCCTCCCTCGCCCCACTGATGTTTAGTCGGCATATCTTGTTGCGGGTTGGGCAGCGGCCCTAGGTGAATGTTCGTCCCGATTATGTAAAATATCGTCCGCGCCGGCCGCTTAGTTTTTGTATGAGCCGGAGCGGTGTCGTAAAAATCGTTTTAGACCGTAACAACACGTAAAACGAATCGCCGTTGCTAGGCAGAATAGTGTTGCTAACGATAAAAGTACCACATTTCTTATCTTATTTTGAATGAAGAAATGTAGTACACTTTCCAATGAAATACGATAAAATACTTTTCTGAAAATACCATTGTTTTACAACTCGAACTAATTTATAGTTATTTAAACTTATTTTCCTAAAGCAAAATAAGTAGATACATTTCATATTTTAGAAGTGTGGAAACCAATATACAGTCAGACCTAGCCGTTAGCGAGGGTTACGTTCCAGAAGAATGCCGCGAAGTGCAAAACCGCGATGCGCAAGTAAACACATAAATGATAAATAAAGGTTCCATAAACAACTGTAAGTCTATGTCAAATTCGAGGTTAAAAGGTTAGGGTTTGCGTCAATCTGTGTCAAAACTGAAGCAAAACCTAACCTACTAACCTCGAATTTGCCATAGACTTACAGTGTCACCAACAACACACTTCAGTATTGCCAAACGTAAAACAAATCGCCGTTGCTAGGCAGAAAAGTGTTGCTAATT
This sequence comes from Agriotes lineatus, assembly GCA_940337035.1. NCBI lineage: Eukaryota > Metazoa > Arthropoda > Insecta > Coleoptera > Elateridae > Agriotes > Agriotes lineatus. Next base: position 60,145,198 of record OW679200.1, read on the forward strand.
ATAAAAGTACCACATTTCTTATCGATTTTGAATAAAGAAATGTAGTACAGCGTTTCGTTCCGATCTTCGTTCGAGACGGTCGATTTTCTGTGTGTGCCGAGTGAAAACAATAGTCATCTATATATAGTGCGAGAGTTAACCGAGATATCAGGACAGCTGTCCAGCCAGTCCCAGGTAATCCTTATCGGACCACTTTACACTTCCAAAATAATAAATCCAGACAACATAAATAAAAACCAACTAAACCTAACCCCAACTCAAAGCGAAAAACCAAACAATCAAGCTACCTTCTCATCAGTCACCAAATCACAACACTCCATGTTGCAAAAGACCAAGCCATAATTATAGATACAATTGACGGAATACCGCAAACAGATTACATTAAAGCCATATTCTGGTTGTTATCTACTAATTTAGTGAACAGGTCCTTGAAAGTGGCCCATTCCTCATAATTTCCCTCGTATATGGGGATTTTGACTTGAGGAAGCGAGATGGCTGCTGCTTGCTCGTTCCTTGTCGGTGCTTGCAATAAAATAATTAAATTTCTATACCTGTCTTCCAACGTAGTATATTCAGGACTGAAGTGCATTTGTTCTGAAGCCATGTCGTTTGACATAACTTCTTCGTCCATCTCGACCACACGATCCCATTTTTCTCTTAATTCCCTTGTCGTGATGGCGGGCCTCCCTAATTCTTGTGTTAGTTCGGCGTCGTCCATCGCTTGCTTAAAATTCTGAATCCGAATCTGCAGTTTTCGGATACGAACCTTTTGCTCGGGGTTGGCCACCTTTCCTCTTGATTCCTGCTTACGGAGGGGTTGGAAATTTCCGTTGATTTTGAACAGCTCTGCAAGTAACTTTTTGCTTCGCCGTATATGGCTTTAATTTGATCGTAATACCCTGTTGTAAAATAATTATGAGTTGAAATACTTAGCTGCCCCATTTCTGCATGATTTTTAGTTGCAGTGTTCCAAAGTTCGTCCAGCGTTTTGTTGCGACTGGCGATGTAGGCTTCGTTTTTTCGGCTGGCAGGGTCCTTTTTGCCGTTAGATAATACTTGTTTTATCTTCTGCTCGAGCTCTTCTTGGGCGACAGCTAATTTGTTGAATTCCTCCATGTTGTTAGCCATTTTTTGGGACCTGGGTGGTTGGCAGATGTTGTCTTCTTCTCGGGATGCTGGTGACCCTTGGGATGTGTTTGTTCTTTAGTTGGAGACAGATCCGGCTCGAAGGACCATGAACAGAATTGCCTGGAGGCTGGATCAGGATTCCGTTGCTTTGCGCTGGTTCTATTCCTTAAGCACATAAACGAGACTGCGTTTATGTTTTAAACCAATGTAGTCAATGGTACTTAAAAGGGACGACAGTAAACTACCCTCGGAGACGCAGCCTCACGTCTCGATAATATTATGGCTTGGCATCAGGGTAGCGACGTAGTGAATGAATCAGACATTAAATGCAGATTGTTTTATTACGAAAATAAACGTTCTATTTATACAAAACAAGAATGCTTAACTAAGTAACATATCAAAGTTCAGAATAGTGTAGTTTACTGGAACGCGTTTAAAGGTACGAAAACAGCAATTCAGCACAGTAAGCTTTTTATAGTTTCGTATGTGTTACTACGATAGCAGCAGTGGACTGTAATTTTGATTTAATCGAGAGCTACCAAATTATTTATGGCGAGGGTACGCGCAACAATTAGGAAGTGTATTGCCACCTACCTTTAACTACGGCTCCTTCTCTCGTGTCCAGCCTGCAGTCGCGGCAAGCGTTACTTGTAGATGGACTTCTCGAAGATCCTTTGCACATACATTCTTTATTTAGCGGACAGTTTTACATACACAAGAATAACATTAAGAACGCGATATTGGGCAGGCAGCTCAACTTTCCTATCTTTAACGCGACCCTCGCTCTTACCAAAAAACTAATTGCAACGTCTGGAGGCCTAAACATCCTCCCCCACCTTGGAGCGACCAGGTCCAACAAACAACAACACAACTAATCTAATTAACAACAATACAACAAGAAGACGTTTCTCCAAGCTCAATACCAATCCTATCGAAACAAGGAGGAAACGCAACAACAATAAATTCTACTCAATCGGCAACGGAGATAACTTTACCACTGCACGCGTAAAGATGCCACGAGCCGTTTTTACTTCCGCTACGCGGACTACACCATCCGGTCCAGGAAACGTTCTCGTAACTCGGCCTAATCGCCATTGCAAAGGAGGGATATTGTCCTCCCGAATGAGAACCAACGTGCCCTCTTTCATATTCGGACACCCTTTCGTCCATTGGTGACGCTGTTGCAGTGTACACAAGTAGTTCTTGTGCCACTGATTCCAAAAGGAGCGGTAAATTTGTTGAACGAGCTTCCATCGACGAAGGCAAGTAATGTTCTCTATAGGACTGTCTGGCTCTATCATGGTTACAGAGGGTTCCAGTAGAAGAAAATGGCCAGGTGTCAGCGCCTCCAAATCATTCGGGTCGCTACTCATCGGTGTCAAAGGCCGAGAATTCAACACTGCCTCCACTTGCACCAGAATAGTGTAGAACTCTTCGTAGGTCAGAATTTGGTTACCCATGACCCGGGCTAGCAAGTTCTTTACACTCTTAATTCCTGCCTCCCAAATTCCACCGAAATGGGGGCTGGAGGGGGGATTTAAGTGCCAAGCAATGCCTTTGTCTGCCAACTCTTGCGACATGGTCTGATTGTACGCATCAGACGTGACTATCTGCTTCCACTCGGCCAACTTGCGTTTAGCGCCGACAAAGTTGGTGCCGCAATCACTATAAACTTTCTTGACGGTTCCACGGCGAGCCATGAATCTTCGAAAGGCACCTAGAAAAGCTTCTGTCGTCAAATCCGACACCAGTTCCACATGAACAGCGCGAGTCGAGAAGCAGACAAACAGACAAACGTAGGCCTTTAAGATCCTTGCCTTTCTCAATCGTCCCATCGTTATCTCGAAAGGTCCTCCATAATCCACGTCTGTTACCAAGAACGCTTTGACTGCCTGGAGCCGAGCAGCCGGTAAATCTCCCATCATTGGTTGGATGGGCGGTGGTTGAGTTCGAAAATAAGTCAAGCATTTTGCGAGACGCTTGCGAATGGCGTCCCGACCAGCCAAAATCCAAAACTGGGCCTGTATAATGCAGTGCAAGTTTTGAGGACCAGCATGCATGTAACTGTGGTGATAGTAGTCTATTACCAAGTTTGTAAAGGGGTGTGATTTTGGTAAAATCTTGGGGTGTTTCCTTTCAAAATTAATGGAGGAGTGACGAAGCCGCCCTCCAACACGTATAATTCCTTCAGAGTCAAGGAACGGGTTCAACCTCCGCAAACGATGTGAAGGGTGACGACCAGCTTGTAGCCGGTTAATATACTCCGAGAACTCATCCCATTGCACCTTCTTTACGCAAATCTGAAGTGAACGACTAAGTTCTTCAGCAGTTAAAGGTCCAGTAGTTCGGTTACCACGGGACCTTAAATTACCAATATACCGTAGCATCCATGCGACGATGCGTTTTAATTCAAATAAAGACGAAACCCTTGAAATAGCCCTATCGATTATGCTATTCTTTTCGAGCTCCTGGCTAGCGTCACAAAGCAACGTCAATATTCGAGCTTCGGGTTCGGATTCTGGGTGCTTCTGCCTTAGTTCGGGAAGAGAAGGCCAATTGTCCCTGGATTGTTTCAGCCAGTCTGGACCATAAATCCACAGTGGATGCGCTAATAGCTCTTGAGGAAATAAACCACGGGAAGCACAATCGGCTGGATTTAGAGCAGAAGGCACATAGTAAAAATGAGATGGAGCAACGATCGAATGAATTTGACTCACTCGATTCGCCACATAAGTCTTCCAACGGTTGGGTTGTGATTGAATCCATCGCAATGCCACGAGCGAGACAGTCCAAATATTCACGTTCGATATGGTACACTGCCCCTCCAAAAGTGACCTTACATAATTCAAAAGTTTGGCTGCCAACAGTGCCCCACAAAGTTCGAGCCTAGGTAACGTTACCTTCTTGAGAGGGGCAACTTTGGATTTGGCTATGACCAGAGATAAATATACAACCCCATTTGGCTGTGTTGCTCGTAGAAAAACAACAGCGGCGAAACCTTTCTCCGAGCTGTCTGAAAAGGTATGTAGTTGGAGGTCAATAGCCTTATCCACTCGCAGATTACGTGACAACTTGAAACCAACTAATAGTGGAAGCTCAGTTCGAAATCTGGACCACTGGTGGCAAACATTCTCCGGCGGCTGATCATCCCATTTTAAGCCCAACTGCCATAAGTATTGCATTAACCATTTTCCAAAAAATGTAATTGGGCTCAGAAATCCCATAGGGTCGTACAACCGTGCAATGTCCGCAAGAATTGATCTCTTGGTGATTGGCTGATGAAGAGAATTCACCTGGTACGAAAAACTATCCGTCATTGGCATCCACACTAAACCAAGAATTTTGGCTGATGAAGAGAATCCACCTGGTACGAAAAACTATCCGTCATTGGCATCCACACTAAACCAAGAATTTTTGCGGCTGGTTCCTCGGTGCTACCGAACGACAATGATTCTAAGGGCATAGCACAATCTTCCGGAACCAACAGATCCAACAGTGGTTTTACATTCGTCATCCATTTTTTGAGCACAAACCCCCCATTTCGCAACAAAGTGACCAATTCCTTCTGCAAGTTCAAGGCATCATCAATGGACTGCACAGAAGCAGCTATATCATCCATATAGGTGTTAAATCGTATGGCATGCGCAGCCTTGGGAAACTCAGCTCCTTCTTCCTCCACGAGTTGATGCAAAGTTCTGATGGCTAAGAATGGTGACGAAGACACTCCATACGTCACGGTAGTTAGGCAAAACTCCCGCAACGACAACTCAGGTGACGATCTCCAAAATATTCGCTGAAAATCCCAATGCTTCTTTGCAACTTGAATATTACGATACATCTGCTTGATGTCAGCGACTACAACGAATTCATGAAGTCGAAAACGAAACAAGATGTCAACAATGTTTGATTGTAATTTAGGTCCAATATGTAGGATTTGATTTAGGGATGACCCACCTTTACCTTTCATCGAGGCATCCAACACCACACGAAATTTACTCACTAATGAATCCCTTCGAAAAATACAATGATGTGGGATGTGATAAGCAGAGCCACCTTCCGACTGAAGAGGATTTGCTTCAACCATATGCCCCTGCAGCAAGTAATCCTCCATAAATGCCGTGTACTGATCCTTGAGACCACTATTTTCTGAAATTCGCTTTTCTAGCATTTGGAATCGCTTGAGTGCTAAGGCCCTACTATCACCAATGTTGGCGGGCGAAGCTCGAAATGGTAGTTCTACAATAAATCGACCATCAAGCTGTCGAGACACTGTTTTACGAAAATGATCCTCACATTCTTTCTCCTCTTCACTGAGATCCGACGATACTGAAGGAGGCTCTTCCAATTCCCAAAAACGCTGCACCATATTATCCAAAGGCTCATCGAAATCTATCTTAGTGCATAGGGATAGCGATGCTGTAGCAGTTTGAGCCTACCTAGCAATTAAGCAATATCCCCATACGGTACCTACAGCACTGGGTGACCCTGGTGGCCCTGCGATGACAGGCCCGACTACTACCGAGCTATACCATTCCGCTCCGAGAAATATGTCGACCGGTTTTGACATAAAATATTCAGGATCAGCTAGCTGAATGCCTTCTATCTGGGACCAAACATGTTCTTCAAGGTTCATGGATGGACACCTAGCAATCGCTTCAATTACCAGCGCCTCTACGTTCAGGGAATCCTGTTCGGGACGTTTCAGTGCGCAACAAATAATTTCTTTGGCCACCGTGGATGCCGTTTGAGCGATACCAGAGTGGGCCGAGCCGGGAGATTCAAGCGCTGAGCAAACGATTTACTGATGAAGGTGCCCTCACTGCCGCAATCAATTACTACTCTGGCCAACTGTTCCGTACCATTGCTATCGAGGACATATACTTGAGCTGTGCCGAGAAGCACTGTACATCGAGGCTTTGTGAATGCCCGAAGAGACGAAACGGATGGTCTTGCGACCTGAGGTTCTAGCTGTGAACTACTATTCGATTGAAGGCGAGGTTTACTACCTTCCAATGTTTTAGAAATCGACTGATGAACCTTTTGGTCGGTACGAGTGTTCATATGCAGTAAGTTGTGATGTTTCGAATTACACTGCTCACAAGCTCTTGGCATAGGACATTGCCTGAGAAAGTGCCCTGGTTCTAAACAATTTAGGCACAACTTTAACGATTTGACTACTTCGAAACGATCACGATCAGTCTTTTGGCAAAATTGTGTACATTTTTGCAAGTTATGACGATTCTTGCACAATAGACATTGCCCTTGGGGTTGCGAGGCAACTAACAAAGAGGTACTACTTCCACGAAGTGACTTTGACCATTGAAAAGAACTCGATGAACTAGTGTTTGGCTTGGCCATCGATCTGCCTGTGCTAATAATTGAACTACTTGCCTCAACAATACGCGCTTCTTCATTTAACATGTTCACAAAATATGAAACTGTAGAATCGGCTGTAGCGATAATCAGTTTCTCCCATGTCTCCCTCAAGTGCTTGTTTAACTTCTTCGCTAGAATAAATAGTACTGGAACCGACCAACGATCAGTATCATGACCAATTGTTGTAAGTGCACCAATGCATTCGGTGACCGTGGTAGCTAAGGCTCGAATCGACTTTGCATCCCCTGTAGTGACCGAAGGTGCACCGAATAAAGTCTCTAAATAAGCATTTGAGAGCAGAGAACTGTCATTATAGCGCGCGTTTAATTGATCCCATGCAGTGGTATAAGCAGCTGCAGTTAACGGCAACGACGAAATAAGTTGAAGTGGCTCACCACCTAAACATCTCCGCAACTGCATGTGCTTGTAAACGTCAGGATACTGCGAATTCTGATGCACTGCTGCCGTAAATACTTCGTTAAAGTTTTGCCAGTCTTTAATATTACCGGAAAATATCGGTAAATCGAGTTTCGGAAGATTTATACTTGTCCCGGCGTGCGCTACTGGTGCCGCTGCGTTTAAAGAATTATCAGCGGGCCCTGGAAACGCGGCCAAAACAATTGCCTGGGCATTGTAATAAGCGCTTTCGAACTTCTGTATATCCTCTTGCAGATCCTGAGCTATACCTTGCTTGGCATTATAAGATGCTATTTTTAACATCGTCTCTTGATAAGTTTTAAGCAAAATATCCATTTCCTTATCCATAACTTGTAAACGGTTCTTTAACTTAACGTTCGTGATGTCCTTTTCTAAATCCACGGCAACCTTTTCGAGGCGAATCACACGTTGCATCGTGGTTTCCGCAACGAATTTTAATTCATCAATTACCCCCATGATTGATTAGGCAAACGACAGTTACAAAGTGGCGAAAACAAATTGAAAAACCAATCCAAATTACCTATTTGAATTCCACTTAAAAATGACTCTAAGCGATTAATTTTATCTACGAGTCCGAATGCGCGGCCGAAATTTCGAAATGCCTGGCGTTACTCGATAAAACGGTCGCAAGAAATTGTTCTTGCAGCAATTTATTTGTGGACTTCGGCGACCAGTTTCAAATCGACAAATTATTAACGTTAATTACAAATAACACAGCTTCAACGCCTATCAAACAACCTTACAAATTCTTATCTCTAGTATCAACGAAAATTGTCTCGAAATTTGGAATACACCAAACGACAAAGATACTTTTTGACACAATCGTCGGCGAACATATGCGCTGAACACTGCCCGCGATAACGAAGCGGGCGTACCTACGCCAACTAAAACTTGAATCTAGCTTATACAACAAACTTTTCAAACAACAAATCCGACGATCGAAAGGACCAATGTTACTACGATAGCAGCAGTGGACTGTAATTTTGATTTAATCGAGAGCTACCAAATTATTTATGGCGAGGGTACGCGCAACAATTAGGAAGTGTATTGCCACCTACCTTTAACTACGGCTCCTTCTCTCGTGTCCAGCCTGCAGTCGCGGCAAGCGTTACTTGTAGATGGACTTCTCGAAGATCTTTTATACATACATTCTTTATTTAGCGGACAGTTTTACATACACAAGAATAACATTAAGAACGCGACAGCGCCGACAATATTTCACGCGACGCGCTAGAGCTCAGGATCACGCTACGGTCGCGATTGTTTTTCGACTTCTAACGCTGCCTTCGATATTGGGCAGGCAGCTCAACTTTCCTATCTTTAACGCGACCCTCGCTCTTACCAAAAAACTAATTGCAACGCCTGGAGGCCTAAACAGTATGTGTTTGCCAGACAGAGCGGTAAACTTGGGTTCACTAGGTTGCGTACTGCGTGAAATGCCAAGTTGCAGTTTGCTGCGGTTTTTAAACTCAATGCTTGCGAAACAAGATTAGTTTGTTAATATTTCGTAAATAGGAACTGAAATTTGCCTGTTTTAATTCAAGATTAAAACAGATCTAAATTAAATATAAACTGGCGAAATTATGAAGTAAAACTGGAGGTTAAAACTGCTTGTTTATGGAATCAGAATTACATTTAGAACTTCTGACTGGATTTCGTAAATTTTGTTATTAAAATGTATGTGTGTTTAAATCAAGTTTAAACAACAAGACCACTACCCGATTCACACAGCAAATATTGTTAATAGCTGGTTTACAAATAATAACATAGAAGTTTTACCTTGGCCAGCTAATAACCCGGATTTAAATCCTATCGAAAACCTTTGGGGTTTAATCGTTAAGAAAATATATCGTGCTAACTTTCAACCTCAAAATTCTGCGAACTGTGGAACATCATTCAAGAAACATGGGAAGAAATAAGCCGTAAGGAAGATTTCATAAATTCACTTGTAAACTCAATGCCACGTAGACTCCAACAAGTAATTGTTAAAAACGGTTCTACAATAAAATATTAAATATTCGTAATTGTGTTGCTTTTTCTTATGCTTATATTTTTAATAATAAATTATGTAGTCACCTATGGAAATTAATTTAGAGCCAGTTTCACACGTTATTAAAACGCAAAAAGTAGTCGCAAGACGTGTCCCAGTTTTATTCCCCACCGCGCGGACGACGCCGACGCGCTTGCGCACAGCTCACCATATACATTGAAGAGTTGGTTGTCTGTCTCACTTCCTTCATAACCCCCCAACTCATAGCCGCTAGCAATATAGTAAGTAATATATATATGCCCATAACTCCCAAGGGACTTGTCAAATTATTCCTTCCTCAAACTCATGGTAACCATGCAACTACAAATACCGTCTTGGCAACCATACAATGAGACAATCATTGATGTTATATACAGATTGTCCGGATTGTATTCGGGACATGGGAAATTAATGAGTGCGACAGGGATAAACAGATAAAATAAGTAGGTATGACAGAGATAAAACATACCAAAATTTATCAATATACCAATGAACACTTTCAAAACTTTTCGTAGATGCTCATATTTTAAATATATAAATCCCTTAACTGGTAACGTGCCGTCTGTGAGACTGCAAGTAAATTTTAATCTCAAGGTTTCAGCAAAAGAGTACCGCTTTTCGGCGAATAATCTCACCTAATCTTTCTCCTCATGATGCCCCACCTATCGCACAATTATTGGTAAATTTGGGTAACTGACGCTGGAGATGTGTCTTATTTTTAGTTCAGTGCAGTCTGTGAGACGGAACGTTACGGTTTACGTGAGAATTTTTTGCCACTCGTAGGCATGGCAGGCCCTGTGAATTACAATATTTCTTTAAGTTTTTTTTTACAAATGCATTGTTTTACTTATTATTAATCGTAAAATAAATAAAATTACTTTTGATCAAATGTTTAAATTTTTTTTATCTTGGTCTGGTAAAAAGTACTTTGCCAATTTGTGTTCAAGTTGAAAATTATCTTATAATTTTTTCTTTACATTAAGTTTTCGGTTATTATTACTAAAAAATATGTGCCTAACAAACCTCTATATATATATTTAAAAAAATAATTAAAACAGTTTAATTTTTTTCGCTTAAAAGGTGTGCCAGTCTCACAGACTGCACGTTACCAGTTGTGCTCGAAACTTACACGTTACCAGTTAAGTGAGTTAAGGGTTTTAAGCTCAGCTGTCATTACGGCCGGTTTCATAATATCGACTTGAAGTCCACTTTAGCTAATGTCAACTTTAACTTTAAGCCAACTTTAAGTGCGTTTTAAGGCCGTGGTGTTTCATAAAAGTACATAATTAGACTTTAGATAAAGTGAGATTTGTTGAATGTAAAGGTTGTTGGCTAGAATGAAACAGGTTTGCAGCAAATTTCATAACTGTTTTGAAGTCATTTCCGTTGAGGTTAGGCTAACGTTTTTATACGATTTCAAATTTTTACGTTGTGCTGCACGGTTGTAGTTTGAATAATTATGGCTGAAAAACCACAGGCTACGAAAAATGCTCGCGGCAACAATTTCACAATTAGGCGGGCTACATTTGACCCCGACAATACTAATTTTTAAAAACGTGGAAAATAAAACCACAAATCTAATTCTACCAGCAGAGAAAGTTATTACACGTAAAATAATGAGAATCTTTTACTCTAATAATTCCTTGTTTGCTTTTTTTTTGTAGGAAGTGGCCTGGGAAAAAATAGCCAACCAGTTCAACTGTGTCCATCGTAGAGGTGGGGCGATTCATGAACGAATCGTTCATTTGAACGACTCCGACCAAAGAATCGTATGAATCGGTTCTTTCCTGTCTCGATTCGTCGTTCAATTGATTCGAAGTTACGTGTTGTACGACGCTGCGCAGCGTGATTTAAATCTGAATAAAGAATCGCGAATCCTATGAATCGGTTTCTTCTTGTCTCGGTTCGTCGTTTGTGTTAGATTTTGCTCGTACGAGGTACGATGCAATGTGCGATTCAAAAATTGAAACCCGAACGCGAACGGGACGAACTAAACGAAACTGAATCTTAAACTTGGTTGGTGCCACTGTTTTATCTTTTATAAGTAATACCTGCAACTGCAATGCAATTAAACTGATAACTGACCAAGCGGCAAGCGCATTTCAGCAAGGACAGCAAAGATAGTATGGAAGGTTCTTGATTCATAGCGTCTGGTTTCAAGAATACAAATGCGCTCGGTGCAAAATCTAAAATTCAGCGGGACCCAACCGAACGAAACTGAATCGTTCAAATGAACGAATCGAATGAATCGGTTCATGTTGATTGATTGAATTCGGTTCATGTTGATTGATTGAATCGTAAGAATCGACTCCTAAAAATTAATCGGATTGCCCACCTCTAGTCCATCGTATTCGAACTGTGGCACAGTTGAAGTCCAAGTACGATAACTTGAAAACGGCAGCTAGAAAGTACTATGCTGCCCACAAATCGTATTTGCATCGTACAGGAGGCGGTGCTGCAAAAGTCCCCGACAAAAAAGTATCATATATGACGTTATTCTAGAAATATTGTATATGAAAACTGTTGGGGCTGTAGAACTTCCTGTATCGCAGACTTGGAGGTGGTTTTTGAAGACGATAAAGATATACAAATGGGTGACGACATGGTATGTGGTGGTAGCCGATGTGCAGTTGAAAATGGGAACGATACTGCAAACGCTGTTTGAAAATAGAGGTGTGCAGAAAGTTCCTCAAAATGAAAAGTGGGAAACACACTCCGATGTTAAAAAGAAAAGAAATTGGAAAATTAAATAAAAGCATGTGAACTTTGAAAGAGGATTATTTAAAAAAGAAAATTTCTTTTTTGGAAAACGAAAGAAAGGCAATTAAAGTGGTTGCAGATGGACGAGGAGTAGGTGCCACGAAAAAAAGATGGAACTAATTTGCATAGAAATTGTCATTAAGAAGAGACAATTACAATTAGAATAGTTTAGCTATTTATTAGTTATTAATTTATGTAGTTTAATCAATTTATTACTGTTGTTTTTAATTAGGTTTAGTTTTATAAGTGTAAATAAATACTCAAGAAAACTTTGAATAATTAATTTTTTTCTATAGCACTTGTTAAAGTGTCCTTTTATCAACTCAAAACAAGAAGTCAAGTTTTACTTTAACAGCAAGGGTAGATAAAGTAGCACTTTAACATCAACGATAGATAATAGTTATTTACTATACAAGTGGGATAACAGTATCATTAATATACGTGTGTGTAAGTTACAAACGAGTGCGTAGCACGAGTTATGTAAGCACACAAGTTTATTAATGATGCATTATCACACATGTATTGTACAAAATTTTATCTACGACTGCCTAAAATTGAGAAAAGTGCATTAAGAGAAATGTCAGATCTGTCATTTTCAAAACTATTTTAGTAGGCAAATGTCATTATGTCATTCATTTGACACTATTTCAGTTACGTAATGAAGTCATTACACAACTCAGTTGCGTAATGAAACCATTACATAACTGAGTGGTGTAATGAGCTTCATTACGTAACTGAAATAGTGTCAAATGAGTGACGTAATGCGTTACTTATCCCACTGGAGTAGATAAAGTAATTTAATTTTCTAACTTGTTAAAATTAAATATGACACCTTTGTTTTATCGTAGCAACCCAATCTAGCTACTAACATTTTGAAATGTGATTGACTGCCCTTATTTTCTTTTGAAATTGTTCAAGTTCTTGCTATAGAAAAAAAATTGTATTATACACTCTTGAACCATTAACGTCTCGATATCTGGATATCGTAAATTTTTCAAGAACAAAATTCATTATCGGTACTCTTTATAATCCTAATCAAAAAGAATACAAATTATTTCTTGACGAATTTGAAAATTCTATTATTTCATGCATGTCTTATTCTGAACATATAATCTGTTTAGGTGATTTTAATATAGATTTTTTAAAACCGCACCACACCTCTACAGCATACATGCAAAATTTGCTTGAATATCTTGGTTTTTATCAAATTATTAATCAACCTACAAGGGTATCAAACATTTAAATATTCTCGGCCTTAGCAGAGAAAAACATACCGTTATACCAGAAAATCTGAAGGATCTTAACATGATTAATGATTACTTTGTAAATGGTATTCCCACTGTTAACAATAATGGACAGACAGTCCCTCTCGACATTTATAAAGAGACCACTTACAAAAATTTAAAATTTACCTTTTCTCCGGTTGATACCACAACTGTATTCCAATATTATGAATAAAATAAAATCAAATGCATTTGGTAATGATAATATTAATATAACATGTTAAAGCTGTGTTGTCCAGTTATAATTCCCTACGTCCCCATATTATTAACTCTTGTATTGTTAGTAATATTTTCCCCCAGAGTTGGAAACATGCAATCGTCATGCCACTTCCTAAAAATAAACAACTGAACAAAATTAATGACCTACGCCCCATTAGTCTTCTTCCGACGTTGTCCAAACTATTTGAAAAAGTTATTCACTTTCAACTTAATCCTTTCATTAATAATAATAATAATGTTTTGCCTCCGATGCAATCTGGTTTTCGATCTGGCTATAGCTGTACTACAGCTTTGCTAAAAGTAACTGACGATATTTTAGGTGCCACTGACAAGGCAAGGTCACTGCACTTGTGTTGTTAGATTATAGCAAGGCATTTGACACAGTGATGAGTGAATCATGACACTCTTATCATGATTCTAAAATTCCTGGGGGTTGCTCATGTTGCTACCTCTTTAATCGCAAGCTATCTTTGTAATCGAACACAATCTGTCAGTTTGGACAATAATATGTCTAGATCACTATCAGTGAGTCAAGGAGTTCCACAGGGATCAATTCTGGGCCTCTTGTTGTTTTCAATATATACATCTGTGTTTATGCAACATGTTAAATTCTCAAAAATTCATGCAGATGATACTCAATTATACCCTTCATTTACCGCAGCAAACTGGAGGAATGCTGTTGATGAAATAAATTTGGATCTGCAGTATATCTATGATGTTTCCGTTAAACACTCACTTAAGATAAACCCCGACAAATCTGCCGCGTTACTGTTCGGCAATAAAAAAATCTGCCATAATTTAGTTAATATTGCTAACATTAATATTAATAATGTTAAAATTCCTTTCGTGACTAAAGCCAAAAGTCTAGGTTTAACGCTACACAATACTTTCCGTTATAGAGATCAAATATCCAAATATATTCTTCAGAGTTACCAACATCTTAGAAAGCTCTATCCTCATAGGTCATATTTAAACTGCGAAACTAAAAAGAAATTGTGCGAAGCTTTTGTTCTATCGCAATTTAATTATTGTGTTCCTGTTTATTACTTAACATTATCCGCCATTACCGCCCATAGAATTCAAAATATTCAAAATGCTTGCTTGAGATTTATATACGGCATTAGCAAATATGAGCGTATATCTTAGAAGCTAGTTGTTGCAGGTTGACTGACAATGCAAAATCGTAGAATACTGCAGGCCCAATGTCTTTTTCATCAAATTTTATCAAACAAGAAACCTCCTTATTTATACAATAAGATTACCTTTAGAACTGATGCTCATAATATTTCTACTAGATTTAGGGGCCAAATTTCACCACCTCTCCATAAAACAATTTTTTCGAGCGGTCATTCTCGTTTCAGATATATGCAATGTATAACAGTTTACCTTCGAATCTTAAAGACTACAGTTCTAAATTATTTAAATCAAAATTGCATTTAGACCTTTTGCAAAATCCCAATATTGAACTTGTCTGGAGCCAGTTAAAACATAAAGTTCGAGCATTAAATACTTCACCAAATTTGAGCAATACGGTTTTAGATCATATTAGGCTAGCAGTAAACCAGTAAATCAAATTGATACTTACTTTTGGAATAAATGTGTACAACACGTTATTGATATTGAAAATTGTTATTCTTGCAACGTAGAAGTTTCCCCATTAATAATAAATATTACTGACGAAAGCGATATTTCTGATTTTGCCGAATACAGTGACGACTAAAACCCGGATTTTTGGCAAAATGCCTCTTTCTTCTTTATAAAGGCACATGTATTATAATTAACTATAATTGTTTCATACAATTTCCAACCTTTTAAGCTATGGTTTATTTTGCCTATTTTGTCTAATTTAATAAATTTCATTAATGATGCCAATTTTACTACTTATTTGCTTACAGTTTTGTTTTAGAGCCTAATTTATACTTGTCTTAAATAAAATTTGCTTCTAGTGTAAATCCAACTTTATTTGCTGCTGCATGGTGTAAAATCAACTTTTAATTTTCTAACCTAAAACATAAACAAAGCCGTAAAATTCGACGCTTAAAACACAGTGTGGGTTTACCGATTATTTGAGTTTTTTATTTATTTTATTTGTTCCTCACTTGTAAACATCAATTTATCAAGTCACTGTATTCACCTTGAAAATGTTTCTTAACTGGCTAGCCAGTTATATTTTACAAGCGTGCTCATAGATAAATGATAGCGTGCAAAGCCAGAGTTGTCTTCCTTAGTATGTGTCATATTGATAAATTTAGTTGCTTGTCAGTTTGACATTTTGAATTAATGGTAAATTTCTAGTTATTTACAAGTGAGAAACAAATAAAATATTCAACAAAACACACCAGGTAACCATTTTTACTGGCTCAAGGATATGACAGGCTCGCCAGTCATCCCAATCCTATCGCCAGTAAAAACTGTTTTACCTGGCTTGTAATGTTAAATACTATAAAATGCCTAAAGTGGGTAAAACATATTTGTCAGAATTGTTAAGAAAATGGACTTACGGTATATCTTTTTATACAACTGATGGAAGTGTGGTGTTTTGCAAAGATTGTGAACATAAGGTAAAATTTAAATTACCCTAACCTGCAAATAATATAAGTGTAATTTAGAATTGTCTTTTATGTATTTTTAGATTAATTGCACTAAAAAGTGTCATTTGGATCAACATACAAAAACCACAAAGCATAAAGAAAACTCTTATAAAAGGAAACAAGCGGCTCAAACTCTTCTTACAAATATAAAATGTACACCAAACAGCAGTTAAGCAGGATTTCGAGTAATTAGCAAGGCGTCCCTAAAATTTGTGGTTATGCGGAGGTTTCGAAGCTGCCCAGAAACAATTGCCAAAATTTAGCCAGCGTCGGTCTGACGTCACAAAATACGTAACTGCTGAAACGAAAGTTGTTATTTGTCGCCAAAGCGCGCAGATTTGAATAAATACCTTGCGTATTTTCATAATCTCCCTAGCATTTTAACTTCAAGCACCGCTGACTTGCACGACACAATCCATTTTGTGGAATTTTGACAGATTTGAGAACCTTGAGCTACCGCGTTTGAACTACTGACTGTGTACAGTACCGTTTCAGATCAATTGTAAATTACAGTCGGCTTCTGAACTCACATGAGATTAAAGAGCTTATGTTCTACTTTGAGCTAGCATTTTCCAATTAGTTGCAGCTAAATAAAATATAAAGAGGGGCATACAACCATTTAATTTCTGCAGTAAATAAGTACATTTCATATTTTAACCAGCCTAATAATTCAATAAAAGGCAAAATTCAAACGCAGTATTAAAATTAGAAACAGTGAATTGTGCATATTGGATTTGCCCATTGTTTTCACTTGTAATTAATTAATTAGAGACCTAGGAGAGGCTATATTCCATCCCAATATAGACTATTTTGCGACATAAATAAAAGGTTTCCAAATAATAATTTATTTTTCAAAATCACCACAAAATAATTTCTTTTACTTACCAATATTACAATCCTTACAAAACGCTTACCAGCTCAAAACTTGAAAGTAACACCCACAAAATGGTGAGAGAGAGAAAACTTTACTAATTTGCGTACACACTTCAAAGTGGAATACACGCTGGTAATACTGTCATACCAGCTATACATTTACACCAAGGTTTATTGGGGTAGTTTTATAATTATAATAATTCTAGAAAATATAAAATTAGACAAAGAAACTGCAATGTCTGTAGAACGAAAGCAAGACGTTTCAGAGCAGTGTTAAGTTTCAAAACCAGTATTATTGACAATTATGCACAGTGGTATAACAGCCATACCAGAGAGCGTTAAAGGGTTAAAAGTGTGGAACCTAATATACAGTGCGAGTGTAAAATCTGGAACTACCGAAATAACACTTTTATCAAATGTTTTTGCAAGAAACCCTCGAACACGTCAATTTTCATTAAAAAAAAACACATATTTTACTGTAATTGTCACTTTTAGATTGTCTTTTGTTTTTGAGTTATGACGTTTGCGATAATTTTTTTAAATAGAAACCGAAATTTTTATGATGAATTTGGACAGAGCATGAAATTCTAAGACCAAATACGCCAAAAAGAAGCATGATACTGTATTTTGAAATTTTCGAGAAAATCGTACGATTACCACATCCCCTCAATACTAAAATTTCAATTCGTCTATTTTCACTCAAATATCGCACCATTATTTATTTAATTAAGAGCACACAACAAAAACAGATAAACTATGAAAAACTGTTATAATTTTAGGGCTAACTCATTGTTTCATGGCTACTTGATTTTTATTCGATTTCTGTTTTAATACTTTAAAAGCGATTTTCTCGAAAATTTCAAAATACAGTATCATACTTTTTTAGCGTATTTGGTCTTAAAATTTCATGCTCTGTCCAAATTTATCATAAAAATTTAAGGTTTCCATTTAAAAAAATTATCGTAAACGTCATAACTCAAAAACAAAAGATAATCTAAAAGTGACAATTACAGTAAAATACGTCTTATTTAAAATAAAAATTGACGTGTTTCGAAATTTCTTTCAAAAACATTTGATAAAAGTTCTATTTAGATGGTTCCAGACTTTACACTCCCACTGTATATCCAACATGTGTTTCCACTACCTATACGTTCAACATCTTATTTTCACTACTTATATACCTCCAAAGGTATTTCAACTACCAATTGAATTTTTTATAACCCAATAAAAATAGCTTGCTTTCACTTCTAAGGTTGGCTATATTTTAGTAGCTATAAATAGGGTTCTAAATGAAAAGATTTGTTTTCATACAAAATTTGTTTTTGTTATATAAAAACCATACGAAGCTGTTGGTTTTCCAGTCACTTTTTTGTTTTTTTTTCAGTTCTGAGAAAACCTTTTTTTAAATAACAGTAAAAACCCAGCAGATGAATATATTAATGAAAAATGACACAACGACGATTATTCAAAGATGAGAGCACTCAAATATAAAAACAATAGTGTCGTCCTTTTACTGCAGCAATTATTGGAATTCCAATGATGAAAAAAAAAACAATAATTTAGGTAAAAAACCATACGAAGCTGTTGGTTTTTAATAACTTTTTTGGATTTTTCAGTTTGAGAAAGCCTTTTTTCAAATAATAGTAAAAACACAGCAGATGAATATACTAATGAAAAATGACAATGACGTTTATGCAAAGACGAGAGCCCTCAAATACAACGAAATAGTGTCATTTATCTGTCGAAATTACTTGAAATCTAATAATGAAACAATGATATGGCTTGTTCATGGAAAAAACTGGTTGTTTAGTTGACAAAATACTATGCTGAAAAAACCGTTCTTTTACAACTCGAACTAATTTATAGCTATTTAAACTTATTTTCCCTAAAAGAAACGAAATAGATACATTTCATATTTTAACCCTTTAACGGACAAAATTCGTTTACAAGAAAAATCGAGATTTTAATTGATAGTCTTCCTTTCAGATGCCAGGAAACCGAAAAACAATGTTTTTATCAAACATCTATTTTCGGTTTCTCAAAAGATGCTGGTAAACCGTTCTACCAATGAGAATTCAGGACAAAATATGTTGTGAATGTTCACTGGTATACCACTTCATAATATTGTCAAGTTATTTATTTAGATGCTCACTAAATTACTAAATAACATAAAATTTCCTACTCGAGATGAAATACTTTTTTTTTCGTTCGTAAAATCAAAATTTTCAATTCATGAAAAAACGGTATTTTGATCTCTTGTAAAATATACTATTTTCTACTGTTATTTCGTTCGTCTTAGCAACGCCTACATTTGCGTACTGTTAGTTCTTGTTATCTAGCAACCACGTAAACATACCGAAATCATGCATTTTTCGGCCTGGAAACACGACTGAAAAGTTTTTTTTTGTTCAATCGGAGACCAAATATGTATTTTTTGTAAAAAGCATGAAATCTACCTATAAATAAAAATAATTTTTTGAAGTGGTCTCCTGGTAAAATTTCTATCCAAAGATTCAATTACATTGTCATATTTTTTATTAGTATAGTTAGTAGCGACTATTTGATCACTTACAAAAAAAACCTGCCTTGAACAGAAATAACATACACTTTTCAAGAGGTTGCAAATAACATAAGTTACTCGAATGGCCAAAGTAAAATAGTTTTTAAAATTTGAACTAAATATATATACACACTTGCGAGTGGACACTAACGTTCTGTTGAAAATTTATGACTAGCCCATCGTAAACAATCCGGGCTGCCCCGACCTGCCTCAAAAACATCAGCTAAAATGCGACCAAGATTGGTTTGAACGTAAATATTTTCCTAGCGCAACATAATAGCAAAACCAATTCGATTATATCTTCAGTAGATATGTTTATAAATACTCGAAACACAAAAATAAATTGTATAAAACGTACGTTATTACTAAAAAAATTGGACGTATATATTGTGATGGTATTAAGCCCACGACTCGACTCTGCTAGCAATGCAACAAAATGAGCAATTCAATAAGCACAGAGTTGCGGTGTTTTGTATAGCTGCAATGTTAAACTGAAAATTCAAACAATAAATGCATTGATAATGAGATGCGAGGAGTAATAAAGTAGTAAGGAACGCAAAAAGCAAAGCTTGTTTTTCACAGGGGTCGAAGTTGATTTTTAAATGAAATAATAGGTTTCTGCACAGTGAACAGCCGAACCGAAAGAAAGTAATAGACACAAAAAGGTTTGCTATGTGCATGTAAAAGAAGCGTAGATTTCAATAAAGCTAGTCAGTGAAATTTGTGAGGAATCTAAAAGGCAAAGAAAGCTAAAATAACGGTACATTGCAAAAGAGCAATTTGAGAAAGCAGGCAGCAGGACATGAAAGAGCAATTTGAGAAAGCAGACAGCAGGACAAGAAAGAAGCAAGTGAGAAGGAATGAACTCTAATTAATCAGTGCATTTCAAGTTAGTGAAAAAGCAGAGTAATTAATAAAATGTGTTAGTGTGTGTGGCGCAACGAAACGATTTTAAATATAAGAAAAAGACAATATTTTAGTTTGTAAGAAATTTGGAAATTTAAATTTATGTAATCAAACTTAATTAATATATTGTGTACTAAAATTCATCAAAACTTATTTTTGTTAGCTTTGTAACTTAGCAACCAGATTCGTTTTTGTTTTAACAGAGAGAACAATTGAAAAATAAATTACCTGAGAGTTGTTGAAATTTGTGCTCCATATTTTGATATATTTTTATTAATAAACGTGTTTTTTAAACGATAAAAAGTATACCAGTTTATTGCATATGTGTCAGAGTACAAGTGGGTGTGTTTTCATCGAGTTACGCAGCAAAAATTTTACAAATTCCATCATCGCAACTACGAGAAGATCGGGGCCGATTCAACTCCATTTTACGATCTTCGCATGCGGCCAAGAAAAGTATCCGAGGCTTCAGATTAGCAGTCTACGGCAGAGAACAGGTCTGCAAGAGCGTCCCCGGCGGATTTGGCAGCATCAGGAGCAGGATTAGCGGAGATATTACAACGGCGTCATCTCAGCAAGGAACCCGAGGCAGTGCAACGAGTTTACAAGGTACAAAGTTAACCCTAAAAATAAGTGGGTGCGTCCGGAAATCGAGTTTCATACGAGTCCAAACCTTGAGCCAGAAAACCAGAGCATTTCCAAGGCTGCAGTTAAGCAGGATTTCGAGTAATTAGCAAGGCGTCCCTAAAATTTGTGGTTATGCGGAGGTTTCGAAGCTGCCCAGAAACAATTGCCAAAATTTAGCCAGCGTCGGTCTGACGTCACAAAATACGTAACTGCTGAAACGAAAGTTGTTATTTGTCGCCAAAGCGCGAAGATTTGAATAAATACCTTGCGAATTTTCATAATCTCCCTGAGCATTTTAACTTCAAGCACCGCTGACTTGCACGACACAATCCATTTTGTGGGATTTTGACAGATTTGAGAACCTTGAGCTACCGCGTTTGAACTACTGACTGTGTACAGTACCGTTTCAGATCAATTGTAAATTACAGTCGGCTTCTGAACTCACCTGAGATTAAAGAGCTTATGTTCTACTTTGAGCTAGCATTTTCCAATTAGTTGCAGCTAAATAAAATATAAAGAGGGGCATACAACCATTTAATTTCTGCAGTAAATAAGTACATTTCATATTTTAAAACCAGCCTAATAATTCAATAAAAGGCAAAATTCAAACGCAGTATTAAAATTAAAAACAGTGAATTGTGCATATTGGATTTGCCCATTATTATCACTTGTAATTTATTAATTAGAGACCTAGGAGAGGCTATATTCCATCCCAATATAGACTATTTTGCGACATAAATAAAAGGTTTCCAAATATTAATTTATTTTTCAAAATACGACAGAATAATTTCTTTTACTTATCAATATTACAATCCTTACGGTTTACACTAAAATGCTTACCAGCTCAAAACTTGAAAGTTACACCCACAAAATAGTGAGAGAGAGAAAACTTTACTAATTTGCGTACACACTTCAAAGTGGAATCCACGCTGGTAATACTGTCATACCAGCTATACATCTACACCAAGGTTTATTGGGGTAGTTTTATAATTATAATAATTCTAGAAAATATAAAATTAGACAAAGAAACTGCAATGTCTGTAGAACGAAAGCAAGACGTTTCAGAGCAGTGTTAAGTTTCAAAACCAGTATTATTAACAATTATGCACAGTGGTATAACAGCCATACCAGAGAGCGTTAAAGGGTTAAAAGTGTGGAACCCAATATACAGTGCGAGTGTCAAGTCTGGAACTACCGAAATAACACTTTTATCAAATGTTTTTGCAAGAAACACTCGAACACGTCAATTTTCATTTAAAAAAACACATATTTTACTGTAATTGTCACTTTTATATTGTTTTTTGTTTTTGAGTTATAACGTTCGCGATAATTTTTTTAAATAGAAACCCAAATTTTTTATGATGAATTTGAACAGAGCATGAAATTCTAAGACCAAATACGCCAAAAAGAAGCATGATACTGTATTTTGAAATTTTCGAGAAAATCGTACGATTACCACATCCCCTCAATACTAAAATTTCAATTCGTCCATTTTCACTCAAATATCGCACCATTATTTACTTAAGAGCACACAACAAAAACAGATAAACAAACTATGAAAAACTGTTATAATTTTAGGGCTAACTCATTGTTTCATGGCTACTTGATTTTATTCTAAATGAAAAGATGTTTTCATACAAAATCTGTCAGGTCATTTTGTATTTTAATTAGCCACCTAGGCTTTAGGGCAGCGTGCCCGTATGTTAAACCCTTTTAGTTACTTATTTGGCTTCATCGCCTAATTCCATAATAATGATTTTGCACATAGTTGGCCTCAAGCGCAGTATTTCTCGTCATCCGGGGCACCCCTTTGTTGGTACTTTGACAATCGGGTGTTAACGCTCGCAGGATTTCCGAACCTTCTAGAATTTACGCTGTTGGTGTGACTGCGAGGCCTCGCGCTGTCTTTGTCACCGGCACTTATTTGTTTTATTGGGCGCCTCGCCATTGGCTGTCTTTGTTACCGGAACTTATTTGTTTTATTGGGCGCATCGCCATTGGCTGTCGAGGGTCACGTGGTAACGCCGTTTTGGCTCACGCCACTTCAAGCGTCGTAACGCTCCTTGCGGGACATTCAGCCGAGAGCCGTCGATCTAATAAGAGGTCGGATAGTGTGTGTGTTCCTGCGGCGCTCCCGCCCTTGGCGGGGGCGTCAGCCTTTTCCCGTCTCGTGCTGCTTCAGCAAGTATGTGATAAACTGTTTCGCCTTAAGTGGCAGTTCTACTCAGGCGATCGAACAAGGGAGGTGTGTGTGTGTTGTTAGCGGCGAACTTATTACGCCAAGGCGTAGGTGTGATGGAATTCCATGCCCGGTTCTACGTCGTCACGTAAGGGAGTGTTCCCTTTAGCTCGTTGTGCGAGGATTCCGTTGAGGTAGGACATCACTTGGGCTAGTTTGGCCGTCGTAGCGGCGTTTGTTGAAGCGCCAGCCTTTGTCGCCATTTTAATACCGTAACAAATTGTTTTTGTTATATAAAAACCATACGAAGCTGTTTGTTTTTCAATCACTTTGTTTTTTTCAGTTCTGAGAAAGCCTTTTTTAAGACAGTAGAAACACAGCATATGAATACATATACTAATGAACAATGACGTTTATGAAAAGTTGAAAGCCCTCAAATATTATATATATATTACTCTGCAAGTTCAGAAAAACCACTTTTCTAACGTGTTGAGTATACTATTTGATCGCATCTCATAAGAAATGTAAAATATAAAATTTTTACATACAAGTAACACTAACGCCCGTATTCATAGTCGTTCGCCAGCGGATTGCCGGCGACTCGCCAGAGTTTCGTTATGAATAGTATGTTGGCGGCACTGTACGTCTATGTCAAATTCGAGGTTAGCAGGTTAGATTTTGTGTCAGTTTCTGTCAAAACTGACTGAAAACCTAACCTGATCACCTCGAATTTGGCATAGACTTACAGTGTCGCCAACAACACACTTCAGTATTGCCACACCGACCCATTAATCCAACAAACACAAAAGCTAGTAACCTCCGTCACTCGGTCAAGAAATAAACTAGTATTCATGTGGGTGCCTTCACACACAGGTATACCCGGAATTGAAAAAGCAGATAAGTACGCAAAAGAAGCGATATCATCCGCAGATCTTACTCACCTAAACAACGTGACCCCCTACGACATCAAAAACCATCACAAGGAATCATCAAGTCCAGAACTTACTGATAGAAGACACCAGGTTATACTCTCCAGGCTTAAAATTGGATGCCCCGCTTAAAATCAAATCAGCGAACCGCAAAGCCGCGAACGGCGAGGTCTGACTGTATGTTCAACATATAAAGTCTGTTTCAATTTCACATGACACCGAGTAGGCATTGAAATTAAGAACGTTTTTTAAAACAGTGTAGAAATAGTGGCAGTTTAAATGTTAGGTTATAAATGTTTGACACATCAGCTTTAGCTTTAAGTATTGAAAATGCAATATATATATTTTTGAGATTAATTATTAATAAGTATATACTTAAGCTTGCTAACCCATTTTTTCAACAATACTTTAATGTTGATCCAGAAGATACATTAATTACAAACATGTGAACCATTATCTAATAAACTAACACCAGAATGTTATTACAGCACACAGAGGCAAGATACCAATGAACTTATATTTGTAAAATGTTCTAAAAACTTATTCAACTACTTATCTACTTGCATTTGTATTTGGGCGAGATTTCGAGATGCGGAAGGTCCTTCAAATCTCTTGACACCGACTGCTAGGGTCATATGGCCAAACCCCACTAGAATTTTGCCGAAAAATACAAAATGCAAAATATAACAATACAAAATGTAAAATATAACATTCTAAATTGAAGCGAAAACGAACGATAAGTAAAAAATCATTGAAGAAACAAAAAACCCAACTGCGGAAATGTTAATAGTAATCAACAAGAACCAAACAAGATTAACTAAATCATTATAAAAACAAAATTATTAAAATTACTAAATTATTATACATACTATATACAGTGCTCATTACTCGGAATCTGAGTCAGAGTCGTTTTCATCAGAATCATGTGGCGTTTCTGATTGTCCTACAGTTGGGGATGATAGAAGTTGTACCTAGTATTTAACATTCGTTTTTACTCAGATTCAGAGCCCGCAATTTCGGATTCACTGTCCGAATCTCCAAGAGAAATTATAATAGAAGGAAAGTTTTGAATACTGCTGCATCCCATGTATCTGGTCCAATCGTCGCGAATTAGTTTTTCACAGTGTTGTATGCTTTTGGTCCAAAAGTCAGCGGAACACATAGAAATTGATTCGCGCCATAATTTCTCTGCTTCTCCTTTTGATGATGCGCGAGAAGTTACATGCTTGTTGTAATAATTCTTACATAATCCCCCTGCCAGCTCAATGGGATTGTATTGGCAGTGATACGGGGGCAATCTAATAACTCTATAACCACTGTAAAATGTCGTCTACTACATAGTTTTTTTTGTTCGGCAGTCGAGGTCGTATTAATTTCCACAGTTCTTTTTTCGTCAGTTTGTTGTCAAAAGTTACGTCGTGCTGTATCAACCAATCCTGTAATTGTTTTTTCTTACTTGAAATAGTAGGTTTCTTATCTAAAAGAACTGAGTGGTAAGGAGTAAGGAGCGTTATCCATAATGATAACAAAATTTTTGTTTAATTTAGACAATACGGGAATTAGCTGATTCTGTACCCATTTTGTAAAAATGTCAGAATTCATGGTTTTATGATAGTCCCGGTCGTTATTGCTAGAATCCAGTAGTAATTCACAACCTTCTAAAAATCCATTAGACCATCCCGCATGCAAAATTGTGTACCGTTTTCCTTCTTGGCGAGTTTGACTTGGATTTCCTTTTCTGCAATCATCATTTACCCAACGTTTTCTAGAACTCCCGTTTTTATATATCCACGTCTCATCTAAGTACACAAAACATACGTTATCACTAGAATCTATCATTTGAAGGTACTGCCTCAAGAAGGAAATCTTTTTAGCGACAACGTGTTGCTGTTCACATATTTTTCGTGAATTCACGATTTTAAATTTATAGCCCATGCTTTTGATTATCCTCCACAATGTAGTACGAGATCCATTGTACTGTAGTTCCTCTTTCGCATAATTTAATAGATCTTGCACAGTAAAGTACTCATTTTTTTCATGAAAATTCCAAATTTTTGATTGTAGGTCTTCTTTAAACGTGAAATTCCAAAATGTTGTGTTTTTTGAATTATTTCCCGTCTTAGTTGTAGCCAAATTGGGTTCATCTTGCATAATTTTGCACACCTCTGCTCTGGATACCTATCAGCAAAATAATAAAAATCTCCGTAGAATTGTTATGAATACTTACTGAAAAAATCTCTGCTACAGCGTTTATTATTTCACTTTTTGTAAGTGTACGGCCATTTTTTTCGGTCAATGTATGAAAGCATTTGTAAACTGCTACTTTGGTGTCTTTATAAATCTTTTTTGGCATTTTGACAAAAGGCATATTGTCAGAATGACTTTAAGGTGTCAGTCGCTCAGTACACTCTAAAAAATTTCAATTCAAGATTTACTCGATGTCATGTGAAATTAAAACGGACTTTATTTCCACTGCCTGTATGTCCCAACATCTATTTTTACTGCGTGTATGTCCAACATGTACTTCAACTACCTATCTATATATGTATATCCAACGGCTATTACGACTACCCACCTATCTCCCAACAGTATTTCAACTAACAATTGAATTTTTTAAAACTCAATAAAAATAGCTTGTTTTTACTTCTAAGGTTGGTCATATTTTAGTAGCTATAAATAGGGTTCTAAATGAAAAGATTTGTTTTCATGCAAAATTGTTTTTGTTATATAAAAACCATACGAAGTTGTTGGTTTCTTAATCACTTTTTTTCAGTTCTGAAAGCCTTTTTTTAAGCAGCAGTAAAAACACAGCATATGAATATACTAATAAACAATGACGTCAAACAGAAAGAAGATAGTGTCATTTATCTATAGTAATTACTTGAATGCCAATAATGAAACAAAACAATGATATGTCTTGTTCATGGAAAAAGCTGGTTCTTTAGTTGACAATAGTATATTACTCTACAAGTTGAGAAAAGTGGTGTGTTTCTGAACAGGTATGGTGTGTTTGAGTACGAGCGTTAGCAAGTACTTAAACGGTCATACAAGTTTAGAAAAACAACTTTTATAACGTGTTGAGTATACTATTTTATCGCATTTCATAAGAAATGTAAAATATTAAACTCTTACATACAAGTGACACCAACTGTCAAAACATAACAAAGATGGGCATAACTCAATCCTATGTACTAAAGCACAATAAGCAGCTCCAGTTGATGTTATGCGTTTGGCAGTACTGAAGTGTGTTGTTGGTGACACTGTAAGTCTATGTCAAATTCGAGGTTAGCAGGTTAGGTTTTGCGTCAATCTGTGTCAAAACTGACGCAAAACATAACCTATTAACCTCGAATTTGACATAGACTTACAGTGTCACCAACAACACACTTCAGTATTGCCAAACAGTCAGGCCATTTTTAATTACAATAGTTCCGTGACCATTTGGAGCCGTTTGGATACCGAGTTGACGAGTTTGCCTGTATATAGGTTCCTTTTCAGTCATATTTTACAGTATAACCCCTCAGCTAATTGCATCTAAAATTCTAAAGTTGTCACGCACGCAACTCCGTACCGCTCTAATCTCTACGCCGCGGCGCCGTTGCAATTACAGCGGCAGTTTGTTTCTTCCCGTTTACTTCAATTTAAAACGAGGCCCTGCGAGTGGGATAGAGAGGTATTCGCCCCATCACATTTTTTCGTATTCAGGCTGTCTCGCCTGCCATCGCCACGCGTGGTTTACTGCGTTCTCATTGGTTACATCTGTTGGCGTGATCGCGCGTTTTACGCGGAAGTTGGCTTCGCTTCGCTTGGGAGTGAGTTGATTTCCCGCTGGGGTTTGAGGCGCTTGATCTGCGAGCCTTGGCTCTTGGTGGCCGCCGTGCCTTCGGGCAAGGCGTCTTATGTTTGTGCTTTTACAGCTTGCCGCTGTTTTTTAATTGTTAGAGACTTCTGATCGGGCTGTCAAAGCGAGAGGTGGTTTTGCTAGTGGAGTGAGCTGTGGTGCCTTGTGTCAGGATAACCGCCAGTTTTGAATAATTTCGTCGGGCCGTGAAGAGGCCATTCTCCCAAACTGGGGATTAATATCGCAGAGCTGTACAAGTCTTCGCCACGCTGGTGGAATATCTGCAGGTGCCGTTCGACTCCCACGCCTTCGCCTGTACGTCCGTTGCATTGGACAAGCCGCTAGCCGCCGTGACGTCATAGCTCGGCGGGCCCAATCAGGTAGCATGTGTAATTTAGCATTAATAGTTAACCTGTGTAATTTAGCACTAATAATTAAACTCTTGTAACAGTAATTGCTATAAACGCAGTATCGCTTGACCGACGACATTAATATCCAAATTCAATAATCTGCCTACCAAGGCCTTTTGTATAACTACATTCATTCATCTGCCTACCAAGGCCTGTTCTATAGCAAAATTCATAACTGCCTACCAGAGCCTGTTGTATAACTAAATTCATTCAGTCGATCGCGCTTAATTGTGCGTTATTTGTGAGAGCATTCAAGAATCGCTAAGGTCGCGGTGAACTGAGTTCATGTGATCATTTAATTATAGTTAACACACGTCACAGGTAAGTTGGCGACGCTTGCCGCTGCTGAAGGTCATGAGGCTACTACTATGTTCCTTTCCAGTTGAGTTCTGGATTTTGGCCAAGGTGCAAAGTTAGAAGGTAGGCGCATTTGATTTCCCGGTTTTCTCGGGGTCTATCCTTGTATCTTCGTTTATGTCAATGAAACCGGGTGGCGCGCTATTAAATTTGATCGATGTTTACCGCCCCTTTGGCCGTTGCTCGTAGGTAATCTCGTGAAGGACCCTCCCTCGCTCCACTGATGTTTAGTCGGCATATCTTGTTGCGGGTTGGGCAGCGGCCCTAGGTGAGTGTTCGTCCCGATTATGTGAAATATCGTCCACGCCGGCCGTTTAGTTTTTGTATGAGCCGGAGCGGTGTCGTAAAACTCGTTTTAGACCGTAACAAAACGTAAAACGAATCGCCGTTGCTAGGCAGAATAGTGTTGCTAACGATAAAAGTACCACATTTCTTATCTTATTTTGAATGAAGAAATGTACATTTTCCAATGAAATACGATAAAATACTTTTCTGAAAATACCGTTGTTTTACAACTCGAACTAATTTATAGTTATTTAAACTTATTTTCCTAAAGCAAAGTAAGTAGATACATTTCATATTTTAGAAGTGTGGAAACCAATATACAGTCAGACCTAGCCGTTAGCGGGGGTTACCTTCCAGAAGAATGCCGCGAAGTGCAAAACCGCGATGCGCAAGTAAACACATAAATGATAAAAACGGGGTAAGGTTCCATAAACAACTGTAAGTCTATGTCAAATTCGAGGTTAGAAGGTTAGGGTTTGCGTCAATCTGTGTCAAAACTGAAGCAAAACCTAACCTACTAACCTCGAATTTGGCATAGACTTACAGTGTCACCAACAACACACTTCAGTATTGCCAAATGTAAAACAAATCGCCGTTGCTAGGCAGAAAAGTGTTGCTAATTATAAAAGTACCACATTTCTTATCGATTTTGAATAAAGAAATGTAGTACAGCGTTTCGTTCCGATCTTCGTTCGAGACGGTCGATTTGCTGTGTGTGCCGAGTGAAAACAATAGTCATCTATTTATAGTGCGAGAGTTAACCGAGATATCAGGACAGCTGTCCAGCCAGTCCCAGGTAATCCTTATCGGACCACTTTACACTTCCAAAATGATAAATCCAGACAACATAAATAAAAACCAACTAAACCTAACCCCAACTCAAAGCGAAAAACCAAACAATCAAGCTACCTTCTCATCAGTCACCAAATCACAACACTCCATGTTCCCTAAAAAAGACCAAGCCATAATTATAGATACAATTGACGGAATACCGCAAACAGATTACATTAAAGCCATATTCTGGTTGTTATCTACTAATTTAGTGAACAGGTCCTTGAAAGTGGCCCATTCCTCATAATTTCCCTCGTATATGGGGATTTTGACTTGAGGAAGCGAGATGGCTGCTGCTTGCTCGTTCCTTGTCGGTGCTTGCAATAAAATAATTAAATTTCTATACCTGTCTTCCAACGTAGTATATTCAGGACTGAAGTGCATTTGTTCTGAAGCCATGTCGTTCGACATAACTTCTTCGTCCATCTCGACCACACGATCCCATTTTTCTCTTAATTCCCTTGTCGTGATGGCGGGCCTCCCTAATTCTTGTGTTAGTTCGGCGTCGTCCATCGCTTGCTTAAAATTCTGAATCCGAATCTGCAGTTTTCGGATACGAACCTTTTGCTCGGGGTTTGCCACCATTTCCTCTTGATTCCTGCTTACGGAGGGGTTGGAAATTTCCGTTGATTTTGAACAGCTCTGCAAGTAGCTTTTTGCTTCGCCGTATATGGCTTTAATTTGATCGTAATACCCTGTTGTAAAATAATTATGAGTTGAAATACTTAGCTGCCCCATTTCTGCATGATTTTTAGTTGCAGTGTTCCAAAGTTCGTCCAGCGTTTTGTTGCGACTGGCGATGTAGGCTTCGTTTTTTCGGCTGGCAGGGTCCTTTTTGCCGTTAGATAATACTTGTTTTATCTTCTGCTCGAGCTCTTCTTGGGCGACAGCTAATTTGTTGAATTCCTCCATGTTGTTAGCCATTTTTTGGGACCTGGGTGGTTGGCAGATGTTGTCTTCTTCTCGGGATGCTGGTGACCCTTGGGATGTGTTTGTTCTTTAGTTGGAGACAGATCCGGCTCGAAGGACCATGAACAGAATTGCCTGGAGGCTGGATCAGGATTCCGTTGCTTTTCGCTGGTTCTATTCCTTAAGCACATAAACGAGACTGCGTTTATGT
Organism: Agriotes lineatus; assembly: GCA_940337035.1. Lineage (NCBI taxonomy): Eukaryota > Metazoa > Arthropoda > Insecta > Coleoptera > Elateridae > Agriotes > Agriotes lineatus. Next base: position 60,175,940 of record OW679200.1, read on the forward strand.
TTTAAACCAATGTAGTCAATGGTACTTAAAAGGGACGACAGTAAACTACCCTCGGAGACGCAGCCTCACGTCTCGATAATATTATGGCTTGGTATCAGGGTAGCGACGTAGTGAATGAATCAGACATTAAATGCAGATTGTTTTATTACGAAAATAAACGTTCTATTTATACAAAACAAGAATGCTGAACTAAGTAACATATCAAAGTTCAGAATAGTGTAGTTTACTGGAACGCGTTTAAAGGTACGAAAACAGCAATTCAGCACAGTAAGCTTTTTATAGTTCCGTATGTGTTACTACGATAGCAGCAGTGGACTGTAATTTTGATTTAATCGAGAGCTACCAAATTATTTATGGCGAGGGTACGCGCAACAATTAGGAAATGTATTGCCACCTACCTTTAACTACGGCTCCTTCTCTCGTGTCCAGCCTGCAGTCGCGGCAAGCGTTACTTGTAGATGGACTTCTCGAAGATCTTTTGCACATACATTCTTTATTTAGCGGACAGTTTTACATACACAAGAATAACATTAAGAACGCGACAGCGCCGACAATATTTCACGCGACGCGCTAGAGCTCAGGATCACGCTACGGTCGCGATTGTTTTTCCACTTCTAACGCTGCCTTCGATATTGGGCAGGCAGCTCAACTTTCCTATCTTTAACGCGACCCTCGCTCTTACCAAAAAACTAATTGCAACATCTGGAGGCCTAAACATCCTCCCCCACCTTGGAGCGACCAGGTCCAACAAACAACAACACAACTAATCTAATTAACAACAATACAACAAGAAGACGTTTCTCCAAGCTCAATACCAATCCTATCGAAACAAGGAGGAAACGCAACAACAATACATTCTACTCAATCGGCAACGGAGACAACTTTACCACTGCACGCGTAAAGATGCCACGAGCCGTTTTTACTTCCGCTACGCGGACTACACCATCCGGTCCAGGAAACGTTCTCGTAACTCGGCCTAATCGCCATTGCAAAGGAGGGATATTGTCCTCCCGAATGAGAACCAACGTGCCCTCTTTCATATTCGGACACCCTTTCGTCCATTGGTGACGCTGTTGCAGTGTACACAAGTAGTTCTTGTGCCACTGATTCCAAAAGGAGCGGTAAATTTGTTGAACGAGCTTCCATCGACGAAGGCAAGTAATGTTCTCTATAAGACTGTCTGGCTCTATCATGGTTACAGGGGGTTCCAGTAGAAGAAAATGGCCAGGTGTCAGCGCCTCCAAATCATTCGGGTCGCTACTCATCGGTGTCAAAGGCCGAGAATTCAACACTGCCTCCACTTGCACCAGAATAGTGTAGAACTCTTCGTAGGTCAGAATTTGGTTACCCATGACCCGGGCTAGCAAGTTCTTTATACTCTTAATTCCTGCCTCCCAAATTCCACCGAAATGGGGGCTGGAAAGGGGATTTAAGTGCCAAGCAATGCCTTTGTCTGCCAACTCTTGCGACACGGTCTGATTGTACGCATCAGACGTCACTATCTGCTTCCACTCGGCCAACTTGCGTTTAGCGCCGACAAAGTTGGTGCCGCAATCACTATAAACTTTCTTGACGGTTCCACGGCGAGCCATGAATCTTCGAAAGGCACCTAGAAAAGCTTCTGTCGTCAAATCCGACACCAGTTCCACATGAACAGCGCGAGTCGAGAAGCAGACAAACAGACAAACGTAGGCCTTTAAGATCCTTGCCTTTCTCAATCGTCCCATCGTTATCTCGAAAGATCCTCCATAATCCACGCCTGTTACCAAGAACGCTTTGACTGCCTGGAGCCGAGCAGCCGGTAAATCTCCCATCATTGGTTGGATGGGCGGTGGTTGAGTTCGAAAACAAGTCAAGCATTTTGCGAGACGCTTGCGAATGGCGTCCCGACCAGCCAAAATCCAAAACTGGGCCTGTATAATGCAGTGCAAGTTTTGAGGACCAGCATGCATGTAACTGTGGTGATAGTAGTCCATTACCAAGTTTGTAAAGGGGTGTGGTTTTGGTAAAATCTTGGGGTGTTTCCTTTCAAAATTAATGGAGGGGTGACGAAGCCGCCCTCCAACACGTATAATTCCTTCAGAGTCAAGGAACGGGTTCAACCTCCGCAAACGATGTGAAGGGTGACGACCAGCTTATAGCCGGTTAATATCCTCCGAGAACTCATCCCATTGCACCTTCTTTACGCAAATCTGAAGTGAACGACTAAGTTCTTCAGCAGTTAAAGGTCCAATAGTTCGGTTACCACGGGACCTTAAATTACCAATATACCGTAGCATCCATGCGACGATGCGTTTTAATTCAAATAAAGACGAAACCCTTGAAATAGCCTTATCGATTATGCTATTCTTTTCGAGCTCCTGGCTAGCGTCACAAAGCAACGTCAATATTCGAGCTTCGGGTTCGGATTCTGGGTGCTCCTGCCTCAGTTCGGGAAGAGAAGGCCAATTGTCCCTGGATTGTTTCAGCCAGTCTGGACCATAAATCCACAGTGGATGCGCTAATAGCTCTTGAGGAAATAAACCACGGGAAGCACAATCGGCTGGATTAAGAGCAGAAGGCACATAGCAAAAATGAGATGGAGCAACGATCGAATGAATTTGACTCACGCGATTCGCCACATAAGTCTTCCAACGGTTGGGTTGTGATTGAATCCATCGCAATGCCACGAGCGAGTCAGTCCAAATATTCACGTTCGATATGGTACACTGCCCCTCCAAAAGTGACCTTACATAATTCAAAAGTTTGGCTGCCAACAGTGCCCCACAAAGTTCGAGCCTAGGTAACGTTACCTTCTTGAGAGGGGCAACTTTGGATTTGGCTATGACCAGAGATAAATATACAACCCCATTTGGTTGTGTTGCTCGTAGATAAACAACAGCGGCGAAACCTTTCTCCGAGCTATCTGAAAAGGTATGTAGTTGGAGGTCAATAGCCTTATCCACTCGAAGATTGCGTGACAACTTGAAACCAACTAATAGTGGAAGCTCAGTTCGAAATCTGGACCACTGGTGGCAAACATTCTCCGGCGGCTGATCATCCCATTTTAAGCCCAACTGCCATAAGAATTGCATTAACCATTTTCCAAAAAATGTAATTGGGCTCAGAAATCCCATAGGGTCGTACAACCGTGCAATGTCCGCAAGAATTGATCTCTTGGTGATTGGCTGATGAAGAGAATCCACCTGGTACGAAAAACTATCCGTCATTGGCATCCACACTAAACCAAGAATTTTTGCGGCTGGTTTCTCGGTGCTACCGAACGACAATGATTCTAAGGGCATAGCACAATCTTCCGGAACCAACAGATCCAACAGTGGTTTTACATTCGTCATCCTTTTTTTGAGCACAAACCCCCCATTTCGCAACAAAGTGACCAATTCCTTCTGCAAGTTCAAGGCATCATCAATGGACTGCACAGAAGCAGCTATATCATCCATATAGGTGTTAAATCGTATGGCATGCGCAGCCCTGGGAAACTCAGCTCCTTCTTCCTCCACGAGTTGATGCAAAGTTCTGATGGCTAAGAATGGTGACGAAGACACTCCATACGTCACTGTAGTTAGGCAAAACTCCCGCAACGACAACTCAGGTGACGATCTCCAAAATATTCGCTGAAAATCCCAATGCTTCTTTGCAACTTGAATATTACGATACATCTGCTTGATGTCAGCGACTACAACGAATTCATGAAGTCGAAAACGAAACAAGATGTCAACAATGTTTGATTGTAATTTAGGTCCAATATGTAGGATTGGATTTAGGGATGACCCACCTTTACCTTTCATCGAGGCATCCAACACCACACGAAATTTGCTCACTAATGAATCCCTTCGAAAAATACAATGATGTGGGATGTAATAAGCAGAGCCACATTCCGACTGAAGAGGATTTGCTTCAACCATATGCCCCTGCAGCAAGTAATCCTCCATAAATGCCGTGTACTGATCCTTGAGACCACTATTTTCTGCAATTCGCTTTTCTAGCATTTGGAATCGCTTGAATGCTAAGGCCCTACTATCACCAATGTTGGCGGGCGAAGCTCGAAATGGTAGTTCTACAATAAATCGACCATCAAGCTGTCGAGACACTGTTTTACGAAAATGATCCTCACATTCTTTCTCCTCTTCACTGAGATCCGACGATACTGAAGGAGGCTCTTCCAATTCCCAAAAACGCTGCACCATATTATCCAAAGGCTCATCGAAATCTATCTTAGTGCATAGGGATAGCGATGCTGTAGCAGTTTGAGCCAACCTAGCAATTAAGCAATATCCCCATACGGTACCTACAGCACTGGGTGACCCTGGTGGCCCTGCGATGACAGGCCCGACTACTACCGAGCTATACCATTCCGCTCCGAGAAGTATGTCGACCGGTTTTCACATAAAATATTCAGGATCAGCTAGAAGGCATTCATCTATCTGGGGCCAACCATGTTCTTCAAGGTTCATGGATGGACACCTAGCAATCGCTTCAATTACCAGCGCCTCTACGTTCAGGGAATCCTGTTCGGGACGTTTCAGTGCGCAACAAATAATTTCTTTGGCCACCGTTGATGCCGTTTGAGCGATACCAAACACTGGAACCAGAGTGGGCCGAGCCGGGAGATTCAAGCGCTGAGCAAACGATTTACTGATGAAGGTGCCCTCACTGCCGCAATCAATTACTACTCTGGCCAACTGTTCCGTACCATTGCTATCGAGGACATATACTTGAGCTGTGGCGAGAAGCACTGTACATCGAGGCTTTGTGAATGCCCGAAGAGACGAAACGGATGGTCCTGCGACCTGAGGTTCTAGCTGTGAACTACTATTCGATTGAAGGCGAGGTTTACTACCTTCCAATGTTTTAGAAATCGACTGATGAACCTTTTGGTCGGTACGAGTGTTCATATGCAGTAAGTTGTGATGTTTCGAATTACACTGCTCACAAGCTCTTGGCATAGGACATTGCCTGAGAAAGTGCCCTGGTTCTAAACAATTTAGGCACAACTTTAACGATTTGACTACTTCGAAACGATCACGATCAGTCTTTTGGCAAAATTGTGTACATTTTTGCAAGTTATGACGATTCTTGCACAATAGACATTGCCCTTGGGGTTGCGAGGCAACTAACAAAGAGGTACTACTTCCACGAAGTGACTTTGACCATTGAAAAGAACTCGATGAACTAGTGTTTGGCTTGGCCATCGATCTGCCTGTGCTAATAATTGAACTACTTGCCTCAACAATACGCGCTTCTTCATTTAACATGTTCACAAAATATGAAACTGTAGAATCGGCTGTAGCGATAATCAGTTTCTCCCATGTCTCCCTCAAGTGCTTGTTTAACTTCTTCGCTGGAATAAATAGTACTGGAACCGACCAACGATCAGTATCATGACCAATTGTTGTAAGTGCACCAATGCATTCGGTGACCGTGGTAGCTAAGGCTCGAATCGACTTTGCATACCCTGTAGTGACCGAAGGTGCACCGAATAAAGTCTCTAAATAAGCATTTGAGAGCAGAGAACTGTCATTATAGCGCGCGTTTAATTGATCCCATGCAGTGGTATAAGCAGCTGCAGTTAACGGCAACGACGAAATAAGTTGAAGTGGCTCACCACCTAAACATATCCGCAACTGCATATGCTTGTAAACGTCAGGATACTGCGAATTCTGATGCACTGCTGCCGTAAATACTTCGTTAAAGTTTTGCCAGTCTTTAATATTACCGGAAAATATCGGTAAATCGAGTTTCGGAAGATTTATACTTGTCCCGGCGTGCGCTACTGGTGCCGCTGCGTTTGAAGAATTATCAGCGGGCCCTGGAAACGCGGCCAAAACAATTGCCTGGGCATTGTAATAAGCGCTTTCGAACTTCTGTATATCCTCTTGCAGCTCCTGAGCTATACCTTGCTTGGCATTATAAGATGCTATTTTTAACATCGTCTCTTGATAAGTTTTAAGCAAAATATCCATTTCCTTATCCATAACTTGTCAACGGTTCTTTAACTTAACGTTCGTGATGTCCTTTTCTAAATCCACGGCAACCTTTTCGAGGCGAATCACGCGTTGCATCGTGCTTTCCGCAACGAATTTTAATTCATCAATTACCCCCATGATTGATTAGGCAAACGACAGTTACAAAGTAGCGAAAACAAATTGAAAAACCAATCCAAATTACCTATTTGAATTCCACTTAAAAATGACCCTAAGCGATTAATTTTATCTACGAGTCCGAATGCGCGGCCTAAATTTCGAAATGCCTGGCGTTACTCGATAAAACGGTCGCAAGAAATTGTTCTTGCAGCAATTTATTTGTGGACTTCGGCGACCAGTTTCAAATCGACAAATTATTAACGTTAATTACAAATAACACAGCTTCAACGCCTATCAAACAACCTTACAAATTCTTATCTCTAGTATCAACGAAAATTGTCTCGAAATTTGGAATACACCAAACGACAAAGATACTTTTTGAAACAATCGCCGGCGAACATATGCGCTGAACACTGCCCGCGATAACGAAGCGGGCGTACCTACGCCAACTAAAACTTGAATCTAGCTTATACAACAAACTTTTCAAACAACAAATCCGACGATCGAAAGGACCAATGTTACTACGATAGCAGCAGTGGACTGTAATTTTGATTTAATCGAGAGCTACCAAATTATTTATGGCGAGGGTACGCGCAACAATTAGGAAGTGTATTGCCACCTACCTTTAACTACGGCCCCTTCTCTCGTGTCCAGCCTGCAGTCGCGGCAAGAGTTACTTGTAGATGGACTTCTCGAAGATCTTTTGCACATACATTCTTTATTTAGCGGACAGTTTTACATACACAAGAATAACATTAAGAACGCGACAGCGCCGACAATATTTCACGCGACGCGCTAGAGCTCAGGATCACGCTACGGTCGCGATTGTTTTTCGACTTCTAACGCTGCCTTCGATATTGGGCAGGCAGCTCAACTTTCCTATCTTTAACGCGACCCTCGCTCTTACCAAAAAACTAATTGCAACACCTGGAGGCCTAAACAGTATGTGTTTGCCAGACAGAGCGGTGAACTTGGGTTCACTAGGTTGCGTACTGCGTGAAATGCCAAGTTGCAGTTTGCTGCGGTTTTTAAACTCAATGCTTGCGAAACAAGATTAGTTTGTTAATATTTCGTAAATAGGAACTGAAATTTGCCTGTTTTAATTCAAGATTAAAACAGATCTAAATTAAATATAAACTGGCGAAATTATGAAGTAAAACTGGAGGTTAAAACTGCTTGTTTATGGAATCAGAATTACAATTAGAACTTCTGACTGGATTTCGTAAATTTTGTTATTAAAATGTATGTGTGTTTAAATCAAGTTTAAACAACAAGACGACTGCCCGATTCACACAGCAAATATTGTTAATAGCTGGTTTACAAATAATAACATAGAAGTTTTACCTTGGCCAGCTAATAACCCGGATTTAAATCCTATCGAAAACCTTTGGGGTTTAATCGTTAAGAAAATATATCGTGCTAACTTTCAACCTCAAAGTTCTGCGAACTGTGGAACATCATTCAAGAAACATGGGAAGAAATAATCCGTAAGGAAGATTTCATAAATTCACTTGTAAACTCAATGCCACGTAGACTCCAACAAGTAATTGTTAAAAACGGTTCTACAATAAAATATTAAATATTCGTAATTGTGTTGCTTTTTCTTATGCTTATATTTTTAATAATAAATTATGTAGTCACCTATGGAAATTAATTTAGAGCCAGTTTCACACGTTATTAAAACGCAAAAAGTAGTCGCAAGACGTGTCCCAGTTTTATTTGCAATCAGCTGTACATTTTCTTCACAGAAACAAAATATGAAAAGCTACTCATAACCATATATGTATTATACATATATTGCTACTAGGACCTGGAAACGGCCGAAAACATTACGGCGCCGACATAGTCTCACTCTGAGTATAAATCGTCTAGTGCGCATGCGTGAGAATTCGAACTCTGCCTTTAGAAGCGAATTTTAAACTTCACCACTTCCCCACCGCGCGGACGACGCCGACGCGCTTGCGCACAGCTCACCATATACATTGAAGAGTTGGTTGTCTGTCTCACTTCCTTCATCACCCCCCAACTCATAGCCGCTACCAATATAGTAAGTAATATATATATGCCCATAACTCCCAAGGGACTTGTCAAATTATTCCTTCCTCAAACTCATGGTAACCATGCAACTACAAATACCGTCTTGGCAACCATACAATGAGACAATCATTGATGTTATATACAGATTGTCCGGATTGTATTCGGGACATGGGAAATTAATGAGTGCGACAGGGATAAACAGATAAAATAAGTAGGTATGACAGAGATAAAACATACCAAAATTTATCAATATACCAATGAACACTTTCAAAACTTTTCATAGATGCTCATATTTTAAATATATAAATCCCTTAACTGGTAACGTGCCGTCTGTGAGACTGCAAGTAAATTTTAATCTCAAGGTTTCAGCAAAAGAGTACCGCTTTTCGGCGAATAATCTCACCTAATCTTTCTCCTCATGATGCCCCACCTATCGCACAATTATTGGTAAATTTGGGTAACTGACGCTGGAGATGTGTCTTATTTTTAGTTCAGTGCAGTCTGTGAGACGGAACGTTACGGTTTACGTGAGAATTTTTTGCCACTCGTAGGCATGGCAGGCCCTGTGAATTACAATATTTCTTTAAGTTTTTTTTTACAAATGCATTGTTTTACTTATTATTAATCGTAAAATAAATAAAATTACTTTTGATCAAATGTTTTAATTTTTACTTCCTTTTACTATAAAGGAAGTATTGGATTCACCCCGAAAATTCGAAATTGAGTTTTCAACAGATCTTCACGTTTTAGAGTCCCCTGATCCCAAAAAACATATTTTTACTTCCTTTTACTACTATAAAGGAAGTATTGGATTCACCCCAAAAATTCGAAATTGAGTTTTCAACAGATCTTCACGTTTTAGAGTCCCCTGATCCCAAAAAACATATTTTTTTTCATTGGTCTGTCTGTCTGTCTGTCTGTCTGTGTGTCTGTGTGTCTGTCTGTGAACAGAATATCTCAAAAACGAAAAGAGGTATGGCATTGAAACTTCATATATAAGTTTTGTGTACTATGTAGATGAGACAGCAAGTTTTTGAAGAAAATCGCATAACCGGAAGTAGGTGTTTACTCTTGTGATTTTTCAGTTTTTTTCGATTTTTTCAAAAACGGCTCTAACGATTTTTTTTAAACTTTACATTTTTCTTACATTTTTAATGTGTATTGATGTGAGATAGGTGATTTTCCAGTTGAATACTTCTAAAGTGGGTTTCTTTTGTTTTTTTTTCTATTTTTTTTATTAACTCCTATTTTAAATAAAACACCCGGTATATTATTACATTTTTGAATTCACCTTAAAATTCTAGAGAAAATTTGTCTCTTCAACTAACACTCGATTTTGTACCGTTTTTGTAGAATTTGTAATTTTTGAAAATTTTTAACAAATGGTTAAAAATTAAAAATAAAATTTTTGACTAATTATAAGATCACTGTAAAAGGAAGTTGTGTGAGTGTATCACACCAGATTTTTTTTCATTGGTCTGTGTGTCTGTCTGTCTGTCTGTCTGTGAACAGAATATCTCAAAAACGAAAAGAGGTATGGCGTTGAAACTTCATATATAAGTTTTGTGTACTATGTAGATGAGACAGCAAGCTTTTGAAGAAAAACGCATAACCGGAAGTAGGTGTTTACTCTTGTGATTTTTCAGTTTTTTTCGATTTTTTCAAAAACGGCTCTAACGATTTTTTTTAAACTTTACATTTTTCTTACATTTTTAATGTGTATTGATGTGAAATAGGTGATTTTCCAGTTGAATACTTCTAAAGTGGGTTTCTTTTGTTTTTTTTCTATTTTTTTTATTAACTCCTATTTTAAATAAAACACCCAGTATATTATTACATTTTTGAATTTACCTTAAAATTCTAGAGAAAATTTGTCTCTTCAACTAACACTCGATTTTGTACCGTTTTTGTAGAATTTGTAATTTTTGAAAATTTTTAACAAATGGTTAAAAATTAAAAATGAAATGTTTGACTAATTATAAGATCACTGTAAAAGGAAGTTGTGTGAGTGTATCACACCAGATTTTTTTTATCTTGGTCTGGTAAAAAGTACTTTGCCAATTTGTGTTCAAGTTGAAAATTATCTTATAATTTTTTCTTTACATCAAGTTTTCGGTTATTATTACTAAAAAATATGTGCCTAACAAACCTCTATATATATATTTAAAAAAATAATTAAAACAGTTTAATTTTTTTCGCTTAAAAGGTGTGCCAGTCTCACAGACTGCACGTTACCAGTTGTGCTCGAAACTTACACGTTACCAGTTAAGTGAGTTAAGGGTTTTAAGCTCAGCTGTCATTACGGCCGGTTTCATAATATCGACTTGAAGTCTACTTTAGCTAATGTCAACTTTAACTTTAAGCCAACTTTAAGTGCGTTTTAAGGCCGTGGTGTTTCATAAAAGTACATAATTAGACTTTAGATAAAGTGAGATTTGTTGAATGTAAAGGTTGTTGGCTAGAATGAAACAGGTTTGCAGCAAATTTCATAACTGTTTTGAAGTCATTTCCGTTGAGGTTAGGCTAACGTTTTTATACGATTTCAAATTTTTACGTTGTGCTGCACGGTTGTAGTTTGAATAATTATGGCTGAAAAACCACAGGCTACGAAAAATGCTCGCGGCAACAATTTCACAATTAGGCGGGCTACATTTGACCCAGACAATACTAATTTTTAAAAACGTGGAAAATAAAACCACAAATCTAATTTCACCAGCAGAGAAAGTTATTACACGTAAAATAATGAGAATCTTTTACTCTAATAATTCCTTGTTTGCTTTTTTTTTGTAGGAAGTGGCCTGGGAAAAAATAGCCAACCAGTTCAACTGTGTCCATCGTAGAGGTGGGGCGATTCATGAACGAATCGTTCATTTGAACGACTCCGACCAAAGAATCGTATGAATCGGTTCTTTCCTGTCTCGATTCGTCGTTCAATTGATTCGAAGTTACGTGTTGTACGACGCTGCGCAGCGTGATTTAAATCTGAATAAAGAATCGCGAATCCTATGAATCGGTTTCTTCTTGTCTCGGTTCGTCGTTTGTGTTAGATTTTGCTCGTACGACCAGTGCCGTCTTTTATATGATTAAGGCCCCGGGCCCAAGGTAATGAAGGGGCCCTTCTAGAAAGGAAGTAACTCAATACAATACAATATATATTTTTATCTACGACCACTACTAAAAGTAGGCCTTTTAACGCTAGCTTGTTTCACTAAAAGTGACGTTTTATAGTTTAGCGTGGTTATAGAACTCAGCTGTTTACTTTTAACCCATGTGCTAAAAGTGAAGTGAGGTTACAAAACTACAATTTCGAACTGGAGGTGAAGTTGTAAAGTTATTCTAGTTACTTCTTGCTTTACAGGTAAAGTGTTTTTGAAATAATTAACGCGTTATGTAATAAATACAGTCAGACGTGGAGTATTAATAATTACATTCTGTAACTGACCTTGCAGTACTGGCTTCGCAAACATTCGCCCGCGCGGCATGGGCTACTGTTTATTATGACATAAATTAGAAGTGTCGTAGATGCAAACCTCTGTTAAATCGATATTATGGATTAATAACGGTAAAATTAAGGTCGTAGATAAAATATTGTATGCAACGCATGCTAAAAGTAGTTTATGCACGAGACATGTTATGAAACTCAGCCTTCGGCTTCGTTTCATGATTTTCATGTCTCGCGCATAAACGTTGACTTTTAGCACTTGTTGCATAAATAGCTATTAATATACCTGCTTTTATTTTTATACAACTATGTACTGAAACGAAATTAAAATTCTAATAAAATGTATATAAACACAATAGAACATAAGAATCCTAAAAATTAAGAAATATGTCATAATTATTGCTACACAATAATAAAAGATTTTTTTCTCGATTTGATATGGGCAAAGTCCTGTATTATATCTTCAAAATTTAAATTCAACAATATGTCGCTTTCTATGCACATTAATGATAAAAGAGTTTAGCCTCTCTTGTAGCACAGTACTGCAAAGTTCGTTTTTTATCCTGCTTAACTTCGAAAATGAACGTTCTCCACTGCAATTAGTGATGATTGATGAATAATGACATGAAAATTCTAAGTGATAACGCAACGTTAGAAAATGTTTCTTCTAATTTATCAGTTCTTAAAATGTTAAACAGTAGCGAGTTATCAATTTGTTTAGTTTTATATACATCGTTAGTTCCTAAATACAGCGCTAAATGAATACATTCCGTTTCTAATTCTTCTCCATTTATAGCAAGGTGATAATATTCAGCAAACTTTTTACAGCTATCGTGCAATACATTTGGACTAATGGTTCTTAATTGATAAACAGCCACACCGATTGTTTACTTTGATATATGCAGCAGATCTCTGCTGTAGTTAAGTTATCGATGAGTCGATAATTGGGATAAACACTTCCACTTTAAATTTATCAAATGAATACACAACTTTAATTTTTATTTTTTTACAAAATATTTAATGAATTACAGAATTATTAGTTGATCAATGCGCCTGTCGGGGGCCCCAAAAAATTGGGGGCCCCGGGCCCGGGCCCGCCTGGCCCGTGCCTAAAGACTGCACTGCGTACGATGCAATGTGCGATTCAAAAATTGAAACCCGAACGCGAACGGGACGAACTAAACAAACTGAATCTTAAACTTGGTTGGTGCCACTGTTTTATCTTTTATAAGTAATACCTGCAACTGCAATGCAATTAAACTGATAACTGACCAAGCGGCAAGCGCATTTCAGCAAGGACAGCAAAGATAGTATGGAAGGTTCTTGATTCATAGCGTCTGGTTTCAAGAATACAAATGCGCTCGGTGCAAAATCTAAAATTCAGCGGGACCCAACCGAACGAAACTGAATCGTTCAAATGAACGAATCGAATGAATCGGTTCATGTTGATTGATTGAATTCGGTTCATGTTGATTGATTGAATCTTAAGAATCGACTCCTAAAAATTAATCGGATTGCCCACCTCTAGTCCATCGTATTCGAACTGTGGCACAGTTGAAGTCCAAGTACGATAACTTGAAAACGGCAGCTAGAAAGTACTATGCTGCCCACAAATCGTATTTGCATCGTACAGGAGGCGGTGCTGCAAAAGTCCCCGACAAAAAAGTATCATATATGACGTTATTCTAGAAATATTGTATATGAAAACTGTTGGGGCTGTAGAACTTCCTGTATCGCAGACTTGGAGGTGGTTTTTGAAGACGATAAAGATATACAAATGGGTGACGACATGGTATGTGGTGGTAGCCGATGTGCAGTTGAAAATGGGAACGATACTGCAAACGCTGTTTGCAAATAGAGGTGTGCAGAAAGTTCCTCAAAATGAAAAGTGGGAAACACACTCCGATGTTAAAAAGAAAAGAAATTGGAAAATTAAATAAAAGCATGTGAACTTTGAAAGAGGATTATTTAAAAAAGAAAATTTCTTTTTTGGAAAACGAAAGAAAGGCAATTAAAGTGGTTGCAGATGGACGAGGAGTAGGTGCCACGAAAAAAAGATGGAACTAATTTGCATAGAAATTGAAATTAAGAAGAGACAATTACAATTAGAATAGTTTAGCTATTTATTAGTTATTAATTTATGTAGTTTAATCAATTTATTACTGTTGTTTTTAATTAGGTTTAGTTTTATAAGTGTAAATAAATACCCAAGAAAACTTGGAATAATTTATTTTTTTCTATAGCACTTGTTCAAGTGTCCTTTTATCAACTCAAAACAAGACGTCAAGTTTTACTTTAACAGCAAGGGTAGATAAAGTAGCACTTTAACATCAACGATAGATAATAGTTATTTACTATACAAGTGGGATAACAGTATCATTAATATACGTGTGTGTAAGTTACAAACGAGTGCGTAGCAGGAGTTATGTAAGCACACAAGTATATTAATGATGCATTATCACACATGTATTGTACAAAATTTTATCTACGACTGCCTAAAATTGAGAAAAGTGCATTAAGAGAAATGTCAGATCTGTCATTTTCAAAACTATTTTAGTAGGCAAATGTCATTATGTCATTCATTTGACACTATTTCAGTTACGTAATGAAGTCATTACACAACTCAGTTGCGTAATGAAACCATTACATAACTGAGTGGTGTAATGAGCTTCATTACGTAACTGAAATAGTGTCAAATGAGTGACGTAATGCGTTACTTATCCCACTGGAGTAGATAAAGTAATTTAATTTTCTAACTTGTTAAAATTAAATATGACACCTTTGTTTTATCGTAGCAACCCAATCTAGCTACTAACATTTTGAAATGTGATTGACTGCCCTTATTTTCTTTTGAAATTGTTCAAGTTCTTGCTATAGAAAAAAAAAATGTATTATACACTCTTGAACCATTAACGTCTCGATATCTGGATATCGTAAATTTTTCAAGAACAAAATTCATTATCGGTACTCTTTATAATCCTAATCAAAAAGAATACAAATTATTTCTTGACGAATTTGAAAATTCTATTATTTCATGCATGTCTTATTCTGAACATATAATCTGTTTAGGTGATTTTAATATAGATTTTTTAAAACCGCACCACACCTCTACAGCATACATGCAAAATTTGCTTGAATATCTTGGTTTTTATCAAATTATTAATCAACCTACAAGGGTATCAAACATTTAAATATTCTCGGCCTTAGCAGAGAAAAACATACCGTTATACCAGAAAATCTGAAGGATCTTAACATGATTAATGATTACTTTGTAAATGGTATTCCCACTGTTAACAATAATGGACAGACAGTCCCTCTCGACATTTATAAAGAGACCACTTACAAAAATTTAAAATTTACCTTTTCTCCGGTTGATACCACAACTGTATTCCAATATTATGAATAAAATCAAATCAAATGCATTTGGTAATGATAATATTAATATAACATGTTAAAGCTGTGTTGTCCAGTTATAATTCCCTACGTCCCCATATTATTAACTCTTATTGTTAGTAATATTTTCCCCCAGAGTTGGAAACATGCAATCGTCATGCCACTTCCTAAAAATAAACAACTGAGCAAAATTAATGACCTACGTCCCATTAGTCTTCTTCCGACGTTGTCCAAACTATTTGAAAAAGTTATTCACTTTCAACTTAATCCTTTCATTAATAATAATAATGTTTTGCCTCCGATGCAATCTGGTTTTCGATCTGGCTATAGCTGTACTACTGCTTTGCTAAAAGTAACTGACGATATTTTAGGTGCCACTGACAAGGCAAGGCCACTGCACTTGTGTTGTTAGATTATAGCAAGGCATTTGACACAGTGATGAGTGAATCATGACACTCTTATCATGATTCTAAAATTCCTGGGGGTTGCTCATGTTGCTACCTCTTTAATCGCAAGCTATCTTTGTAATCGAACACAATCTGTCAGTTTGGACAATAATATGTCTAGATCACTATCAGTGAGTCAAGGAGTTCCACAGGGATCAAATCTGGGCCTCTTGTTGTTTTCAATATATACATCTGTGTTTATGCAACATGTTAAATTCTCAAAAATTCATGCAGATGATACTCAATTATACCATTCATTTACCGCAGCAAACTGGAGGAATGCTGTTGATGAAATAAATTTGGATCTGCAGTATATCTATGATGTTTCCGTTAAACACTCACTTAAGATAAACCCCGACAAATCTGCCGCGTTACTGTTCGGCAATAAAAAAATCTGCCATAATTTAGTTAATATTGCTAACATTAATATTAATAATGTTAAAATTCCTTTCGTGACTAAAGCCAAAAGTCTAGGTTTAACACTAGGCAATACTTTCCGTTATAGAGATCAAATATCCAAATATATTCTTCAGAGTTACCAACATCTTAGAAAGCTCTATCCTCATAGGTCATATTTAAACTGCGAAACTAAAAAGAAATTGTGCGAAGCTTTTGTTCTATCGCAATTTAATTATTGTGTTCCTGTTTATTACTTAACATTACCCGCCATTACCGCCCATAGAATTCAAAAAATTCAAAATGCTTGCTTGAGATTTATATACGGCATTAGCAAATATGAGCGTATATCTTAGAAGCTAGTTGATGCAGGTTGACTGACAATGCAAAATCGTAGAATACTGCAGGCCCAATGTCTTTTTCATCAAATTTTATCAAACAAGAAACCTCCTTATTTATACAATAAGATTACCTTTAGAACTGATGCTCATAATATTTCTACTAGATTTAGGGGCCAAATTTCACCACCTCTCCATAAAACAATCTTCTTCGAGCGGTCATTCTCGTTTCAGATATATGCAATGTATAACAGTTTACCTTCGAATCTTAAAGACTACAGTTCTAAATTATTTAAATCAAAATTGCATTTAGACCTTTTGCAAAATCCCAATATTGAACTTGTCTGGAGCCAGTTAAAACATAAAATTCGAGCATTAAATACTTCACCAAATTTGAGCAATACGGTTTTAGATCATATTAGGCTAGCAGTAAACCAGTAAATCAAATTGATACTTACTTTTGGAATAAATGTGTACAACACGTTATTGATATTGAAAATTGTTATTCTTGCAACGTAGAAGTTTCCCCATTAATAATAAATATTACTGACGAAAGCGATATTTCAGATTTTGCCGAATACAGTGACGACTAAAACCCGGATTTTTGGCAAAATGCCTCTTTCTTCTTTATAAAGGCACATGTATTATAATTAAATATAATTGTTTCATACAATTTCTAACCTTTTAAGCTATGGTTTATTTTGCCTATTTTGTCTAATTTAATAAATTTCATTAATGATGCCAATTTTACTACTTATTTGCTTACAGTTTTGTTTTAGAGCCTAATTTATACTTGTCTTAAATAAAATTTGCTTCTAGTGTAAATCCAACTTTATTTGCTGCTGCATGGTGTAAAATCAACTTTTAATTTTCTAACCTAAAACATAAACAAAGCCGTAAAATTCGACGCTTAAAACACAGTGTGGGTTTACCGATTATTTGAGTTTTGTTATTTATTTTATTTGTTCCTCACTTGTAAACATCAATTTATCAAGTCACTGTATTCACCTTGAAAATGTTTCTTAACTGGCTAGCCAGTAAAAAATTTACTGGCTAGCCAGTTATATTTTACAAGCGTGCTCATAGATAAATGATAGCGTGCAAAGCCAGAGTTGTCTTCCTTAGTATGTGTCATATTGATAAATTTAGTTGCTTGTCAGTTTGACATTTTGAATTAATGGTAAATTTCTAGTTATTTACAAGTGAGAAACAAATAAAATATTCAACAAAACACACCAGGTAACCATTTTTACTGGCCCAAGGATATGACAGGCTCGCCTAACGGCTCGCCAGTCATCCCAATCCTATCGCCAGTAAAAACTGTTTTACCTGGCTTGTAATGTTAAATACTATAAAATGCCTAAAGTGGGTAAAACATATTTGTCAGAATTGTTAAGAAAATGGACTTACGGTATATCTTTTTATACAACTGATGGAAGTGTGGTGTTTTGCAAAGATTGTGAACATAAGGTAAAATTTAAATTACCCTAACCTGCAAATAATATAAGTGTAATTTAGAATTGTCTTTTATGTATTTTTAGATTAATTGCACTAAAAAGTGTCATTTGGATCAACATACAAAAACCACAAAGCATAAAGAAAACTCTTATAAAAGGAAACAAGCGGCTCAAACTCTTCTTACAAATATAAAATGTACACCAAACAGTTTTAATACAGATTTGTGCCAAGCATTGCTTGCGGCAGGTATACCATGGAACAAGCTTGAATGTGAAGAATTTAGGAACTTTTTAAAAAAGTATTGTATTAATCAAAACACTCCAAACGAATGCACATTGCGAAAAAACTACTTAAGCATTTGCTACGACAATGTAAGTAAGGTTACATTTACTGAAATTATGGCTAATATAATTTTATGATGTTTTGGGTCGGTAAGTGGCAAATATTATAGTAGAAAAAATGTTTGACGAAAAACCTGCAATTTCTCATCTACTTGCTTGTAAGATACTAGATAAAACTAACTCAAATACAATTGCTCGATTTGTAAATGAAACTTTACGTAAGTCATGTAGATGTCTGTATTATTTACTGTAGTATTTCTAATAGATTAGTCGCATTTTCAGAAATACTGTGGCCTACAGGAATAAAACATGAAAATGTCAGATTAATGGTTACAGATGCTGCAGCATATATGCTAAAAGCTGCAGTGAATCTTCGAGTGTTTTATCAAAATCTCATGCATATTACTTGTTTTGCCCATCCATGGTCTAAACAGGGTCTGTGAAAAACTTCGTGAGCAGTACCCCGATGTTATTGGGTTCATTTCGAATGTTAAAAAAGTTTTCGTAAAAGCCCCTTTAAGAGTTGCTCGATTTAAGGATTTATTGCCAAATACACAACTGCCACCAGAGCCTGTGATTACTCGTTGGGCAACTTGGTTAAATGCAGTGTTTTACTACCAAGAAATTTTTTAAGCAATTAAGGAGGTATTTGCTACTATGTACTTATATTTTTGTGTAAAAGTCTTACTGGTTTCTAATTTTTAATAGATAATTTCAACATTCCAAGACGATAGTAGTATTACTATAAAAAATGCCAAGAATTATCTAGCAAGTAATACAGTGCAAGCAGCTATTGCATATATTAAGAGTAATTTTAAAGTATTGGCTGATGGTATTAAGCAGCTTGAAACAATAGGCTTACATTTAACTAATTCAATATAAATTATTGAAGAGACAAAGATAAGCCTATCACATGCACCACAAAAAATAGCTGCAATGTTGTTAACTAAATTAAAAGAAGTCCTGAATAGAAACCCTGATTATTTAGTTTTAAGAAAACTTGCAGATGTTCTAGGTGGCAAAATGGACCCCATTCCGAACCAATTTGGTATTAATTCTGAAAATGTGGTTAATTTTAAATTTGTGCATTGTTCATCATGTGATGTCGAAAGATCTTTTTCGAATTATAAGTTTTTATTGTCTGACAAAAAACAGAGCTTAAAACCAGAGCAAATGGAAAAAAATCTAGTATGCTATCGTACAAAACTACAGAATGAAACAAAATTATAGACATAAATACCTATGTTAATTTCAAGTTCTCATAAAAATGTATTTGTTTTTGTTGTTGCTATTATGGCTGTAAAGTAGAAACGTTTAGTTTTATATAAAGTCTACACATTACCCTTTTGCCGTGACGTCAGAAATAACAAAACATGGCGTTAAAAACGTACGTCTTATATTACAGTAAATTCAAAAAGATCATTTAGATTAGATCACAGGTAGTAGACTTCAGAAAGAATTTGACTTATACCTAACCTTTAATGCAAGGGATGCTCCAAATAGCACATTATTCAAACCAATACATTCTTGCCCTATGTAATCCGACGTTTCTCCTCTTCGAAGAAGTCCCTAACGCTTAAAATAATATTTTAGGCTTGCTCGCTTGCTTGTTATTGCGCGTTATTTTACTGTCATTTTGGACAAATGTCACATTGACAGTATTATAGAGCAAACCATACTTAAAGCGGACCTGACCAAAATCTGCAGATTTGTTGTTTCGTCCAATTCCTTATAGTGAAATAAAGAGAGAAAATTGTGACGTCACAGAAAAAAGGTAATGTGTACCTACACCTTAGTAAGAGTTTTTTATGTTCCTGAATAAATAAATATCTTATATTATAAGAGCCGATGCCGCCAGTCGCCGGCCGCCGGCCGTCCAAACGTAAGCAGGCGCGCGCACACGCAGCATGAACGGCCTGCCTACTAGCAAGTGGCGCGCGCGCACAAATGGCGAGACCGCATTTGTATTGTTAACGCTGGCAAGGCCGGACGTCGGCTGGCCACCAGCCTAATCAAGCATTTTTATTGTTAACCGTTTCTTTACGCTGGCAGGGCCAGACGTAGGCTGGCCACGAGTTCTAGTTTATTTTATAATGCCTAAATTTATTTTATAATGTCTATTTTTTGCCTATTTTAATGTCTTTTGCTGCTTAATTGCCTGCTTATTTGGGTTTTTTTAGTGCCTAAAATCTGGGCTTTAGTGACGACTAACCTATTTTTATAGTTATTAATGATACGAGTGCGAAAACACAAGCTTAAAGTTCGAGGGTGTTGTTATGCAACGAGACGCAGTCGAGTTCAGTGTTGCCAGATCTAGTGAAATTTCATTAGATCTAGTGATTTTTAGTCGATCTAGTGATTTAGTGATAACTTTTGCCAAAAGAGAATTATCTAGTGATTTTTTCCAGTCTATTTTATTAAAAAAACAAATAATAAAGCAAAAATTCCTTCGCCCCTTTCGCCGTTGTTGCAAATTACTACCTACTATTATTATTCCAATCTTAGAAATTAGTTTTCGCTGTGACGGACAGATGGCAGCCTGAGATTTGAAATGCGAAGGTAAGTAAATTCCATGAATTACTCAACAGAAAATAGGCATTTCCCTAGTTCAAACTAAGTGCCCGAGGCTATAAACAGAACTCCGAAAGGGAATTGTTCACATTTGCATTTTTACTTTCGGTAGAACGCAAAAAATTATCAACGTTCGAAGTGTGCTGTGAGTACTGTGACCACTGGAACTCAAGTGGATTTTCCGGTAATTTAATGATATAAATTTAGAATTACAAGCTGAAGCTCCAAAGATTCACTTACTTTATCCAAGAATGGCAACTGCTTTTAAATTATCGTTGAGTTATTACACCTAACCAGAGTATTTAAAAACACGGATTTAAGCAAATTACAGTATAAAAATCCGGAATATTATGTTTTAATTGAGCACTTGTACTTAGGTCCAAATATCGCAGTAGCGCTAGCAAATAATAGTTTAACAGATAGTGCAAAACATTATTTCCGTTTGATAACATTTTTACACCGAAGCAGCGCATCAAATTTTCAAAAGATTTCTCTCCCGTGAAGCTGTTATTCTTAAATCATTAAATTTTCCTAACCTAATAACGGATGTCAATGCTTTAGATCGAGAAATTCGATCGCTAAAATATTCTGCCATTAATTTTGAAATGGAAAATTTAGAATTTTGGAAAGAAATTTTTAATTGTAAAAAAGCCCACGGTAATTTGTTATATCCCGAACTTTCTCAGTTTATGAGTATTTTTTTGTTCTTCCCCATAGTAGCGCCTGCGTTGAAAAGGTTTTGAGTTCAGTTAATTTAAATAAAACAAAACCAAGAAATAGATTAAGTACTAACACTTTGACTGGAATTCTTCATTCTAAAAACTTAATTTTGCCAGAAAACTTACAGATGCAATAATAAAAAATCATAATAACAAAATGTATGATTAAATTACATATTGTATTAATTATTGTAGGTGTAGTGTGTTATTCATTTATACTTTTTATTATATTTTTAAACACTTTATCTTGTTCGTGTTTTTGTTTATTTTTTATAATTGTGAAATCTATAATTTTGTTTTTTAATTTCCACCTTTCTTCACGTTTAAATTAATCTAGTGAAATTTTTGTCAATCTAGTGATTTTTTCCACCGCATGCTAGTGACTTTTAGAATTTTGACCTGGCAACACTGGTCGAGTTGCATAGACACCCGAGATACGAGAAGCGTTTTAGCAAGAGCGCCATTCAAAATGTTTTCTGTTGATCAACCACGTTGGTCACGAGTTGCTATGGATATGTTGTTTATTTTATAAAGAAAAATGTCAAAGTCAAATCAAATTCCTGAAAATATTTTAAAGAAAGGGAATCTATTGCGAGAAAATCTGTTGCCCGTGAAGTCTAAAGCTGCTTACGAGAAGGTTTATTAAAATTTCTGCCATTGGTGAGAAAATAACAAAGCCTTCTCGGTAACAGAAGAGGTAATTTCTTGCCTATTTAGACGAGAAGGTAAGTCTACGATTATTTTCATTTCCATTTATATTTAATTCATTTGATTTGCAGCAAGAAACGTCACATTCTTCACTTTGGCCTCATTATTCGATGCTGAAGTCATCCTTAAATGTGAAAGAAAACCTGCGCATTGAGCAGTTTGGGAATGTAATTGCTTGCCTTAAACCAAAGAATATAGATATTCTTTGCTTAAACAAATAAATGTAACACTTCAAGATACCAAAACGCATTTAATAAACCATTATTGTTGCTATATTTGTTTCGTATTTTAAAATTTTTAAAACACGTTCCGGGAAACGTGTTTTAAGCTGCTGTTTTTATTCTAGGATTTAGATATTAAAAAGATGACTGAAAATATTACCAACAGAAAAATATAATTTCGTTTTCTTCAGTGTTTGTTGCTGCTTTACTATGCACTAGTTTTATTCAGTTATCTGTTACATAAATATTATATACTACCAAGTTCCATTGTAGTGTTTTCTCGTATGTTTTGTATTTATGCAGTTTTTAATAATAAAAAAAATGTTTATAATTACAAAGGCAAAATAACAGACCAAATATTTAAGGTTAGGTTCTATTTGTCATTAGTCAAGTTATAATATTTTGGTTCTCCGATTTAATAATACACATGCCTCCTAAAATTTCATAGATAACTATCAAAATATTTATTTCACTATTTTCATAGCACTATACTTACATATTCTAATTTTAAATGTCATTATGACATTTTGAAATTTCATACTATTCTTACTAATGTGCTAGTAAATTAGTAATTTGTTTCATTAGTATAAAAAATGCATGATTTCGGGACAAGTCTTACGCGTCCCGAAAACGCATTTTTTGTGCGAATGAAACAACTATTTTTTCTTCAACTAGGTACTCATAAATTCGTTAATATGACTTATTATTTAGAATCCAACATTGTAGAACATTTATGGCGCAAATAAACAATCACTATACGGGTAAAATAAACAACAACGACGACCATTGCCGAATATTGACGAAGCGTTTGTTTTTTATTTCAAATTTACCATCTAAAACCCTATCTTGCGTCCATTTTTGTACTAGTGCAAATATGAATCGAAAAGTGTACAGTTGCCAAGGTAATTTGTGAACATCCCGAAATGGCTTACTTTTTATACAAAATTATTCGACAATATGGCGTCTTATTCGTGTGGTTGGAGAAAAATAAAATATTGTATGCACCACGGGAGATATTCATCTTTTTTAACTTCGGTTGACTTACAGACCTCGCTAAAACATAATTCAGATCGCCCTTAATGCATAAATATCTATTGTGATCCAGGTTTTTCAAATAAAATCGGTAATGACACTTACAATTTGTCTTCAAAATACGGGTCGTTGATCGTGGGAGCCACAATTAACTGATGTAAATCAGGATCTACACGTAAGAATGTACATCGAAAAACGCAATATTCACGGCAGGAATTGCATAGGTACTGCGCAAAACTGATTAGTTGGGGGCGGGCACCACACGTAGACGGGTCTTTAAAGTTTAAAAACAAGTGAGGCCTTGGGTTTGCAGATAGGTTTCCGTGACGTCATTATGTAAGCTGAATGGCTTTGCTTTGTTTAGATCCCTTTATTGCTTTGTTTAGATCCCTTTAAAGTTTAAACGCACGTTTTCAGTTCGATCAAGAAAGCTATTCTTGCAGAATTTATTTCGTATTTTGACTAGGCCATTTTTTAACAAGGGCGTAGCCAGGCGCTTAGAAGCCGCGGGGGCGACGGGGGCCAACGGTACTCTCAAATAATTTTCAGAGAGGCCTGCCCCCCTCGAAAATATCTTTCTCTAGTTTCATCATAATTTATAATTTTACGTATTTCTTATAACCACTAACATAAATATATAAGAACTTGCGTCTTATTTTTTTATCGGCGCCGAGTGAGCGATATTAAATTTCACTATTCCAGAAAGTAATCGGTGTTGTCGGATACCTTTTACAACATATAAATAATTGAATCACGAAAAATCTCCTTATTTAGCCAACTGTAAAAGAACCTTTACAGGATTTTTGTAACAGTAATTCATTAACAGGGCTAGATTAGTGTTTCTAGAAACCATTTAAATAGATATTAATTAGAGTTGAGAAATATTTCTCCTAAAAAGCACCTTGCAACACTACTTTTTGGCAAATAATAACAAATCTAAGAAGTAGTAAACATTTTATATTATTTTTGCCAATTATAAATCTTGAAAAGTCTTCATATAAAAAAAATTGAATTTTAATATTAAGTCTTGGTACCTGAAATTTTGAAAAAAATATTTTAAAGATTGAAAAATTAATTTCTAGCTAAAGTTTACAAAATTAGGTGTTTTCTAGCCTTGAGATTGTTCAGTTTGTTCAGTTAACTAAGAATAACAAATTCTAAAAAAATCTCATTGAAATCTTACTTAATTTCTGAAAAATATCACTTTTTGGATTTTGACAATTTCGAAAAAATCCATTTTCTAAATAAGTAAAAGTCGCTCGGTATATATGATAGGGGCTAAATAGGTTTTTAGACAAGCACAAATTATTGACGTAAGAAGTTTTTCGAAAAATCAAAAATAAAAATGTTTCCCATATTATGCCGACTTTTTGGCGGACACTGTAGAGAAGGTAGCCCATGCAGATCTAGACCAGTGGTTCCCAAACTTATTTGGCCTAACGCCCCCTTTTCTGAAAAAAAATACTCAGCGCCTCCTGAAAATCTACATTCTTTAAGCGAACAAACAGAAAGATATTGTAGTGGTAGCTTCTTGAGACTGATAATTATCTATAAGAGTATTTCTAGGTAGGAAATTATTTTGAAAGAATAAATTAATTAGCAATTAAAAAGTACAAGGGGGATTTATACATTACAAGTGCAACATAAATATTTGAGAATTGTTTAAAGAATGATACATTAGATACAGTTACTGTTAAATTGTGAATAGTTTATTAAAAAGGTTCGAGCATATAAGTTGATTTAGTTGGGATAGTTGTTTGGTAACACAGAGCTTATATTTTAATTTGTAGGTATTAACTGACAATCGGAATAACTAAAGTGAAAGTCTAAATGATTACCTGAAAAAGTTAATTATGAAATGTTATAATAAAATATACCATATAGAAATTTTGTATAAATTATTATTGATAGATAAAATGATATTTTTAAAATAAACAAATCTTTTCTGAATTTGTAACCTGTATTTTGAGTAAAAGTATATTTGAATAATAAAAACCCTTTATTATAATGGTATTTACTTTCTGGATGGTGCATTAAAGGGTGTGATAAAGTAAAAATAAAGAAACGGAGAATAAACAGACTGAATAAATAAAGTAACAAATGGTATGAAGAAGAATAAGAACATTTAATAATGGTAAATAGTCTTCATGGAGTAAATAAATCTGTAACTTGCATTTTGTGTGTTTCTGTGGAAAATAATGTTACACAACAGATGAAATATGTACGAATGGTTTCTCTAAATCTTCTTATCTTCTCTTCCTTCTTTAAGCTTTCACCGCCCCCTTATTTTTATTCACCGCCCCCCAAATGTACCCGAGGCTACTATCGCACCCCTGGATCGTTCCAGCGCCCCCCACGGGGCGATATCGCCCACTTTGGGAATCACTGACCTAGACGATCTTGTAACTGATTTCGTGGGTGCTTTACCAACTAGAATTTCTGTTTTTGGTACAGGTTCCTAAATGATAGTTTCTTAATTGCATTTATTTTTGTATTTGTGTTTTATATACATTTATGATATTTCTAATCTTTATTTACACCCTTTTTATTTTTTGAAAACTAGTTGTATACTCATTTAAGTTTGCTTATTCATGTGTATTCTTTGTTTATGTGAAAATCTGATAATAAACATTGTTCATTGTTTTAATGAATTTTTTATGGTAGTGTTTTTTAAATAAAATAGTACTTATTAAGTAACCAGTGACTAAAATATACTATTATAGTATTAAACTAATAATTGATAATCAGTAATCGGTGTTGTCGGATATCTTTTACAACATATAAATAATTGAATCACGAAACATCTCCTTATTTAGCCAACTGTAAAAGAACCTTTATAGGATTTTTGTAACAGTAATTCACTAACAGGGCTAGATTAGAGTTTCTAGAAGCCATTTAAATAGATATTAATTAGAATTGAAAAATATTTCGCCTAAAAAGCGCCTCGTATAGAAAACGTAAAAATTATGCAAACTAAGTACTTTTCTGTAAATAGTAAAAAATCTAAAGAAATAATTAGATATTATGTATATTATTTTTCCAATTATAAATCGTTAAAATTTTTCACATAAAAAAATTTGAATTTTAATATTAAGTCTTGGCATGTGAAATTTTGAAAAATATTTAAAAAATTAAAATTTTACATCAGCTAAAGTTAAAAAAATTAAGTGTTTTCTGGCCTTGAGATTGTTCAGTTAGCTAAAGATAACAAACTCTAACAAAATCTCACTGAAATCTTACTTAAATTTCCGAAAAATAGCACTTTTTGGTTTTTGACAATTTCGAAAAACTCCATTTTCAAAATAAGTAACAATCACTCGGTATATATGATAGGGGCTAAATAGGTTTTAGACAAGCACAAATTATTGAAGTGGTTTTTTTGAAAAATAAAAAAAAATCCCATATTATGCCGATCTTTTCGCGGACAGTGTATATGATTTTTTTATTTCAAACGCATATTCAATAGCGTAAAATTTCAAAAATTTTGCTTTATTTAGATTTAGTGATGAGCTTCTCCACTTTACTAACCACCTCAGCCCATGCATTTGCTCCAAAAACAATTGCAGTATCATCAGCAAATGATATTATATTACATATACCGTCTACATACATAATTTATTAGCTTTTAGAACACTTTTAAAACGGAGTCTGGTAATTTTAAATCAAACAATGAAGACAAAATATCTACGTACTCACTGACCCAACATCACCAGAACACCATACACAAAAAACATATCAGCATAATCCTGCACGGTGTATATTTTTACTACATAAGTCAAACACGCAATTATTTATTACATTGACATTAATTGACAAAAAAAAACATCAAAAACACAAAAATGCAGTAGGTACCATACAGCGGTTCACAAAATTTGCGGTACCAATTTCAACAGTGAATTCTGAAGAAATTATGCTTCAAGCCAAAAATGGATTAGGACTTTTCGACTCCATATGGCGTCACCTAGCATCTCCAGTAGTGACACGGTTGACTTTCCTGACACCCTGTATATTATATTTTTATATAAAATATACCTAGACAAAATTAACGCATCACAAAAAAAATATTCTGAAAACTAAATTTTTCATATTATTATAAATGTTAGAACTCTGTAAAAAGGAGTATTATAAAGCAGAAGCGGAAATTTATTGTGTATTTGAGGAAACACAGGAAAACTTGACAAAGTATAATTGAAAAATTTAGTTTTCAGAATATTTCTTTTGTCATGCATTAATTTTGTCCAGGAGTATATTTATAACAAGCTAAGTTTCATCTTACAAATATTTTTCAGTAAATGGTCCTATATTTTTGTCGTATAGCCTCATTTCGTATAGTATTTTATATAGATGATCCAACAATAATTATCCGGTCTATAATAACTCATAAACTGTATGATAGTGGCATGGTTTAATTCTATTTTTTTCAATTTTATTTTAAAATACAATAATTAGCTTTGATACTGGCAACCCAATGTACGTAATTTAAGTGTGTTTTTATTCCTATGTACTGTAGATAATCTTGCACATATTTCTACGTAATAATTTATTTATTGTTTCTCTGTATTGAATATTCTTATATAAAATATGGTATAACATGCTGTAAATTTGTTTCATTCATTTTTTGTCAGTAAATATGATTTATATTGCCACGAATTTCATTTTCCCACCATTTATACTTCTTTCCCACAACCGTTGGATGGCGCTAGCATTTCTGTCCTTCCCGGTAATACAGGAATTTCCCATCTAAAGTGCTTTATTTATGAACAAGAATGAATTATAATTTTGTGGTGTTATAATACACATGACTTCAGAACTCCAAAGGTATCTTTGATGGACTTTTTTTATATAGTACTATAGTATAATAATATACTCTTCACCGTGGTAACTAATAAATTGCTAAGTTACCAGTTACTATTTTAATTTAGACGTTTTAAAAAGCTGTATTGTCAGGGTGACAGTTAAATTTTCAAAATTTTTGGGAATTTTAGGTAGTAAGCCATTTAGGTAGTGCAAACAATAGTATCTACACCACGGTAGGGAATCCTCTAATAACCTTCGCGCTTTATATACTTTGCGCACAGTATCTACTATGTGCTCAGGTTATAATACTGGGCTTCGCTACCTTGATGTATGATATCATAGTAATTTACGTTACGAGACCGGAAAGAAGTGTTTTGCAGGTTGAACCAAGTAGATTCCAGGGCGAGCCGTAGGCGAGACCTGGAAACTTGGAGAGACCTGCAAAACACTTTCCGGTCGTGTATCGTACAATATTTATTTTACGACATCCGAGTCCATACTTTCAAACTTGCGAATTCACTTTCAAAAACTCAAAAAAATTATGACATTATATTGTTTGACTTATCCAAACAATAACACAAACTTGTTTCCATAGTAACGTAAACATCAGGGACCGGCAAAAGCTTTTATTTGTTCCTCACTTGTAAACATCAATTTATCAAGTCACTGTATTCACCTTGAAAATGTTTCTTAACTGGCTAGCCAGTAAAAAATTTACTGGCTAGCCAGTTATATTTTACAAGCGTGCTCATAGATAAATGATAGCGTGCAAAGCCAGAGTTGTCTTCCTTAGTATGTGTCATATTGATAAATTTAGTTGCTTGTCAGTTTGACATTTTGAATTAATGGTAAATTTCTAGTTATTTACAAGTGAGAAACAAATAAAATATTCAACAAAACACACCAGGTAACCATTTTTACTGGCTCAAGGATATGACAGGCTCGCCTAACGGCTCGCCAGTCATCCCAATCCTATCGCCAGTAAAAACTGTTTTACCTGGCTTGTAATGTTAAATACTATTTTAGGCCTCCGTCCAGAAACACTGATTTTGCATTCGTCTAAATCGGCTAGAAACACCCTCTTTGCATGTCTAGGCATGAAAATGACAGCTAGTGTAATTTAAATTTTGAAATTTGAAAATCGGTTGGTAACACTGAATCCTGAATCTGCTGTCATAATGATGTCAGTCTCATCAGTTATACGACTTTTCAGGTAATAAGTTTTGAATAGCATTTTCAACTGCTTGTTTAATATGTTCTGGTATATTATCATCCATTTTCTTGTACTTATTGTGCACCGATTACTTATGGCATCAAAATTCATAAATATAAATGTCAAAAAACAATACCTACTAGATACTTGATTTTCAATTTTAAATTCGAATCCTTGCATCGTTCGATAAGTATGTATTGCCAACAGAAGAAAAATAAATTATCTAGCCCCGAGATTTGGACAACAAATTACCGATTTTTTAATTTATATATTTTTTGTCGGCCTAAAAAATTTTGTCTTTCACATGTCCAGAAACTGTTTTGCGAGTGCTCGTACTTGAAGGCAGAGGCCTCTGCTTTCAAACCGTACTCGCATTCGCAAAAATTCAGTTTCTGGCCTTGTGAAACAAATTACTATTACCGGTCCCTGATGCCCGTTTTCCGATCTTGACCGGCAAAACGTTACTTTCTGTCGAAAAAATTCTCCAGAAAGTGCATATTTTCTGGTCGGTCGTAAAAAAAAATAATATACTAATTATTTACTAGCAACATGATCTCAGAGCTGGGCAGTAATTAATTACTTTTTAATTAAATTACTAATTAAATTCCATTTTGTTTATTTGCCTTGAAATTGAATTACTTTTCAAAATGCGGTAATTGTAATTGGGAATTGCCATTCTTGTTAAAAAGTACTTGAAAAATTACTTTTTGAAAGTAATTAATTACTACATTCAATTACTCAATTACTTTTATGTAATTAAATTACTCTAAAGTATTTAAATTACTTTACATGTATTTGAATTACCTGTGGTAATTGAAATTACTCGAAGTAATTTAATTACTTTGTGGTATTTCAATTACTGAATTACTGACCTTGATTGGGTGCCAAATCTCAAGAACGCAAAAAAATAAGATAAGGTCTTATTAAGTTACATATTAAGCAAATGGCAATAGGGCATTCCGCGACCAATATAAACCTAAATTATTATTTCCTCTGACGAGTCGAATAACAGCAACTTTTGCATGTTGTACGACGCGTCACGAGCATTGGTGCGTGTATGTAGATGTGATCTGTAGCTTCCAATAGTGACACTAACATTTATTGTGAGAGACGCTAAGTGTAAGACGCTAAAACTATATTTGTGGTAAGTACATTACAGATTACAATACCTACTGTAAAAATATAATTTAAAATAGTTTCATTAGACGATATTGGTTCATAATACTTACATAATTATTTATTCCTTTCAATTTGCTTGTTTTAAAAGATGTACTGACATAGGGTTATACTGCCGTGCAAGTGTAACAGGCGTTAAGTCCAGAAATATACGTTTTTGAGTGAGGAACTGAACTAAACGGCCAAAATCCGATAACAACATTTAAACAGCGTAAAACACAAATAAAATACCTAATTGCAAAATTCCATGCCTGGTTGACTCAAAAATGCAGTATGGGGTATGGCACTAATTCAATTGAAAAACGCCGTATAAGTTTACCGCATTCTTGAATTGAACATTTTGTAAATTATCCATTCTTTGTCGCTTTCTTGCCTTGTAATGCTCATATGCTGCTTTGTATACTGGCACATAGTGCATAATTTTTACGGACTGCTGCAATTTGTAGTTTCGATTATTACTACAAATTTGGAATAGTGTCTTATAAAAATCACGGCTTTCTTATAATTCCGCTCACCTCATCCAACATTACTTCTTTACGTTATACAGGGTGCTGCGTTGACGGACGAAACATACAAAACCCTCAACCCTCGTACTAATTACAAGGCATTCAAATATTGGCTTCTTAATGATTTTACACAAAATTCCATTTAGTTTTTTAAAAGAACAGTGCATAGTGACCAAATTTACATAATTTCAGATATTTTACTGCCCTAAACTAAAATCAATAGGTATTATTAAAGATGTTGAAATTTGAAGTAAAAATATGAAAGCATCCTGAGTAATTTAATTGTCGACCGTTGACTGTAATTTTATGAAATACGAATTTTCTCCCGTTTCTTATACGGAATACGGAATATAAAAGTAATGTCAACAGCAAGCTTTAGAATTCATTAACTGTCATCACTTTTGTTGATGTCATAAGTTTATGTTTTTATATTATACGCTGATATCGTAATTGAAAATTCTAAAAATTGCGGTCTCTAAAGCTTGCTGTCGACATTAGTTTTATTTACAATGGCCAACCCTTATGTAATTTCTTTTTGACCGCATGGTATAAAGGTCTCTTGAATGTAAAAATGACTTCATTGTTACGTGCTTGAGCAAATGTATTTTGTCTTTGTATCTGCTGTACAAGTTCTTATTTCAGCGGTTTTCAACTAGGTTTATCAGTCATCTGTCAACTTTCAACAGTCCCTGATCAACACCAAATTGATATTTTGTTTTAAAATTTCAAAAGTTACCTAACACATTTTTATAGCTATTTTTATAGCTATTTGTATTACTAGGGAGGAAAATGTATGATTCCCTCTCGCGGATGTAGTTTAATTCTTCAGCGTTAGCGAGAACGGTACCTAATCAATTGTAATCATGCAAGGGAGGAAATTACGTTTTAGTCCAGAGTTATACCAAATACTATCTAATAGTAGATAGTCTTTGGTTATACATACAACACTTCTACATTTTATGATGAGACTATCTCTTGTATTCAGCTGCATTCAAAAATATTTAAATATGAAAACCAGGAGGTTAGCTGATTTATTATGACATTGCCTCCCGTATCTAATGTCAACGGCAGTCAATGTATTATATTCACTCCTACTGCCATTGGAAACCGACCAGGGAACCAAACGTATATTTTCGGGAAACCCCTAACAGGCGACAAAAATGTTACTTTCATATATAGCGGTAAAAAATATTTTCTCAGCCAACAAAAAATGCTCAAGTTGCGCCAATTGAAACAGCACGTAGCGTTCTTCTACAAAATCTAAATAGAAATTTGTTGTCAAACAATTAAAAAATCCAATGCTCTACCCTGTATAGTTAGGTAAGTTACATATGTTCGTCATTCAGCCTCATGTTAGGCGTATTTAATAGTAAATTGTTCTACAAGTTAAAAAAGTGAAAGTTTAATTTACTAGCGAGCGAAACAAAGCGAGTGGATTAATTCATCACGAACAGGGAAAAATTACTTGTATAACATATTCAGCCTGCTATTTTTTCTAATATAATCTAGACAAAATTAAATTCGACATTTCTTCATACTAAATTATTTTTTTAAATCGGCAGTGAAGAACGTCGGAATCGTCAAATAAAATACGAGAAATGGGCAGTGAAGTAATCCATTGTTTTACGACCTTTTGTAGGCGGCTGGGCGATAGGTAAACGTCAACATAACCTACAAAAGTTGGTTCAAATGTTGTAATTTCGCGATTTCTCGATTTAAAAAAACAATGTACACCTCGACACCGGAAGTTCCTTTTTATCCCTCATGTGGTTTATTTGCTTTGGCCCTACGGGCCTCGGCAACTAAATCCGCAATCGTGATAAAAAGCTCAACTTCAGTGATAACTTATGTGGAAACTAATACAGGGTGATTCAAATTAAGTGCACACCATTGCTATCTTTGTTATTATTAATTTTAAAAAGTAGGTTAAATTAGCAAACTAGTAGTGTTTTTGGCGCTGATTAATATGCAATTAATAAAAAAACAATCGAATAACGAGTTTGCGACAAAATTAAAAACTTTTAGTTTTTTTTAAATAGAACACCCTGTATATATGTATTTCAAAAACTTGAAATAAAAATTTTATTTGTGATATAAAAGTCTTAATACACTATTGTCTTAAAATGAATATTAAAGAAGTTAGGGGAGATTTTAGTTTACCTATATCAGCAATACACCGTACTTACGAAAAATTCATAGTAGACTGCTACTAAAAACAAAAACAATAGCGTAACCATCAGAACTGTCAAAATCAATTTATCGTACGTTTGGTTGTCAAAAGTAATTAGTGTTGTTTATTTATTTCTTATTGTTTTTTGCTGTTTCTGGTTATCAGACTTAAAACAAGCCTGCAATGAATTTTTACAGTAGAATAATGTATGTATTTATCTATAAACTGAAACTTGCGATAACTTCTTTAGTATTCATTTTAAGACAATAGTGTATTAAGAGTTTTATATCACAAATTCATTTTTATTTCAAGTTTTTGAAAAATATACAGGGCGTTTCATTTAAAAAAAATATTTTTTTAAAATTTTGTCGCCGAGTTATTCCATTGCATATTAATCAGCACCGAAAACACTACTAGATTGCTAATTTAACCTACTTTGTAAAATCAATAATAACAAAGATAGCAATGGTGCGCACTTAATTTCAATCACCCTGTATAAAAAAAATATAAATTTGAACTTTCAAGTCCCTATACCTTCTTACTGAAGGGACTTTGTACTAAGGTATATTAGGTTTAATCGGTTTATTGTAACCTAATGAAATTATGCCAAATCGGTATCCCATT
This sequence comes from Agriotes lineatus, assembly GCA_940337035.1. Taxonomy (NCBI): domain Eukaryota; kingdom Metazoa; phylum Arthropoda; class Insecta; order Coleoptera; family Elateridae; genus Agriotes; species Agriotes lineatus. The sequence goes on from OW679200.1 coordinate 60,209,611, forward strand.
TTTTTGGAACACCCTGTGTAATTGTTATCCTTGAATTTATTTATTTACTTACATCTTACATCAAAACAAACTCAAACTTTTGGTTTTGGTAAACGGTGCATGTAGCTACAAGATTTAATTACCAAAAAACCTTCAAAAGTGAAAGAGTATGTATATGTACGTTACTATAGTTAACAAAACATAAAAATTAAACATTTTTAGATTACGAATCGGCACGACACTAATGATAGTTGCAACTTGCAAGAAAGTTCTACTAAATACAACTACATATATGACAATCATTTTTATTGAAAGTAATTGAAAAAGTAATTAATGTTGTACAATTACAATTACTAAGTAATTGGTAATTAAATTACTATTTCCTGTGAGTAATTGAATCTTTAGTAATTAAATTACTGCATTGGGCGGTAATTGGTAATTAGTAATTAATTACTTTTTAAAAGTAATTTGCCCAGCTCTGCATGATCTTGTACAGCTGATTGAAAATAAAACTGGAACAGCTAATATGTTCTAATGTAAATATTGTTTTAGAGCCGGGGTCGGTAGCTCAGTGGTAAGCATCCTGACTACTGATTTAAGGGTCGCGAGTTCGATTCCCGGTTCCGGTGAGGTTTTCAAAAATAAAAAAATGCAGATGAAAGCCTCTACAGAATGTCATCATTCGGAAGTGATGTAAAGCCGTGGGTCCCATGTTACTACGATGTGTAGCATGTAAAAGATCCCTTGCTAGGGTTGGAACTCCTTAGTCTCGGCAAAATTCTAAGTAGGACTTTGACCATATGACCAAAGCAGTCGGTGTCTAAGGTACCTGGTACTCTGCATGCCTAGACCTTGTCCATTAACAAACAAAGAAACATTGTTTTAAAACAAATAATCGCAATATCATGCCTATGTCACTGTCAATAAATTTATCTTGTGACATTTAATAAATTTGTTGATATTTTTCAAAAACTTCATGCCTCAATTAAACGAAGTTGTAAAGGCTCGTATTGTGACCAAAATTGAAGATGAGTGGTAAATAAGAGCTGTTGCTGCTCAATTTAATATTTCTAAAAATACAGTTTTAGTAGTAAAAAACGGTGGGAAGAAGACGGAACATTAACCAGGAAGGCAGGTACTGGCAGACCAAGAATTTCAACAGTAGCCCAAGATCATTATAGTTTATGGAGATAAATAATGTCAAAAATTTGGAAGTATGTGTTGTATTAATAATGCATGATTTCAATTATTAGAATACAAAAAAATCAGTAAGTCGCAACATGTTTAATATTTTAAAAAGTTTACAAGACGTTTCGCAATTTATGATTGCTTCATCAGTTGTTAATAAAAATTTAAAATTTGGTTTACATTTATAAAATTATTATAAAGTTGAAAATTGACAGTGTTGAAATTATTACGACCATTTTTCTTAAATTATGAACTTGCCATTTTATTGTAATGTTACGCTTTACCGTTTTGGGCTATTAAAAATTATACGCCGCTTCTTGTTTTCAGCATTTATTTACCACAATTTATCTTTACTATTTACAAAACACATGACTATTAAGGCGGAACACAAATTATCTATAAACTAATCAAGAACTATTTCTAACAACAAATACACTCCATTTATTTTCGCGCGACTTAAACATTAATGATTTATCTCGCTAGATTTATTTACACACACGCGTTATTTATATGGCAGCTTCCGCATACTTCAAAGCTGAATTCGGGACTGTCTGAACTCCCACCGCGCCGGCCTATATATATCGCCGGGTGACTCATCCCGGAAGCGTCGAAACCCTCTCTACCACTCCAGCAAACGCTGACGTGTCGCGCGCCTAATCACCGAGGCCGCTCTCGATCGATCTGGAAAATGGTGACGCACCGCGTGCATTAACCCCAAGGTCGTTCTAGAACGCTGACTCACGGGACGCGGCTTCAAGGTCGTTACACTGCCCCCGCCTTAGGTCGTTCTGTCCCAGAACGAGTTGCGTCGGGTGCCTGTCTCTCGCTCTTTTGGGGGTTGATGGTGGTATTTGCAGGCGGTGCCCTTCTTGCACACGGACTGGCTGAAGAAGTAGCAGTCCACCGTGGGCTCAATGCTTCGCAACGGGCTGTAACAGCAGACCTCGATCTGGATGCCGGTCCGGTCGAAGATTATTTCCAGCATGCTGAGTACAACCCTCCAGTCCAACGAATCCAAGCCGCATCCTAATTTCGGCACCACTAGCTGGGTTTCGCCGTTCTTCACTATCTGCTCCTTAAGGTCCAGAAGAGCAGACCAGAGCTCCTGGTGACTAGGTTTTTCGTACGACAACCTTTTCGTCACCAGGTAAGGTGACTAGGTTTTTCGTACGACAACCTTTTCGTCACCAGGTAATAAATGGAGCTATTGCCTTCCTTCAGCTGCAAAGTTCTGCCCACCTGAGGTGTCTGCTTTCGCAGCTGGTCTAACCGGCCAAACTTCTCCCGGAAGGCAGCGGCGATCCCCCTAGACATCCAGAGGTCCTGGGCGACCCAGTGTGCCAGGGAATACCGCCGCAGCGTGTCAAACAGGTTACGATGCACCTCTATAGTGACCCCAAATCGCGTAGTCTTCGTACCCCCATAAGTGGCCATAAACTCCTGGAAGGAGGTACCTCCGGTCTAGTTGTCTCAGGGGTTGCTCCGTGACAGCCTCCACTTCCTCATTGGTTCCGGAATATGGGGCCAACCGATTGAAGTGCACCACCCTGCACTTTCCTCGAGGAGGTTTCTGGATTCGGTATACCACGTCATTCAGTAGAGCAACTACAGTGTATGGGCCTTCCCAGTTCCTTTGGAGCTTGGGGGAGAGACCACGACGCCTCTGGGGGTTATGAAGCCATACCAAATCGCCAGGCTGGAAACCACCGGCCTCAGCGCGGGCATCATATCAGTCCTTCATTCGGTTGCTGGCACCCTGAGTGTTTCGGCGTACGGCGTCATGGATCTCTTCCATCCTCTTCTTCAGGTTTCCCACGTAGTCCTCGCCGGCCGTTTCTTCGCCAGGCTTTCTTCCAAATTTGAGGTCACATGGCAATCGCAGCTCGCGCCCAAAGAGTACCGCGGCTGGGGTGTGATTGGTTGTCTCTTGTACTGCCGATTGGTAGGCCATCAGGAACAGGTGAATGTACTGGTCACAGTCACGCTGATGCTCGGAAACCACCTTGAACAGATGCTTCCCTATGGTTCGGTTCATCCTTTCCACCATACCGCCCGATTGAGGATGGAGGGCAGTGGTCCGGGTCTTGTGTATCCCAGTAGCTTGCAAACGTTCTGGAACAGTCCAGACTCGAAATTCCGGCCCTGGTCGGAATGTAACTCCAGGGGGACTCCAAAACGGCTGAAGCGCTCCTTCACCAGAACATCAGCGACAGTACCGGCCTCTTGATTCGGAAGGGCGTACGCTTCGGGCCACTTGGTGAAGTAGTCCATGCACACCAGGATGTATTTATTTCCCCATTCGGTTTCGGGGAATGGTCCAGCGATGTCGATGGCTATCCTCTCGAACGGACTACCGACGTTGTACTGCCGCATCGGAGCTCTACGTCCTCCAACCGGTCCGTTTCCTGCAGCGCAGGCTTCGCACCTCCGGCACCCCTCTCCGACATCATCTTTACAGCTCGCCCAGTAGAACCTGTCTCGGACCTTCTGCAAGGTCTTCAATCCAAAGTGTCCCCCAGAGGAGCCATCATGCAGGTGGCGCAGAACCTCGGCCACTCTACTCCTTGGAACCATCAATTGTGATCTCGTTGCCCTACCGTCCTCATCTTCCAAGCTTCTGGTCAGGACGTTGTTGTCCAGCTGCAAGGAGTCCCATTGCGCCCAATAGGTCTTCACCGTTGGGTTGGCGGCGGAGACCTCCTGCCAGGTAGATTGACGCCATCTCGCTTCCAGGTTATAACCGTGCCTAAGTCGGGGTCGTTCTCCTGGCTGTTCTGCAACTCGTCTAGCTCCCACGAGTCGTTGACTACAGTGGTACGATTGATGGGTACCGCACGACTCTCCAGTTTCGAACAGTGGCCGCAGTCCGCAGGGCAGGGCCTCCTGGACAACGCATCGGCATTGCGGTGGGCTGTGCCAGGTCGATGATTTATTTCAAAGTCGTACTCTTGTAGGCGCTCGATCCACCTAGCCACCTGCCCTTCAGGGTTCTTGAACTGCAGTAGCCATCTTAGAGCAGCATGGTCGGTCCTCAGCAAGAATCTTCTGCTATACAGATATTTATAAAAATGCTCCACGGACTTGACGACTGCCAGAAGCTCCTTCCTGGTTACGCAATAATTCCGCTCTGGCTTGGAGAGGACGTTGCTGAAATATGCCAGGACTTTCTCTTGTCCATCTTGGACCTGGGACAGAACACCACCTATTCCGACATTGCTAGCGTCAGTATCGAGGATAAACTGGTCTTTCTAACGTGGATAGCAAAGCACAGGTGAACTGGTTAAGGCAGTCTTGAGCGTCTCGAAGGCCTCCGCGCACTCAGCACTCCATTCGAACTGTCGTCCCTCTTCCGTTAGACGGATCTACTGCTACTCCCTGGCGGGATACGACGTGCCCCAAGTACTGTATCTCCTTTTGGAAGATGTGGCACTTCTTCGGACTTAATCGCAGCTTGGCACCTCGCAGTCTACCGAACACTTCCTCCAGGTTTTTCAGATGCTCGTTGAAGGATCTACCCACCACTATGATGTCGTCCAAGTATATCAGGCAGGTCTGCCAAGATAGACCCTTCAGGACGGTGTCCATCAGCCTCTCAAACGTGGCGGGGCATTGCACAAACCGAACGGCATGACGGAGAACTGCCAGAGACCAGTTCCGATGGTAAATGCAGTCTTCTCCCTGTCCGCAGGTTCCATTCCGACTTGCCAATAACCGCTCTTCAAGTCTATCGTCGAGAACCATTGAGAACCGGAGAGCGTGTCCAGGGTATCATCGATTCGTGGCAGAAGGCAGCTGTCTTTCTTGGTCACGATTCAGCTGCCGGTAGTCAACACAGAACCTCGTTGAGCCATCCTTCTTCTTGACAAGAACCACAGGGGAGGCCCTTGGGCTGCTGGACGGTTCGATGATCCCTTGGTTTCGCATGTCCTGGACAATCTTCTCAGCTTCTTCCCGTTTGGCGAGGGGCAACCTTCCTGGATGTTGGCGTATCGGTTGAGCATCCCTAGTATTGATTTTATGTTAAACTACGTCGGTACGGCCGCTGCACAGTGGGTCAAAATAAACAAATTTTGGCCAAAACTCTGAAACTTATGAAACTGGTCCAAAATTAGGTGGCGATTTCAGAAAAAATAATGAGAAAAATCCCATTGAAAAATTGGGGTAACTTTCAGGGGGTTGATTTCTAAAAAAATTTGTAAAATTTTGAAAAAAATTATTCGCAGAGAACTCAGCCTGATAACGTAAAAATAGTGAAAAAATTGCCTGGATGCCGTAGGGTGGTTTTATGGGGGTTGAAATCAAACGAAATGATTTAAAATCTGAAATTTGGGGTTCGTTTTAAATGCAACCTTACAGTTAATGTAAAATCAGTGGAAACATTGCTTTTGTAAAATAGAGTGGTTTTAAGGGGGTTGAAATCAAAATATTAGAATTAAAATCTCAAATTTAGTATTCATATTGTATTCAGTCTGACAATTAACGTAAAAATAGTGAAAACATTGTCTTGATGAATAGGGTGGTTTTAAGGGGGTTGAGAGTAAATAAAAAGTACAAAAAATTCAGAAACCACAAAATTCTGTTTGTAAACTTATGGATTTATTCGAAATGTTTTTTGCAAAAATGAATAAATATATGGTACCAAAAACTTAAAAACAATACAACTTAATAACAAAATTAAAATTAACAAAAAATATGTTATTTACAAAATCTAAACCAAAATGATATTATTTTAGAAAGTAAATTTTTTATTGTTAATCAATAATCACTTTCAAGGTCATTTTGTGCCTCACTAGAATCACTTTCAAACATGGATGTACTAAATTCATCAACATCAGATGAAATTGGGGTTTCCATTGATGTTTGTGTACCTAATGGTACTTCTGTCCTATATCAGTCCTATATCAATATTTATTAACAAATAAAATCGGCATTTGCCTAAACTTCCGCAGTCTAGCTTATAAGTATAAATTACACTTTTAAATAGTAAAAAGCAAATCACTTTATAAATTAAAAATTGGATCAATCGTTAGAGTATCAATTATATTTTTCACTGCACCATTATGTTTAAAAGGTCATGGTTTAAAAACGCGCAGCTAAGCGCAGCTAAAAGTTGTGGAACATTAAAGTCCACACTTTAATATACACAGATATTATTTTAACAAAGTCGGAGTTGGCCAAAGTAAAATTTAAATCAAAAAATAAAGTTAAATTTAGCTGTTTTTACCGGCGCGGCGCCCAATGCCCCTTTTTTATGATATGCTTTAAGTCACAAGCCAAATATCGCCAAACTGGCCAACAGGGAGACAGAAGGCTGTATATGGATATTCGAAATTACCTGCGCTTTGCTATAAAACAGGAAAAGCGGGCATATATAAACAGACAACTGTTCCTGTATAAAAATAATCCGAAACTGCTATGGAAATATTTTTCCAGTTGGAACGTTCACAAGAAGGGCCGTAACGAAATTTCAGTGGATTTGTTAGACCCTGATAAATTAAACAAGCATTTTGCAGGAGCTATAAAAACCACTCCAGTTAACCCTGATTACATTGAGAGCTTTTTAAGTAATGTTAAACCTGGCATTGACATCCATACTGATCTCGAAACTGTCACTACTAGTGATGTGGATAAGGCGCTAAACCAGTGCAAGTCTTTTGCGTTCGGTGCTGACGATATCAACCTTAAAATGTTGATTATAGCATTTCCATTCTGCAAAAATGCGCTTACTCATATTATCAATGCTTCTTTATCATCTGGTAATGTTCCGACATTATGGAAAAAATCCTTCATTATTCCTTTGGCTAAAGTGCCGCTAGCTACCGATATGAAGCAGTTACGTCCGATCAGTATTTTATCCTGCGCGTCGAAAATCATAGAAAAAATTGTCTACAATAAATTAAATGAGCATTTAGAGAGATTTAATATCCTGCCGTCCATCCAATCAGGTTTTCGCAAACATCACAGTACATGCACAGCGCTTACAAAAATTACTAACGACCTAGGAAGTGCCATCGATCGGTCTCAAGTAGCACTACTTGTTCTTCTGGATTATACCAAAGCATTCGATTCCATTGACCACGAACTTCTCGTCGTTAAAATAAAATACTATGGCTTTGGAGACAAGATGTGTGCATGGATATCGAATTATCTTGATCAGCGTAAACAACTAGTTAAAATCCTTAACGTAACCTCCGAAGAATTAACTGTGGCTCTAGGTGTACCACAAGGGAGCATACTTGGCCCCATACTGTTTTCGATCTTCACGACCGACTTACCCGAACTGTTATCCAATTCCTGTAGTATACACCTATATGCGGATGATACGCAACTCTATGTTTGCGATGAACCCGGAAGAATTAATATTGCTGCCAAGTGCCTTAATAGAGACTTGTCCATCATTTCTAATTGGTCAGATAATAATGGTTTACAAATTAATCCCTCTAAATCGCTGTGCATGTGTGTTGGTTCACCGATCCTCCGGAGAAAAGCTCTATCTAATCTTTCCGTCAATATTGTGATAGTGAAATTCAGTTTACCGAGTGCGTCAAAAACCTTGGTGTCCTTCTCGATTGCCATTTAAATTTTGAATCTCATGTTATGAAGAAATGCAGACTTTGTTACATGAAGCTTTCATCCATTTATAAGTTTAAAGTTTTGTTACCGAATGAAACCAAATGGTACATAGCGAACTCTCTTATTCTTAGCCAGGTGGACTACTGCAGTCAAGTGTATTACCCCTTCTTAACCGAGCAGTTCAAGCGCAAATTGCAGCTTCTTCAAAATTGTTGTACGCATATGCTATTAATCGCTCGGAACATGTAACTCCTTACTACAACAATTTACATATTCTTAAAATAAAACATCGTTTTACTTTGTATCAGTGTACTCTTATATTTAATATTTTAATAAGTTACCTACATATTTATTCGCTGTACTTAACCAAAGGATGGCACTGCATAATCTCAACTTGAGAAACAATGAACAGTTCGCTATACCTCAACATTCCTCATCTAAATTTGAAAAATGCTTCGAAATTACTGCTCCAGCGTTACTAAACAAATTTAGCGAATTGTTCTTTGCTAACTATTGTCTTAACACTTTCAAAGTTAAATTTAAATTATTGTCTTATCAGCTACAGTTAGGTGATTAATACTTGTTTATTATTTATATATGCTCTAGTCTCTTTTTTAGTCTCTTTTTTATTTATCTTGTGTACTTTGTGGTTGAATGTATTTATACAAATTGTTTATCTTTTATATCACACCCGTTCATATCGATTGTTTGTGATATTTGTTTTCAGGCGAAGTATAAAAACGGTTACACCGACACTTCGCCTTTTGAGATTGTCTTCTTTTTTATTGTAAACGAATGTCAATGTAATCTCAATAAACATTATTATTATTATTATTATAATGGAAACATACCCTTTACTGCGACAGTGCAGCATTAAAAGCGGCTTTTAGCGCAGCAATTTTTTAATGCTGCGATGCCGGAAAAGCCATCTTAATGCGTCATAGACAAATTTTCTTATAGAAATTAGTATCTTATTGCAGCAACTTCCAGAAATGAAAACAGCGCCACTTTTACATTAGCACGAGATGGCGGTGCAATGCGCTTCGGGAAGACGGCAAGTTTCAACTAAATATGATAGTGGCGCTGATTTCAGATCCAAAAATTAGGAGGCATTAAATATAACTCCGCGTGCAGGGCAGCGGGCAAGATGGTGCCATACGAGTATTCGACACTCAGTTGTGGTTTGCTTCTAGAATGTAGAAGCGCGCTTTTAAAACTATGAATTCGTATTATGTGTATCGCTATTTTAACGCATAATTAATAAAACGTAGTACAGCGTGATTACTAAAAAGTGGGGAAAGAGCGGGACATTTTGAATTAAATCCTAGTAATATTTTGCTTTCATGTTTCTCGCTGGTGTATCACCTCAACTTTCTGGTTACATGTTTTGACAGATATGTTTTATGGGTTAGAATATTGAATAATTTTATTTCATTTTTCTTACAGCATTTGTAATACGATGGTTATTAGGAAAGAGCATGATGCCTTTAATTTAATGGCTCATTATTGTTACTGCTCATTTGCTGCAAATTATTACTTATAAAGCTATAAATTTTTGGAATTATTTAGCCACCACTGGTACAATCAATTCTAGTGATAGATCTTACCAGTAATTGTTAAAACCTATTCGTACAATGTGTTGCCTACACTACAATCCCCAGGCAATTACGCTCACACTGTGCTACATACTTTCTAACAATCTATGAATTATCATGGCATCATTATTTATGAATCATGTCATGTGACGCCTTGACATTGTCAAGTAACCACATAACCCCAAACTGCGTCGAGTTTACTTGCTAGATAGCATGTTTTTAAGCACTCGCAGCGTCGCAGCTCCAGTGCATCTGATGAGATAATTGAACAGAGAATGTTTTTATCGTTGTCGTTTAAACAAACGGTGACAAATTTGCTATACGAAATCAAAGATATGATTCGGTTACCTACAAATAGGCGAGTGTGTAACTACGAAAAAATTATTTAATATTTAAAGCGAGTAAAAATATGTATTTGCTTGTTTTAAAGTATGATATGCAGAACCGCAATTTCTACAAATGTTTACGAAATATGAAAATTGCTTTGATATGATGACACGTTGATTGTGCACATTTCTCGATATTTTGGGGTAATGGAGCATAAATGCTGGGCTTAAAAACATTTGCAGGTAGGTTTTCGTCAGAGAAAGAGATTGATACCGCAGTTCACGATTGTTTTGAAGGAGTGCGTAAAGAAGTTGATTGGAAACTTTTAAGCAATAAGAGAACGGAATAGTCGTGTGTACTATTGCTGAAGGGAATTACTTTGAGCACATTTAAAATAAAACCCAAATTTTATGAAACCGGTTTCGATGGTATTTTAAATAAATTTAGCTTGACCTTCGTATTAACTAAATTAATCATAAAAATGTATACAAAAATCAGATGTCATAACATAGCTAAATCTGTAAGTTGTCCAGCAAATGAAAAATCTTTAAGGCAATTCTAACGAAGACGATTACGTTTTTAAATCAATAAAATGATAAAATAAATGATGGTTTCTGTTATTTTTATATATTGATATGTGTGAAGACATTATGGTCTGCAATATAACAAATTGTGTGATTATTATCGATTATTAATCATAGTTGTATTTAGTGCGAAGTTAAGGTTATATACAAAACGATAAGAATCAGTATAAGTAAATTGTGAAATTATAAACAAATTTATGTTATCATATAATATGCCCAGTAATAACAGTACTTACATAAAAGTATGAAGCAAAGGTAGGTAAATTACGATTCGATTTATTATATATGCACCGTTTACTACATATGTGGTATTAAATACTAGTAACAATAGGTCCTGTAGGTAATGTTTGAGTTTATAATTATTTCACACTGATTTTAAACTTTTAAATGACATAGTTCTTTCCCCTTTCAATGTTAATTTGTATTTTGCGTAATTCAACAGATCATCCCAAGTGAAATTTTTATTTATAGACTGCAGTGCGAACATTTTAACTTACAAATTTTTCTTAGATATACAGAGTGATCCATTCGAAGAGAGGTATTAATATGCACAAAAAACAGGATTTTTACATTATCTAGTTGGCTTAGCCAAAGAATGGCCAAGATCGTGATATGAACAAATCCAAAGTTTTACGGATGTTCAAATAATTTACTAATTTACCAACACGTGGGCGGTGACCTAGTACAGCGGCACGACGCCGTAAGAGGCCACCATACTTCGACATTGAACTATGCTCTTATGCAAAAATGCCTCTTAATGCAGCAATTAAACCAGCACCAGCACCTTTTTGTGAGATCTGACAATCTGACATGTATATAGTTTTGATTTGTCAAGGTTTATAACGGTGCCTAGGAATTCTATTTGCGATTATAGCAGCAGGAATTATTGAAATATAGGTTTCGCCAGAAGAAAAACTCTGCAGATGTTTTTAAAAGGATCTATTTTGACAAATATCAACATAAAAGACGATAAAACCTTTCACATGCTGCTCCGTTTCTCTATTGAACGCAAAAGTGGCGCTGTTTTCACTTCTGAAAATTGCGGCAATAAGATGCCAATTTCTATAAGACAATATGTCTATGATGCATTAAGAGGGCTTTTCGGGCAGCGCAGCGCTGCAATAAAAAAATTGCTGCGCTATGAGGTGCTCCTAATGGAGGCTATTATAAACTTAAAATGTGATTATATAATTTGGTTTTAACTAGTTAAGTAGGTATTGCACTAAGTATAAATTCAGTTTATAATAGCCAGAACTACAATTTAAAATACTTGCAGTCATTGGTTTCTCTAGATTGCATTACCATATGCAAAAAAATGAAGTGTGGTCACCACACGACTTTCTTTTACTGCCTGTAAAAATTTCAATTTGCGATTTATCATTAAGTATACTAACAAAAAACTTTTTTGACAAAAGTTATAGATCATTACATAATATACAAGAGATTTAAACATTTTATTCCCCTACGTTTTGGAGAAACTTTTGTGTTTGAACTTAATATAATTACACAATATATGATCTTGTTCTATGAAATTTAATGTTTAACAAACAACTATAACATTTTCTGGGTAAACAGAAAACCACAAGTGTAAAATATCACTTCCGGTTACAGGATTTTAAGCAAAAATGATTGGGATCTCCAAATTTATATTAAAAACAAAGATATAAATTTTGAGGCCGATCTATTAAACCATCTGAGAAGACAGGAAAACTGATATTTCATATGACCATTGAATACGTGACTAAAAAGCATTTTACCGTCATTGTAACTATTATAGCTATTTATTTATCAAGTACATAATGTAGGATTTTATTGGACGAGTATTAAAGATGAATTCCTTTTTATTATTTGTAAATTTTTCAGTTAATATAATCTTCTTTCCCGATTTGAATAAAATTATATTTATTTTGAAAATAACTATAGGACATTGACAGGCTGCCGTTTTACTTTACTCTACGGACTAAAGTGGCACTTTATGGACGCTAAATAATACTATAATAAAGTGTTTATGGAACAGTCGAACATAATACATAAAGCATAGTTATGTTAAAACACTCAAAAAAATGTTTTTCCACCCTTAATTACAGTAGTGCCTGTGCTGCTGCGTTTAGGTATCTATGCCCAATATAAATGAAAGAAAATACATTTACATTATATTTGATGAGATTACAAACATCTTGCCATTTAGTACTTAAATTTATACATTCATTTCCACTTTCACGCTCCTTGTAGTTATTCAATATCTCCACTACGTTATTTATGAAATAACATATAGAAACTCTAAAGATGATGGAATTTGGCATTCAAATTTAAAAATCCAACAATAGTATGCCAAACACCTTCTCAATTTTACTTTGGTTTAAAAATTATAAGAAATTATTTCTGAACTTATTAATTCGATCGTATTCCTTTACTAATTGTTTTAGAAACACCAAGAATATTATTACAAAACAGTATATAAATCTCGCTTTCGGGAAACTGTCAGCATCTTTATTTATTTTTAACAGTTTGTTTTACCGACAAACATTATATGTAGGTACTTAAAAGTCATCTTACACACAGCCATACAATTTGTCGAAATTGTTTCTATATGTTTTAAAAATAACCAAGTGCACCTGCGTGCCTTATCAACTATGTTAATTTTTAGTTTTTCCTTGCGTTTGCGCTTAGCAGCTGAGTGCAGATAAATATAGAATCGGAGGACACGGTGAGACGGTGACGCAACGGTTTGGTGTGAATTTGCGGGATGTTATACCGGGTGTCCGTTCTCAAAGTCGAACATAGGCGATTAACATTGTATTAAACGATTTTGCCGATTCCTGCTCGCCAATTCAACTTACAGGAAAGGTAATGGTATCAATGGAAAGATAAAATTATTCCGCATCAAATGATACCAATAATAATATTCAAGATGCGATTTTTATTTTAAAATACTAATTTAAAACTTGGGAATTTTTAAATATGCCATGCCTTGCTTTTCAAGTTCGATAGCATTTGTCAAAACAAATGGTAATTAGTTGGCGTAAATCAGATATTTTGCGTCAACGTCTATTAAAATTATCTACAGAAAAATGAATTATTTCAATGAAGAACGAGTGAATGCACTAATGTTAATTGCCTATGTTCGACTTTGAGAATGGACACCCGGTATATAACATTAATTAAGAACGATTTTCCATACATACTTTTAAGTTTTTACAATGTAACTATGTTATACTAAAATTACATTGACTTTTATTTTTATTTGTCGTTGTTTTATTCCTGACGGCAGTCTTCAGAAATATCAGGAGATTGTAACAATAATGGAAAGAGAAGTACAAGAAATTAGAAGACTATGAAGGAATGGCGAAGAAAACCAGATGAACAGACCAATATTAATAGAAATAGCAACATTGAATAAGAAACAGGAGATAATGAAGGCCACAATAAACCTAAAAGGAAGAAACATCTGGATCAATGAAGACTACCCAAAGCAAATCCTCGAAGAAAGGAAAAACCTAATAAAATACATGAGAGAGGCAAAAAGCAAGAGATATACTGCAAATCTCCGAAACAATAAGTTAATAATCAACAATGAAGCGTACACACTGGAGCAATAAGAAAGAACGGGAGAAGTAGAGGAAGCAATTGGGGAAGAGGCAGTAAGAAGGCACGAGACAAGCAAGAAAGAGGATTATATGGACAAACATCAGAAAATAAGAAAGCTAAGTGAAAGATTACCTCTAAACATAGGAGATGAATAAATAAGAAAACACATGAGACCAATCACTTATACTGGAAGACGCACAAAAAACTAGTTAACAAAGGAACATGACTGTCAATAAACTAGACGACCGCTAAGAAGATGGGAAGACTAAGAAAAATAAATCATCAGATACGCCTAAAACAGAAGGAGAATGGAAAATACAGAATGAAAAGAAAACACAATATCGAGAATAAAAACTATAGAAGTAAGAAAGCCAAAAGAGCTAGACATGTATTAAAATTAGGAACATGGAACGTAATGACCATGCTAAAACCAGAAAAAATGAAATAAAGCTCAAAAGAAAGAACTAGATATATCAAAGATATAGCAGCACTGCAAGAAATACGATGGGAAGGACAGGGTGAAATAAGCTCAGGAAACTATACATTGTTTTACAGTGGAGAAGGAAAGAAAGGAAGAAACGGCACCGGCTTTCTTGTAAATATTAAACTGAAAAAAATACCAAATACCATCTGGTAACGTGTAAGTTTGGAGGACAACTGGTAACGTGCAGTCTGAGACTGGCACACCTTTGAAGCGAAAAAAATTAAACTGTTTTAATTATTTTTTTAACTATATATATATATATATAGAGGTTTGTTAGGCATATATTTTTTAGTAATAATAACCGAAAACTTAACGTAAAGAAAAAATTATAAGATAATTTTCAACTTGAACACAAATTGGCAATGTACTTTTTACCAGACCAAGATAAAAAAATTAAAACTTTTGATCAAAAGTAATTTTATTTATTTTACGATTAATAATAAGTAAAACAATGCATTTGTAAAAAAACTTAAAGAAATATTGTAATTCACAGGGACTGCCATGCCTTGAGTGGCAACAAATTCTCACGTAAACCGTAACGTTCCGTCTCACAGACTGCACTGAACTAAAAATAAAACACATCTCCAGCGTCAGTTACCCAAATTTACCAATAATTGTCCGATAGATGGGGCACCAAGAGGAGAAAGATTAGGGGAGATCATTCGCCGAAAAGCGGTACTCTTTTGCTGAAACCTTGAGATTAAAATTTGTTTGCAGTCTCACAGACGGCACGTTACCAGTTAAGGGTATTCAATGCAATAAGTGGCTGACTCTCGATGATCACGATAAAATAAAAAGTAGCTAATGTAACTATAATCAATGCATATGCACCGACAGAAGATGCAGAAGAAAATGTAAAAGACCAATTTTATGAAAAACTGTTAGAAATAAGCGAAGAAGTGCAACCACATGACACGGTAATAACACTAGGTGATTTTAATGCACAAATGGGACAGGAAGAATACATAGATCGAGTAGCAGGAAAAGAAACAATACACAAACAAACAAACAATAATGGACATAGACTATGTAACTACGCCGAAGCAATGGACATGGTCATTAGTAGCACAACATTTAAACACAGAAGGAAGCATAAAGTAACCTGGAAAAACCCAGGAGGAGAACATGAAAGCCAAATAGATCATGTGCTGGTAACAAAAAAACTGACAAAAAAGGCATACGAGATGTGAGACATTACAGAGGAGCGAACGCAGACTCGGACCACTACTTGGTAATTGTGAAAATGAAACAGAAAGTAGCAATAGAAACAGAAAATAACGAATAAGTGGATTATAAACAAATTTCAATCCGAAAAAGAAATCCAAGGATTACAGAAACAATTAAGCAGAAAAACATTAGAAATTACACCATCAATTGATCTAAATCAAGAATGGGTAAATATAAGAAATACAATGATAAAAGCAGCTGAAGAAACTATAGGAAGAAAGAAAATACAAAAAAGAAAAGAATGGTTCGACAACGAATGTCAAGTGAAAATCCAAGAAAAAAATAAACTAAGATGAAAATGGATACAATCGGGACTGCAAGAAGACCATAATCAATACATTAGATTACTGAAAGAAGCAACAAAAATATGCAAACAAAAGAAGAAGCAATGGCTATGCAAAGCAGTAGAAGAAATGGAACACAGTAATGCAGCCAAGAATTCAAAAATATTTTATAGAGAAATAAAGGAACAAGAGAAAGAAATCAAAATGAACATAAGAGGGGTAAGGAATAAAGAAGGAATAACTGAGTATGAGAAAGAGAAGATAAAGAAGTTATGGAAAGAACATTTCAGTGCACTCCTGAATAGCGAAAAAGAAAATGAGAAAGAGGAAATAGAGCAACCTATACAAACATCACAAAATACCCATGAACCTACATATGAAGAAGTCATGATGATAATTAAAAGAATAACAAATTGCAAAGCGCCAGGCTTAGACGACATAGTAGGAGAAATAGTAAAACACGGAGGCAAAACCCTACACGACCATCTGTACTCACTAATCCAAAAAATATGGACAAAAGTAGAAATGCCGGAAGATTGGAAAGCTGGGGTAATAGTGCCACTGCATAAAACAGGGGAAAAAGAAAACACCAATAACTACAGAGGAATCACACTGCTCAATACAACTTACAATATATTATCATCATTAATCTACAAGAAGTTAGAACCATATGTAGAACAAGAATTAGGCGATTACCAAAATCGATTCCGACCAGGCAGGTCCACAACAGATGCCATATTCACAATGGACCGACTACTTGAGAAGAGCCACGAATTCGGAATAGAACTACATTTACTATTAATTGATTTTAAGTTAGCCTTTGAGACTTTAAACAGAAACACACTGATAGAAATAATGAGGAACTTTAATATTCCTAGTAAACTAAAGAAACTAGTAAAAATGACGATGAATAAATCCAAAGCTGTAGTCAGAACAAGTTTTGGCACAACAGAAAAATTCGAAATAAATACAGGAGTAAGACAAGGCGATGCTCTGTCAGCCATGCAGTTTAACATCGTATTAGAAAGCATAATAAGGAAAACTAAAGACCACGGAAAATTATATATAAACATGATACAAATAATAGCATATGCAGACGACATAGCTATAGTTAGCAGAACAAAAGAAGAACTTGAAAACACATTAAAAAGCTAGATAGAGCAGCAAAGAAAGCAGGATTAAACATAAACCAAGAAAAAACAAAATACATGAAAAGTGAAAAACAAAAAGACTAAACAAGCTCCCAACATACAGCAAAAATAAAAATAAACTCCTACAGCATTGAAGAAGTATATAAATTCAGCTACTTAGGAACACAAATAAGCAGTACAGATAACAGTCAAATAAAAGCCAGAATCCAAGCAGGATGGAGGGCATACGCAGTAAATAAAAAATTATTGGGGCCTAAGAGTATTAGCAAACACATTAAGCTAAGAATCTACAATACGCTAATAAAACCTATCGTGATATACGCATTAGAAACAAGAAGTGTAAGAAGAAAGGATGAAGAACAATTAAGAATTTTCGAGAGAAAAATATTAAGAATAATAATGGGTCAAAAGAAAGAAAATAAAACTGACTATTCCGCTCAGATAATATAAACCAATCCCATCATCAATTTTCAAAATTTGAACCAATCAGAATCGAATACAACGAATATTTTGTGCAATACCCGGGCATTTGCACAAGTGCCATATCGAGTATTTGCGGGAAGAAAAGCAAACCAGCTAGGTACACAAGACATTTCAGAAGAAAAACTGAAAACTCTTTGAAAATGAATAGTGTGGTATACAAAGGATGACATTTCTTCGAGGAATAGTCTTGCAATATTCCCCGCGATATAACTACTGATGATGTAACAATAATAAGACCAGTACTTTTCGACATAATGCACTGCTAGATTAAAAGTTTAAAAACCTATATGTAATTAATTGAGCGAGAATAATCAAGATGCCTAAAATGTTATATTGCGAAAATTTAAATGCGTAGGTACGTCTGGACCATCGATAAGCGTAACAATACGTGACAATACTCAAAGCAAATCGAATCGTTGAGAGGCCCACTTATAAAAATGGGATTAATATGTTATGAGACTGATATTTGTATTAAGATTTAAACGTTTTCATTGCAAATAACTTTTTCTTATAGAATATGCCTGAAAGTAAAATTGAAAGCACTCTTTAGTGTGTCAAACATTTTAAAAAGTATTGGAAAAATTACTGCAAGATGTAAACTACGGCTTGAATACTATGCCCCATGAAAACTTTTAAATAAATGAAAGAAGTAGGTTTGATAAATGTATTTTTGAACGGAAACTAATATACAGGGTGTCTCAAAAAGAATGGGACACCGATTAGTCATAAATTCCTTACGTTATAATAAATCGATTAAACCTAATATACCTTAGTACAAAGTCCCTTTAGTAAGAAGTTATGGGGCGTTGAAGTTCAAATTTGTATTTTTTATTTTTTTGTTAATTCCCACAAATGCAGCGATGTCGATTGGAATTTTGGTATACATGCTTACCATTGTGTAGTGCACCAATAGCAAAAATTTCATAAAGTAGACTTGACTTTAAGGGGCACTTTACCTACCTTTCAAAACTTGTTTTAGCTCTAACTTCATTATCTGCTACATTTTCAAAAATTTTAGGTTACTATCTGAAAGAAAATTACAATCCACAAAAATAATGTACACTCAGTTCATAAGCGTAAGAGCAACCGTTTACCTTAAAATGCCTATCAAAAGTTTTTGATTGTCATTAAGACGAGCAATTATCAAGTAGCCATGATCAGAAAAACAATGGGTAATGATTGTAATCTAGTAAACAACAACAAGAAATCAATTAATGACGTTGGTGACACCAGTTTTTTGTCTTTGTGATTAGGAAAATGCTGCGACATAACGAACCTTTCAGCATTGGAGAATTCGTTATGTAGTGGCATTTTCTTAAACATAAAAGAACAAATTCTTGTGGCTCTAATGTCATTAATTGATTTATCACTGCTGTTTACTAGATGACCATTGTTTTTGTGATCATGGATAATTGCACGACTTAATGACTACCAAAAACTTTAATGGCATTTTAAGGTAAACGGTTGCTTTTAGGCTTACGAACTAAGAGTATATTATTTGTGTGGATTTGTTATAACGTAAGGAATATATGAATAATCGATGTCCCATTCTTTTTGGGACACCCTGTATATTAAAATTACAAATGTTAATAAACTCAATTTCTCAGTCTGTACTGCTAACAAAATCTAGCTCTTTCCGATTTTCATGCTTACTGTGTAACACTAAATTTTTAGGCGTTCTATTTCTTTAACGGCTTTACCTATCTTCTGTAACCTTCATAATAGCGCTAGCGCAATAACGTTCTATTGGTCGTAGTTCTGGGACGTTGTAGGGTGGATTCTTGTCACAATTTTACAATGTAAATCCGGAATACTCAGATTTAACGCAAAATGTTATAACTGTAGTTACGTACAATTAACGTCAAGCATTTTCAAATAAAAAATAAACTATTACACTGTCCACGAAAAAACTCATCCATTTTGCAATTCAATTGTTTTGTTAGGTATGCTTTGAAAACAAATGTCAACAACAGTTTACACATCTGTCAAGCATGCGTATTCAACACGATTAACATTAAAATAGTTCTTAATTTAGTTAAGAAAATGCGGCGTTTTCAATTACAAACGAGAAAACTGTTTTTGTGCACAAAAGAAGAAAATCTCAATTGGACTTAGGGACAGTCTCGGAATTGACCAACATATCCAGCGAGAGTAAACGTCCCGCGATCCCGGAAAAAACATTTTTTCACGTAAAGCGGAAATAATTCAAACCGAGCTAATATTAAGAAACTGGTAGGGCATTGCTTGTACCTCACAGAGACCAATGTTCCCAAGGGGCGATCCCGCAGTTTTTGAGAATATAATTTGTTTTATTTCGAGCCAATCATCATCTCTTAAATTTAGGACATTGGCCAACAGGAACTTCTACCATGCTGACAATAGAGCGAATAGATCCACATGTGCCCCACATGGGAATTTAGCTGAAATGTGACAGAAAAAACGTATGGTATACATTGAGCTTACTTTTAAGGCCAAGATAATTTCTATATACCGTGCACTCATCATTGACAATATAGTGGATTCAATATACCTAATCTAAATGATCTGACCAGTTTGTTATTTATTACTAGACCTAAATATTTCATCCTGGCTACACATTCAATTTCTTTACCATTGATATTTACACAGGGAACTTGTACATCATTATTTATTTGTTTAAATAGCATACATTTAGTTTTGTCTATAATAATTAGAAATCACATTCTCTACCTCCTCAACATTATCAAAACGATACAACAGTACAGTATCATCTGCAAATGTGTAATATCTAGCAACTAACCCTGCATTATTCAAGCTGAGAACATACAGAGAGTAGAAGAGAGGCCCCAGGACAAAGCCATGGGGAACCCTAAAATTCACTTACATTATGGTCTAATTTAACATATTGCCTTCTCCTTGCTAGGTATTATTGAATAATACTATGCATCTTACCTAAAGTACGTTTTTTTTCTATAATAACTGTCAAAGTGTTACAATGTTGGTAGATATGTGACTAAAACGCTAGTAAATTTTTATACCTCGCGTTGGTAGAACTTTTTCAAAATTATGGTTATGTGTCAATTTTGACTGTCAAAGTTTCTTAATTTGAACTCTTGAGAAATTTCTTTTTTTAACATGGAATCATCATCATCATCAATAAAATCGGATAAAAAAAGAAAACCAAGAAATATTTTAAACGCAAAAATGAAGCAAGCGATATTAAATTATGACATATCTGTCAAAATGACAATAATTTTTTTTAGTGGAAGAAAAGAACTAAAAACCTATGTGCCAACATTATTAAAACTAGGGACCCTGCAGGAATGCAACTTATCCCCTAGAAAGTTGACCTTGAAAATTATTATAGAAAAAAAATGTACTATATGAATCCCATTCTCTCTAACTTATCAAGTAAAATATCAAAACTAATGTTTTTTGTAGGTCTACAAATATAGGTATGACTATCTTTCCTAAATCTAGTTCAGTTGATATATTATTCACAAGGTCGATAGTTGCACTTTGAGTGCCACTATGTTCAATAAAGCCATACTGAAAGACAAGAGGTACATATATATCAATAACGGAAGTCATCCGGTTTTTGATCCACAGTTTCTAGCATTATTGAAAATATTGTAGTTACACTTATTGGTAGATAATTATTAGAACCATATTTAAATATAGGACTAATTCTATAAATTTTCAGTTGATTTGAAAAAATACCACGCTTAAAGCATTTGTTGACAAATTTGTCAAGACAGTTTTAATATTTAGTATATCACAAACTGACACCTGGGGCAGATGTTTTTCTAGATTTATTTATAATATGTACTACTAATTTCTTGTTCATCAGAGGCAGTTACAAATATAGATTTATCACATGAAATTTCTCTAAAGCTAAGGTTTTCGCGCTCATTTCTGTTTAAGTTACCTATTGTAGCATCTATATTTTGTATAATATTTTTCCCTACGCTTGAGAAGTGCCTACTCAGCTGATTGACTGTACCTAACTGATCACTGACCTCTCCGTTACCTACTATAAGTGTCACTATATGTGTCCTTTTACCTTTTTTTTCACTTAACTGATTATGAAACGTCACAGTTTTTTTATTCAGTTCTACACGCTGTCCATTTATTTCTAAAGTATTGATTTTATTGTTGTTGTTAATTCTATTTTTCAACCTTTTTATTGTAACGTGGTACGTGTCAATCAGATCATTATAGAACTACTAAGGCAATATTTGGCAATCCTAATTGTTTAACGAAAACAAAGGGCGGATTTTTTTTCTCGCATTGAAGTGTTTTGTGCCCAATAATAGCAGGGCAGATGAAATATGTTTAATATCGCAAATGAGTAGCAGGTAGGTCGTCTGAATGCCGCTCTATTACGCGAGCGGCGAGTCGCCACAAGAATCTTGTAGTTAATGTATCTCACATAAATTTAGTTCAACGTAATCTGATCCAGTAGAAATGAGAGAAGTGAACTAAAATTATCTGGAAAACAATACTTCTACAATAAGATCCGAGACTGGGGGAATCGAGATTTTAACGTGGTACGTGTACGGAGACAGTATTTGGCAATCTTAATTGTTTAACCAAAACAAGGAGCGGAAATAGTATATTACGTACCATGAACTGCAAGTGACACTTTTGAGGTCAAGACTAGAAAAGTTACTTACAGTTCGCGATTAGTACATTATTTTTTTGTAATACCTGTGAAAATCAAACACACGTAGTAAATAATGAGCTAAAATTGAATTATTCACAACGACCTGTCAAAATTTCGTTTTATATTTTAAGAAATTAAGGAATTAGCTTAAAACTGAATCAACCAAGGCGTAATAGATAAACAATTGAATCGGTGACTATTAAAAGGAACTAACTCCATAATCTCGACATCTTGAGATTTATAAGTATTGGTATATTTTCAAACCCAGTGGATCGAATGGTGATAAAAGGAACTAACTCCGATTTGATGTTACCTGGTCTAGGAATTTAAATCGAGTTGGTGGGAAAAGGAACTAAGAACCTAAAATGGCATACTACCAACACTGAAGAAAATAACTAAAATGTATGATACCATGAGTTTTGTAATTTTCAAAACTGTTTAAAACACTGAATAAATTTTTTCTTCTTGGTAATTTTTTTTTCAAACAGTTTTAATTTGGTATTAAAGGGAACTAACTCCATCGCCTTTTTTTCAAATTTTGAACTTATTATGGCCCTAACTAAACCAATTCTAAGTTTTAGCTGATCCTTGACTTAACAACATTGTACCAGGCAAACTAGATTTTCATAACAATTTTCAACAGGGTTGTGAGACAAACTTTTGTAGTTTGCCAAAAACTAACTTTTCTGGAGTTAGTTCGTTGCAACAATCACCGATTCAATACTGAAAATGTTGGTACTTAATAGTCACTTACAGTTGAAGGTGGACTGTAAGTAAATATTATGGCCAGTAACCGTGGAAATTAGTAAATGAATCGTAAGTTCGACTTACTCTAACAAAATGTTGTTAATAATGATCAACTGTCCGTGCAGGTATTCCAAAAAATTGTTTTAGCAATACCTGTACTGTAAACGTGTCTCTATATTTGTCCTTTAACCCACAGCCGTCTTAAATACAAGCCGTGCCCAGAGACTTGGCAACGCCGCCTTGGCTGTAGTAAGTAGGTCTATCAACCCTACAGCCCCTTTTCATCTGGTTGTGAATACTTCAGCATTTCAAAAACAAAACTGATTCTGAAAACAATTATTGTAGAAAAACACACGCAAAAAGTTGTTATTAATTGTTTTTTTGTTATACATTAAAAAAACTTTGCAATAACTGTCAACATATCTATATTTTACATTAATTACAACTAATTTATTCTACTTAAGTATACATATTATTTGATTATAAATTGCAAATTAAATTGAAAATTTAAAAAAACGAAACTTTTCAGCTTTCACGACTTAACATACAATCTAAAATACATTACATTAAATATAAGCCCAACATACTTTCATTTTGTAAAGGTATCTAATTTTCGTTTTTTCGAGTTACGTTTCGAAGACTGTCCACAGTTACTTTTAAATAAATCTTTTTGTCTTGTTTGGCATTATTTCTGTTGTTAACATAATTATTTAATAGTAAATTTGCAAACACTGAACATATCATATTAAATATAATTGTATTACTTTTGCCACATTCACAAACATTATGTAACTTTACATCTAAATCCGATTCAATGCTTTTAAAAGTTAATAAGCATAACAGGTATTTTTGGCTGTCGCCTAACAGGAGAAATTTTATTTCTAGTTCTTTATCATTAATTATAAATTCTAGTATGGAACACATATGGTGAAAAAGTGCGATTACAGCATCACAAGGGTACAGAAAGCCCACCTTCTTGTAAATAGTCAAAATATTCGCAGTTAATGTAATTTCCCTTATCATGTACAATTGCACGTTCACAATAATTATTACATGATAATTTTTTATTTACCATGTGTGCTGCATACTCACAGACATATATTTCTGCAGACTCATCAAAGCGGAAAGCGCTAAATAATATGTATCTAGTATGTGTAGAAAATCACTTAGGTTACATTCATCATCAAAACTTTCAGACACTATATTTTGTGTAGCAATATTTTTAAACTTCTCCTCAATTTCAGAAAAAGAAAAAGTACCATTGGTTTTTTTGAAAATACGTTTGATACGTTTTTTTTTCTGCGCCGACTATATCGTCGAAAGATACATTAGAATTACACCCTGATAATAATCTGTACATGCCAAACCGTTTTTATAAATTTTCGGTAGTAAACTTCCCAAGCAAAAAATATTTTATTGAATAATGGTCAAAGCAATATTTAATTAAGTTTATTAAAACAGTTGTACTTTGGTGTATTGCATTGTATGTTTCAGTTGTTAAGTGCCCATTATTATTTTGTATTTTATTCCACTTTTCTAACCACAGTAAACTTTTTTAAAAACTCCATTCTACTATCTGAAAAATCTTGAAAAGGTTTACACCAGTCATTTTATTTAATAGTGCCTTTTATAACATCTCGATTATTTACAATATCCCACCACTTCCTTATAAAATCAAGAAATTGTGCAGTGTCTTCAAAACCATCCCAAAGGGTTGAAATTGTGGATTATGAAAAACATTATCAGCCAAATGCACTTTTTGTCTTTCTAATCCGGTTGGGTAGACAGATTTATAATTCAATTTGTATGCTTTTTTAATTAGTGAATGTTTTTCTTTATTATATAGATCTCTTATATTTTGAAACTTTGCATATTTTAATGCACCACTTTCAAAACCACCATAAACAAATGTTTGGTCAACATTTTTCAAATTTATCCAATTATTTCTGATATTTTTGAAAATGTGAACAAAATCATATAATAAAAAAATTTATTTTCCGGAGTATGTTGGATTAGAAAAGCTTCTATGATCAGGGAACATTTTTTGAAACATGGTACGATTGATCGAGTGATTATAGGTAATTACACAAATAATTTCAAAACCACATTGCTGTGCAAAGTTTATAACGTAATTGGTTATAGGAACCATTTCATGCCCTGTTATGTTAAATACTGGTAGAAGTTTAACAACTTCTTTAAAATTTCCAAACGCAGAGCAAATCATAAAAGTTAAACAGTTTTTGCTAATTCATTTGGTTTGTTAGATGCAACCCCAATTATTACCCTTTTAGCTCTATAATCTAAGCGACTAGTAATGTAAATTTCGTCTATTAAAAGTACAACTACTTTGTCAGTACTAGACAAAGATTTTGCCATATGCGAAAGATAATGTTCATTATTACTATTATCGTTAGGTGACATATGCATTGAAGCCGATAATTTTTGCAAATACCTTTTGTGCGGTAGAATAAAAAAATCACGGATTAAATTATAGCAGCTTGCTGATTGCGAATAAAACATAAAAGACATACCTAATTATTGTTGCTACAGAATATTTGTTTTTCTTACTAACAATTTGTTTTAATTGATCAACTATAATTTCAAGCTGAGTGGTATATACAAAATCATGATCATTTTCTGATCATTCAAGTGCTTCAAGAAGATTTTCCAATTTCACAAAAATAATAGTGTTATAATGGAATAATTTTCTTACCTGAGATAAGTGATGGTAGTATTAATAGTAGGACTATTTATGAAATCACTTTTTAATCAATAAATTAAATAAAGACACTAATGCCTATGTCACTTAAAGGCAGCTGTATAACGGTCAAACGTACCAGAATGAACTACTGGCTGCGTTGCCAAATGTACAGCAGCACGGCTTGTATTTAAGACGGCTGTGTTTAACCTTATCTTTTCACTAAAGTCCCGCACTCTGATTTTTAAGCGACTTTATTTTATTTCATATTCCATTTTTCAAGGTTTTATATTCACTAAATTACAGTATTGTCCCTATTTTTTGAATGTTTTTATCAGCCTGTCCTTTTGCTTGATTAATTGTAATATTTCGCTATTGACCCACATATTATTCTAACGACATATTACAACTTTTATGTACTCTGCTTGGGATTTACAGATGTTAACGGTATCTGTTAGCTTTTGAAGAGACTATATACTATTATTTACTCTGACTAAATAGTTCTCTAGCCTTTACATGATTTACATTACACATTTCATGTCATTTGTAACTTTTTGTTTGTACAATCTAACCCTGTCCATTATATTAAAAACAAGCCTGTTATGATCAGACAGTGCGTTTGGCTCTAATTTTATTTCTAAACAATTTACACTTTTTGTGTTCAACCAATACATAGTCTATAAGAGTTTAGGATTCAGGGGTCACTCGAGTGACCTCTACGCTTATATTATTTTTTATAACATAATTATTCAACATTATGAGATTCTTGAAATTGTGGACATTAACGATGCTTTAGATATAATAATTTAAGGTTAAAGACCCCTACTATCACATCACATTTTATTTACTATTGTATTTTCCGACTTTTGGAAAATCGTAACGATTTGTGTAAACACTATTAAAAACCTAACATTTTATGTAATATACTAGCTGACCCGGCAAACATTGTTCTGCCCAAAAATAATTTGTTTTTGTACACACATCTTCTGAATATAAGTACGTTAAATCGCACCATACATACACATTTTCGTTAATATCTTGACTCCAGCGCCACCTACCGGGTTCGTTTTTTGCATAATCATTTATTTCTACGTAACCAACGTATATTCTGAATATCAGCTAAATCGCACTATAAATACACATTTTCGTAAATATCTTGACCCTAGCGCCACCTATCGGCTCCATTTTTTGTAAAAACATTTATTTCTACGTAGCCAACATATATTCCGAATATGAGCTAAATCGGACCATAAATACACATTTTCGTAAATATCTTGACTTCAGCGCCACCTACCGGGTTCGTTTTTTGCATAATCATTTCTTTCTACGTAACCAACGTATATTCTGAATATCAGCTAAATCGCACTATAAATACACATTTTCGTAAATATCTTGAATGTAGCGCCACCTATCGGGTCCATTTTTTGTAAAAGCATTTATTTCTACGTAGCCAACATATATTCCGAATATCAGCTAAATCGCACTATAAATACACATTTTCGTAAATATCTTGACTCTAGAGCCACCTATCGGGTCCATTTTTTGTAAAAACATTTATTTCTACGTAGCCAACATATCTTCCGAATATGAGCTAAATCGGACCATAAATACACATTTTCGTAAATATCTTGACTTCAGCGCCACCTACCGGGTTTATTTCTTGTATAAAGATATCTTTCTACGTAACCAACATATATTCCGAATATGAGCTAAATCTGACCATAAATACAAATTATCGAAATATCTCGACCCCAGCGCCACCTGTTGTAAAATGGTTGTTCATAAGCCTTCGGGGGTGTGCTCACAACAACTCACCAAAGTTTCGTCGCAATCGGATGAATGGTATTGGAATGCATGCGGGACAAAGAAACATTCATTTATATAGAGGGTGTAACATAAATGTGGGCCGCTACTTCAGGAGCGTATTCTAGTCATCAAAATGATGATAAAAGTTGAATAAACATATGTCCAAAAATCTGGTGCGATACACTCCCACAACTTCCTTTTACAGTGATCTTATAATTAGTCAAAAATTTTCAAAAATTACAAATTCTACAAAAACGGTTCAAAAATGTAATAATATACCGGGTGTTCTATTTAAAATAGGAGTTAATAAAAAAATAGAAAAGAAAACAAAAGAAATCCACTTTAGAAGTATTCAACTGGAAAATCACCTATCTCACATCAATACACATTAAAAAAGTAAAAAAAATGCAAAGTTTGAAAAAAATCGTTAAAGCCGCGATTTCCTTCAAAAGCTTGCTGTCTCATCTACATATTACACAAAACTTATAAATGAAGTTTCAACGCCATACCTCTTTTCGTTTTGGAGATATTCACAGCCAGACAGACAGACAGACACCCAGACAGACAGACCAATGAAAAAAATATGTTTTTTGGGATCAGGGGACTCTAAAACGTGAAGATCTGGTGAGAACTCAATTTCGAATTTTTGGGGTGAATCCAATACTTCCTTTATTGTAAAAGGAAGTAAAAATGAGTCGTTTTCCTGTTACAGTAATTTTTGTGTTGAAACTTCAGATTATTTACGAAGAATTATTATTTTATTTTCAGCCATAATGAAATAAAAGAATTAATTATCCATGGAGACATGACACGAAGCTGATATCAGTTACCATTTGAAGAAAGTTAAAATGTATCTAGTGGCCTTCCATCAAATAAACAAGATTGAAGTTGTTTTTCACGGCAAAATGTTATAAAGAAAAATTGCTGCAAATAGTGCCCTTATGGCACAAAAAAAGTGCCATCGCTTAATTCCGCTTTTGAAAAAAAAAATCGTGTCTACCCACTACCTACGGGCAAGTCCGGCGGGTGAATTGTGAATATATCAGTTTGCTGGACATATCTACCCGTAGAAACGGGTAGATATTTCCGCAAAACTGATATATTCACCCACCGGGTTGGGTTTTAGTGCGGCGGGTGAATATATCAGTTTTCTGGACATATCTACCCGTACTAAAAAATCTCGTCTAACCACTTCGTACGGGTAGATAATTCCGTAAAACTGATCTATTCACCCACCGGTTTGGGGTTTAGTGCGGCGGGTGAATATATCAGTTTGCTGGACATATCTACCCGTAGAAACGGGTAGATATTTCCACAAAACTGATATATTCACCCACCGGACTTGCCCTCCGAATATGAGCTAAATCGGACCATAAATACACATTTTCGTAAATATTTTGACTCCAGCGCCACCTACCGGGTTGATTTTTTGTATAAACATTTATTTCCGCGTAACCAACATACAATCCGAATATGAGCTAAATCGGACCATAAATACACATTTTCGTAAATAACTTGACTCCAGCGCCACCTACCAGCTTCATTTTTTGTATAAACATTTCTCTCTACGTAAGGAAGGTATATTCCGAATATAAGCTAAATCGGTCCAAAAATACACATTTTCGTAAATATTTTGACTCCAGCGCCACCTACCGGGTTTATTTCTTGTATAAAGATATCTTTCTACGTAACCAACATATATTCCGAATATGAGCTAAATCTGACCATAAATACAAATTATCGAAATATCTCGACCCCAGCGCCACCTGTTGTAAAATGGTTGTTCATAAGCCTTCGGGGGTGTGCTCACAACAACTCACCAAAGTTTCGTCGCAATCGGATGAATGGTATTGGAATGCATGCGGGACAAAGAAACATTCATTTATATAGAGGGTGTAACATAAATGTGGGCCGCTACTTCAGGAGCGTATTCTAGTCATCAAAATGATGATAAAAGTTGAATAAACATATGTCCAAAAATCTGGTGCGATACACTCCCACAACTTCCTTTTACAGTGATCTTATAATTAGTCAAAAATTTTCAAAAATTACAAATTCTACAAAAACGGTTCAAAAATGTAATAATATACCGGGTGTTCTATTTAAAATAGGAGTTAATAAAAAAATAGAAAAGAAAACAAAAGAAATCCACTTTAGAAGTATTCAACTGGAAAATCACCTATCTCACATCAATACACATTAAAAAAGTAAAAAAAATGCAAAGTTGAAAAAAATCGTTAAAGCCGCGATTTCCTTCAAAAGCTTGCTGTCTCATCTACATATTACACAAAACTTATAAATGAAGTTTCAACGCCATACCTCTTTTCGTTTTGGAGATATTCACAGCCAGACACACAGACAGACAGACCAATGAAAAAAATATGTTTTTTGGGATCAGGGGACTCTAAAACGTGAAGATCTGGTGAGAACTCAATTTCGAATTTTTGGGGTGAATCCAATACTTCCTTTATTGTAAAAGGAAGTAAAAATGAGTCGTTTTCCTGTTACAGTAATTTTTGTGTTGAAACTTCAGATTATTTACGAAGAATTATTATTTTATTTTCAGCCATAATGAAATAAAAGAATTAATTATCCATGGAGACATGACACGAAGCTGATATCAGTTACCATTTGAAGAAAGTTAAAATGTATCTAGTGGCCTTCCATCAAATAAACAAGATTGAAGTTGTTTTTCACGGCAAAATGTTATAAAGAAAAATTGCTGCAAATAGTGCCCTTATGGCACAAAAAAAGTGCCATCGCTTAATTCCGCTTTTGAAAAAAAAAAATCGTGTCTACCCACTACCTACGGGCAAGTCCGGCGGGTGAATTGTGAATATATCAGTTTGCTGGACATATCTACCCGTAGAAACGGGTAGATATTTCCGCAAAACTGATATATTCACCCACCGGGTTGGGTTTTAGTGCGGCGGGTGAATATATCAGTTTTCTGGACATATCTACCCGTACTAAAAAATCTCGTCTAACCACTTCGTACGGGTAGATAATTCCGTAAAACTGATCTATTCACCCACCGGTTTGGGGTTTAGTGCGGCGGGTGAATATATCAGTTTGCTGGACATATCTACCCGTAGAAACGGGTAGATATTTCCACAAAACTGATATATTCACCCACCGGACTTGCCCGTAGGTACTGGGTCGACACAATTTTTTTTTTCAAAATCGAAATTAAGCGATGGCAATTTTTTTGTGCCATAAGGGCACTATTTGCAGCAACTTTTCTTTATAACATTTTGTCGTGAAAAAAAAACTTCGGTCTCTTGTGCCAGAAAAAATGGAGCATGCTACTATCTAATGCACCTACGTTTTTTTTAGCGTAAAAGATTGAAGTTGTTTTCTCACGGCAAAATGTTATAAAGAAAAGTTGCTGCAAATAGTGCCCTTATGGCACAAAAAAATTGCCATCGCTTAATTCCGCTTTTGAAAAAAAAAATCGTGTCTACCCACTACCTACGGGCAAGTCCGGCGGGTGAATATATCAGTTTGCTGGACATATCTACCCGTAGAAACGGGTAGATATTTCCACAAAACTGATATATTCACCCACCGGACTTGCCCTCCGAATATGAGCTAAATCGGACCATAAATACACATTTTCGTAAATATTTTGACTCCAGCGCCACCTACCGGGTTGATTTTTTGTATAAACATTTATTTCCGCGTAACCAACATACAATCCGAATATGAGCTAAATCGGACCATAAATACACATTTTCGTAAATAACTTGACTCCAGCGCCACCTACCAGCTTCATTTTTTGTATAAACATTTCTCTCTACGTAAGGAAGGTATATTCCGAATATAAGCTAAATCGGTCCAAAAATACACATTTTCGTAAATATTTTGACTCCAGCGCACCTACCGGGTTGATTTTTTGTATAAACATTTCTTTCCACGTAACCAACATACAATCCGAATATGAGCTAAATCGGACCATAAATACACATTTTCGTAAATATTTTGACTCCAGCGCCACCTACCGGGTTGATTTTTTGTATAAACATTTCTTTCCACGTAACCAACATATATTCCGAATATGAGTTAAATCGGAACATAAATACAAATTATCGAAATATCTCGACCCCAGCGCCACCTGTTGTAAAATGGTTGTTCATAAGCCTTCGGGGGTGTGCTCACAATAACTCACCAAAGTTTCGTCGCAATCGGATGAATGGTATTAGAATGCATGCGGTGAAGTAAAATCAGCAAGTAATAATCCATTTGACAAGATATTTACATTTTTCACATGTTAATTTCTATAAGACCAATACTGCTCAATTGCTCTACTAAATTTATCTGGCATTAGTTTGTGACGTCTTTATCCTTCCACACCAGCAAACAAGCAAACATACAGCAAGTATGTAAAATAAAGTGGCATATTCATATAATGTACACAATTCTTATCCAAATTGCAATAAACATTAATATTGAATGCTTTTCTTATGCATTAGTTCTCATTTTCGTTTCTGTCGTCAATTGTCAAATCATTTCCAATTCTTTATCTTTAATTTAAACAGAGATCCGGCGACAATGTACTTATTCAGAAAATATAACCTTAAACTGAAAACAACCTAACCTAACACAAAAAGTGTCAATTTCCATTAGGGAGTTTAGTTGCCACAGAGGTTCTGCCAACAAAATTACTAGATGGTCATAGCCTCACCTGATCCAAAAAGATCATGAAAGGCATATATGTTTATATCAACTTTTTAAATCATTTTGATGAGTAGAATACGCTCCTGAAGTAGCGGCCCACATTTTTGTTACACCCTGTATATACAGTGTGTCTACTTAAGTTGGAATCATATGGAAACAAAATTATTATTGGTTTTATGAAAAAAGGTATTCCTGATAAAAAGTTCTGCATGGTCCAAAACTTAAAATGCAACCGTCAGATATACATTTTTTCAAGCCATATACGAGGTTTGTCAAAAAATATGAATTTTGCTCAAGCGTAACGTACGTTTATTTTTGACAAAATCGAAAATTTTCATTGACAAAAGTTGATTATAATTGAAAACTACATTCAAATATGCAATTACACCGATCTATCATGAAAAATTAGATTTTATTATTTTTTTACTAAATTTTCTACACATTGATTCTAAATATTTGAAAACGTTATAAATTACGTTTAGTTTTGAAACATTATCTTTCTTATCTACTATAAACATAAACATTTTCGATTTTGTCAAAAATAAACGTACTTTACTCTTGAGCAAAATTCATATTTTTTGACAAACCTCGGATACGGCTTGAAAAAATTGATATCTGACGGTTGCATTTTAAGTTTTGGACCATGCAGAACTTTTTATCAAGAATACCTTTTTTCATAAAACCAATAATAAAAAATTTTTCCACATGATTCCAACTTAAGTAGACACACTGTATATATAGATATAGAGATTTCAATAACCACACTTGGATGAAGACTGTAATTATAATTAGCATCGTAATGGAATGCACCAACATTTAAATCAGCGTGCAGGGTTAGTCTGGATCGAGCAGTGCGTACTCGAGCGGTTTCAAGTCTTGCTTCCCGTTGCTCATCTGTATCTGAAACTCGTATGCCCTTTTCTTTTGTGCTTGAAGTGTAGATCGACCAATCGCTTGTCGTTTGGGTGGCATAATTGATTTGACAGCGAAAGTAATGCTTTGTGACAACTATTACAAATTCACTGTGAAAAAGCAAAGAAAATGCATGTGATATCTATTATTATCTAATGCCGACCGGCAATTGGAATTATACAATCAACACCACTTGTTATGTCACACACGAACCGAAATGTCGCTGTTTGTATTCGATTCAATTCAATTCTATACTCCTACACCGAAAACAATGGTTGTCCTAATTCAGAAACCTTCTCCGGTATGTGCACAATAACTCGCCAAAGTTTCATCGCAATCGGATGAATGACATAAGAACGCATACGGTACAAACAAAATCAACATTCATTTTTATAGATATAGCTAGAAGATGATACTTGTATGTCGATCTTCCTTTGGATAATTTGTTTCTTTTCAGTAGTGTAAAATGGACTAGCTTAACAAATGAATTCAAAACACCAAACATAAAGAGTGGATTTTAAGCAAAAGAGATTATGTCAAAATTGGGGGCAGTAAGACCCAGCCCGTCGAAAGGTGTGATTCTCAAACCACCCGTAACTGGAGGGTTAATGCAGTTCAACTCGAATTTTATGGGCATGTCGATCGAACGGGACATAAACTGGACATGGGCCTCTCCTGCTACTCTCCACGTACATCTGGCCTGTACAATTTGAAACGAGTGTCTTATCTAGTATAGCTACATATATAAAAATACTACGTGCTCCTCAGTCATGTAAAAATCAACCGAAATAATTTTTTCAAAAAGAATAGCATCTTGCGAATAAAATTCGTCCTCTGTATGATATTGTGAAACTTGAGGCTTCATTAATTCAGTCAAAGCTGTATATGTTATATCATTAAGTACATTTTCACATCACTGCCAACATAAATTAAATTTTTAAAACATCCACAGCCCACAGCCCTCTAGAGAGTACATGTAATTTACTTCCGTCTTTCTCCTTTTTTTCGTGACTTTTATATCTTGGGTCAATAATGGTTGGATTTTTATCTTCAAAGCTAATTTTTTGTGTTTATAGAATTTAGGAGTTTAAATTGACATTTTAAAGACGTTATTTGTTAAGTATGCTTTTAAATAAAGCAACTTAAAAGAGGCTAAACTATATTTTTCTGTTTTAATTCGCCAATAATATAATAAATGGTAGAATTCAGCGATAGAAAATAAGATATCAGACGAAAGTTCATTACAACAGGTTTTCAAAATTTAAGATATCTAGGGTGTTCCGTTTAAAATCCAAAATTATCGAATTTGCAAATTGTGAGCACTCTGTGTAGCATTAATGCTCAGAGGCACTATTTCTCGCTCGTAAGGCAATTCACAAATAACATACTTTTTGGTAACGTTGAGTATTTTTGAATAAAATCGCTATTATGTCCAAAACCATTAATTTGAGACCTACACAACTTTATGTGGTATGATCAAAAATGATTTTCATCTTATATGGCCATGGAATAGTTTCTAATTTATGAATGCAACTATAAACCACTTAAAAATAAAATGTCAAGTTTGACATTTAAGTATACACGTAGTAGCATTCATAAATTAGGAACTAGGTACATATACCATAGCCATACTAGATGAAAATTATTTTTGATCATACTTTATTATACCAAACTATAGGGCATTCTATTTAAAAAAGAGAGAGTAAGTTTGGTACGCCACACTTTTGTGAGCCACCTTGTACAATAAAAACATTTTACTAATGTGCATCATTTTAGTATCTACAACTTTTATCTAGACAAATGTTATGTAACTCTCATACTTTTAGAACAATCTTCCAGCCCCGCATCGTTGCCGGGCCCTGTATATACAGGGTGTAACTGAAATGCCTGTCCATATTGTAGTGACTGAATTTACGCCACAAATAGACAAAAAAGGTTCATATAAACATAAGTTCAATTCCCAACCTTTGCAGAGATATTAGAGAGGATTTTTGTTGTTTCACTGAAAATTCAGAATAAATCTCCAAATGAAACTTGACAAACCTTTACTACCGGTAGACTTATTTGTGATTTTCTTTGTACGGGTTTAAGGGGTTAAGTAAAACAGGCTTCCCAATAAATGTCTTATCTACTTTCTTGTTGGTTCAAAATCTCGAATAAATACATTATGCGGGTTGCTATATTTAGTCTTTTAAAACCAAACGTAAACACTATATGAACTTGATACCAAAGAGCATATATGCTCTTTGTTGATACGTAAAAGCTGACCTCACTTGCGCGCGAAGTTTGCAGGACGCGATAAAATGTATCTACGTGTGTAAACATTTGCTTTAAAAATAACGTATTCTGTTTTAGCGTTCTCCTTGTGTCCTTGTTCGAAGTGAACAAAACAGTTGTGGGTGTTGTTACAGACAAGTGCAGAAGTGTTAACTACTGGATAATCATTTTTATTAGCAACAAGAAGGAATGTAAGTGCAATTGTTTTTTATTTAATAAACCTCGTGGTTCACAATGTTAGTGCGTTACATGTTTGTGTGTTCTTTATTGACGTTGAAACAATTTTTTTTATATTTTGCGTTTAGAATAACTCCATTATACGCCCAGTCGGTCTTATTTTGTTCATGCATTCCTTGTGGTGTGAGTTGATGTATCTACTGATTAGTGTATTAACAATAATTTCTAAATTAGCATTATTTTGGAGATTTACATGCCAAATTGCTGATAGAAATTATTATTAATTATTCATGAGCACCGAGTACGCAGCTACTCGTTGCAGTCCTAGTTCAGGGTTATCATCATCGTTTAAGTTGTTCCTAAACCATTCAGAATAGATTTGACGTGCAATAAAATCTCGTAGGAAAATTTGGTGATTCATATGAATTTTATAAGGAAAAAGCTTTAAATCTTTTTTTAACATTGTACTTATGGCAATTTCCATAAGATAAATTAATTTGTTGGCTTAATCTTCTTACTGAAGTTGAAGGATTAGTCTCAATAATGTTTTGTGCATTATCAATAACCTCTTGCGTTCTTCGGATTGGATGTCCAGACCACGGTTTTCTTGCTACACTACCTGTTTGTCTAAAATTTCTGATTAGTCTATGAATGATTTCATATATCACTTGAGAAGAATGCATTTCGAATTCAGCCGGAAAACGCTCTATAAATTAATTGCAACATTCTTGTTTAGAATATTCCCATACGCCGTCATCAGTTTTATGTCCATTACGAAAATATACTTCTAACAAGAACGACAGTTTTGATATGTCTCTGAAGTTTATTTATTTCTATTCGTATTTATTTATTTATTTATTCAATTTATTTAATTTATTTATTCAATTTATTCATTCATTCATTCATTCATTGACCGATAACTACAAGCATGTATGGAGGTTTAAAATAAATAATTAATAAAATCAAATAATTTTTCTAAACTATTCCTTGACATGCTTAATTTTAATTCTTTATTGTACTAATTCTTTGTTGTATATATATATTTAAACTTTCTTTTTGAGTTTTGTGTTACCTTTTAAATCCATAATTATAATACAATTGAGATTTGCAAATTTTGAATTAAGATTTTATTTTAACAGCACCATCATCTACT
Source organism: Agriotes lineatus (assembly GCA_940337035.1). NCBI lineage: Eukaryota > Metazoa > Arthropoda > Insecta > Coleoptera > Elateridae > Agriotes > Agriotes lineatus. The sequence goes on from OW679200.1 coordinate 60,246,166, forward strand.
TGGCGAGTACCACCGATCATTGCAAGAAATGAGCAGCAGTTAACTCTCAAAATTTTGAAATGCGTGCCACTTGGTCAGTTTACTGGAAATGAAATCTATGATGATGATTTTGGATGCTACATTGTTCAACTACCTAGTAAAATTGACAGACTGTAATTATGCATCTTCTGAGACATCGTTATGACGTTATCCCATTCAACTGGTAAGTGTTTACAGTTGTATAACTAGTTTTATGATTTTTGTTTTTTTTTATAGTCGGTGGCAGGTGGCACTAGAAATGTTGCATGATTTATATATCAACTGACATCAATCAATATACGTTTCAAAGCAAAGCAAATATGTAATTGAAATAAACATTATGGAAAAAAGACCATTTCAAAGTGTATCATTGGTTGCTGTCTAAAATTTAGATAAGTCGCTGAAATTATATTTAGTTTCTAATGGCACAAACTGGACTACCTATGTCATTCCTGAATGCTTAAATTTCAAACAAGTCGGACTAAACCGATAAAAAATTGTGTTAATTGTTGTAATTTTGCACACTTACTACACCGGGTCTTTCCATTTAAATTGCAGAAACTCTCGAGTTTGATACATTATTGAAAAGTGTTGTGGGTTTTATGAACTATTTTTTTAGAGATGCTTGGTTTTTTAATGTTTTTTTATTTTTGAAAGTTTGCATCCATAACATCAAATTATTTTTAGGAATTTGCTTCAGAATTGGCATTTAAACTTATGAATTGCTCAAAATATTTGTAAAGCATTATTTACTTTATCGTAAATATGGAGGAAACGGTCGTTTTTCTAAAATTATATTTTTTCTACGATCCTGTCAAAATGACCACTTTTTGCACAGTTTCTAGTGTCAAAAGCGACGTTTGTAGCACTCTTAATATTAGCGCCCGAAATACGTGTTTTTTGCACGTTGCCATTGGTGGCGTGTTTTCGCTTTGCCGTAAGTTTGAATGCCAACATAACCCAGAATATCTAACACAATGTGACCGAACTAAGTTTTTATATTGCTGTTCGATCGTAGAAAAAATAGCATCACTAGCGACGTTAAAAGCACTCTGCTTTGCGTCGTGCTCTTAAACTCATCGCACGTGCTTTAAAGGCGTCCTTATACACTAGTAATAAAATAGCATAATATACCTACTATTTTTCACTATCTTCTTTGCAAGTGATCCTTATACTATCAGATTTAAGGGATGTAGGAAACATCTACAAAAATTGTTACGGTTTCCATAACAATGTACTTACTTTCCTAGAGAAATAAATTATTTACATCCCGCATTTATTACAACTTGACAGGATGCCATGTCTGCCATTTGGTTAACTCGAAGAAAACCATTATCCCTCGTACTATTATCCATTTTTAATAAGAATTTATTCACAACGCTCACAAAACAGCACTCGCAATCGTATTTACGCCGTGCGGTTTTTTTGGTTCGGTGAGATTGCTAACTCGCTACGCTTAAGCAAACTCTCACCTCACCAAAAAACATCACTTTCATCTCTTGTTGTAAAATATACTAATTTTCACCTATGGATTTAAAAAAATATGCCTTTTTTTCATTCCTTTGTTTCCTTAAAATAAAATCAAGTGTATTTTATACATTTTTGATATTCTTAATAATTATTGACCAACTGAATTCAAAATTGTCTTTGCACAGTATCTGTTCATCTCAGAAATCAAGTATTGAAACACATTCATAAGCCAAACAATACACACTTACTTTTCACTAATCTTCTCGATTTTTAGAGTTTCTGTTGTTGAGGTGAAATCACTTTGTATCTTGCGGGTGTTTTGTTGTTCAGAATAAGATTTTTTTTAATGAAACATCGGGTCTGCGTTGTAGTCTTTAATTAGTTGAAAGGGGTCTTAATAAGTTCAATAAACATTTCAAAGGGGCCTTAACGAGTTCAAAAACGTTATATTTAATTTGCAGATCCTGCATCAAATGCTATCGCCAAAGAAAAAAAGATGAGACTACTCAAAAAGAAGTGACTGCCAAGGATACCAAGCGAAAAAGCCATAAGTATTTATTTTGCGGCAAGTTAAGTGCAACTTTGTCTCGCCATATCATCCTGATGCATGGCAATGGACCACGCGTTACACTCCCACAAGAAAAACATCCATTGTTGTTGATAAAGGTACACACCCCATAATTGAATACACCTGTGCAAAAAGGAGGCAGCTCCATTTTTACAAAATTTTCAGGGGAGCAATGTGAAAGTAAATTCTGAATTTAGAAGATATTTTTCATTTTCACATCAAAGTTGGTCTTATATCTTTCAATTTCCCGGAAATTACACTTTTTTTGTCCCATACCTAAATAATATTTCAGAAAAAGAAATTGGAGCTACCTCTTTTTTGCTCCGGATAACCATATTTGGTAGTACAAAAAATAACATCTAAAAACGTCGGTAAAAAACTATTTGTATTTATTCATTAAATATACATAATTGATTTCGGAGGGTTCCACAGCCATTGTCGTTAAGTAACAAAGTATATATTGTTATAACCACTATTACGTTAAACTTGCATCAGCATCCGGAATATTTAATATGCTTAGCTTTTAATTATTCCGTTCTTGTCCCTCACACTTAAGCTTCTCGTAGAACCACATACACTCTAGTGAAACATACTTTCTTGCAAGTTTTTGTACTCGAAGCGGTAAAAACCAGAACTATTTCGGTGCAAAAAGGGGGTAGCTCCGGAGCTGCCTCCTTTTTGGGCCAAATCAGTATTGGGTTTTAAGAATATTTTCTATCTTATCCTCGTATAAAACATCGGAGCTGCATCCTTTTTGTACCAATCGAACCCATTTTTTTCACTTTACTAATGTCATTAAAAACCCTAAAACGTATAAAATGTGGAGCTGTCTCCTTTTTGCACCGTCTTCACACTGTCTTCAATTGTTCTACAATAATTGCTCAGCTCTATCTTCAGTGTGCAGTTTATTTTAAGCATTGTTATATTTTCTTCATAGTAATTCGTAACTGCTTTACATTGATTACACTTGCATGTAAATTTTGTACTTCTACTGTGCGTTTTTTAAAAAAATTATATATATTCTGAAATGTTCCAGATTCGAATGTTGACGGTGGTTGTTCAATTTTGAAGACCCCTGAGAGTGAAAACTTCAGGACAGGTATTACGAGTGACTCTTCACCAAGTCCATCAGCCTCCGAAATTAGAATGCAAATGAAAAAGCGTCCTTGCAGTGTCACTGATTGCAGAAAAGATTGATGCCATTGGTCAAAACAAGAGGATGCTAAATTGTTGAAGCACTTTAAACACCTACTAATACAAGGAGACAAACCTTCTAAAGCAGCACTACAAAATGTTCTTAAGGCAAATAAGAATGTCTTCGTTGGCAGAACATACCAAAAAACTTATGCGCATTTAGTGTACTTTATTCGAAAAATACCTTAAAACTAACAAATCTAAAGTCTCTTAAACCTGAGCATAATCTCTTACATTTAAGATGCATATTTATTTATTTATTTAGAAACTGCAATTTTGCTCATAAATTTTTGGTGTATAGCATGTCTGCCTTTTGTATTATTCACATCTGTGGTTGTAGTAGTAAGTGCTTACTGTTAAGTAATTAGACGGAGGGCCTGCTACAAATATAGTTGCGTCATTTTATTAAGAAAATATTCCTTGCAATTATATTCTCTTAATATCGCTGATAATTGATTTGGATGTGGGCCTGGTTTTCGATGGTGGGGAGGGCTGCAGCAGTGGTGCAAAGGGGTAGAGAAGAGATCAGCTAGGGTGGCCTGAAATTCGTGTTATATATTGGGCAGTACTGAAGTATATTATTGGTGGCAGTGTCGGTGTATGTCCAATTTGAGGTTAGCAGGTTAGGTTGTGTTTGTTATTTAACACAGACTGACACAAAACCTAACCTAATCTCGAATTTGACATACACTGACAGTGCCACCAACAATACACTTCAAAACTGCCAAACTTATGACACATGTCACAGGCGACGCTGATTATAAATTGATTTGATCTCTTGGTAAACTCGATCCACTATAGTCCCGGATTGTCAATGTCAAAATCCAATTTAAAAAATCCCGTATATCATGGTTAATACTTTTAAGTCAAGCTCTGGGTAACTAGAAACAATTAATTAAGTTACTAATGTCAAAACTATAAATTATAGGTTATTTTTCGAAGTGAAATTAAGCAAAAATAAATAAAAGTTGCCAGGTAACAAAAACCCAATTTTTCAAAATTACGGTTTTGCGTTGTCCAACCTAGTGGTAACAAAAAAAACCAATCGAAATTCAACAGTGCTACCACAAAACATCATTTTTAACAATCCGGGACCATAGTGAACAGAGTACATTTCAATTTCTTATGGTCCTTGAGAAAGGTATCCCCAGTAGGTCATGTTTAGTTATGTGAAAATGACCTCACAGACATGTCACGTTTACTTTCCAAATTAGGTTATACTTTTTTACATTTGACAAATACCGGTATAGCTAAAAATATTTGTCAAACGTCAAAAATTATAACCTAATTTACAAGTATATACCTGACATTTTGTCAGGTCGGTATCACATAACCAAACATGACTTACTGGGGATACTTTTCTCAAGGACCATAAGATATGGAATTATCTCTACCCCTTTTGCGCCCCTGTCGTAGCTCTTTCGACCACTGGAATCCAGACAGACTTCCCAACCAAATATCAGCAATGGAATATTTTCTTGATGAAATGACTTAACAAATTTTGTCGCTGGCTCTTACACGAAATATGTAACATCTCATATCAACTGCTACTGCCTATGCACGCTTAATAGTTTACTAGAAAATGTAATTTATAGATTTTTATGTACTAGCTTAATTATACAGGGTTATCAGTTGGATTAGGGATAATTCAAAATGTATGTATGATATTCAGAGATAATGCCATCGTCATATGCACAAAACAGGAGTTCTACATGATCTAGTTAGGTGAGCCAATTTTCTGCCCAAGATCATGAAACGAGTGTACAAAATGGTACATACAATCCAGCAGTATGTGCAGTGCATTTTGTGCTATGAACAATTTATTCCAAAGTGTAACGTGTGCGAGTTTTGATTGAGTGTGGTGTCAGAGAAGCAGCTAAATACGATGACATGCGATGGTATCAGTCGTTTGAGGAAGACTACAGTGTTTCTGATATTCAAATGCTGTCGTATGCCTTAAACGACTGTTACCATCGTACTTAGGTGCTGTTCTGATACCGAAGTCACGTCTAAACCGTCTTTTAACACGTGCAACACTTTGGAATTGTTCATACCACAAAACGCATTGCACACGCTGTTCGATTATTGGTACCTACTGCTTTGTTGATTTTTATCATGATTTTAGGAATACACTGGCTCAGTTACCTAGATCATGTAAAACTCATATCGTACCTCTAAAATCATGTTCATGTGCGCAGCTATGGTATGGGTATATTTTGAAATTATGTGCATATTTTTTCCCAATTCTAGTTTGTTTTATTATACAATGATTAGAATTATATTAGTTTAAAATTTGTAATTGAAGTTGCATATACAGTGTCCGCCAAAAAGTCGGCATAAAACTTACGGTAATAATTTGTGCTTGTCTAAAAACCTATTTAGCCCCTATCATATATACCGAGTGATTTTTACTTCTTTAGAAAATTGAGTTTTTCGAACTGTCAAAATCCGAAGTGCTATTTTTCGGAAACTAAGTAAGATATCCATGAGATTTTTTTTTAAAGGCGTGTTATTTTTAGCGAACTGAACAATCTCAAGGCCAGAAAACCCCTAATATTTTTTAACTTTAGCTAAAAATTAATTTTTCAGTTTTTCAAAATTTCACATATCAAGACTTAATATTAAAATTCAAATTTTTTTATGTGAAGACTAAAAATTTATAGTGGGAAAAAATAATATAAAATGTTAATTACTTCTTTAGATTTTTTATTGTTTACCGAAAAGTAGTATGTTTGCATAATTTTTACGTTTTTTATGCAAGGTGCTTTTTAGGAGAAATATTTTTCAATTCTTATTAATATCTATTTAAATGGCTTCAAGAAACTCTAATCTAGCCCTGTAAATGAATTACTGTTACAAAAATCCTGTAAAATGAAAAATAATTTTTTTTTCCATATGCCGACTTTTTGGCGGACAGTATATGTTTAATTTACTATTCCAACTGATTCAATTGTTTACTGTCTTTCTGTTTCTTAATTAGTTACAAATGGTTAAATTTTATATTAATTTTTTAACAGTGTATGTCTACATTTGAAATATTTGTTTTGTTATTATTTGTACTTTTTACATTTAAAAATAAAACTATTCTAATACGTCTAAATTTGTTTACTTTTTGTCATCTGATGTTATCTTTGATAATGTAGCGTAAGTTACAACCTCAAACTGAGAGTAGCTGGAAAATCCTATTCTATTGAAGTAGTAACAATTTAATGATGAGAGTGAAAAATATGTCTCTTTATTCACTGTACCATATAACTATTTTTAATTATCACCTTTAGCACCTTTCTTATTTTATTCTAGTAAAATTGAAATGCAAAATACAAAAAAAAATTGTAGTTTATGTAAAAGCAGGCAACCATTGTTGCACTTGCGATTTGCATGTGGTCATATGTGGATGTAGCATTTATGTGAAAAAACATTTTTAGTGTTAAATCACTTTTGCTTACCTTTTCGTACAAGAATTTTGTTTTAAAGTAGTGTACTAGTTATTTAGATTACTGAATTAATTGTATGAGAGTATTCCATGTTTATATATTTAATAAAATCATTTTACTGATTTCCTGTGTAAATTCCACATAAGCCAAGATAACACCCATTTTTATCAGAGCGCCATTTGTCCGTTGACGCGTGGTGGAGTTGAGTACTAAAATTATAAGCGATGTAGCGCTATGCAGTGTAGCACTAAGCAGAGAAAACCATTATTATTATTATATTATTATTATTATAGTAATTAATTAAATACGTGGATTGATGACTGACAGAAAATAACATTTATTTTGGCACAAATTTGATCATGGCTTTTCTGTTTTTTGTGAATAAAATTCAAAACATTTATTACAGTTTTTAAGCTATTTCTATCTTAAACAAGCAACAAATTCAAGTAAAGTAGTATCAAATTAAGCGCATTTTTTTCTCTTTCGATTGATACCACTATCAATCCTTTAGTACTTTAAACAAAAAATTTGGGTTTTAGTTTTACAATGCTGTGTGAAATATATTATAATACAACCGAAACAGATTAACATTTATTCAAAATAATTACATTGCTATATTGCAACATATTTTCTTCAGATAACTGTTTGTTCAACACAATAATACTATTTATAATATGCTACTGTATATACCCCCCACCGCTAACAAAGCAATACTGGAATATATGTTTTCTTTCTCTATCATCGGTTAATAACTATGGCACGTGACACCATTCCATAGCCTCTCCACACAAACAGCTCCTGAGAAGCAAATAGTCCTTGCATTTCTAGCATATACTTGCCGTCGGGTATATACGGGGGAAACTTCGATTCGTCTGGAGCCCAGTTGCAGAAATGATACGTTATTCCCTAGGTGAAACGATTGGCATTAATGAAAACAAACACAACACAATATTTACCTTTGTGAACGTACATCCAGTGAAGTTTCCACATTTAAAAATTCCCGCTGCTCCTATCTGGTCTGTCTTCAATGCCGAGCAGAAGGTCACTTGAAGTCGAATTGGAAACAACCGAAACTCGTTGCTCATAAACTTATAAGCTTGAGTGACTATCTGCAATAGTAATATCAATGTTACTTATTTAATAGAGTTATAGTAATAGCAATTATAGAATATTGCGCTAATGGAAAGACTGAAATTTTAGAAATAATATGTTGTGGTCTATAACTTTTTAACCTCAATGAGAATAAAAACATTCAAGTTGGGACTAAACAATTTGGAATAATTAAGCACTTTCAAATTAAACATTAACATATTCATCGGGATTAATCTATTTCAAGTGGGAAACGATGCAGTTTATTGTGCCAAACTCAAAAGTTAACAAAAAACAAGTAAACGATGTACATGTATTTACAGTTACTCTAAGTTACATTTATATTAACAGAACAACGACAAACAAAAGTTAACTATGTAACAAATTAAGCAATCACCTACAAAAACATAATTTGCATAACCGCATCTAATGTGGAATCAAAAGTTATTTTCATCTATAGTACGTTATATGGGACCTCAAATTATCGACTAATTTATACTAGAACCTCAGAAACGCCATAGTGAAAAAAAATGCGAACAAGTAAAGAAGTGGACACACGTTGATGTACAAAAACAGATACAACACGATTTTGGTTGAACAACCAAACTGAAGGGATCAAATAAAATCAAATAAAAACCTGGTGTGTTGAGTTGTTTCTTTTGTTCGTTGGTTTTTGGCTCACTGAATTTTCCCATTTTCGTCCATTTTCCACCTCCTTCTTCTGCCGCCTTTTCCACTTCCTTGACCTCCCGTTTTTGTTTTCCCTTTCACTCTTGCTTTTCATATAAGTCTTTCTGTTTTTCCCTCTTCATTCTATACTATACATGCCCGAACAACCCTTGCTGTTTTCCTGTGCTACTGATCTACTTATTGATTTGGTTTATTCTCTTTTTTTTTGTAACAATCTCATCTCTGTCCTCTTGGATCTTGCTTTTTGTTTTTCGTTGTTATAATCAGTACCACCATGTTCTTGAATAATTATGTCCTTGCTTCTCTACAAACTTTCCTTTCTCAGAGAAATGTAGATCTTTATTGCGTTGAACAACCCACCCTTTCATTGATTTCATTATAGAGTTTAGCATCACTACTTATCCAAACTGCTAGATATTTAAAGTTTTCTATCTGTTCCATTTTTCTTCCTTCTGTTTCTTTTGCCGCTTTTACCATTGTGTTTGTTTTACTTACAACAATCTCCATATTTTTTTTGCTTTACCTCTGCATATAATTTTAGGTGGTGTCAGATTGTTTTTGTTTGCATCATGTCGTATGCGAAAAATTGTAACGGTTCTTTTTAATTTCGAAGTTAGAATCCTAATTTTACTTAGTTACCACGTTTATTGCCAAATCAGGAAGTTATGCTTACCGTTCTAAAACGGTAAGTAAAAATTCGAGATTAGCAGGTTAGGTTTTGTGTCAGTTTTGACAGAGACTGACGCAAAACCGAACCTGCTAACCTCGAATTTGACATAGACTTACAGTGCCATCAAAATATTATTCTGTGGTATAATGTCACATTTTACTGACGTTTGAAGAAAAATACATTTCTATCGTGCAAAAACGTCATAAGCATCACGAACGTTAAGGAATTACCGATCTCAGACAATAATTCGCTAACTTTAACTGCTAAGTTAAAAACTTTGTAAGAGGGTTTAACTTTTTATTGAAACTATGTTGGTGACAGGGGAAAATTCCTTTTTTTTCATATTCAACCCGACAGAAGTTAGAGGACTAACAGTGTAAATAAAATGACGTTTTCGAAAACGGTTAATATTAGAGACATGAATGAAGAGTACTTAATTTTTAGTCAATAGTTAAAGGTATGTAAAAAACGTTGTCCAAAGTTCTTATAATACAGGGCGTAAAAAAATTGGGGTCATGAGTGTCACAGCTAGTCCGTCCCTGCAGCTGTGAGTAATACACAACACTTTCTTGTATAGTAATTTGAAGGGTCTTATCTGGTATATATCATATTTAAAAACAAATTTTAATATACCTGGTGGTTCAATAATTATGTGTAAAAAACTTAATTCCATTGGAGCACTTTGAGAGCCCATATCTCCGAAGAGGAGGCCTATACGAAAAAAGTTTATATGAACTTGTACTATACTTTTCAGGTGTATTTTTTTTCATATCCGGGAGATTTCCCACATTTTCCCGGACACCCTGTGGATACATTATCGCAGTAGCGAAAGTAAGCTATCAATGTGCATCTTTCATAATATACGTTACCTCGTCTAGCTGAATAGCAAATAATTTGTTTCTACGTTTAGAAAGAAGCTGCTTCTGCAGATCCTCTGACATATCATCAATACGTCTACTAATAGTATTATTTGATACTGGTATTTTCTGAATCTCTTTAGCATAACTATCTACAAGCATTGTTGCGATTATATCAACGGCAGCAGAGAGAATAAGATCTTTCGCAATAGGGTGAGGTTTCATACACTTGGCTATGCGATGTGAAACTTTATAAGACGCAAGCAGAGGTTTTTGAGGCAACAAAAAAACTGTATTTAAGGCTAATTTATGATTACTCAGTTAGTTAGTGTTAGTGTTATTTTTGGGGAGACTCTAGCGAGTCTAGCAAGTAGGCCTTTATAGGCCCTTTTTGCTAACCCCATGAACAAGGTCTAGGCATGCAGAGTACCAGGTACCTTTGTCCTACTTAGAATTTTGCCGAGACTAAGGAGTTCCAACCTTAGCAAGGGATCTTTTACATGCTACACATCGTAGTAACATGGGACCCACGGCTTTACATCACTTCCGAATGATGGCATTCTGTAGAGGTTTTCATCCGCATTTTTTTATTTTTAAAAACCTCACCGGGATCGGGGATCGAACTCTCGACCCTTAGATCAGTAGCCAGAATGCTTACCACTGAGCTATGGAGCCCGGCTATGATTACTCAACTTTTCCAACTTCTTCACAAGCAAATCAAGAGGTTTATTTTCTTGATCCCTCCTTAGTTGTGGTTTCATACTGTCAGCAGCGAAAATATTTAAACATATTTCCACACTGCGGGCGCCCCTCGCCATTAATGAATGTATTTATAATGGTGGTAATAATAATGGTGAGGCACTAACACCCCATGAAGGAGCTTGGCCTGCAAGGCGGAAGAAATGTATTTACAAAACCAAAATTCAAATAGTCGTCACAATATTTATTAATTTTTGCTTTGGGAGTGTTGGCAGCTTCTTGATCTGAAGACGCAGATGTACTTGCATGCCCAAAATTACGATTAGATCCGCTTAAATATTTTTCCATGCTTGAAAAGTATTTGTACAAACTTTAAATTACTTAGGTTAGGTGCTAGAGAGTACAAAAAATATATTACTCGCCTACACGTTGCCACTCTCTACTAAACTAACCTAACTGAACATGCATCATGGTTTTTATGTTCTGTCTCCACTATCACAGTTTCTGGATCATTCTACAACGCTCGGGAAAGTTGGAGATTCCGTCATAACACATTTTAAAATGTGGCCGCAAAATCTAAAAGTTTGGGAAACGCTGCTATAGATCGATTAGTCTGCTTTCTGACCTAAGAACAATCTTCGAAAATCTTCTACTGCATACACTTCGTAAGGACAGATTTCTAATTTTTCTGCTTAATCAGCAGTTTGGATTCCAAGAAAATCGCTCAATCATATACCAAGCACATAGAATTGTGAAGAAGAATCGTAAGAAGCCTCGAGAAGATATAATATCAATTAAAAGTGAAACACAGGCTTGCGACAAGATGCGGCATCTCGGCCTTCTTTATTAGCTGAAAAGATTGTTACCATCTAACTATTACCTCCTTCTGGTTGCATATTTATCTGATAGATTTTATCCTGTAAAACACAACCTCTATCTCATACAATCACTTGTCCCACAGGACAGTGCCATAGAACCTGTCTCAGACGTCATCTATACTGCCGATATACTCGAAACAGCAAATACCAGAATCGCTACTTTTGTTGCTGATGTTGCTATTTTGTCCACTCATAATAAACCCGAATACAGCTGTGGGATTGTGTTAAACAGTCCCACAAAAGTGTCTTAAATATTAAAGAGATTTCAATCAAGCTATTTTGTACAAACCAAAGATCTCAAACCGAACTATTCATGAGGAAGGCCAGACGTTCAAGAAGAAATACAGAGATTGTTACAAGATAATTTAATCAAATCGACATTGAATATTCTTCAAGGCAAAATCGGAAATAAAGTACAGGGTCCGCCGGCTTTTACAAAAACACAATTCTTAAATGTGTCGGAGCAGATGCAGGATCTCCTGTTACCCACGGTCTAGTTCAGTCGAGAAGGCGTGATTCAAAGGTCAATCAAAACCGACGGTACTTACCCTACGACTTTTACTTAAAACGTTACCCAGAGCGCCACTCGTTTTTAAGAGATGAGCAACCCTCGTGACCCAAAACGAGAAACATCACGAGAGCTAGACCAAAAATGCACTGGGTTAGCTGCAGGCTGCCTCTTCGCCGTCGCTCACCAAGCTCCCTCCAAGCCAGCTGGTACAAAACGCAGGGTGGCCGTGAAACAGATGGCATACCTTAAATTGGCCACCCTCCTAGAAGATCAACACAAAAGAAAAACTGACACTAGCCCAAATCTTGCGGCTTGCTTACTCAAAGGACATGTTTTGGTTTTACAATAAAATACACACGGCCTTTGCCAATGGAGGGTTGAAGATCCAAAAACAGGATTTCTCAGATACTATTAATAAAATAGACTGACTATGACAAGATTAGTGTTTAATGATTTGAACACATACAAGAAATTTTCAAGTTTATCTTACAAGTGATACACCGTACCTGATTAATAAAGGGATCCCGAAAAAGTTATCTTAATAGCTAATTAGTCATGCAAATAAAACATGTTGGTACACACAACAAACAACGATAGGGATGACCCCCAGTAATTTATCAATAAGGCGGCGCAATAAATTACCAGCACGAAGGTCTATGCACGCGAAATGCGGCGCACCCGATATGTTTTTGCGGCACTCTCGTGATACAGTTAACACATAAAACACATTACAAAGGTGGATCCTACCTAAGCCGGAGCATGTGCCGTTTCGGGGATGGCATGTGACAGAGCCGGGCCTCAAGAGGCTTGGCAGCAGCTAGGAGCAATTGCAGCACCCACAGCTTTGAAAGGGGTGTTGAGGGTTTTGCCGGAACCAGGCGGTGACTGCAGAAGGTCCAAAGAGACGAAAACAGTGTCCAGCAGCGAGCGGGGAAATTCCAAGTAAGGAACGACGAAAACGGGATTTGCAAAAATGCAGAACTTTACTAGGGCAGAAAGGCGTCTCACCCGAATTTGCAATTAGCGCATAATGGGTCCTCTCCTAATCCAAGAAGCAGGGACCCAACCATGGACGTCTTGCCCGAAGAAAATCCATCGGCCTAACACATCACTCACACTCGGATCTCAAAATTCTTTATCTAGCTTTCGGCAATGAACACTGACCCGAACTGATCTAACAATTAACTTGCCGTCGGACACAGCACAAAATTCATAAAAGTCAAGTACGAAGCTAAAAGTTCTTTAACAAAGGGTTCCCCCGATTGCAGCGATGCTCGCCATAACCGGGGGGACGAAAATTCACACGTGTTCCCAAGACAATGGCTCGCTACTGATTGCATTCTCAATGCCCGAGGCCTGATGACGGCCCCCCGCGGCGGGATAAATCCACCTCGCTTCCACCATTAGCAGTTAAAGTTTTCTGTCCCATATATTGCCAAACGAAACGAAATCGGGGGAAGTCCCGATTAAGCAGTAACGGAAAGAAAGCGAATTACACAGCGCAAAAAAGGAAAATTCCATAATGATCTCAAGTTGACTCAGCGATTCCAAATGGGCTTGAATGCTTAAACTACGTTGTCGGCAATACGGAATCAAAGAATGTATTCACGGTCACAATTCGGCAAATGCAACATAAACGGTGATATTTATAATATAGTTTCGGGGAAAGAAATATTACGATGGCCTTGCGCCACCGTTAAAGAATTGGTTACCAAAGAAAACAAATGCGAGGCGTAAGCATTTCAATACTTGCTTAACTAAATTCGATTATAATTCCAGGGCGACAGGGCCGTACTAAAAATTATTGAAGCGGAATAAAATTAAAACTACCTTAGATAGAACGAACGAGGTCGAAATAACATAACAAGATATGCTAAAATAACATGACACTTGTTCGGAACATCACACCTATCTAGTAAAACAATTGAGTACGACAGAAATTCCCAGCAAATTGAATAGAAAATGGAAAATTTACTTAATCCGCAACACTAATGTAGGTTGTAAATTACAAAAAAAACTTTAAAAAAATGGAATTAAGCGTGATTTATTGAAAACACAATCTTTGGACTTTTCAATATAATTGTTGCTAAAGATTATTAATAGTGTAACTGAACATTAACGACTAAGCTTTTAGAAATTATTTTCTACAAAATATGTAATGTGTACCTTAGTTTGTGAGAATTTCAAACATATTTGATTTTCTATTTCCAAAAATTACCTTAGAAATTTCAACATTCAGAGTCATTTTGTTGTGATATAATCTAGTCTCAGAATTACATGTTATATTCATACGTATCACAAAAACGAAAGCTTCCATTAAAAAACCGCAGATATCATCATAGTTCCAATGAGCATATAATTTTTTTAAAATAAAATGTAGCAACATGTTATTAGCTTAAATTTTCTAACGAATGTATACTCTACTGAATCGCTTATTTTAACTAACGCCGAGTAAATAGTTGAATTGTTGAAGGAACAAGTAACCGAAGGATTGTAATTAGACTACAGCTTACAAATTGGAAAACTATAGTGGAATTAGGGAACTAATAATGTATCTAGAATAGCTGCAGTTATACAAATCAAATTATAAAGTGTATCATTTTTCAAATCTGTGCAAATTGCCACTCACCTTCATATTTTAGAATTCTATATACTGCTCACTGTCTTACAACTTCTAGAGGCCCCTGAAATGAACACAACTCGCAAAAAAGTAAACAAGAGTACTCTAGAAACCTTTAGAGGAACTAGGAAACTTGTTTTTAGAAAATCAAAAATTAATAACAATAGTAATTTACGTTACAAGTATAGAAAGTGGAGCTTTTTAGTACGAGTAAGATGTTTCCGGAAGAGGCCGTTAGGTCGAGTCCTGAATTTCGCGACGAGTATGGAAAAGCCACTTTCTTACGAGTTTCGTATATTTTGTCGTACACTAGCATTAAAAAAGCTGCTTTGCCGTACAATTGATTAATTAGAAAGTTAGACTTTGGCAAAGTAGCACTTTGCGGTATTCGTACGGCAAAGTAGTACTTTGCCGTATGAATTTTACTTTGCCGTACAAATACCGCAAAGTGTACCTTTCTAATTAATCAATTTTACGGCAAATTCAGATGAGAGGATAAATTTATTATTCCGTTTCGTATGCTAGTGTACGAAAAAGTATTATACGAAACTCGTATGAAAGTGGCTTTTCCATACTCGTCTCGAAATTCCGGACTCGGCCTAACGGCCTCTTCCGGAAGCATCTCACTCGTACTGAAAAGCTCCACTTTCTATATGTGTAACGTAAATTACTATTTTCGTACACTAGCATACAAAACGGAATAATAAATTTATCCTCTCTTCTGAATTTGCCGCAAAATTTATTAATTAGAAAGGTACACTTTGAGGTATTTGTACGGCAAAGTAAAAATTCGTACGACAAAGTGCTACTTTGCTGTATGAATACCCCAAAGTACTACTTTGCCCTACGAATACCGCAAAGTGTAACTTTCTAATTAATAAATTGTACGGAAAAGCAGCTCTTCCAATGCCAGTGTACGAAAAAAGCTATTTTGAAATCTTTTTTAAAAATGTAAAACCAAATTTGTCTTTCAACTAAGCACAATTGTTAAAATTATCCAAATAATAGTCGATTAAGGCCATATGGCTATTTTTAAATAATTTTTTACCTGCAAATTTTTGCCAACCTCAATCTTGTAATTCCAGGTCGCGTTAACGAGCGGACAAGTTCGGTTGTATTTGTAGGTTACAATCGTGTGCTTATTCATAGCTTGTTTGTTGTACCGATGCAGCTCCAGTCGCTCAAACTTCATTTGGTAATCGTTTTGCTGAAATGGAACAAAGTTGGGACTTCCTGAAGTCAAATTACTGCATTAAACAATTACCTTAAAGTTAAATTCCCGGTCCTGAGAAAGCGCGGTTGGAAGAAACAGACACATACACATAAACGTTTTGATTATCATGATGCTGCTACAACCGTGTTTTGACAAAAAAAGGCTGTTGGAATTCACTAACTCGACATAATTGCGATTCAGCTAGAACTGGCATGTTCATATCGTTCTACTATTGTTTTCCGGGATAATTACAATTTGATGTGTTTAGTTTATTACGTAGTATACTTCGATTGTAGGTTTGTTATGTTTGCAAAAATATAAACTGTCTGTTATATTTCGACATATCGGTAATCGCACAATAGAGCAGAAGTTTCTGATCTCTGTATTTACATATGTTTCTTCTACTTCTACCAACACTCTCATTTGATATTTTCCTTTCTTCCTTTACACCTTGTCTTACATTTCCTTACTTGGTCTTAGTGTTTGTTTATATCCCATGGTTATCCTAGCATTATATTTCGTACTTTATATTCTTCTCGTGTCTTTTTGTCAAATTCGATTTCGCACTATTCGTGTTTTTTGTAGTGTTGTGTGGTATCCTGTGTTCTCACTGCACTCTATAATTTTTTCTATTATTATTTATATAATTTTTGCTTTTCCTCTATATTTTCAGTTTCTTTTTCGGTTTCGAACTTTTCCTCTACAGATTTTTCATATGATCAGTGCTGTACTGTGTTTTGTTATATCTTGACATTACAGTGTATCAGTACTCTTTTTATAACGTATTTTGATATTTTCTGATATTTTCTAAGTAACATTTACAAAACTGTTCTTTTGCTTCAATTGGTATTCCTCCAACGTAGCGTGTAAATTATCAGGCTTATCGTTCAGTATTTCCCTCTATTCTTAGCACCATGAGCACCAAACGAGTTTTTCAATTACGAAAAATATACTCAGATAGGTCAAGAACTTATAAACTTAGAGTACATCGCAGCATTCAATTATAGTCCAAGAGTCAGCAACTGATTTCTTACAGTATTTTCAACAAGCGTGTAACTGTTATGGAAGGTCCCTTGCAATATACTGAGAAGAGAACCCGAAGTCTGACAAGCCTGCGGTGGTGGTTTTAGCCCCCTTGCGTCCTTGAAGGATGAAAAAAAATAATGTGTAAAAACTGACACAAAACCTATGAATAATATGTTGGTAACACTGTAAGTCTATGTCAAATTCGAGGTTAGCAGGTTAGGTTTCGCGTCAGTCTATGTCAAAAGTGACGGAAAAAATAATCTGATAACCTCGAATTTGACATAGACTTACAGTCTTACAATCATATTCTTTATGTTTGAATTTCCACAGCCCGCTGAGGATCAGTTTTTTTTATCTTTCGATATTTTACTGTAAATGGTTAAGTTTATTATGCAACTTTATGCGAATCTGGGGTAAACTTACCACCCGCGAAATCGTCTGTCAATTTTTTTACTTACATAAGATATGATTACCTTTAACATAGCAAAGCGCCAGATTTGTTATTATACTGTTCTCTTATTACTTTTTTCCATTCTTTAAGGACGCAATGGGGCTAAATCCACCACCGCAGGCTTGCCAGACTTTGGGTTTATTTCTCAGTATATTCAAAGGGAGCCTCCATAATAGTTACACGCTTGTTAAAAATACTGTAAGCAAACCCGTTGCTGGCCCTTAGACTATTACACAACATCTTAAATATAGAAGGTAGCAGTAACGAACTTAGACACTGAAAGATATAGGTCTGTGCATTAGATTTATGAAACAAAACATGCATATAATAACTTTGTCCAGACGAGTCTCTCCGTGGTATGCAGATGCGTGATAACAGCGATCTAGCTTCGTGTTGACATCGCGTTCCTGAAACGATAACGAATCGCCGGCACGTGCCAAGGCCGGGGGTGGATTTTAAGATGTCTAGACGAATTGTAAATCGATTTCCGGTTGGTCAATTTTACCGGTAACGCCTTCGGCGTTGGACGGTGTTTAGCAGGCGAATTTGTACAAAGATCTCAAGGGAATAAATTTTGCGAGAACATCGCCTACATCCTTCAGTGGTGTTTCGCCGTAAATGAGGTTTCCTCAAATCATATGTGGGGCTATTAAGCCGTAAAATGCAGGAATCTTGTATTCTGGTTATGTACTATTTGTTTTACCTCCGGGAAAATTATTAATGGAATGGAAAATTTCTACAGGACGGCGGGGCGACTTCAAATCGTCGATAAGTCTTCGAAGATTCTCCAGCGAGATCGCTGTCAGAAACTTTGCCGAAATTGTGGAAGAAGAAGTTCCAATAACTCCCTTGCTTGGTAAAATTTTGCATTTATATCAGGCCGTCGACTGTATTCTCTGGTAGAATTTAGAGTGGAGGTGTATCATGGATGTGCTGTTTTTGCGGCCGGGCACTCTAAGGCTGGAGACCGTTTGTAATGTGGTAAATGCGCCGTTTGAAGGCTCTTCATGTTGCATTATGATTAATTAGGGCTTAAACGGGAGCGAAACGTTAAAAATTATAAACTTAAAACAATTTAAACTGTAAATTGTAATACAGTATTATTAAAAGTATACATTCCACCCCTTTTGGACAAGGAGCCCTATTAAATTCAGTTACTAAACTTTTTTTCTATAACAACCTACTATTTTGCAACCCATTTGGGGTTCTATGGTACTCTAATAGAAGCATACTATAAGCACTACAAAATGATGCCTTCACTGTTCATTTTTTGGTTTCATATGTAAGTGCTAATGGTAGTGTATTAGTAGCGCTACCAAAAGAGTGCTAATATAGTTGCTTTCTAGGGGTTATTTTATACTTCCTTTTTCTAGTATGTTATAGTATACTTTTTTTCAATTTTAAAGTGACATGCTATTGGAGTGACAAAGCGCATTGCTTTACTAAGTGCTGATCTACTTCCATAGAGGTACTTAAGGATATTTTCTTTTCTAATGCTATTGGAACTACAATGGAACTCATTATTGGTTTTGTGGAATAATTGTGAGCTTAACTATGTGGGTCAAAAAGAAATTGCATAATTAACAAGTCCTCCTATTCAGAAAAAACAGCCTTGTGCGCACATCATTTCAACACAATCCACAACTTTAATGTAAAAAATGTAAAAATACTAGAATTTGAATGCAATTACGAAAAGGATATATTGTTAGAAATCATATACATTAAGTAGATAAAAGGTTTAATCAAAGATCAGACTGTCATAATCTAAATAACTGTTCCATTAATATTTTAAAATGGTTATTCAATTGTATGAATCCTATTATTATTAAAGATAGACGAAGGTTTTATTGCTAATTGATGTTTCTAGATGTTAGTTTATGTAATTAATTGTAAATTCTTAGCTTATCGTGGAGGTATGTAGGTACCTATCTTATGCTATTATCAGGCTATCCCAGGTTGCGCCCTCACTATGGTACTCTTCAAATTGCGATCAATGAGGTTGATTACTAGTACAATTAGTTGTAGTAAGATACACATTACCTTGACTGATAACTAGTCGAGAATAATTTTAGTAGTTATTGAAGTTGTAATATACCTATTTAAAAACTCGCATGATTATGAGTATTTTGAATGTTAATTCACATATGTTTTTAGCCCTGAGCTAGGCAACAAATATAATTGTTGAAGCGTGGGCGTTGTATGAAATGGTATTTTAAAATAAATTAGGAATCCAAAAAATTGCTCATGATTTATTCATTTCAAGATTAAAAAGCTTTGGAAGTGCAAAAAACTTTATTATTACATATCATGTATACAACATATAATTCAGAAATAGACTCCCCTATACTTAAATTTATTGATGGCGTCGTCTTTTAGTAAGAAAATAATTGCTTGTTCACCTGCGAGTAGTATATTAAATAAACAGATATGTATTTAAATGGGATATAAAATTATTACTTTTATCCGCAAATGTCACAAAAGTGACAACTTATTTGTCTTTATTGACAAGGTAAAAGTGTCACTTTATCTGCCTAAGCAGATAAAATAGCAACTTTTGCGTACTTTATCTGCCTAAGGACACAACATCGTTGCTCTCTTTCTTTCTTTCTATGTTTGTTCGCTATCTCCTTCGAAGATACTGGACCGATTAAATTGTATGATGGCTTAAAATTTTGCTAATTTTTAGACTTAGATCGTAGGCCGGTTTTTATTTTCAAAAAGAGTACGAAAAAGTTTTAATTTAAATAAACCTTTAAGCAGCGGATAGGAGCATCTGTCGCCGTGGGTTATGGTGTGACAGCTGCTGTGGCCGTGTGCTATTAGCTCGGGTGATTCAGTATGTTCATATATCATTACAGTAGCGCGTTATTTGAACAACAGAGGTTGGCGCAGGGGTACAGTGCTCGCCTGTCACGCGGGTGGCCTGGGTTCGATTCCCGGCCGATGCATCCTTTTTTTAAATTTATATTAATGAAATTTACCTGAATACGTTTGCGGATAAAATAGTATATGTTATTCGGAGTAAAAGTGACTTTATGTGGCTTAGTTGAATTATTTGCCTCACTGACGTTCGGCTAAATAAACTTCAGCTTCGCCACATAAAATATCACTTTTACTCCTAATAACATAATCTACTATCACATATTCTCGCCAAGTTCACTGTCCGCACTGGGACTGCCACAATGTCGACCTGAAAGTAGAAGTGCAAGAAGAAGACCACAATTAGAAAATACTAAAATTATAGGTTTCGAATACACCAGACACGATAAAATGGAAATGAGGTCTGCTAATAGAAACGACGTGTTCCTATAAGATCTATTTTATTTCTTATGTGTAAAGCTTTTTGTTTTTTGCTTTTACCATCAAAGCGTTTCCCGATGTCTTATTTTATTGTACCTACTAATTTAACGATACTTCTAACATTATGCTGTCATTCGGGAGTTTTTCAGTATTGATGTAGTAATTTATACGACATTAAAACTAAGTGACAAGTTTTAGCTACAAAGCATTCATAAATATAATATAATACAATCGAAACCGAATGAACATTTATTAATATTATTACATTATTGTATTGTAACACACTTGAAATAACTGTTTCTGTAACACCACGTGATTAAAAATTCTCAAAAACAGCAATAATACTATTTATAATATATTACTGTAAATACCCTGCACCGCCTACAAAGCAATATTGGAACAGATTTCTTGTTTATCTATCGTCAATTAATAACTATGGCACGTGACACCGTCCCATACGCTCTCCAGACGAATATCTCCTTAGAGGCAAACACTCCTTGCATTTCTAACATGTACCTACCGTCGGGTATATACGGGGGAAACTGTGATTCGTCTGGAGCCCAGTTGCAGAAATGATACGTTATTCCCTAGGTGAAACGATTGGCATTAGTGAAAATAAAGACAATATCATATTTTACCTTCTTGATGGTGCATCCACTGAAGTTTCCACACTTATAAGCTCCAGCCATCCCTACCAGGTTTGTTTTCAACGCCGAGCAGACGCTCACTTGAAGTCGAATTGGAAACAACCGAAACTCGTTGCTCATAAATTTATAAGCTTGAGTGACTATCTGCAATAGCAGTACCATATTCCAAATTAATAAAAATGACAATTCTGAATACTTTAACCTTCATCCCCACGCCCACGGTTAAAATTTTGTTCGTTGTTCAACGAAGAGGCAGCCTGTTACATGCAATAGAAGTACGCACAGTTAGTACAGTCAAGAACCTCCACTGCGCAGGTGTGTATCTAGTTGAAAATAATCTGTCTGTGGGTGTAATTTTTGTAATATTTGTTGTGATTACTTTTTGTTACCCTGAAAAATGTCCGTAAATTTGACTCCAATAATAATAAATACTTTTGAAAATGTCAGTTTTACGGCAATAAACAATTCGTTATTCAAAGAAAACTTGCTGTAGTTTGAGTAAATTGTTTACTTGAGTTTAAATTTCACACTATGACTTATAAACAACAAGTGGAATATCTTGCAAAATTAGCTGAGAGTAGTGATGCAGCTAATCAATATTTTGAAGGCAACACAAAAGAGGTGTCAGATATTGAAGATGTTTATGCAGATGAGCAATATAAAATGGAAATGAGGGAGGAAATTCTGGAGACGAAGCTGAAGCAACTGCTGCTAATCAACCAGATTTTTGGAGTAGAGATGGAGCAATATGGAAATGGACACCTCCTACAGTAGCAGTTCAAATTCTAAGACGAAACATATTACGACATATGGTTGGCCCCAACAAACGAACATTTACCTCCGTTGTGTGCAATATTATACTTCGGGATGACAATCGGAAGGCGAAGTCTGTATAACAGAAGTGGAATACAAATAATCCTAATAGGCCAGATAAAATTGGGAAGAATTAACTTTTACCACGCTTATTTTAGCAAAACTAATGTTGTCGTGGAAGCTTTCCCTTGTCAGCACATTGAAGAAAAATAAATCATACACACCTAACTCTAGAGAAGAAGCATCTTCACTATTTGGATTTAGTGACGACAATGTTAAAATGGTCTCATATATCTCAAAGCGCAACAAAGTCTTTATTTTATTGTCTACCTTACATTATGACACTACAGTTAGCTATCCTAAAAAGAAGCCTGAAATTATTCAATATTATAATTTTAGAAAAAGGGGTGTTGATAATATGGACAAAATAGTATCACACTACTCCGTGAAAATAAAAACCAATAAGTGGCCCGTCGTCATGTTTGCCAATATAATAATTAATATAAGCAGCCTTAGCATCTTGCGTCCTATACATAGGAAATAATCCACAGCAAGCTAACAAGCATTATCGACATCGCAATTTTTTACACAATCCTGCAAAGGAACTAGCCATGATAGCGATTGAAACTCAATCCAGATGTTAGCGGTCGTATCAACATTTTGGCAATAGATCAGGCATTGAATGCATGCTAGGGAGACACGTCATGCAACTAGAACCTTGAGAAGAAGCCATTCAGCCTAGAGATTCAACTCATCGTCTTGGTGTGACAGAGCGATGCTACACATCAACAGAAACACAAAGAAAAACAAGCAAAACTTGTTGCGTAAGTTACAAACCCATGTGTATAGAACACACCAAAACAATTAAAAACCGTATTCCTCGCAGTAGCTTGTAGTTTGGTAACTGTCTTCAGAAAAGTTAAATTTAATTGTAGGTTTACATTATACCCAAAGCCGTACCAGGGTACTGCGTCATAGGAACAGCGAGTGAACACTTTTAACTAAAAATTTTTCTGAGATTTAGATTCTAATTACAGCTAATATATGTATCTTTCAACCATGTTTGATGTGTCAGGGAACTACAGAATAATATCTTAATTTTATTACTATTTATTTCACACCTGTATATAAAAATATAGCAAAAATGAAAAACAAGGATAAAGATGAAGAAGAGAGGTTAAAACAGGAAGTATACAGGAAGGAAGTAAAGATGATTAAGATATACAAACTGCAAGACCAGCAAGTAAGAGAGGAGTACGCTAAGGGGATACAGGAAGTGGGACAAGAGATACAGAGAATGAATGTCGAGAAGATGTGGGATAAATTTAAAGAAATTATCTACAAGGCTGAAACAAAGTCAGGTGGGATAACTACAACAGGAGGAAATAAGAAGAGAACAAGCTGCTGGACTAAAGAAATCAAAAATATAATAAGGATGAAAAAGAAATCGTGGAAAAACTACCTGCTTAAGAGGAGCGATGAAGCTTATGCGAACTATAAAGCAGCGAGGAAAATGGTAAAGGAAAAGGTCAAAATAGCTAAAGCTAAAGAATGGGGAAATTTTGGGACCAAGATGGAAAACGACAGAAGAGCGAACCAAAAGCTATTTTACAGGGTATTGAAGAACATGATAAATAGAGGAAGGAACATTGGAACGAGACAAATTATGGACAAAGAAGGAAGGGTACTAATGGAGGATGACAGAATGATGGGAAGGTGGAAGCAATACTTCCAGGAAATGTTAGAGGGAACAGAGATAACTGAGGAAGA
The DNA here is from genome assembly GCA_940337035.1 of Agriotes lineatus. Lineage (NCBI taxonomy): Eukaryota > Metazoa > Arthropoda > Insecta > Coleoptera > Elateridae > Agriotes > Agriotes lineatus. Next base: position 60,270,084 of record OW679200.1, read on the forward strand.
AATGGAGGCGGAACTAGGTGAACAAAATGAAAAGAAACCTGGAAGAGAGAGATTCAGTAGACAGATGAAAGAAGCAAGCGACAGTATACAACTAGACGAAGTTAAGAAAGCAGTGACAAAGTTGAAGAATGGGAAAGCTGCAGGAGTTGATGGTTTAAAAGCAGAGCTACTTAAAGGAATTTGAGATGAGGAAATGGGGTTTCTACAAAGAATTCTTAATAAAGCATGGGGAACACAATCAGTACCAAAGAAATGGAAAATTTCAGTAATAGTACCTATTTTTAAAAAAGGTAACCAGAAGAACTGCGCAAATTATCGAGGGATATTCCTACTCTGCTCAGCTTGCAAGGTATATGAAATGACCTTAGAAGGAAGATTACGAAAGGAAGTAGAAGGATGGCTACATGGAGCACAAAGTGGGTTCAGGCCTGGTCACTGCACACAAGACCATATTTACATTAAGAAATATAATAGAAAAATAATTACCTTATAACAAGGAAATATATAATTATATGTTGTGTGGATCTTGAAAAGGACTTCGATAAAGTGGTGACAAAAACATATGGAACATATTGGCGAGAACTGGTATTGCAAAGAATTTGGTAGAAGCTATAAAATCTTTATACAGCAAAACGGAGAACATAGTAAGGAAGGACAATATGGAGACGAACAAATTCAGAACGATGCAGGGAGTGAGACAAGGCGGAAACCTAAGCACATTACTTTTAAGCAGCGAAAGTAAGAAGATAAAGGTAGGATACCACAAACTGCAACCGGTAGAAGTGAGTGAATGCGTATTTGCAGATGACGTTGCAATATTGGCAAATACGGAAAAAACCTTCAACTAAATGTAGACCTATGGACGAATGAATTACAAAAAAAAGGAATGAAAATAAATATAAGTAAGACCAAAGTAGTTGTGATAACAAATAGTAATAATAGAAGAATAAACATACAAATTAACACGTCAGTGGAGCAAGTAAAAAGCTTAAAATACCTAGGAATGACTATTGATGAAGGTGGAAAACAAGAGAAAGAAATTAATAACAGAATATCGACAACGGTAAAAATGTTTCACAGCATGAATAGGGGGTTCATAAGTAAAGCAGAAATCGGCAATAATACAAAAATGTCAATTTATAAAACCATATATTTTCCGACGTTATTATATGGATGTGAAACATGGGTACTGACCGAGAAACAACACAAAAAGATTCAGGCTTTAGAGATGAAGCATCTTAGGAAAGTGGAAAAAGTGACGATAATGGATAAGATAAGAAATGAAGAAATAAGGAAGGGTATAGAGAGTGTCAGGAAGATTATAGAAAATGCTCAGTTGAGGTGGTGAGGACACATGAAAGGACTGAATGCAGAAAGACAAGTTAGAAAAGTGTGGGAGGCAAAAACCATTGGAAGGAGAAAAAAAGGTAGACCTAGAATGACGTGGGATGGAAAAGTGGCCAAGATAATAAATACAAAAGGAATATTGTGGAATCAGGCAGAGATTATAGCGAGGGACAGAACCAGATGTAGAGCAATGATAAAATAGGGAAGAAACAGTGTTGAAAGTGGTGAATAAGTGAGTGTGATGCGAAGTCAGAGAGTCAAAATAGTGAGAAAATTGCTACCGAAAGAGGGGGAAAACATGAGTGAAATTATGAAGATCGGGTGGGGCTAATTTCAGTGTGAAACGATTGAGGCATCTTTATATACAGCTTATTTATTTATTGGGATAGAATAAGTTTAATTTACTGTAAATGGAGTTTTAATTATTTTCATATAGGTATGTTTAAACGGACAGAATAAGTTCAGTTACTATAAATGACATTTTTAGTTTATGTATGGAGAGGTTTAACACACCCTCTACACCTAACATATATATTGTATATAAAAACGGCACCTGGGTGCTTGTGGGAACGAAGGTTAAAATAAATTCAAATAAATTGTTATTTTTTAACTAGCAAAACTGTTAAACACACCGGAATTTCTGCGAAGTTCCCATAATATTTATAATGCAAACCATATATTTAGCTATTTTTAAATAATTTTTCGTTACCTGCATATTTTTGCCAATTTCAATCTTGTAATTCCACGTCATGTTAACAAGTGGACAAGTGCGGTTATATTTGAACGTTACAACCGTGTACTTATTTATAACTTGTTTGTTGTATCGATACAGCTCCATTCGCTCAAACTTCATTTGGTAATCGTTTTGCTGAAACGCAACAAAGATAAAACTTTCTTAAGTCAAATTAGTGCATTAATCGATTACGTAAAAATTAAATTCCCGAGACTGAGGAAACGCGGCCGGAAGATATAGACACACCCACGTAAACGTTTTGATTACCATGATGCTGCTATAACCGCGTTTTCAAAACAAAGGGCTGTTAGAATTCACCAACTTCTATCAACAACATCACCTGGTTGCGATTAAGCTACTAATGGTATGTTTATTTTTCCATAAAAATTGCGTGTTAATAATGTTCTAATGTTATTTTCTGAGATAATTATTATATAATGTGTTTAATATTACCTTCAATATTTACGTAGATATCTATTTATACTTCAGGGTCTAGATAGGTTACGTTTGCAACAATGTGAATCCACGAAATGGATCTGTTAACTAGCCACCTCTTTCGTGCGATTTGACGGCGTTAGAAAATTTTCTTTGAGGATATGTAAAGTCGCATGTCTAAGTCGATAAACCGGAAACAATTGAGCACTTGGAAGCCAACATTCGACGCGTTATTGCTGAAATACAGCCTGGTTTACTGCGAAGAGTGTGTGAAAATTGGACCTCCAGATTACGTCATGTACACTCCCGCCGCCACGGTCACATGCCCGAAATCATATTCAAACATAAATGCCATAAAATTATTGTTCAAATAAAGCCAATTTCATGAATATTAAAAACATTTTTCTGTGTTTTATTTAAATTTAAAGTTCTCCCACTCTAAAAAAACACTCTTTAGATGCAAGCTAAGTTATAATTGTCTGTTGTTTTGGCTAAAATCGCATGTCTAAGTCGATAAACCTGAAACAATTGACTTGGAAGCTAACATTCGACGCGTTATTGCCGAAATACAGCCTGATTTACTGCGAAGAGTGTGTGAAAATTGGACCTCCAGATTACATCGTGTACACGCCAGCCGCGGCGGTCACATGCCCGAAATCATATTCAAACATAAATGCCATAAAATTATCTTTCAAATAAAGCCAATTTCATGGATATTAAAAACATTTTTCTGTGTTTTATTTGAATTTAAAGTTCTCCCACTCTAAAAAAACACCCTTTACTTCGGGTAACCGGGAACAAGCACAGTTTAATTTCGATCTTTGTAAAACCTAACCTACCCCTGAAAAAATGACAAAATAGTTCCTTTAAAATGTTCCTGAATAAATATTGTCACATGCACGTTCCCGATTTCTATGAATTGTCTTGCATTTTTTTTAGTGTCACATTACATACCTTTTTCTCAAAATTATTGTTATTAGTTAAGTAGGTACAATGACTACAGCATTTTTTTTTATTTATGACGTTTTCCTGATGAAGCTTTTTTGTAAAAGTTATGCTTCTTTTGATTAAATTCAAGCTTTTTTAAACATTTTTGAGGCTTTTTTAAGCGATTTTCTTATTTTTTTGCGCATAATTCCGCCCTCTACTTATACCTTCCTCTTTAATTGCTTTATTGCCTCTGTTTCGTACGTACTTCTTACATTCCAGGTTGCTACAAATATCCTGTTTATGCTGTTTTCTCCTAGTTAGGCATTGACTTTCCATTTAATTTTTCTTCCTTATTTAGTATTACCATACTCACGTTCTCGATCTTTGTCAAGATCAATATTGTCCACGCATATTTTCTTTTGCCATTTAGCTTTTTTGTTCTGGGTTACCTCTGGATTTATTTTTGCCTCATCTTGGTTCACACAATTTTAATTCTAATTTTACTCTAGAAATAACGAAGTAAATAGAAAATAGAATAAGAATTCGAATTTGGAACGAAGGTTTAAAAAACATATATGCAATATCTTCAAAACTACGATGTAATGTAGAAAGCAGCTTACACAGGAGCAAGCAATAATGCAAAAAACCTTACCAGACAGGCCCACCAACAAGCATGGAACATGTTCGCAAGTACTATAAAAACGATATTCACTGACAATCCTTTTCGGACCAAACCATGAAACTTTTAAACAACGTGTGATTAAAGGAAGTTGTAGCTAGAAGCGGAGCAATTTGTTATCGCCCCAAGTACACAAATTTTGGATCCCCTGAGGAATGAAATAAATCAGACTTTTTAATATTGAACTGAAAAAGACACGGCGTATATAAGGTCATCCGCGATGAGCAGTGGATAAAATACTATAAAAAACTGTGGTACGAAAGAGGTCCAAAGGATAACAAGGGTAATGCCTAGGACAAAAATACACGCTTAGAGCGAGAATTGCAGGGTGCAGTAGAAGGAACAAACAATAGAACAGCGCCCAGGTGACCTGACTATGGAACTACTTAAATATGCTAGTCCTTTTCTACGCCAAAGGCTACTGCACTTCATTATCAAATGCTGGAAATGTTGCAAGATCCCAGAATTCTAGAAAAGTGCACACACAATATCTAATATATGTTGTGTTAACTTTAGTACTTTAAATGAACAAGTTGCGAGGAAAGGGGTTTTAGAGTATCTATATATTATTTTTCTTTGTAATTATAGGTTTTAAGTAGTTCTTTCGTTAAATTTATTGTAAGTAGCTTCAAACGCTAAGGCTATTTAATACCTAAAATGCTTTCTATAAACGAATTGTTTTTCAAAATCTGTTATTCACCGATAGCGTCACCATACAAGCTAATGATTTTAGTAATTACGGTCGTATACATATTATAATATATTGCAATGATCTGAGTGTGTTATTATAATAATTATATTATATTATAAAATAAATCAAGGATCACTACAAACTAAATATTTGCCTATTTTCACTTTAATCAAATTTAACTGAGTGGCCATATCTTATAGGTTCGTTGTTTACTTCAAGTTTAAAAACAGTAGTTTGCCCTTTTATTTATAATACACTAATCTGATGTAAATTGTGCTAGCTCAAAGATTTCGCATGAAACTCTAATCTCCCACAGGTCGGAGGTTCTTTTTGTCCGTTTGCAATAAGAAAATGTACGCCACTGAGCGCGTAGTTCATATGTGACGCAGTTCGCTTTTGCCTAACATGACATAAAATTTATTTTCACAAAATTAGTTTCAAATGCGGGTCGCCTGGTGTTTTACTGTGATTAAAAGCAATTGAAATGAGCGAACTAACAGGTAAGATTTGAATCTGGCGCTTTATTTAAGCGTCCCTCTAGCTTTTGTTTTTAATTTCAGGTAAAATTGTCCACTGCATAAAATTGAGAATTTCCTAACCCCACTTCTACTGGAGTTTGTATTAGAATGAATTATTTGCGGATCTCATGAATTCTACTTGGAAACAACTCCGCACCAAAGCTATTAGGTCCCTCGGTGCGTTTCTCAGTTGTAATAAATCAAATGGCTTCACACTAACCTTTTATGCCTTGTCTTAGGTGCGAGCCGATGGGCTGCTGATTGAAGAAAATGCCCAGACCTTCTCTCGCAGTAATAGGATAGACGTGTGATGCTGCTGTGATGCCCGTGGCCCTCGGCTGGAACGGCAGGAACTCCTATACAGGCTCTGGAACCCCTGGCGTAGCACGAACTGGTCTCCGAAGGCTGCGTCCTCAGGATCGGAAGGCGGCCGCAGGACAAATTATTTTAGGCAACGGATTTTGCCTTCTTCACTTGTGCATGAACACTAACTTGTCAGGAGCACTTTGGTAAATTTATATGCTTGTAAATTAATATTTAGTATGTAAAATTTATAATTAAACACAAGCCATAAATTGAATGTTAAGCATCAAACTTTATTCATTTGTTCTCCTTCAATTTTTAATTTACAAACAGGATATTGACTTTAGTCAAATTATGTTTTTAACAATTATTAATCTTAAATCTAATACATGTTTACAATTAAATCAATTTATAAAAATTGTCTTTGTATTTTTATAGTTATTGTCTATCGATTTTTAAACGCGTTTCACACTTTAACAGGCCTTTTTTTGTACACTGACTACACATTGATCACTGCTTCCTTTTGTGTCCATATCCTCATTAGCTACTTGAAGATCAATGTAATGTCCATTTTCACTCGTACTTGCTGATCAAAACACCGTTCATAATCCAGCCAAATTTTCCAATTTTATTTACCCATTTTTATCTTGGAATTCTCTTTTATATCTGATTTTTGTGCTCATTGCACTTTTTTTGATAAGCTTTCTGTTTGATTACCTCTTTTTTAACTCGCTCAAAGAAATCATTTACTATTTATTATTACTTTAAATATTGCTATACACGCATTTAAATCTGACTTCTGTAAGAATATTTCAATTGCATATTTTAAATAATGCCATAGTCTTATTAAAAAGCTTTAAGACCTGCAACCCTATGACAGTCCAGTTTCATTTGATTCTAGCCTTATTTACTTTATTCTAATGACAAATAATGGCTCAATTTGTCCATTTCATTTTAAACTGACACATTAGGTACAATTATACAGATTTGTGAATCATAACGACTCTGTGCTTCTATGACTTGGTATTCAACTTATTCTCATGCTATCAGAGTTGTTTTTTAAGGGCTAAATACCATCTCAATATACACTGTATAATTCAGAAATGGAAAGTCCTAATACTTAAAATAAAAATTAATGGCGTCGTATATCAGTAAAAAAAAATTGCTTGTTCATCTGCTAAGACCTATTTAAATCGGGTATAAAATCGTTAATTTTTCATCTTCTCGTGAAGTTCACTGGACGCACCCTTAGAAGAAGCTACATTGTCGACCAAAAGAAAGAAGTGTAAGAAGAAGAATAGGGTTGGAAAATACTAAACAAACTATAGAAGTTTCGGAATACCCCGTACATGACAAGAAGGTCTGCTAATCGAAACAAGAGTGTTTCGCAGTTCGACCGTATACGTGATTGTGAACGGATCGTATAGCGGTGCGCCTGCGATAATCACGGGGTTATCGTCCAGTTTTGCAAGTGCACGGAATTATATTTTCGTAGTTTAAGCTGAACAGAAAACCTTAACAATTTCATAAGTTTTCCCAAATTCAATTCCCTTCCAAAAATCAAGCAATAGTTATTACAGCAATTAACAACACCCCCCAACAAGATTATGTAGCTGCAATTGGAGACATTGTCAAACCACAAAATATAAGGTATGTGTCTAGAATGTCGAATAATAGAATATGCAGTTTCTTAGCAAGCAAAGAACATGTGGAAAATTTATTATCTACACACAGTACAATCGAGGTAAATGGAAACGAAACGGCAATACGCAAGCTAATACCACCATCAAAACGCATTATAATTTCAATTGCTTGCCCGTCAATTCCTCATCAACTTATAGAATCTGCGTTAATGGTACATGGACTGAAACTTGTATCTCAAATAAGTTTTCTACGAGCAGGTCTAGTAAATCCAGAATATGCACATGTGCTAAGCTTCCGAAAACAAGTGTACCTAGCTGACGAAGAATCCGTAAATATACCTACCACGCTGCTCATTAACCATGAAAATACAGACTACAGGATTTTTATTACTACGGATGGACTTACCTGCCACATATACAAACAGAATGAACATCTAGCAGCTGCGTGCCCTAAAGAGGGAGGATGGTCCCACCACATACCCCTGTCCTGATTCGGACAGCCATCCATTACCAGTTACCACAGAAGGAGTGACTTGAAGACTTAGGTGAATCTTGTTAACCCTATCGAATCTTTATTTTTCTAGTTTAATAATGCCTCTATGCTTAAGGTTAGTATGAGGAGATCAATCCAAAATCGATTCCTAGCGTAGCTAGTGAAAGCTCGATGTCAGGGTACCTTTGACTTACCCCTGAAATTCAATACGGAAGAGTGCCTAACTGAAAGAAGATTTGCCACTATTCTGCTCCTGTCTGTAAAAAACTTAACCTATCTCAACCTAAGAGCCTGACTATGATATAAGTAACTTATCCTAAGTAATTCCTAACCTACAATCTGGAAAACCTCAAAACCTATAAGACCTGTAGATCCTGAAAAGCGTATGCCGGGGTGCAATGGCATACTGTTGCCTCTGCTTGGGATATGCTCGCTTTTTACAGAAATACTTCTCGCTGTCGTGCGTTAGGTCATTTCTGTACTTTAGGCGCCTCCTCGTGCACTTCTTTCTCGGCCCCATTCGGCATAGCAGGGTACGCCCAGGTCCGACCTATCTACGCACTATCCCGCATAGAAGCTTCCTGGGGAGAGAGGAACTTCGTCTTCGCTTTTTCCAAGGCTTCTGTGCCCATCAACCCCTTGCCGACCCACCCGAGTTCGTGCTTATTGCTATTGAGGTTGTTGTTCTCCTGAAGGCCGCGACTTAGCCGCCTAGGAGACGGTCGGTTCCACAGCTTTCGCTACTCTTGCGGGATTGACCGTGCCGTGCGTCCCTCCGGTGGCCCTCCAGAGCCCTCAAAGTGCAACAATAAGCAACCAACTCATCGGCACAGATAATGCCCTCTCCCTTAACGAAGTACGTCGACGCCAACTTGAATCTAGCAATGAGAAGAATACCACAGCACAAGAGAAAATAATCAATTCTTCCCAATCTTCAGTTATAACCACCAGACCTGAAGATCCTCAAGAAAATATAGCTCAACATAAAGCAGCTAGTCCTTCCCAAACCTCATCCACCTCCATTGCCTATTTAAAACACCCAGTTCAGTTAAAGTCACCAGAAAATTAAAGCGGAAAAAACCGAATATGAAGATAAGCTCGGAACTGTCTGATACAAACACAGAAGACGCAAAAACACTAAAAATAAAAGACATAATTGATAGTTCACCAGAAGAATTTGCTCTATCATATGAACAATTTATTACTTTCACTGAAAATTTTCTTGGATAACCATCCCCTATGAATATTGCTGAAGATTATACCACAGACATTAAAGATCTTATTAAAATGATTAAAGTACTCTACCCTTCTGCCTACAGGCACTTAGAGAACAGACTTACAAGAATTAAAAAGAAACTTTTAGCTGAATAGAGTGAAACAACTGGCGACGACAATTACTTAGAGGGCTTTGAATCCAATGAATCTTCTGCGACGGAATATGAACAGTTCTTCACAATCAAAATATTTACAGTTAATGAGTATAAAGTTATCTCCCTCCATTACATGTGCAGGAAGAATTAAACAAACCACTTATATGGTATCTAAATTCCGATACCAATATAATCCATTGCTTGACTTAATCTTCAATTTTGTTCAGTGGAATGTCAACGGGTTTTATGCCGGAATAGAAAATATCAAATTACTGCTAGCTAAATATAATGCTGATATTATGAGTCTACAAGAGACAAACTTTAAAGGAACGCAAAATTAAAAGGATATCGTGGGCACGCTAAAAATCAAATACATTCTAACGTAGCCACTGGTGGAGTTGCCATATATATAAAAGACTAGTACGCTAGTGAGGAAATCATTTTAAACACTAATCTCGAAGCTGTTGCTATAACAATCTGGTTTCCTAAGAAGATCACTGTATGTAGTATATACATACCTAACAGTCAACACCTGAATACAAATGATATTGAAAATCTCATTCAACCACTTCCAACGCCTTTTCTTATTTTAGGCGACTTTAACAGTCATAACACGTTGTGGGGATCAGGAAGCACTGATATAAGAGGTAGACACATGGAACAAATATTAGATAATCCTAATATTTCCCTATTAAACACTGGCGCAGCAACCCACATTGTATCATCCAATGGAACATATAGCACTATAGATTTATCTATTAGTTCAGCACAGCTACCACCTGCCCTTACATGGGAAGCATCTTTTAATCTGTACGACAGCGACCACTTCCCAATACAAATCCAACTTAATGACTCCACTAAACAGAGAATACAGTTTTCTCCCCGGTGGAAGTTACAACAAGCAAACTGGAATCAGTATGCACATTTAGTCGATGCCAGTATCGATGGACATGGAAGATGACTTAGCTAGTATCGTCCAAAAGCTCACCCAAATTATTATTGGTGCAGCCGAAAGCAGCATTTACAAAACCAAACCAACTCCCAATCGTATACCTGTACCCTGGTGGAATGACAACTGTGAAAAGGTCATTAAGGAATCAAAAAGAGCTTTCAATAGATACAAAAAACATTCTACTTTAGATAACCTCATTGCATTCAAAAGACTAAGGGCGAAAGCTAGGCGAATTGTAAAAGAAAGGAATTAGTTGTCATGGAAGGAGTACGTTCAATCAATAAATCGCAATACCAGTGCATCTGAAATATGGAACAAGAATAGGAAATTCAAGGGAACTCCCACACTTTCTACGATTAACATTATTAATTATAATGGCAATGAAGTTACATCATCTGAAATTATCTCTGAAGTTTTGGCAATCAACTTTTCAAACATATCTAGTAATGCAAACTATGACAATGAATTTGTAGAATACAAAAATATTGCAAAAAAACAAGAAATATGCATCACATATGAAGACCAAGACCCTTGAAACTAAGAAACTAAGAATATCCGAATTAGACTCCACATTGAAAGCATGTCGTAATTCTGCACCTGGGCCTGACAATGTACCGTTCCTATTTTTGCAGAAAGTCCGATTAGGCCAAAAGAAAATTGCTGAACATCTACAATTTTATATAGACCACCAACCAGTTTCCAAAAGCATGGCAGGAAGCTACCGTGATAGCGATTTATAAACCAGGGAAGGATAAAGTCAACCCACTAAGCTATAAGCCAATTTCACTTACATGTACCATGTGTAAAGTAATGGAGAAAAACATAAATAGCAGAATGTGCTGGTTTCTGAAAAAAAACAATCTCCTGGCAAAATATCAAAGTAGCTTCCGGCAAGGCCACTCAACGTATGATCATTTAGTTTGTTTAGACAGCGGGATCCGTGAATCGTTTACAAACAAACAACATCTAATTGCTATATATTTCGACTTATAAAAAGCATTCGATATGACATGGAGATACTACATCATCAAAACGCTACATGATTATGGACTAAATGGTAACATATTAGCTCTTTGCCGTAACTTCCTCCAAGAACAACGATTCAGAGTCAGATATAATGGTTTCTACTCCAGCCCCATGAAACAACAAAATGGTGTTCCACAAGGTTCCATTCTCAGTGTCACGCTTTTCCTTGTAGCTATAAATAACGTAACATCTAGAATACAAGCACCAGTAAATATTAGTTTGCAGATGATCTAACTGTATACTGCAAAGGAAAAAATGTTGTTTCAGTTCAAGGATATCTTCAGAGAGCTATAGAACATTTAATGGAATGGACAAAACAAACCGGATGTAAATTCTCCTTATCGAAAACAAAAGCGATAGATTTACCAGGCAGAACCTTGCAAATGAAAATCCTAGACTAACTTAAACTTAAACTAAAATCACAAAATATGGAGGCTTCCAAAAAAAAACTATCGATAACATCAAAATTCAAGTGAGCACATAAATAAATAAAATGTGGCCAAAATGTTATTAACTAAATTTTCTAAATAATGTAGACGCTGCTGAATCATTTATTGTACTTAACGCTGAATAAAGAGTTGATTAGTTGAAAGAACAAGTAACCAAAGAATTGCAACTTTCTTGTTTAGAGTTCCATATAATCATTTTTTAGCTAAGAGGAATTATTAACACATGGAAATCACAGTCGATTGGAATTTTACAGCAAAATTCGAATAAAATTTCTAATGAACATAATTTTTCATTACCTGCAAATTTTTGCCAACTTCAATCTTGTAATTCCACGTCATGTTAACGAGTGGACAAGTACGGTTATATTTGTACGTTACAATCGTGAACTTATTTATAGCTTGTTTATTGTACCGATGCAGCTCCATTCGCTCAAACTTCATTTGGTAGTCCTGTTGCTGAAAAGAAACAAAGATGGAACTTCCTTAAGCCAACTTCCAGCATTAAACGATTACCTTAAAATTAAATTCCTGGGGCTGAGAAAGCGCCGCTGGAAGAAATAGACATACATACATAAACGTTTTAATTGTCATGATGTTGATGTAACCGTGTTTAAGAAAAAGGCTCCTAGAATTCACCATATGCTATCAATAACATCACTTGATTGCGATTCAGCTACTAATGATATGTTTTTTTCGGATAAAAATTGTATGTTAATAATATTCTGATATTATTTTCTGAGATAATTACAATTTAATGTATTTAATGTTACCTTCAATATTTACGGATTTATTTATACTTCAATGTCAGCTCAGTAATATACATAAAATTCATATAAAACATATGGTACGTTGGCTGTGGATAATCTATACCATAAAATCGGTGGTCTCCTTTTTTGTCACTCCACCGCATGCCTTACTGTATTAATAAAACCCGTTCAACTTGGTTAGAATTAGCCGGGCCCCATAGCTGAGTGGTTAAGCATTTTGCCTACTGCTCTAAGGGTCGAAAGTTAGATCCTCGATCCCGGTATGGTTTTTAAGGAGGAAAAAGGATGTGCAAAAAATATTTTTATTTAATTTTTGCCTAATGTTCACAGATTTTTCTTAATTTTAATGAAATCGATTTATTTAAATATATAAAAGTTTCGTTTTATCCTGTAGCTTATTTAAAAATAACAAACTAATCACAATATCATATAGTTTTAATTATTTACAGTATATGCAGTCAAAATCTACAAAATCTACAGAAGCACTCGCCAAAAAGTGAGTCAAAAATTGATTTAAGAAACATCTGTAACAGAAAAATTAAATATTATTAACCTTATAAATGTTTGCTGAAAGAATATGGAATGAATATGGACGATAGAATACGTAAATAAGGATGTACAAAAAAAACAAAACGCCTAGTATCCTACAGCTGTAGTTTATTTAAAAATAGCAAACTAATCAGAATATCATATAGTTTTAATTATTTACAGTATATGTAGTCAAAATCTACAAAATATACAGAAGCACTCGCCAAAAAGTGAGTCATTTTCATCTAGAAATGCAGGTGAGTGGTGACATGACATTTCGTTGCAATTCAAGCCTGCTTTTTTGCATCCACAATATTTTTGTAATTCTGACTTACAGCTGCAAGATACAAGGCGTAGAAATTAATGCAAGGCAAAAGACAGTGAACTAACATCTCTATGATTTCTTCTTTTATCTACTTCCTTTTATGTATTCTATTTTCCATCGTCATACAGTTGCTAAAGTTTAATTCCTAGCTACGTTTGAACATGAATATAAACTCTCAGTCGATGTTGATGCGACGCGTATGATGTGTATATGTGTTTGATGTGGTAGTTTCGTAAAAATATGTTTATGCTGACTTAGGTTAGGATTCTAAAACGGAATTAACAAGTTTTTTTTCGATAAAATCGTCACCTGAAGCTACGAGCCAGGCGATGTAACGAAGGATGGCGAAGGGCGGCTTTTATCTGTTGGCGGAAGTTGTACTAGGTATTTTTCCAGCTGGTAAATATCGGCCTAGGTTGGCTAACTCGTCGTGAGGTACGGGGTTCCAGCAAAGCTGAAAAAGAAACTATCGGAGAGAGCGCCAGGTCCTCAACTCAGACAAATTCTTGGGTCGGACCTTGCCAAGGTAGACTTATACCAAGCAAACCACAATAAAACAAGAACAAACTAGTAACGAGATATATTCATATCTGGTTCTATAGTGCATACCATAAACAATGCATATACAATGCATATACAACACATATAAACACATACCAAAAATATTTAAAATAAACACTCCAACCAATATCATAAATATATCACAACAGGTTCAACAAATAACATATAAATATCGCAACAAATTGGAGGTATTGAAAGAGTAGTACTGCGTAATCCAAAACTAGCCAAAGGGGTGTTAGATGCTAAGTAATCACCTAATTGTACCTCCAAATCATAAATCAAATAAATAAACTCAGAAGCATGTCTGACTTTTATTACAATCGCGGACATCGACACAACACGTGGCATGACTAAATTAATCTACAAACAAAAACATAAAGCCTTAAATATTCAAATGGATTCTGTGAAGCAGAGTGCAGCCCAAGACGGGACCTGGGTGCAAACAGCGCAAGTGTAAGGAGATGCCAACGATCAACCCCGAGAATTGATTTACTAAGTCGATTCTACAGCAATAAAAATGTAGACGGGGTGGTAATATAATAATAATAATAATTCTGAACCCTAATCTTAAAAGGTACAGCAATATTCCCGCGGGCGGTAGCATAGCCACAGCAGAATTTAGCAGATAAATAATGCAAAACAGGTCGAGTTTAACGCTCTAGGTTGTTACTCGTACATGAAAAAGTGATTACTTTAAACAGCCGTACAATACGTTAAAGTAATCTAAAAGTGGCTGCAGAAACAACCTGCTAAGTACTTCAAATATTCAAAATAATAATTACTTAGAAAAACACAACTCATAAAACAAAAGCTATCATACCAAATCTATAGGTCATACACAACGATCCATAATTATAACACTACAAAATCTTCGAGCACGAGGTGCATGGTTGGTGAATGTGGCAACCAGACAGTTCGCCGACAGCTGAAACAGGTATGCGCCATGACGATGGCCTCGTAATGGGCTACGGATGACCCTGGTTACAGGGGCAGCGATCGCCGGGGGATGGCAGCAAACACAGCCACAGGTATGGTTAGCACAGACTAGCACGTGCACAGCATGGTTCCATACAGAATAAATCATTCCAAGTCGAAAATTATCCCGTGAAGGAAAATAATTGCAGGTAGACCAAAAAAAGGCTAAAATTAAAAATTTCTAGGTACACAATCGAGCTAAAGGGAAGAATCCGAAACTAACCTGATGGTGGCGAACAGCCTTGTATGCGGTCCCATCGAAGAGAAGGCCCAAAAAATCCCCAAAACACACAAACAATACCGTGACTATCAGGGCGTTTTCGATGCCTCACAAATCTTCCCAAAACGGAGGAAGCTATAAGCGGAGCTCTAACGAAGCAAGGAACCCAGGGCAGCAACCTCTCACGACCAAATCGGGGATGGAATATAATAAAAGTTTGCCAAAAGCAGTCCACAATCTCAAGTTATCAATAGTTACAAAATTTGAAAAAGGAAGAAAAACCATAGGAATGGACGCCTGTGTGTCAAGCTGATAAGCACAAAACTGTAAATTGCTGAATTTATTAAAGACGTCAATAGGGTTGCCTAACCATTTAGAGGAAAATGTGTTGAATATTTAAAAATAAATGTGAATAGTGCCGTTGCCAAGAAATAAACTTCTAGCTAGTTAATGAACATGATTTTAAAATTTTGATAACAGCTGTTTTATTACATATTATTAAAAATGGGAGATAGATCAGCTATAAAAGTTTTTGCCAAGTTACTGAGCTAATTTTTTTAGAATTGGTATTTCATAAAAATAAACAGTATTAGTCATTACAAAATTTCATTAAAATTTATTAAAATTTCAAAGGTAACGTTACGTTTCGCAGAAATTTAGATCTGCTTTATCAGATATATAAATTAAAATCACATAAGTTTTACGAGTACATGACTGCATTGGAGCTGTAAATAATAAAAATGGCAAATTAGATTGGTGAAAAAATAAGGATCTCCCAAATTTACCTGTTTAAGATCAGAAATCTTGTATTACATTATACTTCCTTGAAAAACATTTTGATGGTTGTAACATGTTGTTTTATATATTTAAAAATTTAAGAATTATCGGTAAAAAAAATAAATATTATTAACCTGATAAATGTTAGCTGAAAAAATATGGACTGAATATGGACGATAGAATACGTAAATAAGGATGTACAAAAAAACAATACGACTAGTATCCTACAGCTGCAAGTGAGGATGTGGAAATAATTGTGGAAGCAAACAAGCGGGCTTGAATTGCTTCGTAACGTAAGAGCACTGCAATAGATTGTCATGTCACCACACATCTGTCTTTCTAGAAGAAAATGACTCTCCTTTTGGAGAGTCACTCTGTATGTATCGTAGATTTTTGCTGTATATACTGTAAATAATTAAACTGTGTGGTATTGAAACTTATATTGTCATTCTTAAACAAGCTACAAGGATAAAACGAAACTTGGCATTTTAAATCTAAAATACCCCTTTTTTTATTCCAATAAAATTAAGGAAAATCTATGAACATTAGCGCCAACATTATTTTTCTATCACATTCTTTTAGAATAAGTCCAACAAAAATTACACCGTTATGACTATTAGTTGCCGAGATATAAAGCAGTTTTAAAAAGTCTGCGAATGTGAAGTTCGAAACAGCCACAGCGGGGAGGAGCTGGGAGTTTTTGGAAAATGTATCTCTTGTAGTGGTCTAAGAACTGGCGAAAATTCAACATTCCCCTTACTATTCCCGACGTCATGCCTTTATATCGTGGTGCAAATCAGAGACCGGCGAGCCGCGACACGCGTATCCACCAAATCACACAGCGGAAAATAAATCGCACTGTTTACAACAATAAATCAATGTAAATAATTCTTCACTAAAAATGTTTTCATCCTTTTCTACAGATTTCATACGCTGGAAGTATACATTTATGTGCAATAGTTTTCAAAATTACTCGATGCTGAAATTATTACCGCGCATTCTCGGTACGCTTTGTTTGAACAATTTCTGTAGCTTTTGCCAAAAATAATTTTGAGATTAAGTTGGCATCACCTGAATCTAGAAGAAATAAGATTTTCACTAGTTTAAGAATCATTCAGAGACATTCAAAACTAAACTTGTAAATACGATGTAAGCATAAAATTTGTCAATTTTCAGTAATAAAAAAAAATCGGAAAATAGTTTTTTCTGTTTTTTGCAATCGCAGAAAAATGGAGACCTTCACATTTAGATTAGCAAGGTAATTCCAGATAGTGTACATTTTGTAAAATTATATGTTCGAATTCACACCCTATAATCGAATTTAAGGTTCCTGATTCCTGACTATAAGTACGTTCCCTTGGGAAAGCCTACTCTCTGGATTAATTGCATTATTGTAGGTATTAACTCCTGCGTTTGCTTACCCTTTCAGAATCCACATTTCTTGTTGTCTAACAATTAATATTCTACATCTACTTTATGCGTTAGTCTTGCTTCCAAAATGTGTTCATTTATTTTACTGGAATTACAGGAAAAGATCACGATATGATATGTTTTTCGGACTTTTTCCACTGTCTAGGGTGTAAATCACACAACGTTTCAGGAGTTTTGATCTACTCCCGTCTTCATGTGTTCCTGGTTAGTCCTGAGAAGGACTGATATTATACGTTTTTCTACGTAAATTTGTGCCTCCCCCGGGGTTTGAACCCGGGACCGCTGACTGCTAGTCTGCCACTCTAACCACTAACTGCCCAGGTGGCCTAGGCCTTCAGAGAACAACATCACGATAGTTTTCACATTTTTGTTGTCGCCGTTCTTGAATATGAGTGGTATTAACATCAATTCCAAATTCTTTGTTTCTTTTTCCTTGTTCCATATTTTGTTTAGCAGTGATAGTAATATAACTATTATTGCCACGTCTACTCATAAGTTTGACCATTTCTGGCGTCATTTCATCATTACCATCTGCTTTTCCCAACTTGGGATCTTATCACTGGCAGTTCTCATATCTTTCCATTTTCTTCACCTTCTGCTTCCATATCTACGCTCACTTCGCACTCGTTACTCCCTATTTCCTCCTCGGTAATAAGATCGAAAACCGATAGAAGGTGTAACATTGCGTTAATGAGTGTTTAATCATTTCATAAACAAACTTACCATGGGTTACGTATCAAGTTTGATAACATCACGTTTATTCTACATATTACAGTGCTCTAATTTATTAGTCCGTAACGGATAATCTGTCAAATTCAAGTTTTGAATTTTTAACTAAAATAAGTAAAAACATATTTTTACATTATGTAGTTATGTATTCAAAGGCTCGATAGAAATAAATAAGTGTTATAATTAAAACGAAGCTTAGAATCTGAAGCTGGTAGTACTTTCCACAGGAAGAACTACAAGAACTCGTTCTATCACTTTTCCATTCATTGACGATTAATGCACTAACTACGAAGCTACATGCTATAATTTGCTTTTGCAAAGATGTCAGGGGTCGCCGCACAAAACCATACAAACTGAAAGACAATTTCCGCAATTTACTCGTAAGCTTTAAATTGTGATCCAATAATCGCTCACAAAATCTGAGTAAAAGCTATATTTGGTCGACTAGAGCAATTTGAACACTTAAAAATATTGAATTGCACTATTCCTCAGTTTAGGCTGCGAAATGCGCATATAATGAGATGTCGAAAGGTCCATTAAAATCGCGGATGCGCGCTCTAAATTTGGTCTTTCTAGCACGGCGTAATTATATTGTCTTAAACCGTAGTTGTGTAATTTGGGAAGATTATACCTCTGGTCCAAGGCGAGTAATTCGCAACGACTTGTTTTGACGGGCGCATTTCGTGATGAATTAGATTCTAATTTAGTGCGGTCGCTTAAATTTTAACTGTTTTAATAAGGTTCTTTGTACGTTTGTAGAAAAATTGTGGAAATGCCGAGAAATATAAATATTAATAATTGTCAGGAGTAGAAATTCAACTCTAAAATCTGTCCTTATGCATGTTTTTAAGATGGGTTTACCAGCTAATATTTCATTAGAAACAATATTTAAACTATTTTATTTAGCAATTTCTACTACGAAATCTACTCTTTATTGTTACCAGCGACTCAGGACCATATACGAGTGTTGAAGTTGTTATCCACTTTCGTCTTTACTTCTTAAACAAATTCCCTTTGTTCAGAAAATAATCTAATTGAAAATCCTTCCTTTTGTTAGCAACTTTATCGAAGAACCTTACATTTGTGGATACAAACCAATTACGCATTGCTTCTGTGCTTTGGCAAAATCTCTAAACATCACCAACTCGCTTTTGCAAACCTTCCAGGATTCCATGCGTGAAAAAAACTATTGATGTAATCAAAACCGAATTTTCGTACGTTGATAAACAAATTCATTCCTTCTCTCCGACAAAATTGAAAACCAAAGATACGCTGTACATAATAAATCATATCTTGAAGTGAGACGTTTCTTCGTTTCCTTATTATTTTAATTTGAATTGCCCTTAAGTTGCTAGCTAGCCCAGACGTCAATGCACAAGCCCCGTTTGTTACTTCTCTTGTGGCTATGGGATTGCAAACGCAGCTTTGCCAAGAGCTTCTTTCGTACACAGCTTTAATTTTGAACATAAATACTCCAACCCCGCCAGGAATAAAAGCCAAGGTTGCTTACGTAAACGTAATATACTATATGCGCTGGTTCTATATGCATACAAATAAAAGAAAAACAAAACGACAATACGCAAATAATATAAGCCTTGAACAATAAAGATTAATATTTACTTTGAATGGCTACGGGCTAAGAGCTAAATTCTACTAGAATTTACAGTTTGACATTAATATATGGGCCGGTTCTCTCTCAAGCGTAGCCGCTCGTTTTTCGCTGATTTACACGTTTCGAAGCCGGCGTCTCAATCGCTCGTAAAGGATGACGCAATAATTTGCACTGCTTGAAGTAGATTATGGATTTGATAAAATGCATTAATCGTAAACTAACCTGGTTTTACTTTTGCTGCCAGCGTGACCGTGGATCAGCCCTTACTGGCGTCGTTGTTCAGATTTGTACTTATCTCACTCAGTACTTAAGGCGAATGATTTCACCTTGAAATCGCTACAGAAGCTTACCGCTGTTAGCTTTATGAGCCTCGGAGATACTCCCAAAGAACGTGCAGCATTTCCTGGGCTCGAATATAACCTCCAAGAACCAAGAGATGGCCTCTACACACAGCGGGCACACACTTGATATCACCACTCCAACGCTAATGCCGTCAGCTTCCCACAAAGCATTGCAAAACGGCCTCCTACTGGTCCATTTTTACCTCCGGCGTTGGTTGACGCATTTTCGCAATGCACTATCGGAAAGGGCGATAATTCACGTGGTTGCATTTCAAATGCAGAATGTTTACTTAACCTAATTAGTCCAGCACAAAAGTTGCAGATCAGCTATATACTAGAGGGTTTATATATTGAAAAGTTCTGGTGAAATAGATCAAGCCCATTACAAAATGGCTAGGACAATCAATGGTAGATGGAAAAGTTTTGCAATTCTTCTATACAAGATGCTATCTGTGTGCCTACAAGGTATCATGCGATGATAACATAGATATTTTATTTTTTGCGCATCTGTAGAATCTGTGAAATATATTATTGGTATTCTTTGTCTTTTTACTTCCTTTTATAATAAAGGAAGTATTGGATTCACCCCAAAACCTCGAAATTGGGTTTTCAACAGATCTTCACATTAAAAAAATTGTATAGAAAATAGAAATGTTGTTATTAGAAAAATACAACAATTATGTATTTAACACGAAATTGAAACGGCAAAAACTTGGAAATTAGTTAAGTCAACAGAAAATTATTTGGAACAAAGCAACAATTTGAGTTGCACTTTTAAATGGAGCATACATGAAACAAACACTCGTAATAGAAAGTTTTGTTTGCGGTCGAATGACGTGAGGTTACATTACGTGCGAGCATAAACAATAGTGAGCGAGTTAACAATAGCGTACTGCTGCGCATATGTTGGTCGAGCAGCAGGAACAGTTTGTGAAGCACGTGGAGGGTCTACACTCTACCCTTGAAGCACGAGCAGATCGCAGAAACCTAGTGAATACGATGGCGTCTTTCCAAAGTGGCAAATGGAGCAGTCAACGCAAAGATAGTGAAGGTGTTGATGTAACCCTGGAAACAAATAACCCCATAAGAAGCGATAAGATGAGGTGATTGCTAAATTGTACCTTGCATAGTTGAAACCGGATCAACTCCAATCTGCAGGTCCATTTTCCATATAACTATCCTAGCAATTTGCTCGAAGTGCGGAGTCCGTCGTTAGTGACTCCGCTAAAAGGTTAATAAATGTTAAGATTACATGGACAATTAGGGTAATAGTTAATGAAGTTGAAGGTTTTCCGCCTTTTCTGATTTCACGAGCAAAAGTATTGATCTTTCAATGGAGCCATGTGACGTGACTCGCTTCGCTTTTGTTTATAACCGTCATTAGGTTAACGCGACAAATATAGAGCGAATGACAGCCAATTTAGAAAACCATTGACAAAAGTTTTTGGAGACGGCTAAATTTTAGTATAAAACCAAATTGGGGAGATCTTAGCGTCACTTCGATAGAACTTAGCGCAGGAACTATGTCGGTTTGACTTCCAAATTATAGCGTAAAAACTAAGTCGGTTATTTAGAACTTTAGAAAATTCCAAAGTTGCTTTTGTTAAAAATTATATAACTAAAGTTAAACCTTGTAAGCACCAGTGTGTAAAAACATAAAATTTTCTGTCAATTAAACTAGTTTGAAGAGCATTATTTTTTTATTTGAAGAATTAGTGTATGTACGGGTGTGTAAGTGAAAGACAATGGAAGCTGAAACCTGGCACAAATTATAAGCCAGGTTTGATGGTTATTGCTAGATAGTGTAGAAGTTGGCACATCAAGCAAATGGACCATAAACAGTAACTCAAATTACCAACATCGGCCATTTTACCGATAAGTGTAGATCCAAGGTTGAGTAACGGGTTCCACATATACCAACAGCGGCGTGCGTTTGGGCAGTGGCACAACACACGGTAGGCGAAACACGTTTTCTAAATGTCGCTCAGTTATCTCGCGGAATTCTGAAGTGTTTGTTGGAAGAAATTGTTAATGACTCCTTTTAAGAAGAAAAATGAATAGTAATTAACGTAAGAAGTAAGTCCTTTAATATTTTCTTTTAAACCCCTATGAACCCATCAGATATATTGCAATGGTTTTGTGCTCTCTACAATTCTGCTTGCCAAATGAACTAGTGCATTAAGAATCAAACCGAGGCACAGAATTAATTATTTTAATTAGTGCAAGCCCTTAACACCCTACGGGTAAATAACGTCGCAGATTAGCTATATATATATAATTAGTGCAAGTTTAGCTTACTTTTATTGAGATAAATGGACTGGTGACTGCAGCTGAATTTCAAAAATAGAGGCAAAGGTAACATGAAAAACTAGTTAAAAGGATTACGTTCTTGGGCTCAAATTTGACGAGGTTGTGGAAGTGCGAATGCAGTTAGATTGTATCTGACGGTGGTAGCGTTAACGTTTGCAGTATTATGTTTACTATTGTACGAAATCGTTTGCACAAGTACAAAGTTATGATCATTATAGTGGTCAGAAATCTAGGACCAGAATGGCAAAGTAACTGAAGGGTATATCAATACAGTACGAGGATTACAAACGTTGCAAAAAGAAACCGACAAAAAATGTTGCAAAAGAGCAATCTACGAATAGCAAAGAAACAGAACATAACAGTGCAGTTAAAAACACTGTGAAAGAGCAGAGTAAAGTGTAGTGGATTCTAACCTAAGAAAAAACATTTATTTAGCCTGTAAGAATTAAAGATGTTACCAAAACCTTATTCTGTAAGCTTATTTTAAGTATCAAACCCTATTTCCCTTAAACAATTGTGGCGATATGTAGCTAAGATACCAGACCTTCTTTTGTTTAACAACCACGGAAAGACCTTTGAAATTGCCCAAGCTGTTGACATTGTTCTAAGTTAGCTCCCAGAAAAGTTCAATTTTTGTTAATAAAAACACATTCATTTAGTGCAAATGTTGGTTTTATTTAACCATATAAGTGTTGGGTACATTTGGAACCAGTTTGCCAGTCTTAAAGAGGTGTACTTTGTGTTTTTTCGTCGGCAACAAAATCCAGGCAGCTGAGGTCCAAGTACGGGCTGCGTTCGAGAGTCGATATCGCCTGCAGGAGCTAGTTGGAGCCGAGGTTGGTGCCTTCAACACTAGAGGAGGCCTCTACGCAGAACTTCAGGCAGAAATCCGAGTCAGAAGTTCTTTAGCAGCTAAGAAAACGAGTTAGCGTCCCCTGAGAGGTGCAATCAGCTTCGGAAGTCTTTAGCAACCAGGTATTTTGCGCAATTTTTATCATCCAGTGCCTTTTTATTTTACTGGGGCCTGCAAAATTGGAGTTTCCGCTACGCATTGCCGCAGTTCTCAATTATCCAGTGCATATCAGTTTCCAGAAATTTAATTAGCGTCCCTCAAAAATGCAGAATAACGCGGCATTTTACACCTTTGGCCGGATATAAAACAATTGATGTTGGAGTTACTTATACATCACGCTAGAACAAAAACCGTTAGTACTGTTGCTATGCGAGGATTATTATTGCTTACCTGAGGTATCTTGCTGATTTTGGCATTGATTTAAATTAATTACGGCTATCTGTACGAGTGTACTCCACTTTGTGTTTTATGTCAATATTTGAAGTTAGCTATGTCAGATTTAGTTTTGGTGCGTTCACAAATAAAATCCAAGTTAAACTGGAGCTACTAAAAGTTAGTTTGCTCTACCCAGCATTTCTAATTTAGCCACCTAACCCTGAGAGTATTATGTTCATCGGAGCAGTCGAATATTATTGCAGATAATTAAAATAAAATAAGGGCACAATATCTTTCAATTTTGCATAAAAATATTTGTACTTTTTAATAAGTCTAAGATCGTGCACATGCAGCACTGTTTTTATTCAATACATGAATTTAGGAGCACCCTTTTAATCACTTTAGTTTTAACTGCACCGTTTTTACGAGTTTTGCTTAGCACTGCACTATTGTTCTTTGTGCTAACTAAGGTTGCTTTATCATGCTCTTTGCATTTTATGCTTCCTTTACACCGCTTTTCACCTTTCAGCTGAATTAGCGTTTTGCTGGCCTTATAAAATGTAACTCCTAACGCTTCATGTAATTTTTGTACCTCTCAAAACATCTCTGTATTATATTAAATTCACATTATTGTTTTGACTTTTTAATATTAACGTTGTCATCCACATAAATTAAGAGCATTTTTCATAACGAGCACCTTTTATGAAAATTAAGTTAAACGTAACCCTTTCCATACTGCTTTAATCTAATACTAACCTCTGTCAATCAAATTATTATTACTGCTAATCATATCTTGTGCATTTAGTAGTGTATAACAATTACTTTAATGTAGCAACAAACAAAATATCAATTCTGTGCTTATTTGAAGCTTTATTACTTCCTTTTACAATAAAGGAGGTATTGGATTTACCCCAAAAATTCGAAATTGAGTTTTCAACAGATCTTCACGTTTTACAGTCCTCTGATCCCAAAAAACACTTTTTTCCATTGGTCTGTCTGTCTTTGTGTCTGTATGTCTGTGTGTATGTGTGTCTGTGTGTCTGTCTGTGAACAGAATATCTCAAAAACAGAGAGAGGTATGGCGTTGAAACTTCATATATAAGTTTTGTGTACTATGTAGATAAGATACCACGCTTTTGAAAAAAATCGCATAACTGAAAGTAGGTGTTTACTCTTGTGTTTTTTCAGTTTTTTCGGTTTTTTCCAAAACGGCTCTAACGATTTTTTTTTAACTTTACATTCTTATTACATTTTTATGTGTATTGATGTGAGAGAGGTGATTTTCCAGTTGAATACTTCTAAAATGGATTTCTTTTGTTTTTTTTCCTATTTTTTTATTAACTCCTATTTTAAATAAAACACCCGGTATATTATTACATTTTGGAATTCAGCTTAAAATTCTAGAAAAAATTTGTCTCTTAAACTAACACTCTATTTTGTACCGTTTTTGTAAAATTTGTAATTTTTGGAAATTTTTGACAAATACTTAAAAATTTAAAATCAAATTTTTGGCTAATTATAAGATCACTGTAAAAGGAAGTTGTGTGCGTGTATCACACCAGATTTTTTCATTTTCGTCTTAATAGTTATGTAACCAGAATTGCTGTGAGCATTAAACCATTGCAATATATAAAATACTGGCAGACCAAGTCAATGGCAAATTTTTCTACAGATTTTGTATTAAAAAAGTTAATAGCTGTACTCCAAAAATGTTGTTTTCTTAAGGAAAAGTTATTTCTGACATTTTTACCAAACTTCGTATTTAAGCTTTTCTTCAGTTATGAAACAGCTTTGTTGAACAACATTTTATACAATTTAAAATAATTGCAGTTGTTTAAGGTCAATGGCACACATTCTAATTTTTAAAACACCCTGTATATTTTATCAAAAGTTTGACAACCGTTTATTACGTCCCAAGAAGAGCAAAACTTTTGATCAAGAATTACTTTCTCAAAGAACCAAATGTGAGAAAGTTTACAATAATGCGGTAATCCTTCCAAGCCAATATTTCACTTTTTTCTGGAATGTTTTTCTGTCTTGACGTGTTCAGAGCTATAAAAAATTGGTAAAGTGACACCTCATATACCTAAGCATTTTCAACATATACCTATGGAGATAGTAATCGGTACGAATGATTTTCAATAAGCATTGTTTTTCAAAATAACGAAATCAGAGATGGTGTCGAGTTTTCGAAATAGCCACTTGTACAGACCAACACCCAACTTAATTATTAGACCAGTAGAAACAAGCTCTAAAAGAGCAATTCTCTGGTAAATGAGTGACATACAGAAGTATGCTCAGTTGCTATATTAATCGCTTTGATGTGCATAACATGAGTTGCGTCGTGATCATAACACAGTATGTCGTAATCGCATCGTAATCGCATCGCAGTCGCATCGGACCAATGGATAAAGAGCTTTAGGCTCTCAGTCCACTGGCCCGACGCGACTGCGATGCAATTACGACGCAACTACGACATACCTACGATGCGATCGCGACGGCAACTTGTGTTATGCACATCAAAGCGATTTATTTTCAGTCTGGTGCAAAATATTTTCGAGTGATGATGATAATGACGTGGTTGTAGCTTACTGATACATACGAAATCAGGACAGCGAACCAAAAAGGAAGTCAACTTTCACCCCTATATCAAAAATAATAAAGAGGGCAATACCTTTATTGTATTGCAGCAAGGAAGCTCACCCAACATGAGCAAAATCATGTTACCGAATGTCAAACGAGAACTTTAGGCCGTCCGCTCACTGAGACGACGCGATTACGGCGCAACTGACAGGAAACTCATAAGCGATAATCGCGTGGCGATTGTCTTATGGGTTTATGTACTTCACTGCACACTGCTGCGATTGCGATGCGATCGCGATGCAACTTGCACAAAATAATTGCTCGCGACTGTCAGTGCCAATCGCGAAGCGATTATTTGCGTTGAAGTTGCGGGGTAAAAATGCAAGGACTGTCAAATTAGTACAAAAATACCCTTACATTAATGCCGCGTTATTCAATCGACGACTTGAACTCTTCCACTAATACATTAAAGTTCTCTTTTGACATTCGGTAACATGATTTTGCTCATGTTGGGTGAGCTTCCTTGCTGCAATAAAATAAAGGTATTGCCCTCTTTATTATTTTCGATATAGGGGTGAAAGTGGACTTGCTTTTTGGTTCCCTGTCCTGATTTCGTATGTATCAGTAAGCTACAACCACGTCATTATCATCATCACTCGAAAATATTTTGCACCAGACTGAAAATAAATTGCTCTGATGTGCATAACACAAGTTGCCGTCGCGATCGCATCGTAGGTATGTCGTAGTTGCGTCGTAATCGCATCGCAGTCGCGTCGGGCCAGTGGACGGAGAGCCTTAATGTATTAGTGGAAGAGTTTAAGTCGTCGATTGAATGACGCGGCATTAATGTAAGGGTATTTTTGTACTAATTTGACAGTCCTTGCATTTTTACCCCGCAACTTCAACGCAACTAATCGCTTCGCGATTGGCACTGACAGTCGCCAGCAATTATTTTGGGCAAGTTGCATAGCGATTGCATCGCAATCGCAGCAGTGTGCAGTGAAGTACATAAACCCATAAGACAATCGCCACGCGATTATCGCTTATGAGTTTCCTGTCAGTTGCGTCGTAATCGCGTCGTCTTAGTGAGCTCACGGCCTTAAAGGTCATTCACTCACTGAGACGACCCGATTACAACGGAACTGGCAAGAAACTCACAAGCGATAATCGAGTGGTGGGTTTATGTATTTCACTGCACACTGCTGCCACTGCGATTCGATCACGATGCAACTTGCACAAAATAAATGCTCGCGACGGTCAGCGCCAATCCCGAAGCGATTAGTTGGATAGTGAAATGCAAGAAATGTCGAATTAATACGTACAAAAAATATTTTTGTATTCATGCTGCGTTTTTCAATCGACGACTTAAACATTTCTACTAATACATTAAAACATTATTTTGACATTCTGTAAAATAATCGAAATTTTTGCTCATGTTGGGAGAGTTCTTTTGCTGAGAGGAAGTAAAATTATTGTACTCTTTATTATTTTGATAAAGAGATAAACTCAGTTGCGTACTTATGGCGGTGATCTGGGCGTTGTATCACCCCCAGAGGCTTTAGGAATAACTACTTAAATAAAATAAATTCGTCTTAAACAAAAAATCTAAAATTACATTTTATGAATAAATAATTAAATATCAGTTATTTCATTTCTTATTATAAGGGGTCATTTTAAGTCAGTGTAACGCCGACGTGAAGTATAATTTCCCTGGTAGATCACCCTGAACTCAAATTCGTAGTAACGCCACTGGATGGACCTTCTTTTCGGTTTCCTGTTCTTATTTTGTATGTACCAGTAAGCTACAACCACATTATCATCATAGTCATTGAAAAACATTTACGCCAGACTGAGAACAAATTGCTTTGATGTGCATAACACGAGTTGCAGTTGCAATCGCATGGTAGGTATGTCGTAGTTGCATCGTAATTGCATTGCAGTCGCGGCGGATCAGTGTACGGAGAGCCTAAGGCCCACTGGCCCTACGCGACTGCGATACAATTACGATGCAACTGCGACATACCTGCGATTCAATCGCGACGGCAGCTCGTGTTATGCACAGCAGAGAAATTTGTTCTCAGTCTGGGACAAAACTTTTTCTCGTGACGATGATGATGATGTGGTTGTAACTTACTGGTACATACAATGGTCCATCCCTATACCAAATATAATAAAAGGTGCAATACTTTTATTTTGTGGCAGCAAGATAGCTCTCCCAACATGAGCAAACATTTCGCATTCATTTTACTGAATGTAAAAAAGAGCTTTAATGTATTAGTAGAAGAGGTTAAGTTCGACTTAAATAACATTGAAAAACGCAGCATCTAAACGCAACTTCAACACAACTAATCACTTTGCGATTGGCGCAAGTTGCATCGTGATCGCATCGCAGTCGCTGCAGTGTGCACTGAAATGCATGAACTCATAGAGCAATCGCCACGCGATTATGGCTTATGAGTTTCTTGATAATTACATCGTAATGGCATGTCTCAGTCAGCGGACGGCCTTAGTGTCCCTGAACGATGTTTTCCTGACAGGATCGGTGGTAGAACCTGACAAATTCAACCTTTTGATTAGTTTGTGCCCATCGAGATATATTCTTCGGCGAATATAGCATGTATAGTACAATTATTTTAATTAACCATAGTTATATCTTGCCGATTGTGTAAACAAATATTCTCTCAATGTTACCAATTTTATCAAAGTTGGTACCATAACGATACCAATCAATTTAGCGATAGCTTAAAATTGGCGTGACTTCATAGCTCCGGTTGTACGTACTATGGAAGACAAAACAACTGGGACACTAATATGTTCTGTTGTGAATGTGACTGTTTTAATATGCATAGTTACTAGACATTTCTAACTTAATTGTCAACTTGTTTCGAGGTTGCTATAAAACTAATTATATATGAGTAATTGTTTAAGGCCTCGTTTAAGCTAATTAAATAATCCTAAAATCTCTATCAAGAGTTGTCCCTTTTTTATTTAACTTGGATAGTTCATTACATAAAGGAATTTCTCAAATTAAATGAGTTTTAAAATTAAGATAAAATAGTTTAAGTAACCGGCTAACCGCCAACTTTTAATCGTAACTATACTAGACCTAACATAGTGATTACTTTAGAAACGAGATTGTATATGTGATAGATATTAATATATTTTTATTGTTTTCAAATTCTGGTGGCTAATATTATTATCGATACCGCGTCCTTCTGACCGTCAAACAACGAAATCGCATTAAGATCGATTAGTAGGAAAGCAGAAATTCGAGCATTTCTATTCCGTTTCGGTGTGCGTAGCTGCGGGCGTGCGCTAGTAATGTAATGTGTCATCTCTGATAACGAGTCATGTGCTATTGATATAATGTGTCATCCCTGATAACGTGTCATGTGCTGTATTCTCTGAAATCCCAATGACGTCAATTGAAACCAGTAATTTCCATCCTTAGATAAGAAATGTTATAAATATTGCTGTTGTATGTTTTTAGAGTTAGTTCAAATTAGCCTGTTCGAGTTCGTTCATAGATTTGTGTCCTGTAGAACGTTACTCTGTTTAAATTTGTAACTCCTACATTAAATTAAAGCTTTTGTGTAGTAAAATAAATAAAGTTTTTTTTTCGTTAAGTCCACGATTGGCAACTTAACTGGCGCAGTCGGTAGGATACTTGGCAAAAGGGCACTACGAATTTTTGAAAAAAAAAAAATATTTTTTTTTCATTTTTCGCTCTTTTGTGTATTTTAATACTTAACCAAGTATTCCTAAAACAAACTTAACACCGGTACGAAGCAACGCAACTTTGAGGACAAACATCGCCAAGAAGAAGCACCGCCAACTACTGGTCCAGTCTATCGAAGACATCAGTCTATTGGAGACACCTGCTCCATCGAGGAGTTCCTGATCATCGAGATCACCTGTACGACCAATCCAGAGGAAGTCTACATCTTTAATCAACTACGAATCAACTGTACGACCAATCCAGAGGAAGTCTACACGTTCATCAACTACAAATATGAAGTAAGCAACCTTTCACGTATTAAAGTGTGTTTTTTTTAAAACAAATTATAAACCCAATAACATAGTTTTAAATATTTATTTATAAGTTCAGGCAAAACGTAGTAAGCTTGACCAATCACCGCACATAGTTTGTGTGCTTAATCTGTGTTTGTGCTTGCGTTTTGTGCGTAGGTTTCTATACACCCCTAGTATTAAATTTCCCCTAGAATAATATTGTTTACTAACATAAAAATCAATCGTTAAAAATAATAGTGAATTTTTATGCTGAGACCACCACGTTTAATATTAAATCAACCACCAGCAAATCAAAACATGGCAGATTTATTCCCACCAGGTTTTTCTGTACGAATGATTTCTGAAATACCAACCTATGATGGTAATCCTCTAAATTTATCAGAATTTATTAGGTCTGCTGAGCTTATTTTATCACAATTTTTAGTACCAGCCCAGCCAGAAGCTTACATTAATAAATTTTTACTTTCATCAATTAGAAATAAATTAAGAGATAAAGCATTAGAAGTTGTTACCGGTTATGAATTTAATAACTGGAATGAACTAAAACAGACACTAATTAATAACTTTGGAGATCAGCGATCAGAATTAAATTTAACCATAGATCTAGCTAAAATGAAACAGCATCAAAAAGAATCCCCTATTGACTTTTATAATAAAATTAGAACACATCTAGCAATTTTTAATTCAAAAATTTCTCTTGGTCCTGAAGTTAGAGCTGTAAAGGATTATAAATTATTAAATTCAAAAAATTTAGCCCTTAGAGCCTTTTTGAGCGGTTTAAATGAACCATTTGGTACGTTGTTACGAGCTAGAAATCCCAACAGTTTAGAAAATGCTATTGCAATTGTTAGAGATGAATTAGATATCCGTTATTCTCAAAATGCATATCGTAATTCTTCACCACCTGAAAGTACTAATAAACCAATAATGAATCATCAGAATACCCAAAATCATCCATGGATTAAACACAATAACTTTATACCTAATCAAAATGTTCAGCGACAACCAATTCAAAAGTTTTCTAATATATTTAGAAGTCCCCAAAATCCCACTTTACAACGTAACTTTTATCAACGTAATTTTTATCAACCCCCTGCACAATATCAACCTTTTGAAAGAAATGTTTTCGCTCCGAAACGAAATTTTGTGCCAAATAATCCAGTTGAACCGATGCAAACATCTACTATACATGCAGCCATCCCAAAAAGACCGTTAAATAGTAACATTCAAAATTTAAATTCAAATAAGAGACCAAATTATCGTTCCAATCATTTACAAGTAACTCAACCAAATAATTATAATCCCGAAGAATTACATCACGAGGACATTGACACAAATTATTCAGAATGTGATAACCCACTTCCTGAAGATAACGCAATTGATGACTCTCAGAATTTGTATGCTGATTATTTACCAGAATACATTGACATTGACCACGAAAACAACAGTGATAACGTAAATTTTTAAATAGAGCCTCGGATAAAATTGAAACCTTTACTTTACACACAATTAAATCTAATTTACCTTACATTTTAATACCAGGTACACAAAATAAAATACTGATTGATACCGGCAGTAGTAAAACACTAATATCACCTTTATTTGTAGAAAAACATTTTCCAAATTCAATTTATAATTATCATTTTCAAATAACCACACCCCATGGTACTACTACACATAATCAAGTAGCCCATATTCCAATAAACTCATTATTTTTAGAACCCGGAAGTCATATGTGCTATATGTTTAATTTCAGTCCCGATTATGTTGGATTAATAGGATCTGATTTACTAGCAAATATAAATGCAAAAATTGATTTTAAATGGATGCACATTCAAACAGAAAAAAACATTATACCGTTTTATTATAACCAATCTAAACTTAAACAAGAAGCGCAAAAGAGAAACGAATGTAATTTTTCTAAAATAAATCAACAAGCGCAACCCATCAAACGAATATACATACCCCCTAGGTCAGAAAAACAAATTATTTTACCAACTGTAAATAATAATGGTACATATTTGTGTGACAAAATAATATTTGACAAAGACTGTAGAACACCTAGAGCTATAGTTAAAGTCCACAATAATTATTTTTACACAACAGCCATCAACACATCTAATCAGACAAAAGAATTTCACATTTATAACCCACTGTTATTAGATGAATATAAACACTCAAATTTAATAGAAATAAATAACATCAATACTGAAAATCAAAATTTTAATTTGAAATCTCGTAATCAACTTCAAAATGAAAATTTAAAAAACATTAATACCACTCATCTAAATACTGAAGAAGCTCATGCATTAAAAACTTTATGTTACGAATTCAAAGATATTTTCCATCACCCAGAATTACCCTTGACTTACACAAACTTGACAAGACATTTTATACGTACAAAGAATGACATCCCAATATTTACAAAAAATTATCGCTACCCTCATGTTCATCGCGAGGAGGTAAAAAATCAAATAAATAAAATGCTTGCTGACGGAATCATTGAACATTCCGAGTCACCATATAATGCACCTATATGGATCGTTCCAAAAAAATTAGACAATTCAGGCAAACAAAAATGGAGAATTGTTATTGATTATAGAAAACTGAACGAGAATACTATAGAAGACAAATACCCGTTACCTCTCATAGAACAAGTTCTTGACAATTTAGGTAAATCTGAATATTTTACTACCCTTGATTTGGCCTCAGGATTTCATCAAATTAAAGTAAACAAAGCTGATAGAGAAAAGACAGCCTTTTCTACCGAAGAAGGTCACTTCCAGTTTAAACGCTTAGCTTTCGGGATGAAAAACAGTCCAAGCAGCTTTCAACGTCTTATAAATCAGGCATTGATTGGCCTAACGCCTACACAGTGTATGGTTTACCTTGATGACATAATTATTTATTCAGTTTCCCTACAAGAACACATGATTAAATTACGACGTGTTTTTGAAAAATGTCGCAATGCTAACCTAAAAATACAACTAGACAAATCTGAATTCTTAAAAAAATCCATTGCCTATTTAGGACACATACTTACCAAAGATGGTGTAAAACCAAACCCAGATAAAATCAGTGCTATAATGAAATTTCCCTTACCAAAAACTAGAACTGATATAAAATCGTTCCTAGGACTTTTAGGCTATTATCGTAAATTTATAAAAGATTATGCTAAAATAACAAAATTCTTGACTTTATGTTTAAAGAAAGATTCAAAAATTATACACGATCCAAATTTCATAGAACAATTTGAGAAATTGAAAATTTTGTTAACTAATGACCCTATATTAGCTTATCCTGACTTTACAAAACCATTTGAATTAACTACTGATGCTAGCAAATTTGCTATTGGAGCAGTATTATCACAAAATAACAGACCTATCAGCTATGCATCAAGAACCCTTAACCAAGCCGAAATTAACTATCCCACTATAGAAAGAGAATTATTAGCCATTGTTTGGGCCTGCAAACATTTTCGACCGTATCTATATGGCGTACATTTTACAATATTTACAGATCATAGACCTTTAATATGGCTTCGCAACATCAAAGAGCCTAATTCTAAATTAACCCGTTGGAGTATAAAATTAGAAGAATTTAATTTTACCATTAAATACCTACCAGGAAAAACCAATAAGGTAGCTGATGCCTTAAGTCGAATTAATATAAACCCCCTATCAATCGAACGATTAGATACACCAGAACCTAGTTTTGATGATAATGCAAGTATGATGGCACAAAGACCATATACACCTGAACTGACTGACTTTACCATACCTACTTTTGTATCACCACCTGAAACCTTACCCATACAAAGAAAATTAAGTAGACATAAAGATACTGTTACAACAAATAAACAGACTAATTCACAGAATATTTCAGTTACTCCACCCATACAAGAAATTGAACCAATAGATAATCAAAATATTGACAGTGATGTAAATACTGTACATTCACAGCACTCATCATCCCCCGTGATAGACATATCCGAACTACCCCTACAATATCATAAGAACCAGTTAGAATTTATTAACGCTGTAATTCCCAAATCATTTAGAATCACTAGATTCGATGGCTACACACATATAAGCATTTTTGTGAACAACAATAACTTTCATGAAAAGTTTGTGCAGTTACTATTAGAATATTGTACACCAAATTCCCATTATTACTGTATATTTCAAGATGATAATATTTTTGATAAATTTTCCAAATTTATTACTGAAAACAGTAATGAAAATTCTCCTCACTTCCATCGATGCACTAAGCAAGTAAATTATGTTACTAATCCTGATCATCGTGAACAATACATTTCGGACTATCATTTAGGTAAAACTAATCACAGAGGAATTAAAGAAACTAGTGAACACCTTAAACGTACTTATTACTGGAAAGGAATCGATAATGATATCAAGAAATACATCAATAACTGTGATACATGTAAACGTGAAAAATATCATAGACACCCAAATACATTGCCTTTTAGTTTAACGCCTACTTATGATAAACCTTTCTCTTGTATCAGTATAGATATTTTCCAAATCAATCAAACTAAATATTTAACCGTAATCGACAATTTCAGTAAATTTACTCAAGCATACTTATTAGAATCCCAAAATAAAATAGACATAACAAAAGCATTGTTAAGGTTCTTTTCACATTATGCCGTACCTCAGAAAATCATCGCTGATAATGAATTCGATAACGTTGTAATAAAAGAATTTTTAAAATTACATAAAATACATTTACATCTAACTACACCTTTACACCATGAGTCAAATTCCCTAATTGAACGAGTACACTCGACAATTTTAGAGCACTATAGATTATTAGAACATACTCCTGAAAAAGAAAGAATGTCTTATTGCATATTAGCCTATAATAATTCAATACATTCTAATTTAAAATTTACCCCTTCCGAAATTTTATTTGGACATACAGACAGTCATAATCCATTTGAATTATGCAATGACAAATATTTTGAAACTTACATTAATGACCATAAAAATAAAATGTCGCATTTTTATTCTGAAATCCAGTCTAAACAAAATCAAGCCAAATTACAAAGAAATGAAAAAATCAATAAAAATAAAGAACTTGTATCTTTTAAAGTTAATCAAAAAGTTTTCCTTAAAAATGACAGAAGAAATAAAAGAAGTATGAAATTTAAAGGACCCTTCAAAATTATCAAAATCCTAGACAATAATACATATCTTGTTGAAGATTTAACTACCAAAAAACCATTTAAAAGACATGCAAATGAAATACGCCAAACTGATGAAATAATACCTGTTACAGGTACTACATCTGGTTCTTCAGTTGCAGTATCCTCTTAGTTACAGGAGATGTAACAATTAAGGATCTATCAGACAACCCTGGCCTCTACCCTCAAAACTTAGGAAAAGCGCAAATTAAAGAAAGTGACTGGACTATTATAAAGACATTTGATTACACACCCTTATTAACAAACTATACTATCCTTAGACGTTCCTTATTAGACTCTATTCTTAAATTAAGAGATCGTGATTTCTATACAGTTAAAAACGAAGAACAAACAAAATTAAATCATAATGACATGCTATTGTTGATACAGCAGTACATAGTAAGAATCGATAACATGATTGATCAAATATTTCCTTCAGATATAATCAGAACAAAACGCGGAGTAATAAATGGACTTGGTACTGTATTCAAATTTTTGACAGGCAATCTTGACGCTGAAGACGGAGAAAAATATGAGAATGCCATTGCGGATCTTCAATCCACAAGAGATATACACAATAAAATTTTAAATCAACATACACATTTAATAAATGATTCCATAAATGCTATATTTACCTTAACTAAGAATCAAGAACTTTTAAATAAAAACTTACAGAAATTAATTGTACAAAATCGTGCTATAACCAACAATATAAATTCACTCTCTATTCAAAGTGTACTAGCAGAATCAATATTTTCGTTACAAATGTTTATAAATACCTGGCTCGAATTAGAAACATCTCTTACCTTTGCACAAAACCAACAAATGCATATGTCTCTACTTGATAATGCAGAACTATTATCTAATCTCAATCAAATCTCTATATACCTTTCTGAAAATTCAGACAGAATGCTTTCTTTACCTTACCCTGTGCATCATAAAACCCTTCATCTTTATGAATCTATAATATTAATTAAAACTTATCAAATTAATAACAAAATAACATTTATCTTCGAAATACCATTAGTGCACAAAGATACTATTTACCAATTCATGCAATTAATACCATTTCCAATATATATTGATTCCAATTTATATCGTATGATTATTCCCACTTATAAAACTATACTCTTCAATCTTGAGACTTCAATACCTGTTGAACTTGACCATTGCAAATTAGTAACTACCAATTCATATTTTTGTACGGAAAAATATCACTTTTCCCTTATTAATAATCAGCTATGTGAAACTCAACTTTTATCTTTTGCCCCTAATAAAACTTGTTCTCCTTACTTGTTCAAATTATTAAAAGTTAAAATAGCTCAGATTGATGATTCTACTTGGTTAATTACTACTCCTAAAAAGGTAACTATTGATATTAAGTGTTTAGACATTAATTCAAGAAAGATATTAACAAAAACAAATTTAATTCATCTTACACCAGATTGCACGGCAATTATTGATCATGATACCCTATTATTCCAAATTAGAACTTCTTCCACAAAAACTGTAAAATTACAAGTACCTAATATTGATACTTTAAATATAGATAGTGATAAACACACTCAAATAGCTAGTTTAGATCTAACACCGATCAATATTAAAGAATTAATTAAAGACCAATCACAACTTGGAGAAATACAGAAAATACTTAAACCTGCCAATGTAACAGATTTGCATTATATTTCTGTAACCACGATTATAATGATAAGTATAATTGTCATAGTAATATAAAGTTTGTTATTGTATATCTATTGTAAACGCCAAGCCTTACAAGATAAATTCATGGCATATATAAAATCAAAAGTATTTAACGATGATATTCCTAAACCTTTTGAGTTCTTAGAAATCAAAACGTGAAATTCAAATGCTTTGAATTGTCTTATGAGGGGAGGAGTAATGTAATGTGTCATCTCTGATAACGAGTCATGTGCTATTGATATAATGTGTCATCCCTGATAACGTGTCATGTGCTGTATTCTCTGAAATCCCAATGACGTCAATTGAAACCAGTAATTTCCATCCTTAGATAAGAAATGTTATAAATATTGCTGTTGTATGTTTTTAGAGTTAGTTCAAATTAGCCTGTTCGAGTTCGTTCATAGATTTGTGTCCTGTAGAACGTTACTCTGTTTAAATTTGTAACTCCTACATTAAATTAAAGCTTTTGTGTAGTAAAATAAATAAAGTTTTTTTTTCGTTAAGTCCACGATTGGCAACTTAACTCGCTGCGTACGAAAGGGGCTCTTGCGGGGGAGGCGGGTCAGCGACATTGTCGAGAACGCGGAACGGCCCACAAGGTCGTGGCCCGGGCCCATTACGATTTACGTGGATCACGCTGTCAACGATCCTGATCCTCATTCGTATTCCGCGCGCCGTCCTCTTTTTATATTGCAGCGGTCGCACGCGGGAGATGCGCGAAATTCTAAATTTCCTGCGCCCTGGCCGTAACAGGACTTGCCTTTGGACGACTAAAATTAGAAGAGGTCAAGGGTGAACGCAACAGGTGGTTTTGATATTGTAGAGGAAGCAAGTTGTTTTTTTAAAGCGTTCGGTCTATAGTAATCGGAAAGCTGTCGGGATTTAAAGAACACTGTTTAGGAGTCTTTATTAGGAATCTTGAGACATTTTAGATAAGCGTCCTGATATTTGTCAAATGAATTATTAAAGGGCGGGCATAGCGATACGCACAGCGAAAACAACGAGAATGTTTCACTTTTTGATCTTGTCTGAAACTTAGTGAAGAATTAATTACTGTTACTCTCAATGTCGAGAGTTAACTCTCGTTCTCAGTGTTGCTCACTCATATGAAAACCCTCTTACGCCTAGTCGTTAAACAATTTTGCCACCAGGAATGATCCCCGTATGCACACCTGTTGTTTTTTCTTAATGTTGGGTAAAAGATTTTAGCATGTTGCCGTATGGATGAGTGTGTCCCTAATCAAGTCTATTCTATCAATTGGATTCTGCATTAATTGGGGTGACTAAGTAACTAGCCACCGAGCGCTTTTTGTACAGGTTTTAATAGCAAATAATATCAAGGTTTTCTCAAAACCAAATATTATATCACACATACTGTGAACAAAAAGTGCAATGCAATATTATTTATTGATCGAATTAAAATTATCCTTTATAAAAAAAATCTGTAAAGGACTCTACTCAGAGCGTACTTCGCAAGTTGCCGTTTTGACACTAAATAATTTTAAAAATCAAAAGAAAATAAATGTAACAATATATTCACGTTCGTAATGATACTGAAGCAATCAAAGTTAACACCTGGGAATGCGAATTAAATCAATTTCAAATAAAAAAACAATACCGGTGATGGGATTCGACCTAGAGCGTCTGCGAACGAGAATTTAAATCCGCCCGTCTTATCCACCGGCCCATCGAAGACGTCTCCCAGTTTTGCGATGCGCAGCGGTATTAGACAAAACGCTGTTATTTTTGCGCCTGTTTGACTCTTTACATTTACCTATTTATTTGTTGGGTCCCACTTTCGTCAAGTGTAAAGCCTGAGCTGCATCAAAATTATTACTTTTATTTATTTCTCAATTAAAGTAAAAATATACGAACGTTGCTCACCCTATATGTGTTGAGTCGAAAATATGCTCTTTTCCTTCAAGGGTGAAAACCTGAGCTATATGCAAAATATTAATTTTACTTAAATAACGCTTCTTGATTTAAATCAAAAACAGGAAGATTTCATTTTCTTTGAGGTGCTCACCCTATATATATGGTAGCGAACTTTTCTCGGTGTTATGCCAGAAAGGCATATAATCTGCACTTAAAATATCGTTTTCTTCCAACAAATAATTTTTGAGTTATACCGACAATAGACAGACAGATGGAATTGAGAAAACCTGTTTTTCGTCATCTAGGGACCTCGAAACGCAAATATCTGAAGAAATCTCGGAGTGATTTTTTCGCGATTTCCTTCGTTTTTTATACAAGTGGATTCAAATGGTTGTAATGGTACAATTTATAACAAAACAGTGTCGAACACACAAATCCAGAACAGAAACGCTATAAGATTGGCATTGACAACTAAACATGTTCTTTTCCGAAACCAATAATTATTGATGTTAGAGAATAATACAAAAAATTCTTACAAATACTGGCCAACAGTATAAAATGGAACAAAACAAACCAAGCATAATAACATATCATCGTTATTTCGATTTACAGCTACACCACCTAATTTCTAAGCTGCTTTTATTTTCGTAACTATATTAGCACCTTATACTGAAACCCTGCTGCAAATATTTCTTATTAATTGGTAATCCAGCTTAATTTTGAAAGATAAATGAGATACTGATTTTTCCTTACGGCTAGAGAGGTTTAAAGTTTATTTGTACATTATATACCAATTAACAATGGCACTATAGACTAAACAGTAAAATATGTTTCGTCACTATCTTTTGGACTTTGAATAATATGAAATAAACTGATCGAAGTGACCTACCCCTCCCATATAATAAAGGTTTTTGAACATAAAGTACATATTATAATCATAAATTCCTTTTGGACACTTCTGTTCTTCTGTTTCTTCCTTTTCTTTTCTTTTCTTTACGGATGACGTATTTCTTTCAAGCACATTTGAAGTGATCTATTATCTCTCTCTTCCCATTTTTAAGTGGTGATTACACCTATAGTAGCAAAAGCCATACTCCCCACTTTAGATCCTTATCTTCATTTAATAATAATAATAATTATTATTATTATTAATATTTATTATTATTTATTTACGAATTATACCATTTTACATTGTAAAAAGAAAACAAAATACAAGCGATATGCTATATAAAAATAGAACAAAAATAATACAAAATTTAAATGGTTATTACATTTTACATTTTAAGATGCTTTTTAACATTATGAATAAATGTGTATAAATATACATTGAATAAGTCATTAAGTCAACATCACTATTTAACGTGTTTGCAACTTTAGGTATTCTATTTACTGGACTGTTAGTACTATACGTTATTCTATGATACTATAATAGTGACAATATTTCTGGACAATATATAAAACAATTTAAGCATTTATATGCAAAACATAGTTCAAAATAGTTTCTGCTGATATACTTCAGATGAAAACCAAAATACTGTAATATCTGAAGATAATTGACGTCTTCAAAGGGAACACTACATTTATAGAAAAGTGTTTTAACAATCTTTCTCTGTATATTTTCTATGAAATTACAAAGCACTTTAAAGGCAGGTGACCGTATAATACAATTATAATCTAACATTTATCGCACCAGAGATACGTAGAGTATTACCAAACATCGTATATTAGTAAACTGTAGAGTAATTCTTTTAATGAAACTAGACATCCTCAATCCTTTAGCAGTTATGCAGCAAACGATATAGAACTGTCTAATAAGACATCCAAATCCCTAAATACTGGGACATTTTCAAGTAATTCGCTGTCAATACAATATTTAAACAGAATTATTACTTTTATTCTACTAAATCTAATGTATTTACATTTGCTAATATTTAATTGCACATCATTGACAACACACCAATTGTGTAAACTATCTAGATCATTTTGTAACGCTGAAGAGTCATCTTCTGCTTCTATTTTTCTAAACACTTTTAAATCATCAGCAGTTAAAAAAAAGTTTGAACTTAAACAAGCAGCAATATCATTAATAAATATGGAAAACAAAATCGGTCCGAAATTGGAGCCCCGTGGAACTTCAGATAGCACCTCAAATTCCGATGATTTAAAGACATCCAAGAAGTAAACGAATTCACATATCTGGTCAGCATAATCAACAATCAAGGAGCAATAGAAAAAGATGTGAGGTCATGAACAATAAAAGCGCACAAAACATGCCTATCATTAAATAGAATATGGAATTCCAGAGCTATAACGGTAAAACCGAAACTAAGATTCTTCAGTTTTAATGTAAAGACCGTGCTACTCCACGAAGCAGAATCACGGATGGAAAAGAAACGACGACAAAGAGAACAAAAATAAGATGGCCATACACAATCACGATCGAAGAGCTTTAGAAGGGAAAAGATCAACAGAGAGTGAATATTATAATATTAAAGAGAAAATGGCGGTGGATAGGACACATAATAGGAAGGGAGAAGAAGATATCGCGAAAACACCCGGAAACTGGAACCCAACAGGAACGATAAAGTGAGATAGACCACAAGAAATATAGAAAAGAGTGGTGACTTGTTATACTTATTTTGTATTTGGGGGCCCTTAATTTGTAACACGAACTAAGCAAAGAATAATAATTGACTAGTACTCATCATTTATTTAATAATAAAAAAACATGGCATATAATGCATCACATCCACAAATCCACCTGTTTTTCTTGTAAATGTCCGCATTAAAATTGCGAGTTTCAACTTTATTTTGCAGATTGAAATTTAATACCGACATAGTCTGTCCAAGTTTTTCATTTTAATTTTTTCAGCTACCGGCAGGTATTTAAAATTAATGTTTAGAATATTACCTAGTTATGCCATTCTCCCCCATTTTTTTTGTATAGAACTGCATGAAATCACCGAAATTATCCAGGATAAATAAATACCTTCAAACTACAACCGATATTATGTCCAAGCACGACCCACAAAGGATACAAGAACGTCTTCACTGCAGAGGCCATCATTTTCAATGTCAAAGCTTGCACCACCGGTTGATTTACCTTTAAATTGTATTACATTTCGGGAGCGCTATATTTGTAAATATGAAGATAAACCCCGGAGTTTGTGGGCAGTTATAGCCACATGGCTAATTGTGAAATCTATATCTACCTAGTGGCACGTAAAAACTAGTTGTTAAGCCATTTTGCAGCCTTCAGCCACCTAGCTGATTATCTAAGCTGCCTGTAAAGCCTATCTGTACTTCAGGTCTGATTCCAG
The DNA here is from genome assembly GCA_940337035.1 of Agriotes lineatus. NCBI lineage: Eukaryota > Metazoa > Arthropoda > Insecta > Coleoptera > Elateridae > Agriotes > Agriotes lineatus. The sequence continues at coordinate 60,312,174 of OW679200.1, forward strand.
CATCATTTTTAACTTTTATCATAAAAACTCACAAGCGAAAGCTCATTCCTTGCTCATTTGAATTCGGCTACCCTGTATATGGACGAGGCTGCCCCGCTTCGATCATTTTGGAACACCCTTTGAACTCCACTTGTTTGTTTTGGAGCGACTGCAAAGCCTCTCGCTTTCCTTGTCACCGTGACGTGCCTGTTCGATTCTTTGCATCGCCATTGGCTGTCGGGAGTCACGTGGTGACGCCAGTTCCCGGCGTCCTAACGCTTCTTGCGGAGAGTTGATCCCAGGCCGTTGAACAGAGCGGTCAGTCATTGTGTTGCCGTGGGAGGCGTCCTCTTGCGTCTTGACGCTTGGGGACGCCTGCCTTTTGTATTTTGTACCGTTGCCGTGAGGGCTATCTGCGTGTCTCGTGCTGTTTCAGCAAAGTTTGTTTGTAAACTGGTTGTGCCTTTATGGAGTTCCGGCTGGGCTGCGAAGAACACAGGTCGTGTGTGTTGTGCGAGTTGTGAGTTATAACGTCGTGGCGTGGGTGCAATGGGCATTTTGAATCCAGTTCTGCTTCCTTAAGTAAGAGGTGGTCCCCTTTAACTCGACGAGTCGAGGATCTATCCTGGCAGCACGTATTGGGTCTCATTGTCGCTGTCGTTGCTCTCGTAGGAGCGCATTCCGATCTCCGCCATGACAGGCGGATTTCATGCCGATTGTTCCGCATGCCTGTTCGCGGCTAATTGAATGCCATAGGCTGACGTCTACTGCCAACCGACTGCACGCACTCCTCAAGGACCGTCTACGAACTAAGGTACCTGTAAATAGAACCATTTAAACATAATAGCTGTTACTCGTGTGAGCGGTGTTGCTTTCTTGCTCATTGTGCGGGGGCATATTTGTGCCTCTTTGCTCGTTTATTACGGCTTTGTGTGGCGGTCTGAGGCTACGATGCCTTGTGACGCTGCCGTCGCTAGCCATTTAAATGTTGCATGTGCGCGAGCTTTGTGCTTAACCGTATAAAGAATTAATGAACTCTTCGCATATGTTTTTGTGAGGCGGCCGTTGCTAGCCTTCATTTCAGTAACTGCATGTGTGCGGGCTTTGTTGTGCCTAACCGATTAATCCGTAAACGAACGCATCGCATAGCCGTGCGACGCCGTAATTGTCACAATTTGTTCGAGGCCTTTCATATGTGCTGTGGCTCAAAATTTGCATATCTTTGCGGGGCTGTGTTAGCTCCCTTTTGGCCAAATATTGCAGTTACGCTGCCCCTTTGCCCAATGAATTAGGCCTTTAGCTAATTCGTCGCATATCTTTGCGGCGCCGTGTCTGCCAACAGCTACACTGCTTCCGTCGCCTACGCCGGCGTATGATTTGTTGTCATGAACTAACGCCCTCTTTTAGGGCGCACATTTTTAACTGTTCTTTATTATGTAAAGTGGCGAACCAACAGCGGCCAGTCATGTGTTGTGTGTTGTACAGTAGCATTAGCGCGTCCATCAGCTGGTGCGTATTTTAAGAGATAATATAAGCTTGGGAGCGCGATTTGCTGCCCGAATGTAAAGTCGACCAATAGACACATATCTGATTAAGGGACGTATTATTATTGTTCGACCTGTGCATGCTCTGTTTTAGATAGCGCCCTCCAGTGTGAAGATAGATGTATGACGGGGCTTGAGAAATTAGAGCATACACGTAGGTTTGGTGGCGGCGCAGCCGGGGCCAAAAGGTCCCGACATCGCAATCCCAGTGTTTTCAGTCACGAAATTGTTGTTTGAGCTTACAGCTCCCGAGCACCCTCATAGACGGAGTATCTTGAATACTTCGCTACCGCTTGACCGTCTATGCCCGGTTATTCGGTCACACCTTTACTACAGGCTTGGTCTGATCTCGTTAAAAACCCGCCCTAGCTCCACTGATTGCTTAGCCGGCTTATCCTGTTGCGGCATGGGTAGCGGCCTAGAAGAACTTTCGTCCCGATTTTGTAGCGTTTCGCCAGCGCCGGCCGTTTGGTTGTTGTATGAGCCGGTGCGGTGTCGTAAAGACAGTATAAGACCGTAACATAGTTCATCGGGAACAGCACGTTTTTCTACAAGCAATAGTCCGCTTTTATAGTACCTATACGTTTTTAGAGATCTTAGTTATGTGGAAGTGTAAACAAGTTTCTCATTGCAAAATTTGTCTCAACTTTCATCACATGAAAAACTGTGTAAACTGTACGATGACAAATAAAGAACCAGTTTTGTATATTATATTTCTGTCTGTAGTTGAGTTGGTAAAATTCTTCATATTGATAGCATGGAAAATTAATTTTTACATTTGCTGACAATATTGAGTATACATAAGTAATGAAAGTATACGAAACCTATAACGCTTTCTTTTGTGGTTATTAAATTAAAAATGCATTAAATTTTTAATGAATAATGATTGAATGTAAGTACCAGTAAGTAATATTAAAACTTCAGTATGTGACAGCACGAAAACGTCGTTACGACATTAATTTAACATTCAAAATACTCAACCGTCAGTAACCCGATAAAACGACACAAATCAGAAAAATCTCGAATCCGTTGCCCCAACTATGTTACGATGGGCTATAACAAAAGTTGCCGACTAAGACTCAAATGGGGAATGACCTGGTAAACAAAATAAAGATGTTAATTGCCAGACGCCATCACTTTACTAAATCAAGAAAAATACAGGTGGGCTCACCGAGAAAGTGAAAACAGCGACCCAACCTTGGCAGTACTCGGGCAATGGTCCACGTACAGCTGAGTTAGACTTACCTTGCTTGCATTTTCCTACAGCTGTCGGAACTCCTTTACAGAGGAAAAACATCACAAAATGCACCTGCAAACGTCATTTACTAAAGCAAATCACAACTAATTGAAAATAATCTATATTAACGTAGAAATATGTAATAATGGTGAGGCATTAACACCCCATGAAGGACCTTGGCCTGCAAGGCGGAAGGTCAGAGCTTCCGTATCCTCACTTTCGCACCCGGCTGTCCCGTGTCAAATTTATGACACGTGGTGATGTGGTGAGCATCACGCATTAGACAACCGCATTATTACCCAGGCATCGATCTGGGATTTGAACTCTAGACTTCCGCACCGCAGTCCGATGCCCTAACCATTGAGCTACGCTGGTGCGGAGAAATATGTATGTGAACAATAAACACTAAATGAAATGCTCGATAAAAATTAATGTTGTTAATGTCGCAAAACGTTTAATCTAAATACAGGCGGTAAACTTGACAGCAAAAACAATCTAACTGACTCAAAAGTGGAAACCCTTTAATTACGCAATGATCCAACTAATTACAGGCAGTAAAACTTGACGACAAATAATCAAAACTGACTTAATTTTAAATGACAAAAACTACGTTACGTAAAAATAGCGACACTTCGCCCTATAAATGACCACTTCACTGCACATTGTGCGCTTTAAAATTACTACAAAAGACACAGTACCTTTGAGGGGTTCAGCTTTTCTGGTGATGATGTCCAACGAGGCTGCACGCCGTGCCTAAGCGACTACTCTAAATGCTCGAAGAACTGTAAGAAAAGACCTACGGTGCTATCTGTCGAAAAGGTCTAGACAATGTTAAATCAATAACCAGGGTAGAAACGAAGAACGTAGTTAACAGGCAAGGTTGCGGTACGGTACACATAAACACAATTAGCATAAAAGAGGTTCGCATTAATTATTTGCCCCAAGGCGTCAATCGGAGCTTGCCCTAGGCGTAACGAGAATTCCTCAGCTAATAACTGCACCACACATCTATCAAGTGCCCAAAAACTTGACCGATACCACTTATTCACAGTCTCACTTAATTTCGACGTCGCCCGGCGAAGGCACAATGCCCTCGTCGAGCGAAACACACGATTACACTTCTTGCCTCTTCCAAGTGTGCCGGTTGAATGTAGAAACGCAAGGAAATTCGCGCGTGCGCTACTTATCTTACTCTCTCTGACTCGCATGAAAGCGTCACGGTTACGCCAATTGATGCAACCAACTCCTGCGCCCATAAGCGAGGCAGGGCGGCAAACGAGCGCATGCCTGTACGGAACGGCCGACGCCAAAAATCAATTAATAGTGAAAAAGGTCATTCATGAGGCCAGCAAGCATAACTAAATTTAAATCGACGACCATAAAATGAGCTAGAATACGCTAGTATTTGAAATGAACGAAATTGAGCTTTACAACATACCTAAACTATCAATTTGGGCCTAGTTTGATATAAAAATTCAGAAAAGTGCTAAATTCAAAAATTGTCTATACAAGTACTATCGATACTGAAATTTTCATTTATTCTAGCTCAAGCTTAACAAAACAAAAATTCTCAAATAAAGTACAGAGTATCAGCTTACTACAAGAAAGGAGCATTAGGAATCTCTATGTTAGTCGCTCAAATCAATATCTTAATGCAAGTCCCTGAAGTAAACGATATAGAGAGAATACTTACAGTCAAAGGTGACATTTAGGGCTGAAAGACTGAAAGAACTCAGAATAGTCTAGCTTTTGGATAGATGAGAGCTTAGAAGAATTTATTGAAGAAAAAAGACAAGCTTACAATAACTGGTTAGCTAATCCAACCGAAGATACGTATGAGGTATATAAAACGATGTGAAAAGAAGTGAATATACAAATTAGAAGCGTGAAAAATACAAAATGAGAACAGAAATGTCAACCAATTGAAAGCCAGCTGGAAGACTAGAGATCACGGTGTTTATTTCCGAGCCCACTTTCTTTGCTTCTTGGTATAATTCTTACTGCATCTGTTTTATTTCTCAGTCGTTCTGGGCGACTATCACAGTATCATGTACTAATGCGAGATTATTCAGTTGTCTCCATACTGTTCGCAGAGAGGCTTTTAATTTCATCTCCTAGAGTTATAACAATCTTACATTGAACTAGAACAACAGAGTTAATTTTTGACACAAGTGTCGTTCATAAGGTAGAAGAATATTTAAAATAGCTTTAATAATACTTACTCGTACTTACATTCATTAATTATTCATTCAAAATGTAATGCATTTTTAATTTAATAACGACAAAAGAAAACGTCCTATGTTTCGTATACTTTCACTATTTATGAATACTCAAAATTAAAACTATCAGCAAATGCAAAAAATGTATTCCCATACGATCAGTATGAAGAATTTAAAAACTCAACTACATAGACATAAATATAATAGATCGCTACGGTACTTTATGATTTTAGTTTAATTAAATTTATATGACTATTCAATTCACCTGTCATCTGTCAAAAAGTGACCAATGAAAATCCATAATTCTGACGTTTCTTGACCAATCAAAAAAATATCAGTGGATATATCTTTCTAGAAGGTATTCAAGTGACTATTTTAAACAAATGTGATTTTTATTAGAAAAAGTCAATATTAGTGTTCTGTTACTATAGAAATTGACTATTTTGTTGCTAGATTTACTGAAAACTAATTTGAAAAAGTAGTTTGGTTCATTAAATAGTCCCTCGAATACCATTCTTAGTCAAAGTTAAGTAGATTATTTTTGCGGTGGTGTCACTACTCATGTCCATTGCGCTTGGGATTAGGACTCGTGCTATCGCACTCGTCCTAATCGTACCAAAGCGCAATGGACATTCGTGACACCACCACAAAAATAGTCGACATAACTTTGACTACTCATGGTATTATAAGTGAATATTTTTTTCTCCTGATTTTATCACGTTATATTCTATCTTACCTTTCTTGGTGCACATTTGTAAATAAATCAATTGTTCGACTCCCAATCTCGTCGGGTTACTGCAGAAATTTGATTAGGACATACACAAATAAAACATCTAGCACTATAAATATGAGACAATTAACATTTATTGGTTATAAATCTGTATTTTTGAATATTTATAGATGTAATACAATTATCGTTAGTAAATTTTGTATTAGATTCAAGTTTAAATCATTAATACTGTATGTTTACATGCAGTTTAATTTAATGTTTATTTTTAAATTGTTTCATAAACCTGTCTGCTTAAACACTGTTAACTTTGCTTGTCTTTAATTTATTTATAATTTGCTTTCTTTAATTTTAAAAGTTTTCAATTAGTAGTTTTGTTCATTTAAATTTCTATATTTTCACTGAGATCTGGTATTTTAATTACTGATGGGCTTATTCGAATGAAAAATAACCGGTTATGCCGATACGTACTACGCTTTGAATATAAAACCTCTATTCAACGGTACTACGTGCCATATCTCAGCGACCCACGCAGTGCTCAAAATTCTGTAAATATAAATACGACATAACTCACAAACAAAGCAGGTTGTACTGAAAACACCATTTAGTTATCGCGTACCTACCTCCTATCATAAAAAATATCAAATTATCAAATTCTGGGGACCTGAAACCTGAACGCCTAAAAACTGCAAACGCATAAAGCTATAAAACATTTTTTTATTTGCTTACATCTCAAAAGGTTCAAAACAAGAGGCGGCGCCTTTAACCCGCCCGATCGATAAAGATAAACGTTTTATCACTGTTTTTATTGCTATTAGCAAGCAGTCCCGCATATTCCTTTCTTTCTACACTACTTAATAAATACCTCTTAATTTCCAATACATAACACATAATGTACGGTCGGCGCCTTAGAAATCGGGCACTACATACTATTATGATATATTTTGCATGTATTTTTTAAGTGTATAAACTGGGTTTTTACAGTTATTATGGTTTTAATTGTTACGTCAGATTGTTTATTGTTTGTCAATTATGAAATGCCATCTCACATTAATGAAGTAACCGGAGCAAGTATACTCCAAAGACTAGAAGAACATATTACGTGTCCCGATTTCTAAGGCGCCGACCGTACATATTATGTTTTGGTTCCTCTGCTATCTGCAAGTTACGATGTCGATGCAGATGACGGTGAACCGATGTCGATGCAGATGACGGTGAACCGCCAACCGGCAAACCGGCTGACTTAATCGAAACGAATCGAGAGCCAAAATTTATTCAAATAATCATTCGGTTATTAATATCATTCGAATGCAAATAATTCGGTTATGAAAATTGTCCGGTTATGCCCATCACTAATTTTAATATTACCTTTGTTTTTCATTTACATTCTGGCTTTTCAATCTTCGAGTTCAATTTATCTTAATTGACATAAGGGACTTGCATATATTGAATTGGACCGCTTTGCACCGTTGTCAGCAACGCTTGCTAGTTATGCTACACGCATACCACCAACATCTTTCTATTTCTTTGTCCAAACTTCGTATGATGACTACATTTATTTTATAAAAACAATTTTTCTGGGCACATACCAGTATTTATTTTTAATAGAATTGAATTTTTATATTTTTAGCTTGATTTTAAAGCTGATGTCTTTTCAATTCATCATTTTTGCACACACAATTTATTGTTATTGTTATTTTCGTATATTCTCCAAAACCTTGGAAATCAAATATATAAAAATTACCGACTCATACTTTTCAACCACTGTGACTTTAGCTAAACAGTCATATTTTAGGTTGACTTGTTCTCAAAGTGTGCCTGTCTCCAATTATTATGTAACAGTGTGCAACAATAACCCTTTTATAAAACAAATATGTAAGAAACAAATTTATGTTTTATTCTTTCTAATAATATTTAGTTTTGCAGATAAAAGCTTACTAATATAACAACTTACTTCGAAATTACTGTCATCAACACAATATGCCTTACAATTGCAATCAACGAATGGACAATTAGCTGGTATGATTTACAATTTCACATGTAATTGAATTAATAACTATGATTCTTTCTGACCGATCTTTGTTTCAGTAATAAACAGTCAAAATTTATTGAAAAAACTGTCGATTCCATTGTATAAAATTAAATTTTGTTTGCACTTCCGTCCACATAACCAAGATCTCTAAATACGTATATTGCAATTCGGACATTAATACTATTTCTTGTAAAAAACGTGCTGTTCCTGGTGAACAAGTTTTTACGTGCCACTAGGTAGATATCGATTTCACAATTAGACATGTGGCTATAACTATCATGAATATTAATAACATGAGAATGTAATCTAGCAGAAAATTGTATCAAATATTATAAAATCAAGCTGGTTACAAATAGCAGAAACCAAGCGGCGAAATGTTAAGTGCCACGTTTGGAAAAACTCTTAATTAGCTTCTATGTTTACCTGCTATTTTTTTGCGGGGACAGAATTATTTGCAACGTATTTCAACTGAATGCTAATGATTTAGTTATGGCTGGGATAGTTGGACGACCAGTTAAGCTGAATAAATTAACTAAGACGTACATCATGTCAAAGGAGACAGACTTAACACCACTAGAAAGTTAATGGAACAAATATGAAAAGAAATGAGGTGTGTCATGTATTTAATTGATCTAATTTAGCTAATGTTTATTCGCTGTAATGTATCCATTTTGATCGTTTATTATCAGTGTTATCTATCCATATTAGTGCTTATTATTATCTTATCTTAATCTGTTAGGCGAATCCCTCACAATGTATCTTGTCAGACTGTATACATACAGTGGGATCATATAATTTTCGGTCAATGCGGCTACTGCCAGTTTGTCTTAGTAATCAGACAGATTTATTTAAATTTGTTAATACAAGTTTGAATGATGTGTTTCCCTTCACCAATTTTTTGGACCCGATTTACCAAATGTGATTTAATTAAACAATACCTATATTGTAATCACGTGAACTAAATCTACGATACAGATTTTATTTTCCAAATCGACCATTACTCTACACTCTTATGGGCGAATACCATACATAAACATTGTGTAATTAGCGAAACTCTAACAACGACTTTTACAGCGCTACTTTTAAAGAACTATCAATTGGATCATTTTAATGAACTCAGCGATTATATTAGTAAACAGTAGAAGTTTAGGCAATTAAATGATGAGCAAATCCGCTACCGGTTCTAGAACTTCATAGTCGTAATCAGAACATCCCAGGTAGTGTTTCGCGAGAAACGAGAGTTTTTTCGCTCTCTCTATCGTTCTCGCGGAGTTTTCTTGTTCTTTTACCAAGAATGAGATCGGAACCGAGAACGACAGCGAAAATGGTAAAAAAATTACATAAGCTAACCAAGATGATAATTTGAAGTATTTTATTGTTTAAACGAAAACTAAATTATAAATGCAAGTTAATATTATGATTCGATCTTGCTGTCCGCATTTAGCGCAAGAATTTAAGCAATTTATGCGTTTTTTAATGATTTGTGAAGCTTTGAAAACCAATCTTTCAACGGGGGTTGAAGTAACATTTACTGCGACAAAATCTCTTGCCTTTCTTGTCAAATTGGGATAAGTATCGCTGCACTTCTTCAAGTGTGCTAAAATACTCTTTTGATGTTCTTTTCAGTACTAAATATCCGTTAATTTCCAATTTCTCCTTAACTAGGAACGTAAAATTCAGATCATCGTCGTGGTGAGTTGTCTTCTTCATCATTTCATGTTATTGTTCAGCAACTTATGTTCTTTTATTTCCAGCAGATACTTGATAATCTTTGGCTTTTTAAACATGGAATAAGAATAATTCTTGATTTATTTTCCCCAAGCCGTTAAATTAAATCTTTCCAGTTTGTGACGTGATCTAATATCAAAATTACACAATAAATGTCTCCTACTTTGGCGTAGACAGTACTCAAAATTGAAATATTAAATTTCTTGCAGAATGCGAAACCTTCGTGGAAAAATGAATGGCTGCTTAACATATGAAATTCTCAAATCAGGATTGGGTTATAACTATTAGGCAATATAACAATTTCACTAGATTGCTATTAGGTTAATATGAATCGGTGAACAGATCAAATAAACAAAGGAAATCTACGTCGCCAACTAGACGACGATGAAACAAAAAAACAAAAACATTTGTTTACCGAAACGCCACGATCCTACACAAATTTCAAATAAAAACCTCTGCAGAAATAAAACAATAAATTGCAAACAGCATGCCAGTTTCTAAAGTGCAGCAAATCACCCCGCAATAAAACACCAGGGCAAGCCGACGAGCGGAGCCTCTAAAAGCAGCCCAAACTCACGCCAAATTGAAATCTAATTTTAATTAACAACGGCACTCCTAATCAATAGTGCGCCCTATAGAAACCACACAAGCATAGGAAAAATTAGCCGCTACTTAATCAAATTACCCTCAAGCCACTAACAAGCATACAGGCCGATTAAAACGATTTTTTCCCTCAGCCGACGAAAACATCGCGGCTCGCCGTGCGGACGAAGTTTGCCCGGGCACGGGGCAGAACAAAGACGCATTCTCTAACGGCTAAATCGGAACAAAGGAAAAATACAGCAGGCGAATGTAAAATATTACAAATTAAATTTTAATTAAAGGTAGGAAGAATCAAATGCAGGAGTATTTGGTATCAAAAAACAGAAAAAAATTAGCGCGCAAATAATAAAAACAAGGAGAACTTTTTAACACACTCAGTAACAATAATGCTTAAGTAATTTTATACGCAGAGCTTGAGGAAAACAAATCCTTATTTTAATTAAAGCCAAACGAAACATAGCAAATGGGGTATCATTAGAATCGGCATTTCAACGGCCAGCCATTGCGACACTCATCAAGGCGCTAATATGTCATCAGGGCCAAACAGCCACTTCAGGACTTAGGACGAGAACCAGCCAGCGCTCTTCCGGACTTTGTCATCAGGGCCACCTGCCCCGACAGCAGTCCACGTCGCGGCCCCCGCTGGCGACGGACCACCCTTCCCCGGACTCCCACAGCGGAAGACCGACCTTGTGCCCCGACAACGCCCCGCTCCAGCCGCCGTCCCCGAGAGGCCTACTCGTCCCGCCGACGTCCCAGGAGAACCTCCCAACGCCCGCTACAAGCCGTGCCCCGCATCGCTCCCCGGAAGGACCGGACTGCGTGCAGGCCGCGTTCCCCGCCTCCGGCAACTAGGAAAGGCCGCCCCATCAACTCCCGCGTCACCAGAGCCCGAGTCTAGACGACTCTTTGTGTATATATTTCTTTTCGGGTTTTTTCTTGTATATATAATATTAAGTTTTGTTTGTATGTATCGTAGTATCCGTAGAAATAAAAGTATTAAAAGTTTACAGCAATCAATTAGCAGCATCGACAAGGGTAACGCCTACACCCCTTCTTCCGCTGACACCATTATAGAACCTACCGCTGAGCTTAGACCGAGGCGTGTTAAGGTCTAATGCAAATTTATTTAAATAGTATTCTATAGTTTGTCTAAACGGAATCATATTTACTGTAAGGTAATCTCCGTTGCAACTTAATATGGAATAAAACAACCAATTACAATTTATTTAATCAGGTAAGCCACAGATCTCCTTATTTATTAACTTACAATGTATTATTAGGATGCTTTTATTTGTTTAGTACCTGTTATTATTCATTATGCATGGCAACAAATTGCAACACAATCCCAGCTACCGGTGGTTTCTTCGGCAGAGCACGCAATTCTAGGACCGCAATTTAGTAACCCCAGACGTCCTCGCTCCTCTTAACCGCTGCCCAATTCCTCCTCTAACTACAGTCATCTGCCAACTAAGTACTGCAAAGAACTGGAAACTCCTGATAACCCTCTGATTCAGGCCAGCTGCAGCAGCACCCCCATTCCTTACTTGAAACCTTCTTCCGCATAGAACCAGCTTCGATAATTCAGAAATCCGGAAAAAGGCAAGTTTTTCTCGAAGTTTTCCATTGTATATATAAACAAACCACCCATTTAGGCAGATGGTTTGAGCACCAAATTATAGTTACTGGCTTACATTTACCACCCTGACTCACTTAGACTGAAATGGAGTTCGAAATGGTTTGGTAAAGTTTCAAAAAATCAGCCCCAATATATTATATTTGTTGTAGGCTGAAAACCAATTGCTTGCTTTTTAAATTTGTAAAAATATTTATTATGTGAATTGTTTTATCTAACTTAACACTAAATCCCATAAATCAGTTTTCCTAAATGTCACATTTTGAGAGACATCACTTCAAACATCTATTAATTATTTATTTACAGTTCACATTTATAATTCTGCACATCAGGTACCTCGTCTATTGTGTAATTTATGCTTTCACATGCTTTATATGATTCTGGTTTATACCAACATGCATTATGTGAATATTCTTACCGTTATAAACGTATTGTAATTCGATATCAATTTTAGCATCTACTAACACCGTTTTAAATTACTTTTAAAGCTCATTTCACAGAAAACTCTGCTTAATTAGGTTACATTTGCATATTTATTTTTATAGCAATCTGTTAATATTCCTCTTCAGTTACTAGTCCCTCAAATGCTACCTGCTCTACATTTAAGTCAACCATGTTCACCTAAAACCCATTTAATTTTTATCTGGTATATAATTCATCGTTTTATTAAATGCTTCACATTGCCCCTGGTAGTGGAAGGATATTTCCTTATACCTTCCGCATCTTGGACAAACGAGATCTTCTTCTATTCCTATGAACATTAGGTGTCTCCTTAATTTGCAGTGGCCTGTAATGATCCCTATTAAAAGAATCACGGTTCTTCTGCTCCTTCCTATTAACCAGGCTGATTTATTTGAATAAAATACCCCTATATGGTACTTAGCCTATCGGCAGCCCCTGCACGGTTTGCACTTTTTCTTACTGGTGTCATAAGCCCAATCGATTAGGACGGTCGAGAGCTACTGCCTTGTAATACCGAGAACAGTTCCGGTCCGGTCCGAAACAGATGTCGTCGGCTACGAGTTTGCCCTGGACCCCCGTATGTCGTGGAACCCAGACGATCTCAATATCGTTTTTCCTTGCCAGCTCTGCTAAAACATTTTTTCTGGCTGAGTAGATTGCTTTTAATGCAGCTTAGTTGTCAGAGCAGATATAGATATGCTATATTTTGCTAACATATTTGTCTAGCGTTCTGTTGACTAACTGAAGGCATAACTACTATCTCAAGTCTTCATCTTTTTCTTCCTTATGGGTTTTGTCTTTCATGCTTATGCTTGAACATCGTACGTTCCATGGATCATTGGATAGCAGACATTCAGTTTGTTGAATTTTTCGTCAATATCACAGTTTTGGGGCCATAAGTTAGAACCAGTACTATAAACTTATAAAAAAACTTCTCGTTTTCAGCCGTTTGAAATATGTGCCTTTAGCAGTGGCGGATGTAACTGAAAAAAATAGATAATTGCCGCTTGGGCCTCTGCCCGAGGGGGCAAGTAGAGTTTCAACTATAGAGGACTCGGCCCCCATCAAACAAGTAAAATGTAGTTTACCATTTAAAATTATCAGTGTCAAGTTAAGTTCCTCACTGAGTATTGCATCACTGCTTGATGGTTCTTTCGTCCTTGCCACATCGCACATTAATAGATTGATTTTAAATTAGATTGCAAAAATTAGTCACTGCAGTATTGTATTTAGAAGTTTATGAGTGTGCGTGCATATGCGTGGTTTTCTTCGGCGTTCAGGTTTTTTTTTCAAACGAATAAATTGCAACAAGAGGAATTATAGTGAATTTTTCTTCAGATATAGCTATGGTGTTCCTGTCAATAGGCCACGTTAAATTCCTGTGTGTGGAGCAAGTTGCCTATTTGACATTGGTTAATTTGTTGGAATTTTCCTAATCTTAATTTGAACCTTGTACCATGCGCCTCTAATTTGATAACTCAAGCTTTCCGAATATTTCTAGAGTTTCGACAATTTTTTTCCAATGTTCCTAGAAAGCAACTGTTTCCTAGAAACAACCGAATTTTCTCTCTTAAGCTGTCGCCATCGTTTATTCAAGAGCAACTATTATGGCGTATTTTCGTTACTGTAAGGGTGAATCATTACTTCTTCGTGCCTTTCTGTTGTTCTGATATTTCACATCTGCCTTTTATACCTGGAAAGACCGCCTGCCTCACGAAGTATCAAAGACTATGTCACCCCTGTCCGACATACAGCTCTTGGAAAACGCAAGGCCAGGATTCTTCGTCTTACTATTCCCGGCTTGAGTGTCGCTGAATCGGTAAAACCTTCATTCAAGGAAAACACTCGCGTTTGTTGTAATTTCAAAATATCAGGGTCCAAGCAATAGGTCGTTTGTTTAATATTATTAGCGCTAAATTTATACATTATTTTTTTATAGTCAACGACCTTTGCTGCCTGCTATTAGTTTAACCTATTCATTTTATTTTGAATTTCATTCGACTTCTACCGTTGTTAGTTTTATATAAGATAGAGGTCTTCAACGGTAAGTTATTTAATCTGCTGGTAAGCTGGTTATCGTTGTCGCTATTCGCCGACTGGCTCACGTAGTTTTTATGTATTATTAGTTTTATTTAGTAGCTATATGAGCAATTGTTTCTAATCCTTAATCACGGCTATATAATCGCCAAGGATTCGATTTCATCAATATATACGGTGCAACGCTTCACACAGTAAAACTATAATTTAGGTCAAGATGTCCTTAATACTGTGTCAAGTCACTCAACAAAAATTCTGAATAGAACAAATATACAATAAAAATAAGTTACAACGATAACGTCGTACAATAATTCTGTCGTAAAGCTAAAAGCTACTCCGCTTCTCCACTGCAAACAAAAAACATGTCACAGAAAAATGTGATTCGCTGGTAATGAGGAATATGAACAGGCAGCTGTCAAAAACCGATTGGCTTGCTGGGACACTCAATTTACTGCGAAATGTAAATTCTCGGCGACGTATCAAATTTCGTAGAGAACGGTAGCAATCGTAGTGTTGTCTGTACAAGCATTTTCGTGCATGTTAATGCTAATTTATTGCTCGGCTGCAGGAGCTTTAATTAACTTATAAATTGCAGCGAAAGCAGGCATATCTTTACAAATTAACTTGGGGAATAATGATTTATGTCTCTGTAGCTTGAAAAATCAACGTCATGTTTTTACCGATTTATGAAAGACCTACCGAGCTGGTCGCTATCAATGCAAATACGGAGTAGACTATTAATCGCTATAGCCCAACCGCTCATATGATGTAGAATAGTTGGAAATTATTCAAATTTTATTGACAAGGTAATGGCTATAAAATGTATTGCTGTACAAGCTTGAAAAATTATTACTGCGCAGTTTAATCTTCGTACAATCAATGCGGAAGCAAGTAAAATCAATAATTCTATTCTAGATGTTTTAAAACCAAAAACGTATTTCTGTTTCAATAATAAAAACTACTTTTCTTATAGTTATTCGTGGTCATATATCGCTACAAAGTGGTTATCTCGGTACGTTGACAGGTCACAGATAAAAGCACAAATAAAACTGGCTGGCTTACCTAGCATAACGCAGTGCAAATTAGGTAGAATAGTGGTTAAACACTCTAGATCTAGATAACTGAAATTTCTTAAAATAGTGAGTAATATTGGTGACACTTGATCAATGCCAATAACACCATCGCTACTGCTACATAGTGAATACCAAAATGTGGAAGATATAATGCAGTCATCATTAGCGTCAGCGTCAGCATCAAGTTATTTTATCCATCGTCGGATGTACGCCTTCCGTAGTGGTCTACATTTCTCTCTATTGTTTGCTTTTTACATCGAGTTGTATCCAGCAGTTCTTTTGATGCCGTCCATCCATCTAGTTTTGGGTCTCCCTCTAAGTCTTTTGTGTTCTCTAGAGTCTAGACCTTCACTCCACGATTTTGCGAGTCCATCTGCTGTACGTCGATCTTCCTTTATGTTCCACCCAGTTTCACTTAGTGTACACAATCGCTCCATAACGTCTATTACTTTCCGATCTTCATCTAATTTAGATGTTGGGTATGCGATCTTGAAGTTTAATATTAAGCATTTTTTTCTCCATGGTTCGTTTGGTGACTTGACGTTTATGTATTCTATCCTTGTTAAGCACCCCGGTCTGCGTCCAATATGTCAAGGCAGGAACACGTATTGATCGGAATAGCTAGAGAATCTTCCGATAAAGTCGACTTTTAAATTATTTTTAGAGAGTTCGCTTGTTTGTCCTTAGCATATGTATGACTCGACGTTTTCTTTTATTTTGTTTTCTACCTTTATTTCTTCTTTATTTTCCTCGAACTCATTCGTCAAGTATTTTGCTTTTTTGCACATTGTTAATCAATTAAAAGGGTGCTCGTCGAAACGCGCTACTAACCAATCCCTGAAAAAGAGAGAGGACGGCAAGGAAGGGCACACAACATAAAATTCGCAGGCATAAAAATAACGAATCAGCAAAGGAATACTCGGTAGTACATACACAAAAAACGTGACAAACGAGATCAAAATATCACAATAAATATCTCAGTAGGGGGGGGGGGGAGAAAGAGCTACTTTAAAAGTCTACAAAGTATATAATCAATTTAAGAATATTTAGTATAAGTAATATGAAAAGAAGTACAAGTTCACTATTGAATTAACAACTTGCATTTCCAGTCGGTTACTCGGTAAATGCATCTGACCGCCATAATGTTATTAAAGGTAAAATTTTGGGTTTCGTGTTAAATTTGACCCTAAATTCTCAATTGCAAGAACATTGAGATGTTATTAATGATTACCAGAATGGTCATGCAGACCCCAATTATTTAAAATCCTCATCGATTTTCATACGTCGGAGCGAATTAATTAACGCAATATCTTGCAAGTAGAGGACTAATTAAGTTTTATTCATTCATCATTTTTGGTCGCTAACATCATGTCGAAATCCAAAACTTTAAACTATAGTGCAACATGCAGAATTGCTTTTACAAGATCAAAAAAAAAATAAAATAAGAACTTGGATGGTACGTGACACATCCGAAATTTCATTTCCTGTCTAACCTTGACATTACAACAATTATCGTGAGTAATAAGAGATCTGAATGCTTCTAATTAATTCAAAATAATTAACCCTACGGAGGTAAGCTGTAAGTGATGTTATATTATATTGCAATGATTTAATTCTTAAAGTAATTCTGGTTGCCTAGGTAACATAAACTGAATATTCAAAACGAGCACAGAATTAAAGATTTTATTTATTGCAATGAAGCCAGTAATTTTACAGTAATAAATGTACTCGATATAAGCAGCAGGAAATGTAATTTGAGAAAGAAAGGTTGGCATTAAATTGACAGAATTCATGGTTTTAATCATAATAAATGATTGGAATGGCAAATGCAGACTGAATTATGTAGCTGAAAGGTTTTAGTTGTGTGAAGTCAATACGATGATATGAATTTTAATATCATACAGAAATTGTGTGCGAAGTACAGAAATTATAAGTGTGTTGCGGTAATTAAAGGTTATTGTACCAATGAACGGTAAAATGACTGATGGACAAATAAATTAGGCACAACAGTACGAGGAAGTAAGGACGTTATAAAAGCAACTACGCTATTTAGCAAAGAACCCAGATTCGTGTTGTGCATTTAAATACTCATACGTAAAAAGCAGAGCATAAAAAGTTGTTTTGCGTTGAACGTTTACAATTTTTAACATTTAAAAAAAGACAATTTAGAATGTAAAAAAAGAACAGTGCATCAAAACTTTAGTCTGTAAGTAAAAATTGTACATCAAAACTTAATTCCATAAAACAAATGTTATTCATAGTTGCTAGGTAATGAGATTGTCAATTGTTAAAATAAGAATCAACAAGCCTTAATTTAGTTAGCTTAGGTTAAGTATGCTCCCAGAAATTAACAGTTTTTAATCAATAAAAAGTTACAATTTGTTACCCAAAGAGTGTTTTAATTGTTCTCCAACTCGTTGTGCATATGTGGGTGTATAATGTGTCCAGATAGTAAATCCTGGCGAAAAGGGAAATCCAACCGCAAGAATTGCCAGAGTGTGTTCCACTTCGGAGGCCTTTTACGAGGAGGTACCACATCGGCCAGCCAGAAACCCAGGTGCAGCCATTAGATCAGTTCCTCAGGATAGCCAGGGTGCAGAAATTAGCAGCACGAAGCCATCAGGAAGCTGACAATTGAGGTAGCGTCACCTGAAACCGTTGCCCGACGAGGAAGCTTCTAGTTGCCAGGTATTTACCACAGCTTCCAATTGCCGCAGGCCTTTGAAATCAAAGGTTTCATCAAGAACAGGCTTTTTACAAGCCGTACGTGCAGATTTCAACCCCCAGGCCCTTTCCAGAATCTCGTAATTTGCTTAGCGTCTTTTGAAAATGCAATTTGGAGCATTAAAGCTGAAATCAAATAAATGAACACCACCACATCCTTGGGCACTCTAAAACAAAACAAATTTGCCGAAAATAACGTAACAGTGATTTGACTAATTTTCCTGATGTAGTTTTGCCGTGTTGGTCTGTTTTAAATTCAATTTACGCTGTTTTTTGTGCGAGAAAACCATTTTGAGGTTGAATTAAATTGTAGGTTATAAACCTGTTTGTCATACAATCATGCATCTGTCATACTTGTTAATAATTATAGAGACTGGCAATTGTGCTACAGATTTGATGAACCTAACCTGAGATTAAAAATCATTTCAGGCTACACCGGAGCTTAGCCACATTTAATTTGCAAATAAATAAAATACAAAGGGGCAATAAACCATTCTTTTGGCAAGTCAAAATAATTACAATATTTTTAATTAGACCGGCTTGACATAATTAATGCATTATTGAAACCACTTAATATTTTTATGTTAGGTAGTTTATTTATTAAATCAGTCCTGAAAATAAGGGCTTTACCTATACCGATATATTCTTCTATTATAACAATATGTTACAAAAGAATCCCATATTACAGGTCAGGTAGAAGCCCAATGTCTTGGCGCAGAGGAAAATAGAGTAGATTAACAGCTCTGTAGCTGATTCACCAGGTAGCAGGCAGAAGTACCAAAAACCCTGTCAATAAATGTCAAGGGAACCAGGTGATTACGACAGGTGCTCTGCGCTGCACTGCAGGTATCGCACAGTTTCAACTATGTGGCCTCCAGAGTAATCTAACCTCTTACAGAAATGGAGTCTTCAACACACAAATCGCAGGCGAACAGATTGGGATAATTCAAAGATAAATTGCTTTCGTTGGTGCGAAGAGGAGCTAAAAAATGGTGCGCAATAGAATCTAAGCAAATAGTACAAAAAACTAGACCTACCGTTCAATGGTTTTGGCTCCGTTTTCCAAAGTGGTGGCATGTGCTTACTCAGGTAGAAATCCAGAAAATGTGATTTTGAGAAATCATGAAAATACCTTTTTCAGGAACTTGATCAACTTTTCTCGAAAGAGTCCATAACCCAATATCGACCTCTCAATGTAGGATGCAAGTGCAAACCCTAACGAAATTCACAAAGCATGCCTTCCTGCAGCAACACACATTGTCAAATAATCGAAAAAATAAGGGGATAACCGAAAATTTGGAAGACCTTGAGAAACTAGGATAAGCAACCAGAATGCCTTGGAGATTCATATGTTGTGAGAAATAGCTTTAAGACTATTTAAGAATATTACTTTAAGATATGAAACTTCACTTATAGTTTAAATTATGTTGTAGAAAATATCTTGATTTATCAAGAATATGGCAATTAATTACGTAAATACTTAGAAATGAGTTTTGACCTGTAACAACCTATTCCTTTCGAGTTTATGATTAGATTTGTCCAAATCTCTTGCTAATCTTTCCTGTTGTTTGAAATTAGGGCAACCCAATCTGCAAATCTTTAAGTGATGTAGTTGTTCGCTATCTATAGTCACTCGTTCCCATTCTAGAGTTGTAATCACATATTCTAAAGCTACTGTAAATAATTCTGGAAAGATCAAATTCCCTTGCTTTACTCCACAATTTAGGTGTATTGTGTCTGTTTTCTCTTGTGCTGTTGCATTACTCGGCCGTGGCTTAGAGCATTCACAAGCTCCCACAATTCTATCAAGTCAAATGCCTTTTCATAATCCACCATTGCTATCCACACTGCTATCTTACATAGGGCAATTCATAGGTATGTATGTATTATCTGTAACCTCATTTACCTCACTGTGTAGAAGCTGGTGCTTTATAGGCTTGCACCTGGAGGTACAATGCTCAACTTGCCGAGGATTCGGGTATGGTCATTAAATAAATGGGCGTATACTGACCTCGGCAGAAGTGCATTGCACAAGAAATCGTATTAGAGACTGTGCTAGCTTTTGAGAACCACTGGCTAATTCATATAAGTACATATCGACCTATTGCATAGAATGTGATTGTAATTCCCAAAAAGCTGATTTTTGCATCTGCATATAATCCATATTCGATCCTATCTCAACCACCAGTGGGCGAACTCGAGTTCATAGATATTCATTCTACTGAACAGCAATCAGTTTAAGCAACTACATCTTTTAATTTTTTGTGGGATTATTAATAATTGGTGACGTATCGTTTATTACGCAAACTTTTTCTTTTTGATATCATCTAACTCCCCTTAAATTTAATAATCGTACTCATTAATCACTCTGTATTCATTTGTTTTTGAACTCATACTGTTTGTAAGTAGTCAAGGGTGCTATAGACTCTTCTAAAACCAGCCCATTATTCTAGAAAAGAGTTTGAAGAGGCTGATAGATTAATGGGTCTATAGTTCTCCAACTTGAACTTGTGTTGATTCTCTTTCTGGAATATAAAAACCACTGCAGCATTTAATCACGCTGCTGGTGTTTCACCTTTCCCTTAGCATTTCTTATTTCGTATTTAAAGTAGTTTTATTGTTGATTCACTTCCGTACCTATCATTTTAATTACTATTTCATTCTCGCCTGAAGCCTTTTTGTTTAAAATAGCGCTTATTATCGCTTGTTATTCATGGTATGTGAAACCTCCATTTCTTACTAATATTTGGCGTTTTTCTTCTTTTCCAT